>JAZDUA010000154.1:1337500-2537500 GCA_038098605.1 Gryllus longicercus
GTGATTTTTCTTTCTTCATCCTTGCCCCTTCTGCTTCACTTATACGTACACTTATTCTTGCATGAACTACATTACCACACACGTAGAGAGGATTTATTATAGAGAAAATATTGTAAATCTGACGGGAAAACGGAAATTTTTCGTCAGAAATTCTTGTTTCGTGGGACCCTGATACCGAAGAAGAGAATTAATATTATTCCAATAAGTTGTAAATTATTTCCTCGAACGCGTTTGTCAGAATCAACAATTTCTGGATCCTTGATTCCAAAAATTGTTTTTTTCTTCTGTTCGGTGGACTGTCTGTGAACAATATTGAAGACGGTGATTTGTTTTCTTCATAAAACGTTTGCTCAAAATTAGCTATTTAATAAATGCAATTTACAATTTTTCCAAAACTCTGGTAGATTTTGTGCAATTTTTAGCGAAATATGGGCAATACGTATTAAAAGCACCATTTTATCAAAACTTTTCCTTTAAAAGTTTTGTACGGATATTGCTAAATGCAGTGAATAACATCATTTAAGCGTCATTTTGTTTCATTCTTCTGACTTTTTCAAACATTACAAAATTGCTAGTTTTTATATATCTCGTCGTTAATATTTACATTAATTACATTTTTATATAGTATTGCATTTCTGTATACAAGTGCTTCAAATAATTTCTGATTACGTTTCTCACAAACTGGAGTGTTAACTGTGAAAATTGAGCTTCTCAAACAACATATTATCTAAACGGCACCAAATGTTTAAGTGAAACTGTGCATAGAGAACCATGTGTAGAAAACCATGTGCACTCTTCTTCAACATTATTAAACTCGTATTTCAATTATAGTATTAGGGAACCGAAAAATTGAAAATAGATGAAAGAAAAATTTAGACCAGACTAAAGGAAACTAACTAGTTTCTAGCACGAGAAAGTCCTTCGGTAGCGCCACTAGTTTTAGAAAATAATTTTTACTGCGAAGAAAGTAGATAGTTTCATCCTTACAATTTATGCTGTTTCTTTACTTGTTATATAACTCCAAACTCACAATTATTTGGCGATATTTAGCTATGAGGCTGAAGGTAATGAAACTAAAGGTTCATGAAATTCAACTAGAATGATATATAATTCTTTAGTACAAACTTGAAATCACTTCTATCAACATTTATTCGCACATCCACATTGGCAAGAGGTGTGCGTTTTGTACGCAGACTCCGTCATCTAATAGTTTTGTAAATGTCAAATAATTAAAACTAAAATCTGACCAATTGCTCCCTTTCACGAGTGTTGAAAACTAGTTTACAAATTAGTAATTTACTGAATTTTATATTTGTTTATAAATACTTTTAACTACGATGATCTGAACATGTTTCATGGAAGGGAAATGTCTTAATGTTTCTTGTAGAAAAAAGGCATGTTCGTAATTACGTTAGTAGGGCTTTATCTTTACATGGCAATAGACATCATCATTTTGGCTTTTCTAACATCCTTCCATTTTACTTCCCGTTAATTTTATACTATTATTACAATCTTAACTTTCTGAAGTAAAATCTAAAATCATTTTGTACATTCATATTTTCCTTTGTTCTCACATTTATTCACGCTAGAAGATATATTGAGGAAACATCAAAGGATGGATCAGCGATGGTCTTGTACTGTTCCACATTGCACAAGCTGATCGAATAGTTTAGTCAGAATCATTCAAAGTAAATCATCACACTAGAGTTCTCTTGGAAGAACGATTGATTTTCTGATAGCATCTTTCATGAACAGCCTCTTCCGACGTGAAGTCGACAAACCTGTCACTGACCCAAGACCTTCTAAATGTCTCACTGTCACAGCATCTATGCGAAATCATCCAAAGGCAGAATAAATCGTGTCTTTCTCTCAGAACAATATTCTCCAGAACTTCGTCGTTGGACACAGCTGGACCCAATTCTTCGGTGAGAGTGCAGTAGTGATCACAGAAGAGGCTCGGACAGTCGAACAAATCGCGTAGCAAATCGAATTTTTCGGACAGCCGCATTCGAAGAAAACCGTCACGGGCGACTTCAGTCGGAAAAACGACTGCCGCGCGATACCATCTTTCGCGAACCTTCGTTGCGTCGCCAGAACTCCCCGATGTGTCACCGTCGCCGCATTTCCATGCCAAAGCAATTAATGCGGAACCGGAAGCGGGCCTGGGCCGTCGTATCTGTCCGGGGGACAGCGATGAAAGTGGCGGCGGCGGAGGGAGCTTATCCGCGAACCTGCGAGCGCCTCTGGGAACATCGCGTTGGGCGCGGCGCGGCGCGTCGCGACGGCGCGGCGGCGCGGCCGTTGGGGCCGTGCGATGCGGCGGCCGATAGCTGTCGCGCCGCGGGCCCACCTGGCCGAAGGCGGCTTAACTGGGCCACGCACCACCCCTCCGCGACCCGCCTGCACCCGACTCGCTCGCACAGTGGACACGAATGCCGCCGAAAAGTGCCCTAGGCGTATTTTCTGTGATTTCCAAACAACGGAGTCCAAAGGGATTAATTTTCAAACTATACCATTCATATGTCAAACTCAGAAACATATTAAATATTTAGTAATATTTTTATGAATATGTCGCGGTTTGCAATAACACACTTATATATATATATATATATATATATATATATATATATATATATATATATATATATATATATATATATATATATATATATACTCAAAACTTTTCATCGTGAGAGATATCGATGAACTGATATGTATCCCTAGTATCAATATTTCTAATTTACACACGTAATAGATTACCTTCATTTTATAAAGTATCCTTTATTAGCACTATTATTTTATTCCATAAATTAATTATTCCTATTACAAAACTCAGTATCTAACTCATAACTTCTTTTAGATTACGTAATTCACCTCCGGCCATTCTTTATTTATTACTCCAATAATGTATTGATTTATTTGATCTTGATTGATTATATTTATTGAGTATTGATTTATTAATGCATTTATTTACCTGTCTATTAACTGGGCTGGTTAATGAACTTAATTCATTTCATACATTTTACACTTATGTACTTAATTTTCGCAATGCGTTCATTAGGGCTCGATTCGACCCAGTGTGCGTTACACGTTCGCGAGCCCGATCACGCAGGTGCCCGCGACGAAAGCGCGGAGATGGTCTTCCCCTCGCGCCCCGTCCCTTTCAACGAAGAAACGGCTTCCGCTTCCGTTGGGGCGTTAACCTACAAAGCGAACGCAAATTTTATTTTGGGGAAGTCCCCCTAGCGAGATGGCAACGGGTGATAGACACCTGCGAGTGTGTTTTTTTTAAAGTGATTTACTTACGTCCGTATTAGTCACGGGTCATTTGAACCCTTACAGACTTTGGCGCGGTAGAATGTAGTTAAAGGTTCTAATGGACGGAACAAACGTCACTCATATATGGCCAGTTGCCTTACGTCCGTCCTAACTAATGATTTTATAATATTTTTGCATCAGTATTTGTGAGTTTATATGCAGTTGGGACTTTTAAACTAGAGTGCTTACATACATTTTATATTATGTGTAGTTGATTAATTCTTAGAACTCAGAGATATCCTTTAAATTATTTTTTCGTATTCTTTTTTTGTACTTATATTCTTTTCTATGTCGTGATTTCGTTTGAAATAGAATACGTTTGGGAACCCGTGATACCGAAATAGTATTGTCTTCGAAAACTTCTTTCGGTGCTTATCCGAGCATGTGCTCGTATGTCTGTGCTTTAGCGCGTAAACTGTACCGGATTTTCCCTAGATAAAAAAAGATAAAATATAAAAACATAAATTTATTTGAACTGCAAATGGGCATAACCCGGTGGCAGCTAATTACATAAATAAGATAATACAGCTAACATGCAAATTATATTATAATAATACAAATAACATTAATAATAAAAATAATAATACAAATAGCATTAATAACAAAAATAATAATACAAATAACATTAATAATAATAATAATAATATTAATAATAATAATAATAATGATATTAAACTGTCTAATTCATAAAACATTTAAAATTACCTTTAAAAAAAAGAAAAGTTGTCATCAAAATCCGCACTGAATTTTTGTTCAACTGCACTTCACTGCATTTCACTTCACTTCACTACAGTTCACTATGACCCTTTATTACCCTATTATTTCTCTGTTCTAAACTGCGCGACACCTCACTTCACAATATATTACTGTCGTATCGTTCTATAACCTACTATTGTCAGCTAATTCCCTCATTTATTTAGTAATACCCTAAATTAATTTCCTAAACTGTTGTACGCTACGAGGAAAGGGTGTCTCGAGAGAATCCCTATTTTCGTGAGAATCCCATTTTGCCAATTTCTTGTCCCTAAAAGTAAATTTAGCTGCCCTACGCTGAATTTTTTCTAAAAATTTAAACTGCATAATTTTGTGCGGATCCCATCAGATTGTTACATATTCCATTATGGGACGAACAAGCGATAAATAAGCAATTTCCATCGCTTTTGCCGTACTCTATTTAAAGTGCGTATTACAAAGTAGACAGATCTCCTGCAACAAAATCTACGTGACTTTTCCAGCTTAATTTACTATCGAAATGGATTCCTAGGTACTTGCATGAGGAAACTATCGGAATAATGTCTTTATTTAAACGGTCATTTGTTTCTATGTAATTATGACCCCTGCCAAAAGTGATGGATTTGCTTTTGGAGCTATTTATGGTCATTTCATTATTTTCTGCCCAGCAATGTAAACGCATCAAGATCCCGTTGCAACATTTCTTCGTCTTTTTTCGAATTCACATTACGATATATTATGCAATCGTCTGCAAAAAGCCGAACATTTGATATTAATTGCGCTGGCAGATCATTGACGATAAGATGTATATTTAGTCACAAATATTTTCTTTAATATATGTTTATTAGCAATTAAGTAATAATACTATCTGTATTTTCATTCATTGTTTCTACCTGTAAATAATATTGTTTATTAATTTGAAAAATTCCCATATTTATGACAATTAACATTTTGTAAGAATCTGTATTGCACTTTTGGGTTCGAAAACATAATTATATTCTTTAACCCCAAGTTGTTGTGCAAATTTTAACGTTTGCACTACTCATTGCCGAAAGTAGAGGTCAACCAAGCAATATTTAATAAAATTTAATTTGCATACTTTTGCACATGGACGCGTACGAATGTGCGTGTGAACGAGTAGAACTGTAGTAGAATAGAAATAGAAGTATGTATAAATCAGATATATACTCTAAAATAACGCGAAGGTAAAATTGTACTTTGTATTTCGAAGCTCTAACTACACATTTTTTGCATTCACTCCGCTCTGTATCAACTCGGAGGAGAGTGCGCGACGTCTGCCTTCGCTAACTCATTGGTACCGTCGCCTGCGCCACCTCGCGTCCCTTCGGCGTCTGGTACACATGAACACGTGTCGCCACGCGGCACCGTCGCGTCGCGTCGCGCCGCGGCGTGGGAACACAGGGGTCGCGCCTCGTACCCACTCCGCCGCCACACAATATTCCTTCCGGCGACGTCGTATTTGGGAGTGAAATTTCGGAACCGGCCCTCTCGCCTCCTCCGCCCCTGTGCGGCCGGCGTCTCGCGCCCCACGCGCGTATTTCTTTGTGGCGGCTGCTTCCTGGATGGGGTCGCTCTGGACTGGTGTTTCAGGATGTGAAAGACAATTATGCTGAGACAAATGTGGAGTTCGTTTGCTGTATTTTTAATTTTTTAATGAAAAAATGTTATTGTGTCTTCGGAAATGTCTTTTTCCGTTAATATGTACTTCGTGATGGCAGGTTTCTTCGTTAAACGACGGAAATAACTTTCAGAGTAGAAAATTACTTTAGAATTTAAAAGTTTTTAAAAATTCTCGTACACTTTTAATTTTTTTATGCTTGATGCTTCAAGATTTTTGCGCATTCCTCCGAAATTTATTAGTTTAGTTACTGAAAATATAAATAACGAAATCGAGGGCAATATGTTTTCATTCATATCACTAATGTCATTAATATCATTAATAAATTATATTTTTATGTGTATCTGAAGTATTGTGCTACATACATTGTGTATTTTAATTAAATTTACATTAAAGTAAGAAGGCCATTTCATAAAATGTTTAATAATAAAACATTGAACACCAATTTATTTCATCGTTTCATCATTTGTACATTCTTTGTACAACTTTCCAAAACGAATAACGATGTATCATACCTTCGTACAGTCTTAAGTTAATGAAAGATCATGATTCATGAAAAGTAATTAGCTTTGCCCGGGAAATTGGGTTAAGTCGACCTACTTTGCACAGACTTAATTGTGTTTCCAAAGAGGTAATATCATGCATTTAATTATATAAAAAGAAAATGCGAACTAGGAAATAATCTTGAATTATTAAGATTTTTTATTTTTTTTATTTTAGGACATTATTTTATACTCGTATGAAAGCTATCAATTATGTACCTTTATGAATTTATGAACAAATGTCTCTACACATTTATGAGAGAATAGAAAATCTAAAACATGATAGCTTGATAAAAGATGGAAAACCAAGAACCTCGCAGAATCATAATATCAACAAAATAATGACAAAGAAACCCTGCGGTAACCCTCATGAAAGATTAAACATAATCGAAGATAGTATGCGAGAAGCGCATGTGTGACGCAAGAAGCAGCTGTTTTACTCTAGGGAATTCTAGGAACATGCGTGGGAATGTTTTCTCTTCTCATTTCTTTGATTTGAATGTTTCACGGTGTGAAAATTATAAATCAGTCAGTACGGACCTATAAGAGGCAAAACAATCCTTTTCTAGCAGGGCACTTCAAATTCTCTAGAAGAACGATCTCCCCCCCCGTTCCCCGACAAACTAACGATACGACGGAACGGATGAAACGTTTCTAAAACACGCAAAAACAACGCTTAGTTTTGACAGAGTAAAACACCGTGATGTTTGCAAAGAGGATCTAGGATCTCAACTCTCTGGAATTTGGGGGAGTTTTTAGCGAATATTGGATGACGTGACAAACTCACAGACGATCACACTCGCTTCATCTCCTCGGTAACGGCGGCGGCGCTGCCTCGCATTCCGTGTACCCTTGCGACCTCTTCGTGAATCTCCGTGGTGTGTAGAGACGGCGGCGGCGGCGGCGGGGGCGGCGGGGGCGGCGGCGGCGGGGGCGGCGGCGCGTCCACCTTCCTAGCGTTTCGAGTGGCTGCGGCCGTAACTCGCAGGAGTTACGGCGCGGCCGGCAGCGGGCGGGGGGCGCGGGGACGAGGTACACCTCATTAGGGGCTGTCGCGCGCGCGTCGTCGCTTCCTGCCCTAATGATTCGGAGCACCGCCACCGGCAGCGGCAGCGGCGGCACCCGGCGACCGCGTAGGGGCGGATGCGCGGAGGGAATTTTCGCCTTCTGCCCCGACGACAATACTACACTGATAAGGCCTTTCATGTTATTACATTAAATCAGGGGTTCACAACATGGCTCGGTTCTCCCTCGTTCTGGCCTGAAGATAAACATAAATGTCACCCTTCTTCAGGAAAATGTAATAAAAGATAAATAAAGGAAATGATATAGGCATTTTATCTAGCTTTCTGAGATAAAAATTGAGATACTATTTTTTCAAAACAATGTGTCCTGCATCTGGTTGTGAAGTCACAACTTAAATCTTGTACTAACAAAATACTTAATTCTTTGTATTTTCATGTGTAAGATTCTCGTAGAACATCTAACATAGACGGTTTTTCATTAAACGCTTGCATGCATTCATTTGTTGTTAAGCCCTCTTCTAGGAATAATATTTGATTTGCCTAACGTTTAGATACTACGGAAGACCGAGTTCACAAATTAGAACTGACAGATATTGAGATTTCGACATTACCTTGGAAATCTTGTATTATAAACACGAAAGGGCGTGATTGAATCAATTGTTTTCGACGCGTCTAGGCATAATGGTATTTATTTTTCTGGATCTAGAAAGGTTAAGAAAGGGCAGGGTGGATATCTGGGGATGTGTTCTAAAGTAACTTACATGTATTAAAAGTAGATTTCTTGTTGTGAGATGTTGATACTGGAACCTGATAAATATGATTTATACCACATGTGTTGTTATTATGAAGATCAACATTGAATGAAAACATATACCCTCCCCGAAGAAAGTCAGTTTTGACAATCAATTCAGATTTGTAAATAAATAGGCAATGCAATGTTAAGATCTGAAGCTCAGTGAAGAGAAGCTTTCAGGAATCACATGGATGGAATTTGTTAATTATTCGTACAACATTTTTGTGCAATCTGAATACTACAGATTGTGCTTCCTCAGAATATTAAGCCGTATCTCAAGTAGGAATTTTCATTCGGAAGTTGACACTCAAAAAGCTGCATGAAAGATAATTGAATTTGAAAGAATTCTGAATGCGTAACATAATGAACTTAATTTAGTATTCAGTTCATTTATATGAATCGATGAGTGGAAAAACAGTACATCTCCAAAATACTTGTTTTGAGAAAAACACAAAAATTTGTTTGGTGTAAAACCTGTATATTTTACTACAATCAAGTGCATAGAGACGTTGTAAGGAATAACTCCCTCTACAAGAATTTGCCGGGCAAGTTTCATTATGTGTATCCTAAGAAGCTGTACAGCCAAAAATAGATCTTGAAGTTATACTGCTCCTCCACTCAATATTTGTTAAACGTTAAACAAAGTAACTAATGTGAATAAGAATGTCTTTATTAATGCTATTGTAAATAATATGATAGATTATAACTGTAATGATTTCATTAGGATTCCTGCTGATTTTCATTGCTTGTCTCCCAAGACGCAATATGATGGTCCACTCATATACCTGAAGACTTTTTTTTATATCTTTGATCTTCTGCACATTGATTGGCAATGGTTTCTTGTAGGCTGATTCGTTTGAAAAAGTGGAGTGACGTGTCTTGAACAGTTTAAAAGTGTTTGTAATTAGTCCAAGAACATTACTATCTGAAATAAAACTGATATAGAACTGTCAGAGATTAACTGATTAAAATTTAAAACAGAAGCTTTTATTATTTCCGTGAACAGTTGATTTGCAAGTTTTTATAAATATTTTGCCACCAACGTTTGATGTCCTTATATGAGTATCTATATTTCATTACTGATACTGAAAATAATTTTCATTTGCGACTCTTTGCAATCACATGCTCATAAATGTCTGGTAGATAAACTCGATCATGCTTTATGACTCGTTTGACGTTTACGGAGGCTCTGTTGCAAGGCAGAAAGCGGTGTCCACGAACACGAACTTGAACATTATGTAGATATTTAATTATTAGATACGTAACTACCGATGATTCCTTCAACTGACCAAACAACAATGATAACTCTCTCTAATATTCACATTGCATGTCTATAGAATCGTTTACATTGGAGTATGCCGTACTCACATGGCAAGAAGAAGAATATAAGGAATTGCATGGAAGAACGATATAACTCCAGAAGTTACATTGTTCTTCCACTCAAAACAATAGTAGGTAGCTGCGTAAATGTTAACGCATTGTGTTAGTTGTAATGTTATTCAACTTATACGGAAGGGTGACGTTTAAATCTTATTTTGACAATTAATTTTTTTTAAATGTCAGTTTTGGAGGTGGATGTATTTTTCACTCACTGATTTATGTAGATATTTCATTTGAGGTTTCACTGAAGTGTTAGATCCAGAAACTTTGTTACCTTATCATCTGCCAATATAGTTAACAAGTTAGTTTTCAGTTCAGTAACAGTCGGTAAATTAATAAGCTTGGTATTTTATCACGAAATAAATGGTTCAAGATTCCTAGGTTCTGCTGTAAAATGTTGATTATTTTCTGGTATACGTACGAATATACAGAGATGTATATGCAGTATAAGAGAAAATTATGTAATTCTGCGAAAAATCAATGTCGAGATCTTGAGATGGAGAGGTCAAGCTTTCAAAATTTCTAATATAGAACTAGAGAAAAAGGCACAATTAAAGGCATTTATTCACTTGTCCTAGTAATTTTTCTCCACGTTTTCCTATTCTTTTCCTGCATCTGCATACATAATAATTTGATCTCGTGCTCAATGCGGAACACACGTGAATGTCACGTTATTAATTACATACATTTTATTACTGTTTTTACATAAAATAATATTTTAGCTTTCACTCTGGCGAATATAATTTTTTCTTTTGTAAATAGTACATATTGGCAGTGATAGGAGTATCATTGGCATAAACCCCGCCAGTGATGTGAGAGATTTACGCGATTTATGTGTTATATATTTATGGTTGCGTTTATCGTAACATGTAATGACCAATTAATTTTCGTGAGCATTTAGCCAGTGTCCTAGGCGGACTCGCGCGCTCAATAATGTAATGCAAACATGTTTACAGTTACTCTTAATGTTGTTTTTTCTGTTTTTAACTAATTTTTCATTAACTTTATCCACCTCATAGAGACAAATTTGCCGTGGAATTTTTACATCATTCGGACTCGCTAAAAGATATTTTCCAATCTTAACGTTCTGTGTCATGGTTCACTCTCCAAAGCTACTTGCCCCACAGTTTATTTCGTCCATCCTCCAGTAAATAATTTTTCATTTTCAAACATGAAAATACGTAATTAAATGTACTTCTTAAGAGTCAATAGAGGGAATTTGCCTTAAAATGTATAACGAATTATGTAAATCTATAATTTGGAAATCGAAATGAGCCAGATGTGTGTTGTAAAAGCTTAGGACGTACCAATATATCTCAGAGCTCTGGGATTATTCCGTAAAATATATGTAAGAACTTCCCGAAACTCCTAGGTTAAACTAAGGCCAGGGAAGTCCAAAGTATTATTGGGAACAAGTCTTATTTTACGCAAAAAATTGTAGAGGTATTCACAGTTACTAGATCTGACCCTTAGGAAGTTGTTTCCTCATTGCAGGTGTGTGCATGAAACATTTATTTGCTCCTGTAATCTTTAGTCGCGATTTTAGGGGCTAATAGTAATTTAAAAAGTATGCATCTTAATGTGTTACAAGTACATACTTACTTGCACACACTTTTACTCATACATTGTATGTAAGGCATTAAACCTGGTAAGATCTGCGTCTTTCGGGTGGATTCTTTAGTGCTTCTACGTAGAGTAGGGGTCTTCAATCTGAGTTCCACGGAACCCTGGGGTCCCCAGGAACGTTGACAGGGGTACTGCAAGTGATCACAATTTTCTCGGCCAAAACCACACGTAAAATGAAAAACTATACAAGGAATTTTTCATGTAGGAACTGATTTATTAAAACATTATATTAACGTAATATTCAAGTAAAAGTTATAGTATTAATATAAATTGGATAATAAAAGTCAGTTAATTGTACAAACATGAAAGGTTGATCAAACAATTAAAAAAAATAACGATACAACCAAAATTAGGATTTTTTTTTCATTTTCAGATTTTTTCGTTTTCAGACTTACATTATTGTATATGTATTTGGTCACACCTGATTATGCGTAAAACTACATTATGCGAAACGTCGTGTTTTAGAATATGTGAAAAATAAAACTTTTAAAAAAAATTTACTTCGGTTGTCCAAAAAGAAAAAAAGGATATCTGAATGTTGAATTATTAATATTATGTAACAGCCTATTATACATTTTTGACTGTTTCAATAATTTTGCTAATTTGAGTAAAAAAAAGCATTGAAAATAGTTTACGTAACAAGGGTGAGAAACAGGTGATTCACAGACGAGTCTAGTATCTCGCTAAGCTCAGACGACAAAGAGACGAGTGCGGGAATCTTCTCACGTCCGTGTTGTGTATACTATTTTTAATACGCTGTGAGCGAAATGAAATGTGTCAAGTACAGGAATATAAATTAAATAAAATATCAAGTAACTAGAAATACCTTACTTGTACAAAAGTAAATGAATTCCAGTTAGTGTCGTAACACTATTGTTTGTAAATAATAAACAAAGACGTCGTCAAGACGAAAGACAATTGTAAAACGTTACAGATGTTTTGAAGAAGCTTCGCGATATTTCGCACACTGTGAAAAAAATATGTTTCGCACACGCAAAACATTAATGAAACAGCGAATTAAAAACTATTTTATCTGCTATTTAAACATGAGGTTCCATCAAGTCAACTATGAGCTCCAAGGGTTCCTAATGATGTATAAGGTTGAAGACCCATATTGTAGAGGAAGGAAATTTGGTGTCTAGTGGCGCGGCGTGGCGTGGCGTGGCGCAGGTGCCCAGAGCAGCCCGTAGTCGTAGTCGGAGACGGAAGCAGAGGCCTCGAAACCTGCACGGGCTTCTCCGGCACTCGTAGATTCTGCGCCAAGCGTCCTACTGCCGCTTCTTCTGCACATTTTCCACGTCCCGCTTATTGCGATAAATGGTACTACCTCTGGGGAGGTATTTCCTGGGTTAACAGGAATAAATGGTGTTTTAATATGTTTCCGCGAAACCACGAGCAATCCTGCTTATCCAGTTGGCGACAAAGCAGGGTAACGAAGTGGTTTTTGAGGCTCGAATAAAATATGATGTTCTCTGTTGTTTCAAGTTGTTTGTCGACTTTGTTTTGATACAATTACATTCATTACGGGTCAGTATAGTGCGCGCGAGCTCGTGTGTGTGTGTGTGTGAGTGAGTGAGTATGAGAGGAAGAAAGAGGGCATTCAGTTGGAAATACGAAATTGTACTTTTACATGAGAATAATTTTTTTATTTTTGTGCGGTATTTATACGGTTTAATTGAACGATTATTTTGACAAGTGGAAATTCATGTTATCATTAACATTTAGTATGAATTTGAAGCTTCAGATTGAAATTGAAATTAAATATTATTTTAAAATAATATTTCAGACCTATGTTCAAAATAATTGAAATTATCATTACATTTTGTTGATATAACATCTCACAGTCTTCTAAGTCCTCGCCATTTATTTTAAACTATAACTGCAAATTAATGATCTTTCAAAGATGCAATAATTGCAAGTCACGTAAGTACCGCTAAGCCATTGAGATACCAATAGTATTAAGTTTATGTTATCTACATCTTCAGTTACTCAAATTACACATAAAAGACTTACGGAAAACAGAATACGGGGCATTCCTTCCCCTGTGAGATCTCCTACAAATTTACTGATTAAATTTAAATTCAATGAGCACAAATTCTCTGACGTATTTAGGTAAGACAGTCGACCAATGTCCGTGTGTACTGTTGAGGGATTTGCACAATCTCAGACTCATTCAGTGAATTCTTGCGAATCATAAAACAAGTAATGTTTTGAAAAAATGAAGAGTCTGTTTTAAAAGAAAGATGAGACACAAGAGTTTATCTAATCTCAGTCATATGAAACGCTCTTGTCTCACCTGTGCTAACAACTCATTCAGCTGTTTTAGGTTCACCATTACTCAGACGAAAATTGCAGCAGGAAATGTGAAGAGGCGAAAAGAGAAATGCAACGATAAACTTGCATGTGAAATCTGGACCTCACTAATGTAAAATGCAGCCGTCTGCTGAATTTTCTTGAGCGTTAATTTTCCAACCTTTTTTTAATGAACTGCATCTTGCGGTAGACTACACATAACTCACACATTGACAATATGATTCAAAGCAATAAATTTCGCGAAAAATAGAAATGGCTCATTGTCACTGTTCAGTTCGGTATACTGAAAATATTTGAAACGAGACCAAAATGCTGGAAAACATTTGTTACAAGATTTTCTAGTCGTTTTAGAATGAAAGTCATAAAAAGTACATATCAAAGACTTCTAAGTAGGCACGATATTTGTTATAACAAGCTCGTTCGTGAACGGTGCAAAACCAAGCATCGAAAACTTGGGTATAATGCGATAGCGTATCAAACGTTCGATAAAAATGTATTGTTTCTGACTTCCTGTCTACCTGTTGAGTGCGGTGGAACGAGTTTGGACGCGGAGAATGCTCTCCCGTTTCCTGTAACATAGCAAAAATGTGTGATAATGTTCGGTGATCTGCAAAAAGAGAATGCGAATTTTAATATTAATACATTTGATTTCACGATAAGTTGTTTATTTCATTTGATTCTTACATTTGATATTTCACATGCAAATCAGCAGTTGAGATAGAAACTATCAATTGTTATTAGATATGTTCTAGAGACTGGAATGCCATCTGAAACATTCTTAAATCTCCTGCCGAACGTTGTTAAGACTAAAAATTGATTTGATGCTATTACCGTTTATGTACTCTCTGAAGGTCTATGTTCAGGACTGTAATGGACAATCTTACGACAACTCAATTATTATTTCGTAAGTGTTCACGAGTCTTCGAGCGCGAATTAAGGGATTAAATAGCAAAATTGAATTAATTCCATGCTCTGCTCATTCTCTAATTTCTTTAGCGCATCAACTTCAACATTGAAAAATATTTATCCTACGCGAAGTTCATTAGACAAACATTGTTGATGCACTCAATTGTTTAGAAACAGATTTATCCCAAAGATATTTAACTCGTTCTGCAGCTAAACATATCAAATCTGAACTCAAATGTTTGGAAACTATTTTTATGACAGTATTCTGTGGCATCATTTTGGACTGTTTAAATTCTACCAACCAAAAGTTACAAGAAGTCAACATCGACTTAAGTCAACTAATTGAATTACATGATTTTCTCATTGTCCTGTGTCAATCTAATCGAAATAATTTTTATTATTTAAAAAAAAGTAAAAGAACTGACAAATGCTACTGATTCATGTGTAAGAATGTGAAAAGTAACTAACGAAAAGAAGAAAGTTGCACTACGAAGAATCGAGACAATGAAATAGAATTAAAGGATAGAGACTACTTACGTGTAAACGTGTTTTAATCATAATTGACAAGATAATCGTTGAATTGAAAAACGACACTACACATACTTGCATATCAATGACAAATGAAGGCTATTATCCAAATTGATAAACTGTTCATGGTTGAGTTACAAACAACTTCAGAACATTTGCAATCACAATTTACCGAAGACAGTGAGGTAACTATTGTTAGCGAATTATTTCATTTGAAATCTCATTTTGTAACACTCAATCCAGAAATCAAGACAACGAATCCCATTGCACTAAGCAAATGGATACGTGAAGAAGAATTACAAAATGTCTACCCAAATATGGACACATGTCTTCGTATATATTTTCGCCTGTTTCCAACTGCGTGGGAAAACGCTCATTATCTTGCTTAAAAATACTTTTTAAAAAATTACCTGATTAATTAGCCATTCTTTGCATTGAAAGTTATTTGCTCGACAAAAACCTCGTAAAATATTTGTATCTTGATAAAGATTCTTTTGTCTGTAATCCTGTTGGAATAAATGCGACTATTTTATGTTAATGTTTATGTTTGCCAAATGTGAGAAATAGTAGTTACGGTAGGGCGGCAATATTTAGGTGGCATATAGGCGGCAAAATTGGTTATCTGCCCCTGTTCATACATTAAAAACGGTCTGGGATGCAACTACATGTTGGAAATGTCCCACGTGTATCGACCAATTCGTAAGATTTTTTCAAAAATGCAGAAATTTTTCCATCCATCAGTTACATATGAATTCTGTGGAAAGAACGTGAGCAATGGTGTATTGTATTAAGATTGACTACGTTTCACAAGAGAATGAAACAAAAGTATTGCGCCTTTACTCGATGGTATGTAGAATTTCAGATAGTTTTTTATAGTATATTGTAGAAATTTCTCTTTGTTTTTTTGTTATTTTGTTGTTTAGGATGGAAATCATGGTAAGGAATAAGAATTAGTTAACCAATCATCGGATGTTCCATTTCGATAATCTGGCCTTCAAGTGAGGATCTCATCGAAATGTCCGTTGGAAGGTCCGTCGTCCGAAAAGTCCGTCCGAAATGTCACGTGGAACACTCCATTTGCAACGCGAGCTCATTTACATACTTCTTCCAAGAATAGAGAAACAGTACATATTCGATTGAGTTGTGATGTCCGAATTAGTGTGCATTGTGACAAAGAGGTGCAGTGGATATTCTTTCTCGAAAAAAAGGAAGGAAAAAAGAAAGAAAAATTAAACTTATTTCAATCATTTGAAGATACAATATTAGCAGTTGTCGGTATTATCAACTTCCTTTCAATGCATTAAATATGAACATTGGAGTTCTCAAACATGTTAAGAGTTGATAATACTACTTGTTGTTGAGAAAATTTGCTTTATTTGAATATTTTGGTGGATTCTTGAAAAGTACAAAACTTATCGCATGCTATAAGCTCTACCTATTCGAATCGCGACACAGAGAACTCAACCTACGGCAGTTGAGCTACCCCATACTCCTTTCAGCCGCGAGCAAGTAGGGGTGCACGGGCGGGACGGCGCCCGCATATTTCTCGAAGGGGTCGCCGCCGTGCGTCCAGCGGTCATTTACATGCGTTTCCGGAAGAAAGGCGACGTTCCGGTCGGCGACCGCCAACCCGCCCCGCCCCGCCCGGCCCCGCCGGCCCCGCCCCGCCCCGCGCCTCGCCACGTCGCGACGCTCCGGCTCCTCGGACGTTCCCATCGCCCGCTCGCGCGCCCGCCGCCCGCCCATTGTGACCTCCGCTGGGGCAGCTGCCCACGGGCCGAGGCAGGTCCGGGTCGCCTCAATAGCCCCCGACGACCCCCTCCCCCTCTCCGTCTCGCCCCGCGAGCTGACCCGCCCGCCCGCCCGGCAGCTCAAGAAAATATTTTCACAGCCCGATGACCACTCCAGTAGATTTGAAATCGGCGAGGCCCCCGCGGCCAAACAATGCCCCCCCGGCCGAGAGTGTGGTCACCCCCCGGAGCGGATTTGAAATTCTGTCGGCTTCCGAGTAAATTGGAACGTTGTGGATGTGTGCGCGTGTGAACCCACTGCCACTTTTCCCTTGCGGCCCCTACCTGCTCCGGTTCGACGCCGTTTTTAGTATTTTTGTAACCAGACGCAATCCACTCCAACTGCGCGAAGTCGACACGCTGCTGTTGGTACAGACTGCAAGTTGGGAAGTCTCGGTTCTATTCTCTTCTAGGTCCGCCCCTTCCCCCTTGACTGTTGATTTTATTTACAATGTTTTGTGCTAACGGCATTTTTCGTGACCACGTTGTACGTCAAGTATTGCTTGTGCGCACGCTACTAACACCTTGACTTTTGCGTGATTTAATCTGCGTGTTTCTGTCAGCAAACCCTCCGGACTTGCTGTAACGTAGTTTGAGTACGCAAACCAACAACGTCTGTCTGCACCAGACACATAAAAGATTAAGACATTGTTCAAGATTTCACGTTCTGGAAGTCAGTAAATTAGTTCAGAGGTTCGAGAAGTGTTGTTCGTACTTCGCCAAGTTGAGAGTCAGTAGCAAGGGTATGGTTCTGCGTTTCAAAGAAACATAAATCACATCTGAGAATACAAAAGATAAGCATTGTTCACTGCATCTAAATTGAAAGTAATAGTGCAACTAGTGTAAGTACATTGTGTATTACGCTGCTCGCAATATTTCAAGCAATACGATTACTATTTTGGCTCGTCTTGATCAATGTAGTGAAATATTTAAAAGCTACTTTGTTAGTGCCCACTAACAAAGTGTTATCGACCTCCCCCATTGTTCACAACTTCACGATCCTAGTACCTTGTTCCACCTTTCCAAACAACCTTTTTTTCCAAAACCCTAATTTTGTTTGTAAGATCATTATTATTTCTCAATTTTCGTACTTAATTCATCCGGTTTGAATCCACTAACTCGCAATAAGCAGTTGCGATACCGCTATCCAACTTTGTAAGTATATTAGATTAAGTATTTTCATTCATATCTTATTGAAAAACATGCAACATTTGATTACAAGCAATATTCGCAGCAAAGAAAAACGCAAAAAAAGGCAACGGAAAAGTAAAAAAATATACTACGCACTCCAATTCCCCCCCCCCAATAAATGACGTCCAGAAAAAATATTTTTTCATCATATTAAGTTTACCTTTAGAATATATATATATATATATATATATATATATATATATATATATATATATATATATATATAAAATTAAGTTTTGATATTACCATTCTGACAATATAAATAACATATTTACGGAACAAAGGTTACTTTATTGACATAGATTGCAAAAGCAATCAACAAAACACCATCAACGCGTACATAAGCAAAAAAAATAAGTCTTTAGAATTTTTCTACGCTCTTGCATTTACTGCATTTTTTCTCACAAAATATAATTTCAGGGTTAGTCGTAAGAAATTATTCACATTTAATGAAATTATAAAATTTATCATTATTGTCATCGTCTTAAAATAATAACAATAATAATTTAAATTTATTTATTATTGTTATCATTTATTATTAATGTTATTATTACCATTAACTTAACAAGTAGCCTGCGGAGAGTATTTTTATGATATACATATAATTTCTAAGCATATTACAATTGCATACTAGTTGATTTTCGGGCACAGGAAGGTATATGAGAAGTATCGATTAAAATACTTGTTTAAATTATTATTTCATCATCGTTATTAATTATCATCATTCACAAGAATCAAATTGTAACGATTGGTAAGAACCAAAAAGAGTATAACAGGCGAATAACTTTGTTTGTAAAAATCGTTGCCAAGGGAGTTACTCCATGCGAGGTCTGTCACTTGGAAGTTTCCACCTTCTATTTGGCAATCAGTATCTCCCTTTAGTCTGCTCCTTTTTCTATCTCACTCCATCTTTCCAAGTGAGAGGAAATTATGAGATCTTTGTTTCCGAAGTTTTCCAGTGTCTTAAATTTGATTGTCATCTTTTTCAACACAGATTACTGATTTTATAAGATGATAGTACCAAACTTCCTTCAATCATTACCAAGAAGTTTACTGATAAAAATGTGTTTGCAACAATATCTATTTGCTAAAGAAACTCTATTTCCATCGTACCACCTACAATTGCCTTTTCGGTTTACTACTTATGAGATACTTTTTGTAATGTTTTTGTATCTAATCAGTTACACAATATTCATCGAATATTTATTTCTTAACAGATTGTAAACTAAATAAAAATTCCTGTTTGCTAATTTATAAGTGATTAATTTTTGAACAAACTTTTTTCGCATTGCATGCCACCACAAAATTGTTCATATTTTTTATATGAAGGAAACACATGCAACAAAAGTTTCGGCGATGTTGACTATCTTCCCAGAACGCACCAAGTGCAGAAACATTTTTGAATATACTCGTAGTTACATGGTATATGAGTGAGATAGCCGGACATGTATGCGAACAAAAATTGACTACAAAAGAAAGGGGGAAAAAGTGAATGATTTGTTTTATTCATCTGTGAAAGTTACAAAATATCACGTAATTTATATCATTTTGATTAACATTGTCCCTTGGCAAACACCATAACTTCTTTTGAACGGCCTTTATTAACATATTTCTCATTATGTTTACATAACTTATCACAGATGTCATTTACTTCCCTCATTAATTGCTATCCCTTCCTTATATAAAGCATTCATATTCAGTATCATTTTGCCTCGTGAAATTAAGTCAATTTCCATTCCCAGTGATATTCCATTTAATTCACTCTCCGTGTTGTCTGATTGGCACATTCATTTATTCTAAAATGCCTCTGTATTGGTCTTTGAACTACAAAAGTCATGTATTAGTCGTCTTGTTATAACTCTGATTTCTACTAATGAGCATTCAGTATATCAATCATCGACTTCCATAAAACACAAACTATTTGAACGAGGCAAGCTATTTTAATACGCCTGAGTTGAAGCGACTCTTGTTTTTTCCTTCAGTGGAATAGCATGTTGGATGGAAGCATGGGTACCTCTCGACACGCACTAGTCGTCTTTCTCACACTGAGACGTGACACTGGCTTTTTCCTATGCATTTTCTTCGCATTGGCCTCCAACCTTCTACTGCCAGCCGGCCAGCCGGCCGACCTCCCACCCCCGCTGCGAGACACGCCCACTCCCGAGCACGCCGCCCACAGCCTTCGCCCTCGCCCGCCCGGTTCGCCTCCCGAGTCCACCCTGCACGCCCGTGTGTGACGCAGAAGGAACGCGGCCCCCGCCCCGCCCCGCCCCGCCCCGCCCCGCCCCACACAGTCATCCTACGTGCGGGACGCCAAGAGGGCGAGCTCATAAAGACAGTTTTCTGAACATAAAAAGGAACATTTCAAGCGTCGAAAAGAAAATGTGTATCATTTATAAATAAAAATGACAGTAGAACATGAATTAATGTCTCTCATTACATTTGCAAGTATTTATTAAAACTTCATTGAAAGAACGGTGATGGCCGATTGTTACTCTTAGCAGTAATTCGTAATTTCTTCTCATGTGAAGAATGAATAACATTGCAAACATATTGAATCTGTTTTGATGGCTTAATTTTTATGTACTAGTATTATCATGCAATGCCATTTTTTAACGTATTTTATCGTCGTCTTTACAACATACATTGCAGGGCATAGCATTGTTGATAATTATTACAAGTATGTTAAAAGATGCATGAGAAGCTGTACATATTTGAAATCTATTTTTAACATACCCATTTCGTAAAGCATTCGTTATATCACTCTCTCAAACATGATGTCCACTCTGAGACAACAGATTTAACACATAGATTTTCTTCTTTCGTGATTTCTTTTTGTGGGAGCACCTTTAGGGCCATTTTGGCCCATTGTGCGCCGCCCCGTCCCGTTGTGTCCGCCCGCTTCCGAACGGCGCCTTCTGCCTCCGCCCCTGGGCCGTGCTCATAAATCACGCGCGCGTTTCCCGCGGGACGCCTGCGCCGGCGGGTCGCTCCCGTGCGCCCGCCCCGCCCCTCCCCGCCCCTCCCCGTCCTGACCCGCCCCCCGCCCAACCTGATCCGCCCCGCCCGTCCGGCTTCACCCACTCGCTCCCCTCGTACCCCGTTCGCCGATACTCCCTCCGCCCCTGCCCCGCCCCCCTAGCCCCGTCTGAGGTCTGCTGCTGCCGGTGCGGGCGCGGGTCGCACAGGTCGCCGGCCCGTTCCGAGTACGCAACTCGGTCCCCACCCCCTCCGCTCGCAGGATCGGTTGACCACCTGCCCGGAGTTCCGACGGCGCCCGCGCACACCCCCTGTCGCCCGTCAGGCAGGCCCGGGCCTGGCCTGTGGACGCTACGCCTGGTCCCGCCCAACTCCGCCACGCCACACCACGCTCTACACGTTCAAGAGCGGAAACCCGATCGCCGCGTCGAGCCCCACGCCCTCCACGTTCTACCCTCCCCGCCCGACACACACCGCCCCGACACGCCACGCCACGCCCCACCCGCTCTAGGGCCAAAACCCTATCGTCGCGTCGTGGCCCGGGGCCCCAAGCGCACCACGCCACACCCCGCCCCGCCCGCCACGCCCCGCCCCGGCACGCCCCGCCCCGGCACGCCCCGCCCCGCCCCGCCCGTCCCGTCGCGCCCAAACACACCACCGCACGCCACGACTCACCCGCTCTAGAACCAAAACCCGATCGCCGCGTCGGGGTCCCAAGCGCTCTACGCTACACTCGGCCACTCTCGCTCCACAATGCTACTCATCACCACTCTCCGCCACACTCCACTCCTCCTAGAGCCGCGTCGGGGGCCCCCACGTTAAAACATTTTTTCTTCTTGATGATCAGTATATTCTCTAATTGTATGGAAACAATTATGCAGCAGAAAAGATTTTACTTTTAACTTAAACTTGTGAACCGACTTCATTTGTTTAATGTCATCTGGCAATGCGTTGTAAAGTAAGTACATGTATGTGGATTTCTGGTAGTGAACTGTTGATACTGACACTTGATGAATGTGATTTCGACAACGTGTGTTGTAATCATAAATATCTGTATTGCATGAAAATATGTTTCCACCGTTAAGTAAGACAGTTTTGACAAATATTACAGATTCGTAAATAAAGAGGCACTTACATTGTAACTCTTTATTCTTTGAACTACTTAGCTCTTATTAATTTTCTCACGTTATCACTGTTTACACGGAAATTGCTCTCGTGTCCTTGTTTTACATTACCCCTTCCATTCCCTATATTTTCCCCACTACTATTTCTGCTGTATTCTGTCTTGTATTAATTGTACCCGACGCATTTGTTAAGGAGTATTTTACCCCATTGTTGTCATTGCCGTATTTAATATTTCTGCAAATATTAATTTAATCTCACTATCTTTGTAAATCATCACAGTAGTATAGAGAAAACTATGTAATGCTGAAGTAAAAAAAGACGATTTTTCGGCAGAACGTGTTCTGAATCTGATATAAAATTGGTCTTCTTCTTCTTCTTCACTTCATGGATTAGGCTACTGCCTGTTCCGTCCTCACAGTTTCTCTCCATCGTTTTCGTGGCCTTCCCACGTCTCTTCTTCCTCTCGGCGCGTACAACAAAGCTGCTTTAGGAAGTCTGCTATCACTCATCCTTTCCAGATGTTCTACCCATCTTTGTCTATATTCTTGCATTCTAGTAATAATTGATGTCACTTGTAACTCTTTTCTTATTTCTTCATTTCTTATTCGGTCTTCTCTTGTGCAACCTTTTATTCTTCGCAGAAATTTCATTTCGCTACTTTGTATTCTTGTCAGTGTTTTTTGTGTTAATACCCAGCTTTCGCAGCCGTAGAGTAATGTAGGAACTGCCATGGTATTGTAAAATTTAATTCTTGTTTCCGGTCTTGTCTTATTTTTTAAAGTGTTGTGTATCGTTCCACATATTTTTTGATATTTCATTAATTTATTGTCAATATCTTTATCTTTTTCATAACTTATTTGACACCCTAAATAATTAAAGGAGAGAACTTGCTCTATAATTTTGTTTTCAATGGCAATTTTTGACCTTACTGTGTCCTTCCCCCTGAATGCCAACACTTTTGTTTTTTCTTTTGATATATTAATGTCATAGTTTTTGCAAATTTTATTAAGGTGGTGTACTACTCTCTGTAGTTCGTCTTCTGTTTCCTGGATAATAACTGCGTCATCAGCATAGAATAAAATCGTTAATATCTCTTCTTTGGTCATTCTTATACCAGTGTCAACTTTCTGTTTTAAAGACTTACTTATGTCCTGTACATAGATATTAAATAATGTAGGTGATATAGGACAACCTTGCTTTACCCCTTTATTTGTTATTATCTCTTCAGATACTGTGTTTCCTATTCTTATTACTATTTTAGTATTTTCATATAGGCTTTTGACCACCTTTATTAGATGCCGTGGATAGCCTTGTTTTTCCATGATGTACCAAAGTTTATCTCTATTTACACTGTCGAAGGCTTTTTCGAAATCTATAAATGCCAGATGTGTTTGCAGGTTATATTCCCTTCTTTTCTCCAGTATTTGTTGTACTATGAAGATGTTATCAGTGGTCGATCTTCCTTTCCTGAAACCATTTTGCTCTTCTCCCATCAGTACTTCTGCAATACTTTTCAGTCTTTTATTTATTATTCTGGCATACACTTTATATATGCAGTTGAGCAAGCTTATCCCTCTATAGTTTTTACATTCGTTTCTGTCGCCTTTTTTGAATAACGATATAACTTCTGCTATTTTCCACTCCTCTGGAATTTTACCTTTTTGCCAGCATTCGTTTATTATGTGTAACAGTCTCCGTAACAACATCGTTCCACCATATTTGAACAGTTCTGTATTTAACTTATCTCTTCCTGAAGCTTTCCTGTTTTTCATTGTTTTCAATTCCTCTTTCAATTCCTGCATGTCAATCAAATCGACTGTCTCATCCTTTTCTTGGCAATCTCTTTGTTGTTCTTCATTTTTGCTTAAATTCCTGCACCAAAGTTCTCTATAATGCCTTATCCATAAATCTTTGTTTATCATACCTATTTTTGCTACATCTTTTTGTTCTTTATTTATATGTTTTAGGACTTTGTAAGCAATATTTTGCCTTCCGTGTATGTCATGTTCTACTTGGCTTATAAATTTATCCCAAGACTTTTGATGTGCTCTTCTCACGATTGTGTTAGCTGCATTTCTTTTTTCTTTATATGTTTTTCTTGATTCCTCATCTTTCTTTTGGATCCATTGTAGATATGCTTTCTGTTTATCCTTTACTGCTTGCGCTATTTCTTCATTCCAGATCCGTAGGCCCTTTCTACTTCTAATTTTATTTTTCTTCCCTAGGGCTTCCATTGCAGCTCTTTGAATACATTCTCGTACGTTTTCCCATTCTAAGTCTAGGTTGTCTTCAGTTGGTTTTTCCAGAAGGTACTTCTGGAGTCTGCCTTGGTAGAGATTTCTTACACTTTCTTCTTGAAGTAAATGTATTTTATATACTTCTTCTTGAGGTATTTTTTGTCTGGTTCTAATCTTTCTCCATTTTGCCCATATCCTAAAATCAGCTATTAGAATATAGTGATCTGAGCCTATATCACATCCTCTAAATACTCTCACATCATTCAACTGAGGTCTTAGTTTATCATTTATTAAGAAGTAGTCTATTATCGATCTATATCCTCTAGCTGTCCATGTGTACTTGTGAATATCTTTCTTTCGAAAGAAGGTATTTGTCACTTTGAGATGATTCATGCTGGCAAATTGTCTCAGCTCCCGACCGTTCATGTTTATACAATCTTCTCCACAATTTCCTACAATATCTGGGATTGGTGAGTTTCCCACTCTAGCATTTAGATCTCCACATACTATTAAGTGATCGTTTTTATTAGTTTTGTGTATTTCCTGTTGTAGTTGTTCATAAAATGTTTCTGTGTCTTCTCTCCTGCCTTCTTCCGGAGCATATACTCCTATGATTGTTAGATATCCTCTGCATATTTTTATTCGAGCTTTTATTATTCTTTCATTTACAAAGGTGTAACTTCCTATCTTATTTTTCCAGTTCTTATCTATAAATAAGGCTACTCCTGCTTTTGCTCTTACATTTTGGGGTACTCCACTGTACAGCATGCAGTAGTTATCTAAATCTTTAGTTCCTTTTAACTTTTTCTTTGTTTCAGTGGCTACTAATATATTTATATTCTTTTCTTTTAAAATGTTTTCTAATTCCTGTTCTTTTATTCCTAACCCTCTGACATTCCAAGTGGCAGTTTTTAATTTTTCCGTGAATCGTTGTCCATTTGCGCGCGTAGGTCGGTTTCCATTGCCAGCCGGCTTTTTACTGTGAGGAATTCGAGTAAGAGTTATTTCTCCATTGCGGATTACCGGTCCACAGATGGATAGTCAGATGTTGGGGTTGCCAACTTTCAGCCTTCTGACCTGCTGTGTATCTTTTCGGGTCACCATCCCTAGGCAGACTGCCTTCACTGGGCTAGGAGTTCTGCCTACCCCTTTGAGGTCCTGTTCGTCATGCGAAGGTTTTCTTCTGCATTCATCTTATATGGGTCCTCCTGGTGGCGTTGAGGTCGTCTTCTATCTTTCCTCCACTGACGCTGAGGTCCTCTTCTGGAGTACTTCTTCGTCTGACCCCTCTCCTTTGACCTGTCCGGCAAGGGAGGCCCTACCAGTAGCTACGCTACCGCCGGCATAGCTCTCAGGATCATAGGGGTACTCAAGCTCCACCACCAACGACAAGGTCATGTACTCCCCAGGTGGAGATATAAAATTGGTGTGTCGCGAAATGTCTGTCCATCCGCTCTTTGTCTGTGAATAACATTAGCACTTAATCAAGAAGTTTGTCAACCTTTTCTGAACCACCGCCCTTTAGGAGAAATAAAAGTTCCAACACCCCATAGTCCATAATAGATAATTTATGTGAAATATCAAAATATTATTTCGTATTATCTGATCAAAATTTATCTGTTTAATTATTTATTAAAAATCATAAAGTAGGAAGTCATAAAACGACAGACAAATGAACAACAATTTAACTTTTTATTGTTAGTCAACCTGATGTGTCAAAAGTAAATAAATATATGATACATTGTTTTCTTTACTTTGGCTTGTTATAGAAATATAATAGAAGTTTTCACATTATTTATATTTATCCATTTTTTCAGTTTTTTTTAAACCACGTTTCAACGTCTTCTGTATATGGTCATCAACAGGTTCTTAACGTAATAAACATCAACAATTTAAAACATTTTTATGGTAACAATGGACTCGGATACAGCGTCTCAATGTAGCAATATGGTAGTTTTAAAGTATTAATGTTTATTATGTGTAGAACCTGATGATGACACTACACAGAAATTGTCGTAAATTTTTAATGAAAAAATTAAAAGAAAATAATAAAAATAAATAATGTGAAAACTTTTTTCATTATACTTATAAATTAAGCCAACGTAAGAAAAAAAGGGATCATATATTTATTTACTTATTAACACAATTAATTATTAAGATTTTAAAAATGATTGCAACTCAATAAGAAATCAACCTACTTCATAGTTGCCTTGCGCCTCCGCATTCAAAATCGCCTCGACTGCTGCAGTTATTACGTAAAGAAAAAGCTGCCGGTGTAGTCCGGTCACGCAAGTAATATTTTTGTAAACTGTATGTACATTTTAATACTGTGAGTACATATATTAAACATTTCGATGATGGTACAGTAGATACAGGTACGCCGCAACTGCCCCATCCGCTAACGCCACATGGAAGGCTCCAGTGCCTATGGGGGGAGGGGGCATGTCGCCCGGGATGTGATTCTATTGGGTACACACTAAGCAGAATTAAAAAAAAATAATATTCCCCGAAGGATCTAGCTAATGTCACGGCCGCTTGAATTTGAAATGGATATTTTAATTTTTCGGGCTGCTTCACAAGAAGCCTCAAAGACAGTTTCCGTTTTTCCACAAAAGTGTCTCCAACGTAAAAAACAATTATCGGATAGAGCAAAGTTCGCGTAAAAAATTATCAAGACCGATTTCAATTGAACTCTCTTAATTTTCGGAAATTGCGATGTTGAACTTTTTCTCGACGTCTTCCTTGAACTGCGGTATTGAAGATATTTTTCTTCGGAATGAAATCTTTTTTTTGAAAATTAGATGTTTAAATGTGGTCATGTACATTTTTTTTTAAGTATTAGCAGTTTTCATGTAATTTTGCCTGAAATAAAAGCAATTTGAAAATCAAAATTTTCTTAAAAATGTCTCCCAAAGTTTTCTTTATATTTGTTGTACGGATGGCGCTAAAACAAAGAATAACATGGCATGAACGCCATTTTGATGTATTTTTTGATGTTTCATAATTTACCCAAATGTATTTTTTTGTGATATCTCTCACGTCGTAAATATTTATATTATGGGCGGTGTTTACTTCAATTATTGTATTTATCTTTATAAAGCTTGAAACAATTTCTTATTAATAGAGTCCGGATTTGTAGTTTTTTTTGTGCTAATAGTTACATGGAAAATTATCACACTTTTTTACGAAATAGATCATATAGAGCATTCCTGGCGATTTTGTTTATTTTCTTTATTTTGCCACATTTTACTGTTGCTGCATTTTAGCATATTGAGCGTAAATTTAGGAAAAATAAGAGAAAGCGGTAATTTATTAAAA
This sequence comes from Gryllus longicercus, assembly GCA_038098605.1. Lineage (NCBI taxonomy): Eukaryota > Metazoa > Arthropoda > Insecta > Orthoptera > Gryllidae > Gryllus > Gryllus longicercus. Next base: position 1,364,943 of record JAZDUA010000154.1, read on the forward strand.
TCAAACTTCTTGAATTGGTGATTTGTGTTTTTAGGTTATCGTGGTTTATGAACTGCCCACTAGTCACCAAATAAATTGTATACTTTTAGCCTCAAAACTGTTGCCAACGAATATAGATATCGTGTATTTTGCCTGTACCACATGCGCGATCAGAGGTAAGATTTAATTTCAAGCAAGGGCACGGGACGTCGCACTCGGTGTCTCGGATTCGAATGATATATAAATCCGAAAGTTGAAGAGTTGCTGTAATACCAGGTGACCTGAAAGGAAAACTAAATGGAATCTTGTCACAAAACAATGGTCTTCATGTATTGAGAAAAAAATAATGAAATTCTACTGGGACAACAATCAACCGCGGAAATGTACTATAATGATCAACATATCATTGCAGCCCTCAAATATTATCCTATAACATCTGTGAAAGTGGAGAGATCATTTAAATTTATAAAATTGGCTTAACACACGAACAAGATTTGCAGAAACAAATATAAAATGTTCACAATATCTTGTCATACATTTTAATAATTTGGAACCTAAAAGAAGAATGTTCTTTATTCAATGTATTCATGTACTTTTTCTTAAATCTCCTTCTCATTCCTAAATATTAGAACACAAACGAATGACAGCGTTCCAATGCATGGTTAATTAAGAGTAATTAAAAACAAATTTCGACACATTATTCTCCCGATGATTTTTTTCTAGGTTTCAAAGAGGCAATACCGTCTTAAGACAATTCAATTTTTTTCAAGTATTTTGCATTTCATTTTAGTAATGAACATTAATTCCGTGTGAATTTTATACTGCATATTTATTGCATATTTTAAAGATTAATCGTGCATATTGTATGGTCGTTTCAGGAGCTTTTACCGCATAGAAATCCGAGCCCTACTGATGAAGTTTCTCAAAATTCAAAAGTTTTCTGTGAAAAAGAGTTCAAAATTGCGAATTATCTGTGTGGCTGAAGCATTTACTTTACTGAAGCATTACTGAAAAACGAATTCACATTTTTTTTGAAAACTTTTGGTACGGTTATTGCTTAATGCACGGAATTACTTGAAAGAAAAAACCGCCTTTTTGAAGCATTCTCATGCATTATTTAACTATGTAAGTGTATTTTTAACAATACATGTCGTTAATATTTACACTATGGCCATTGTTTGGCAGTATTATATTTGTGAACCCTTCCAATGATTTCCTAAGACGTTGCTCGAAAAATCAAATGTTTTGTATGAAAATGAGCTCATAATATCGCATTTAGAGAAACACACAATAAACATTTTTCAAGAAAAAAGACTGTCAATCTGAGGATATCCATTCACGAGATCGAACAAATAAACGAATAAAACATTTTAGTTATTAGTGAGTGCCATTGATTATCGTTTTCCCGGGCGCCATCTTTCCTTCGGGCTCTATCACCGCGAACGTACTCAACTTGCACCATGCGTGCTCGCTTGAACGTTTATGGGCGGTTGATAGCAATAGTTACTGCAACTAAGGTTCGCCCAATAAATTACATCAGCTCCTGGCTCCAATGAAACCGAATCTCGTGGAGAATTGTCTGAGCGCCGAAGAATTGTTGTGAAGACATTCCGTTAGAAATTAAGATCCCTCGATATTCCTTTTGTTGCTATTGTAAATGTCTATTATTAAGTAATTATGCTTAAAAGACTGAAACATAATTTATGGTTAACGCTGCACGACTTCCTCGATTCTGTCTAGCGCTTTGATTACTAAAATAATTTCTTATTCATAGTCGAAATGTCAGTATAATTTAAAAATTATCTTAACTGAATTTTATTATCTCATATACTACAGATGTAGTATAGAGAAAGTTATTTGCCGCTGTCGCGAAAAACGGCGATTTTTCGACAGAACATTTTGTATTACAAGTCCTTGACATGATAAAAGTGGATAATTTTTATCATATGTGTAATAAATTACTTCCTCTAACACTTGTGTATTTAGAATCCACGTTTTGTGGCTTATTGATATTGAAAAAAAAAATCATTAAAAATGTGCTTATAGAAGCAGGTTTTATTCTATTATAAAATTCATAAATCCATATTTCTTATTCTTTTACGAAAGGACTGAAAAATTGAAAGAAAGAAAATGAAGAGAATAAGGCATAGACGTCGTTAGCAGCTGCGAAGATGGTGGGACAAATCCGAAAACAGCTCAGACTCAAGATAGGAAACTAACTAATAAGGAAATAATTTTTAGCATTGTTTCGGCGCTGTTTCTGTGGTCGTGATCAGCACGCCATAGGGACACGCGACCTCCCTCCCGCATTCCGCCCGCGCCCCGCGCCCCGCGCCCCGCACCCGCGCCAGCCCCGCGCCCGCCCTCCGACTCCGGGGAACGCAGGGCAGCCGCCGCAAATCTGGCCGCGTCGCGTCGCGTCGGCGGGGGCGGGGGTGGAGGCATGGGCGACCCACTCATTAGGCCGCGTGGGAACCGGCGCGCCACCTGCCGCGTGCGCCGCCCCCGTCGCCGGAAGCCTCTGGACCGCTTCCGGTCCGGCCCGGCTGGGCCGCTCCGCGCCGCTTGGCCTCCGGTTGGTGTGGGAGGTTTCGCGTGCCTCCGCCGCTTGGCGTGGCTTGGGAAGGCGGCGATGAGGGTTTCTTACTAAGGAAGCGACGCCAGTAGCAAAATATTAAAGCTCAGAATTAAAATATCGATGTTAGTCAATGATCACCCCAAAACCATGGATGTTTTAAAAAATATTTCCCTTGTTTATTAATGTGTAATTAAGGTTTAATTGACTAAAAGTAAACACAAAATATTAAAGCAACAATTAACCAAACTCAGTCTGATGTATGAGCATCTCAAGTTGTCAGAGCTTACTCACTTTGTTGTAGAATGAGTTGATTCATGTTTTAACTATTACATAATTGTGTTTATGTGACTGTTTCGTTCACGAGCAAAACATCAAGTACAGAATATCTACGTTAAAAGAAACATTGGCTATAATAAATCGAAGGTTTGAAACCATCGAGATCGACGTTGACTCCCTTGTCCGTGCGCCGTGCTTACCCGCGGCAGGTCAACACGAAAACTGCACGCTTGGAGCGCTTTGAAACAACTATCCTTTTCGTATTTTTACTTCTTCCTATACATTGGCTAGATAAATATATGTAATCATACAAAAAAATTACATCAAGATTTTCACGGATGTACACGTTATGAGTATCTCTGATGAGGGAAAGTGTTGCTTTTACTTGGCTATTGCAGGGGAGAAGTATTGGATTCGGTCTAATTATAAAGGGGCAAGATTTCGAAAGTAAAATCCGTTTTAAGGGTCCTTTACACGGAAAAACTAGTTTTGCAGCGTTGTGTGTGCGAATGATACCTGATATTCCATGTGTGAGTGTCACGTATATCTCGGGTAGAATAGAAGCTTTTGAACTTTCACTTGGAACACATGTCAGAAATGATTTAATATATTTCCAATATTTTAGACTCATTAATAACTCTCTCTATACTACTTTTAGACATTTGAATATTCCAGAGACTTCCACGATGTCTACAGAGTCCTTTTTTTAATTCTTCAAAATGGCTCCAAATATTTTCTGTACATTTTCTCAGCACTATGCCGTTCGACTTCTCGAAGTAAACGAGCAACTAAAAAAAAATCCTTATGCTTAAAGAATATAAAAAGTTGTACAAAGTGCGAAACAGTGGTTTTTCTATAAACATTTGGGTTTCTGATGGACAAATCACTATCGACCTCACTGCATATGGTAAATTGTACATGAGATATTTACAATAATTTTTAATCAAATTAATAAAAAAAAGCTGTAACAAATTTTTGTGTGCATAATTTGCATCAGTCACAAATAAATACAATTTTACTTAATCAAATTGTTGTGTATTCTCCTCTATGAAAATCAGAACTTCAATTTTCCCTACATCTCTTAGCACCCAAGAAGTCCTGTTTGGTTGTGAGAATTGCTGAAAGCAATCCTGATCGATTTGTTAGACATGCTTTTGTACTATAAAAACTGATTCCGAAACTAAACATACTGAAGCGTGGGGCTCGGTAGGTTTCTTTTCTTCCTCTTCATTCATAACGTGTAAAAACAAATCTCTCATTTTTTAGTGTCTGCAAAACCATCGCCATTACCTTACAGTTATTATGTTTTCAACTTACAATTGAAAGACATGAAAATTAGTTGAGTAAATTAGAACAGCTTAATCAGATACTTCTGGATTTATTGTTTCATAATTTTTGAAAGAACACGAAATATAATGAACACTGATAAAACATTTTCATTGTAATACGGCGAATAAACTTCATTTTCCCTTCAGTAGAAATAACAATGGTTGCAAATAATAGCACTAAGTAGTAATTTGCGAGAAATAAATCGGAGTGTTGTGAATAATTCCAAACTTTATGGTCGATTTGCTACTATTAATTTTGCTATGTTTTGTTCACCTTCAGTAATATTTGAACTCTAAAATAAGCAGCTTTGTTCTCCATTTTATGAGAGGAACGACACCAAAGAGGTGGTAGCTTAAGATCAAATTTGCCTCAGAAATAAGGAAGCGATCTGAGTTAGCCAGGAACCTTATTGTTGTGGACAGAGAAGAAGAACTCGTCTCAGAAAATATTTTAATTATCGTTGTAATGATGAGTTTTCTCTGCTCGGAAAGAATACCCTTTTGTAAGAGGATGAAGCATATCAAGGCGAGGCGAAACGGCAAAAAAACACGACCACTTAAATATGGAATGTCGCTATTCCTCTGCAGGATCTGAACAGAATTTGTGAACCTCCTAGATGGTGTTCTTCACTAAGGCAAGACTATTATTATTTCCAACTTCAATGGAATTGGTGGGTAGAAGAATAGCAATCATCTAAAAATGACATCAAAATTCAGATAGCCATTTTGTAGTTTGAAAGTACTACTATAAATATAAAAAAAATATTGGTATTCTAATATTTCCTATCTGCATCGAAATTTGTAATGTGTAAAAAAGATAAAATTCCAGAAATGTTACTCTTCACGCCGTCAGTGGCCGGATATTTATTTTGTCTGCCACAAGATGGAATGGTAACAATATAAACAAAACGTAAAAATTCAGTAAATGTGCAATGGCAACGTAAAGAGATATGTTGAGGCAGAACACTGCTGAATGTTCAAAAGATAACATAATATATTAATTCCTGAAGACAATATCTATAATGAAAGAGTTTAGTTAAATCCAAAAATCTCCAGCACCTGGTAAAAGATAAGCAGTATATCACACATAAACTATAGGCATGGAAAGGATGACAGCGACAATGCTGACGATTAAGGCCGTTGTTGTGGGAAGCAATGTCGCGATAGTCGTATATCCGCCAGTTCAGAGCCATCTTCAGAATATTCCTTTATCAATCATTTTCGAGCAATGGAGTTACGATTTAAACATTTTTGTGAACATCAAATTTTCTTTTCTCAATTTGAATGATATTTAAAACTGGATCAATGTCATCGTTATTTTACGTTTTTCTTAAAGGGCATATTCAGTAACCCCTCCCCCCAAATAACTAGAAGAAGTACTTGAAAATATTTGGATGTTAATGTCCCCGACGGCCATCTTGTCAGGGAGTCCCTTGCTTCTTGGTAATTCTTGGCTGAGATTTAAGTTAATTTTGCTGTTTATTAGGAGTTAGAAATACGTCGACTCACAAAAAGTCATGTCAGTTCATTTCTGAAACAATTGAAATGAAAATAAATATAGAGAGATGGTTCTTGTGGAAGTGTTCTTATCGCACTTTGCGTGCTATTGTTCTTACCATTTTATACTTCTTGCAATGGTGGATCGTGTACATTTCTAGGAAAGACGAATGGTGGGTTGTGGCTGAAAAGTCAGATGAAGAGCTAGTAGGGAAATATACATTTCCACACGCTTATCTTGATAAATGAAATCGCTTATTTATTGCACATCACAACGATCCTTCGGTCCTTCAAAGCTGCAGACTTGTCTACGATATCTTCATCCATCTGCTTCCTTATTAACTTCAGAAGAAGTTTATTCTGAATTACAAAATTCCTCAAAGAATCGCTGAGAAACCCGTGTATCCTATGTATCTGTCGTGACATCTTTCGCATCATAATACGCACATAATACATCAGAGAGTACAAATTCTATTTGTCATCATCATAGATGAACAAAATCATAGATGTACGTAGTTTACCAAGTTTTTGTGCATGTATTCGATAATTTTATTTTATTCTTCATATTTGTTTAAACGATCATTTATCTCTTTGTGTGTGATCTCATAAACAACAATTTTATTCTCTTGTGAAATTAAAAAAATAATTTCATAGTTAGATGATTTAATTCACTTCTAAAACACCACATTAACGAACAAGAAGTTTTATTTGTGTATCCGTGACAACAAAAAGCAAATAATGAAATGGCGACTACAACTAAAGCTATAATGACACATCAATATATGAAGAAATTTGAATAATGGAGTAATGGATAAAATAATGTATGGGATTCAAGAGTAAAAATATATTATTCGCTCGTGAAAATTAGCCCCCTCGGCTACTGTCGTCGCTCAAACTCGAGACTGTTGAAAGTATACCAATTGTAATAACAGCAACAGGTCTCAAATTAGCCTTAAATTTTGGGTAGGGTTTAGATTTAGATTTATTTTTATTTAGTCAAAAACAGTAAAAAAAACTGTATGTGACGTATGGGGGAAAAGATAATCTGCGACAGTTTTCTTGAGTTCCAGTCCCTTCCCATCATTTTAACTATAAATAGCTGAAAATGAATAAAATTTAAAAACAAATTAGAATTTTTCTAAGACTTTTTGATTTTGGTGTTTATTTGCCCATAAGAAACAATGTTCATTGTTTCTGTTTATACACCCCTGATTTTTGAAATAAAACTGCGGGAATAATGTTTTTTCTAGAAACTTAATTTTTGGGTGTGGTTTCACATTATTTAATTCATTTTTAAATAGATTTTCTTGGTGAGCTCAGAGCTTACTAATAATCATACATACAATTACGTTTGGGCCTTGGCCCAACTCACAACTGTCTCGCGATGGACCCACGTGCTCCGGCAACTCCATGTGGAGTTGAGTGTGGAGGCTTGGAATGAGACAGTACCTACATTATTAGTAAGCTCTGAGAAAGAAATTATATATTTCGAAACGTTGGCGTAACTAATTGTTTCTCGAACCACATTTACCAATCACGTGAACCGATTATAATTCACAATATTGAAGTTATGAGCTGCACAATACACAAACAATGCATTGTCAAATTCATCAACCTTTTTTTTTCTTTTTTTTTCTGAACAGCATTGTAAATTCCACTCACAACTGTTGCGGTATCATGTCATTGATCTCTATATTTGGATAAATAAATGTGTTGTTCATGTATGCGGTCGACTATATCAAAATACAACTCTAGTGTTCATTTATATTCGTGAATGGGACGTCCTGCGTTGTGTCCATTATTGTAAGAAAATGGCGCTTCATTTATTTCTTCTCTGATTTTATCAGACACAGTTTTAGATAAAACTTATTTCGAGTCGGGGGACTTAAATATAAGGGTGCCCCCGGTCCCTCATGCCCACCGGACATGGTCCTGTGTGTCCCCATGAAACAAACGCCACTGCCCCATAGCACTGTTAGAGCCGCGCGATATGAACGACTTACATACTGGAAGAAGGATCGTATATCGTGAGACTCTACTTCACCAGCACGGCAGCAGCGGCGTGAAGTCGCCGCTGTTATCGCAGGTGACGCGATGGCTTTGTTGTCATAGCAAGCAACTACCGAGGCACGACGCACCCTGGAGGATGAGACGGATTAAAAGGCGGCCTACTTTACTTAAACGGCTGACACACTTACCCGGCAACTTAAAATCGTTAAAAAGGCGATCGATGTAGTAAATTTACTCATTGTTATAATCTAAAAATTAATTACGTTCCCTCTAACATCAAAGTAAGTTTTATTTGCTAATTACATTCGGGGGAAAATATGAGAGAAAGTACTGGATGAGTTGTTATGGTTGTTTGATAACGAACTTTCAGTCACTAAACCTGATGCTTGACAGAACCTCGTCAAGTTTCGTGTGTGGGAACGTAGCGCTGGCGGCAACGGGCTCTCCCTTCACCGCGGACCCTCGCCCGTCGGGGAGCCGCCCACAAACCCCACGGTGCCAGCATGCGGGCTGCCTCGGCCCTGCCTGCCTGCTCCACCCCTCGCCGCTTGGGATTCGCCAAATCTCCATTGAGGACGCGAGTGAAAATTAATCCGGCTGCTTTCCCCCGCACCGCTGTCGCCGGCTTTCGCCCTTTGTGCCGGCCGCCACCGGCGACCGTTTGCCTGCCCGGCGGGGCTAATGACCTGTCCAGCCGGGATAAATCGTCTTGCACCGCGCCTCCGGCCCCACCTGAGCGGGACGCCGATGCGCCGCCCGCGGGACGGCCCGGCCCGGCCCGGTAGGGCTTTCGGGTGTCCACCGGCTACGCCAGCCAGGGGTCAAGGGCCGGTTCGCGGAGGACTGGTTCGAGCCCTGGCCCGGTGAGTGGACGCGTCCCGGGACGGGACGGAGCGCCCGGTCTCCTCGGCCCGGGACCCCGCGTCGCACCCGGCGCCCTGCAGGCCGCACGCTCACTGGGCTAACCCGATCCTCTGAACGTGTGTGTGGAACCGGTCGGTTTTGGAGTGGTGTTGCAGAGGTCACTACCTCTCCCACAGACCTTGTACAAATAAACTCGATATTATTTTGCAAGTCGAAGAGTAAAGTAAAGAATATGTGGGTAGAAATTATGTGATTAGTATATGATTAGATATGTGATGCGAGTAATTTGTGGGGGCGCGCGATTTTTATAAATTGTACTAAGGAGAACTACTTACCAAATTTTTCTGTGAACAAAAATTGATGTCTGCTTTTTCAGAATTGGTCGCGTAACTCATCGAACAGACGCCTTCATAAAGACACTACACAATAACTGCACATAGAAGAAAAGCACCCCATCCAATTTGAATGTCCATATCGTGGATGTTTGAACAATGTACACCCGCCCTTATTTTTATTTCTCCATAAGATATATGAAACGACCGTTTCGTTTCACTGTTTACAGATGGGGTGACGCATGGTTTAGTGGCCAGACCGGATACCTTTTTTTTTTTTTATTTTTTTATTTCTTCTCGTTCGACCTGAAGGTCTTTCGAGGGTTTTCGGTTTTACATACTGACATTTTGGGATTTGGGCATTCCTGACAAATTGAGATTAGATTTCTCTGGCTCGTTTAATTCCTTGTTTGCTTCTAGGAGCTGCTGGGATTTATTTTTTTTTGGGGGGGGGGGGGGAGGGGGAAGCTGTTATGGATAGCCCTAGGGGGCAATAGGAAGGGAACGTGCTAGGTTATATTTAGATGCGGAATGATATTATTTGTTTAGGGGGGTTTAAGCATGTCTTTGGGAAATTTGGATTTGATTCGGCTTGGGATATTTGCTGTTCGACCTAATTGGAATATCAGAGTGGCATGAGATGAGGGAAGGGAAGAATAGAAGTTATTTGCTAATTTTTTAATGTGTTCGAGCACAGTTTCCATTTGGAGTTCTCTATGAATTTGGTGGTTAGGTATAAACCATGGAGCTTTAATTGACTTTCTGAGGACTTTATTTTGGACAATTTGCATTTTTTGTATGGTGGTGGAAGCAGCGTTTCCCCAAACCGGGCATGCGTAAGTTAGCGTGGGTAGGATAATAGATTTATATAATAGAATCTGGCATTTGGTATTGAGTGTTGAATGTTGATTTAAGAGAGGGTATAGTTTTAAAATTTTGGCATTGGATTTGTTGATCGCTGCGTGAATATGAGGTTTCCAGGTGAGTTTTTTGTCTAACAATACTCCTAGGTATTTTATTGGTTCGCTTTTCCAAGGTATTTCGTTGTCATCTATTTTCAGATTGGGAGGGATTTGAGGTCTCCTAAGGGTAAATATCTTCGTCTGACATTTTTGAGAATTGATTGCTATTCTCCGTTTTTTTGTCCATTGTATTAGGGTGTTAAGGTTATTCTGAACTCTATTAAATGCTAGGTTAATATCTGAGCTTGCTGAAAACAGTGCCGTATCGTCGGCAAAAAGAGCAGTTTCCACGTTGGAATACTTAGGTATGTCACTCATGAAAATATTAAATAAAATAGGTGATAGAACTGAGCCCTGTGGAACTCCGGCTGTGATATTACGTAGAGTAGAAAAGGAGTGATTAATTTTGACCTTAAATTTTCTATCAGAGATAAAACCTTTAATAATATTCTGTATGTACTCAGGGACTCCAAGTTGTCTTATTTTAAATAGCAGACCGGTATGCCAGACTCTGTCATACGCTTGAGCTATATCCAAAAATGCAGCCAGAGTATGTTTTTTTTTTCTTGGAAGCTCTGTGCAATGTACTCAGTAAGCCTTAGTAGCTGGTGAGTGCAGGAGTGGTTTGCTCTGAAACCAAATTGAATATCTGGTATTGCATCCGTGTCTTTCAGGTACTTGTTAAGTCTCTTTAGTAGAAGTCTTTCAAAAATCTTGGAAATTGAGGGAAGGAGGCTTATTGGTCTGTAGTGTTCAGGGTGTCGAGGGTCTTTTCCTGGCTTGCGAAAAGGTAGAACAATTGCAGTCTTCCAGGCAGTTGGGAAATAATTAAAGCGTAAGGTAGCATTAAATATTGCAGTTAGTCCTGCTACAGAGTTTTTATTAAGATTTTTGAGCATCTTATTACTGATTCCATCTATACCGGGTGTTTTTCGTTGTTTTAGATGTTTAATGATGTTAGCTGTTTCAGACGGTGAAATAAACTTTATTTTGGTTTCAGCTGTAGTTAGTGGTTGTTTCATAGAATTTTCAATTTCATTGTTGTGTTGTATCATTGTTGGCGGGTGTGGTCTAAATACATTTTGTAAATGATCTGCAATCGCTTTGACCTTTTCGTCATCTGAAAGCAGTAGCTTATTGTTTACTTTTAATTCGGATATTTCGTTTTTATCTCTGGTGATTCTTTTTGTTGTTGTCCAAAGATGAGCTGAATTTGGATCAATCTGGCTTATAAACTGACGGAATGAAGTGTAGCGGTGATTATCTAATCTATTTTTGACTAATCTTGATAGTTTATTTAGTTTTGTTTTAATATCTGGCCTTCGAGTTATTTGCCAGAGTCTTCTTAAGTTATGTTTTGATTTAATTAAATTAATAATTTTCCATGGAATTTGGGAGGAAAATAGTTTATTTTTTGTATTATACATATGGGGGGATATCTTTGTTGTTGTTGTTGAATGATTTAGAGAATTAAGAATAGCTGCATTAAACTTTTCTAGTTCGGAGTCGATATTTGCAATCGACCTAATAGGGAGTGGATATTTATAGTTATTTTTCATTAGGTAAGCGAATTTAGTCCAATTAATATGTTTTCCTAATGGGTTATTTCCTGATGTAATTTCTTTAAAATTTCCTTTGTGTGATATTAGGATCGGATTATGATCTGAGTCTAGTTCAGCTACAACTTTTTGAAGCAGAGGGAAGTTAATATTTTTGGTTATGACTATGTCGAGAATGTCTGGGATTATATTACAATTATAGGGAACGTGTGTAGGTTCAGTTGGTGCATGAATATTAAGGTTATTATTATTTACAAATTCCAGTAATTTTTTGCCTTGTAAAGTTATTGAGTTGCAGCCCTAAGCTCTGTGTTTACTGTTTAAATCTCCTAGGAGAATTATACGATTATATGTGTTAAAGATTTTACTATAAGCCTTTTCAGGGAAGCTTTTATTGGGAGGTTTATAGGCTGCAATAATTATTACTTGTTTGTCATTGTTAGGGTTATTATTAATATTATTACTATTAATATTACCGTCACAATTTCCACCACTATCAATGTCCGTTCTCGCATTAGCAACAACACCAGCGTTATCAACAGCTGTAGTAGCAATAGCTGCTGCTGAGGTACCTATAGTGTTAGTGATGTTATTATTGATAATACTACTCTTCACTGCTATTCCTATTGACTCGAGGTTTGGGGAAGAGGGCGTAGTTATTTGGCTGCACTCGACGTTTTTAGTTACTATTATTGCTACGCCACCTGACGCTTTGTTGGCGATTCTGTCCTCTCTAAAAATTTTAAACCCTGGAATGTGGAATTTTTCACCCGGAATTAAATGTTTTTCGGTTACGCAAGCTATTTCAATTTCATTTTTCTTTAGAAAATATCTGAATTCATTTTCCTGACGTTTTAATCCGTTGGCGTTCCAGTTTAAAAGTTTAATATTGGCTATTTTATTTGTCATAATTTAAATTTGTCAGAACAGATTTAACTGTGTTTTCAATTAAGGGAGTGAGCGCTATCATGACTTGTTGTACGATGTTTGAGATTAAATTTGATTGTTCCTGTTTAAATAATGAAGAATATGACCTCGATTGGTTACTAAGGTATGGATTAGGATGGTGGGTAGGATGTGGTGGTGGCTGTCTAGTGGTAACAAGGTTAGGATGACTAGTGGTTAGGTGGGGCATGTTAGAAGGTGGGTGCATGTTTTTCGAGTTTTTCATTGACTCTGCTGCCTTTTTGTATATGCTGCAGCCTTTATAATTAGCTGTGTGGTCGAGACCACAGTTAATGCACTTAGGGGGGGGTAGATTTAATTTTGGTACACTCAGAGTAGTGATGTTGGCCAGTACATTTGACGCAGCGAGGCTGCAGGCCGCAATTTGCCTGGGAATGCCCAAATCTGACGTTTGCATTGGATTACATGAGACTTGAATCTTTTTTGAATTCTAATTACACTGCACAAAAATCGGTTTAGTTTAAATATTTCTTTGCTTTGATATGTGTTTTCTAGATCTATTGCACAAACAGGTATGGGGCATTTGTCTTTATTATATAGTCTTGCGACTTTAATTGCTGGGAATTTTAGCCTTATCAGTTCCTGCAGTATTTCACTTTCCGTGTAGGTAGTAGGAATGTCCTTCATAACTATAGCTAAAGTTTTTACAGTTGGGTCTTTGAAAGAATGGAATTCAATTTTTTCAGATTCACAGAATTTCCTAAAGCTTCTATAATCACTTATTGAAGTGAATGAAATTTTAATAGCGTCTTTTTCTTGTTTAGTTGTGAAGTCGTCCTTAACGTTCTTTTTAATATCTTCTAACAAAAGTTGAAAATTGCTTGCATTGTGCACTATGATTGGGGGGATTTTAATAATTGGATCGATTTCGGGTTCTTCACTAGTTTCTAATGTTCCAAGAAGCTTATATCTATTAGAAACAGGAATATTGTACTTGGATATATCCTCTTCTGGTGAGCGTGACCTCTTACGTTTAAGTTCATTACCATGTTCCTGCGTGCCTTGCTGCTGCGGTTGCTGTGAATGTGATTGCTGTGGCAGAGGCGGTTGTGTCGGCACGTGATAATGATTTTGAAGCTGGGAAAGTTGCAGTTCTATCATTTGTTGCTGATGTTGGAGATGTTGCAGTTGTTGTTGAAGAATTTCTTGATGTTGTAGTATTCTTTGGTCGTGGGGGGGGGGGGGGGGGGGGGGCTGAACAGGTTCACTGGTATGCAGGTTTTCACCATCACTTTCACTAAAAGTGGCGTCCATTGCGCGTCGAATTAGTTGCCCCGTAACGGAGCAACTATTTGTAGCCATTCACTGGTTTTAAAGATTTGTTGGCTTTAACTAAAACTAGAATCACACTTTTCTAAGCGAGGCACTGTTCACACCGTTCACACGAAAGACGACTTGCTTTCTGAACGACCGTATTCACGGCCCCGCTGGGGCACTTCTTATCACTGGTCACAGTCGAGGTACTGCGGAGCGATAAGCATCGGACGAGGTGTGAACCGTTCGGTTGCCAAGCGCAGACTGTTGAGACCGGATACCTGCTAACTCCAGATCGATCCACGTGAAATTTCTAGAGATCGAAGGTGGGTCGCGCCAGGACCCTCCAGTCCCCCATCCTCTTATTACAGTATTGGTGGCGGCTGGTGCTTAGGTTCCACGGTTGCACAACTCCAAGAATATCCTAAAATACATATCATACGTTAGTAATATGTCTTTTCGATTTAATGTCATTCAATAATCGAGATGTTGCTGAAATAGCAATGTATGAAGTTGAAATCGTTTTCAAATCAAAGAGCGCTCATGACAATCAAAGACCGCTCACTTTTGCGTCTAGTTGCAAGCCAGGCAGCACACTGATGTGTGACGTCACATTTAAGAACTTTTACATTGTGAAGTACGAGATATCCGACTGGTCGCGACTTCTTATGCGTCAACATTGAGAGAACACGGCAATTCCCCGTGTATTTTAGTATAGCAAATCACACTTAGATAGGACCACAGGATTACATCTCAAAGCACTGGGCCTCCGCAGTCGTGAGAGGCACGGAGAGGAATAGCAATTTTTTTCATCTTTGTCACAGGAATCACTAAAAATCACCGTAAACTAATCGGTTTGTTGAAGGTATATATGTACCATTTAGGATGTTTGGCGAATTTATTTTGTATGATATAAGTTTTATTGAATCAAAATGCTCATCTGAAGAGTAAAGGAAGCTTGACTGCCTTGCAAGAGTTTTTCTGTTTGATCTTTGGTCGTGATTGCTACAATTCTCATTATAGCATGTAATTCTCACCAGTGTCTATCCTAGGTCATTACGTGTGTGGGAATTGGAAACACAATTTTTTGTGGAAGGTTTTTTTTACTGTTGTAATTATTGTCGTCGCTCGTGCTGCAGCTGCTGCTTGTTAACTGGGGCCAACAATCCTCTTCCTCGGCGAATTAAGACTATCTTCCAATTTTTGTGCAAGTTTTATTCTTACTTTAGTGAAATATAAGGGTGTTCAGTTTTTTATTTCCCCGGTATTAGACAATGAATGTTCTGTAAAATTTAATAAAATTCCTTTCGATTCACGTCAATTGAAGAAAAACTAGATATAAAGAAACCTGAAAGGCGTATTGCAACCTTTCAAAATGTTATAAGAAATAAAAATTGGAAGAAAAGAATACATTTAATAGACAGTTGAAGATTGCTTATATAGTAATTTCAGGTGATTATGTGGGTATGATTCGAAAGCAAAATTCGAATGCAAATCTATTTCGCTTTTATTGTATATTATTTGGTAGTATTTGGAAGTGACGATACAAGGACGAAGACTGGCTTAAAAAACAATTGCTCTTTTCCCTTTGTTTAAAAAGTGATTCGTTATGTAAAACACGTAATAGAATGATAGAAGAAACATGAAGCTTCTAGAACTCACAAAAAAACTGTAGTTATCATTAGAAGGAACCCCAGCTGTAGCAGAACATTAGATAAATTGTAAAATTATAGAAAATGCATTTGTTTAAATTAAATTTCCGTCATTCAATTGAATTGCAACCCCCATTTTAAGGGGGCAACAGCCGCCACTGCTTCATTGTCATTCAATTCATACCATCATAATCATCAATCCACCAAAATTATTCGTCACCTCCATATAAGACTTAGAATCGGGCGTAATAGAAAATATGTACTTTCTATTCACTCGTACTTCAAGTACATTTGAAACCTTTTGTAATTCTCAATTTGTCATTGTTTCTTCCTCACATTTCTCACACACTCTAAGTTGATCCACGCAGAAATGTACCTCTGTGTCTACAGAATGATGAATATCACATTCAGCGCTTTTTAAAAAAAATGATTACTATAAGATACTTTGTAATAATATTCGAATTAATAAACTACCTACTGGAAAGCTTAATTATTGAATTTCATTTTGAGAAAGCATTACGATTCTGTAAAGCGTGGCAATACGAAATCATTAACTTTTGTGCACTTTATACAACTCGAAAGTTGTAGTCCCGGTCCATTTGAGGGCCATTTCTAAATCCGGCTGTGGCCAAGGGCCGGTTCCACGAAGAACTGGCTGGAATCTTGGTCCGGGCGCCGCCGCGCCGCGCCGCGCCGCGCCGGCCCGGGACGCCAAACTGGCCCGAGCGACAGCACCGAGCGTCCCGTGCGCGGACACTGGTCCGCGGGGTCAGAGGTCACGCTGCCCGCCCGGGAGGTAACGTCCCGCCCCGGACGCGATGGGATCCCGAGTCGGTTAAGGTGGCGGAGGTCGATGTGACGAAATAAGTAACATTGAAGGGACGTTTGTCTTGGGAGTGAGAACGAGCTTGCGTTCCCGGGCCATTCTACGGCATCTCTTTCTCGAAATGTACGTGAAACGCTTCCGGTTTTTGTTCATTTATTAATAATTATGGCAGTCCTTTCATCTCTTTCAAGATCCATCTTTTCAACTGCTTGAACATTTCTTCATTCAAGAGGAAAGAAAACGTTCGTCACTTATGTTTCTTTGAAATTTCAAGAACCACAAATTGATAAACTTTTTTAGTTTTAAAGATTTACCAGATTATTAAGAAAAATCCGTTTTGATACCATAAATTATTGTTACGTAAAATCACAAACGTATTTTAAAAGGCTGTGAATTCAAGTAGACGAAATGATCCCACTTTGAATATGTAATATCCCCCCATTTCAGTTGTGTAAGTGTGGAAATGTTTGTGTATTTATTTTAAAGAATTTATTACTTTGTGAATATTTTTCACCAAGGAGATCAATTCATTCACTATGTCATTCCAATGCAAATGAAACACGATGGATATGAGCAGCCTCACGAAAATGACCCGTCTTAAAAATGCTAGGCTCCCGGGGCACAGTGAATACAGCGCCAGAAGAATGCAATGTGAGCTGGAAGATTGACTGGATGAATACTCCAATCACTCGTGCTGATACCTCCCAAAGATTCTTTACACTGCGACGCGAAGTGAATCAATGTTGGCAAATCTGTCAGTGTGAAGTAGAAATTCGTACTCTCCGACCGACGACAAGGACGTTCGAGACTGCAGAAGCGCGCCGCAATCCTGCACGTAGACTGATGGAAGCCCGGGTGAAAGGCACTCCCTGAACCGATAGGCGTCTTCCTGTCTTAACCCATCGCATATTGAGGAAAGTAATCTAATTTGTTGTGGGTTTCATGATACCTTCGTCGCTTCTTTCTTCCTCTTAAGAAGTAGTATATGCTGTAGTCACCAGTGGTCGGAACCTACCTTAATCTGATACTCCTATAATCGGTTACCACAAAAACAAATATGCTACCTTGTAGAAAGATAGAACAGTTAATTGCTCATTAATTACACTAAAACTAATTTACGCAATTAAATAGTTGTAAATTGCGGCGTATTTGAATTTAATTCAATTGAATTAATGCCTTATTTTACGTGGCGAGACTCGGGCCATCAGGCCCGCTGTTTCGTCTGACCACGCAAATTTCGCTACGCTGCTTTTACCAACTAGCAGAGAAAGGAGGTATTTCTTGGACGACGAACAGACGATTTGAATTTTTCTCAGGCGACATTTAGGCTTAAGGATCTTTTACATGCAAGTAAATCTACTAACATGGGACAGCCGGCTTTACTTCCCCTCCGAAAGAAGGCGTACGAAGGATTTTTTTACGCCCTTAAAAATCCACGGCGTCATTTGGTTTGGTTTGTGGTTATAGTGGTGCCAGCTTAAGAAAGGTATGGCCGGAACCTCTTGCGCCATGGAACTCGCGCCCCAGCCGGATGCGGCAGTTTGCGCGCGGCAGCGGGGCTTGCGGCGTCGCGCGGCCGTGGCGGCGGCGGCGGCGGCGGCCCCGTGGGCTCGTGCGCGCGCGCCGGGAACAGTGAGCGGCTGTGCTGCGATATCGTGGTGATTTGTGGTCCTCTTCCCCGGCGTCGGCGACAAGGCGTGCGCCTCTGTACCGGGAAGAAAGCGCAGCGTTGTGCGGGGGCGGCGAGCGCGAGGGGGATGCGCGCGGGGCCGCCACGCGGCTGCGAGAGCTACCGCGCACCGCGCCACGGGCGCCCGCCGGAAGCGCGCCTCCTCAAAGCCGCACGCGCGGGAACGGCGCTTCCGCCCGGTGGCGCTGTTGGCTGGCGCGCGGAAATGGGCGATGCGGAGCCCCGCGGGAGCTGGGGAAAAAATATTTTTTTTTGGTGGGAATAAGTGCAAGTTGCCGACCTGGTAGCCGAAAACGCTAAGGTGTTCTCGCCTTTGCGATGTCGGTACGAAAGGTCGTGAGTTCGAATTTCGCAAGATGCGCATGTAATGCATTTCGCTCCAAGTGTTGGGCTACTAGCAGGACTCCAAACCACAGTCCCGGCTTCTGCAGGCGGTGAACGGGTACCACGACGCCTTGTGGATTCCTCTGGTGCGTTGTTCCCTTGAGAAAGGCTCCGGCCCACCTCGGTTTATCATTTGATCTTTGGAAATGTGTAAAAATTCGCTTTGCTCTTTTTATAATTCTGAAATATGTTTATTATATTTTTCTGCATTCGATTGTTTTAGCGTTCCAAAAAGTACCTTTGCTACTTCTCCCACAAAATTTAATACCCCTCTTTTTGTTCTTACCGCTTCTTTATTTAAAGATTCGACATTCTTTGAATCTAAGATATATTCACTTTCTAATTCTTTCAAATTATCAATATAATATGTTTTAGATCTCATATATTGCCGAATAGCTCCACAATCTGTCAGCTTATACCAATTTCTTACCGATACTTTATTACAATACTCTGCTACCTTCTTATGATGTTCTTTAGAACTTTTCCAAAGCTCCTTAATTGGTTCTAAATTGATATAGCTTACTACTTTCCATTGCATTTTGTAAAAATAATAGTTTCAGCTTCATTAAAGTAAACCCCGGTTTGCGATTGTAGCTGCTCCACTTCTTGTCCATTTGTCAGTTCCTACCACCATAATGACACCGTTAATATTACCCAATACCCAAGAGCCCTCATGCTTCGTTTCGTTTCCTGAAACGGAAGAAAAGTATGGTTTCAATCTGATGGTATGTACTTTCTGATGCTTACGTTTCCCACCTCTTGAAGAGTTGCATTAGGTTCCTTCATCATCTTTACTTCATATGGACCCCATCTTTATTTCATGTGGATTCCATAATGGTTCTAACTAATGCCTAGCTTCAATTCTTAACACAACTAAATCATTTACCTTAAACTTTACAGGATTTGCTTTTGTTTTCTCTCTTTGATTTTCCTTGAATTGTATCAATCTTTCCTTAGCAATTTTATGACAATTCTGCATTTTAAGTTTAACATTCTGTATTATGTCATCATAATTGTACAAAGGTTGCGGAGTACTTTGTAAAATCCCTGGAATATTACATCTCCTACCGTATAATATCTCATAGGGTGTGAACTTAGTGATATTATGCGGAGTAGTATTGAAAGGAAAACATGCAAATGGTAACCACGTATTCCAATTAAAAAACTTCGGATCACAAAAACAATGTATGTACGTTACAAGCGTTTTATGGGTCCGCTCCAACGCTCTATTGCTCTCCGGATGATACGCTGCAGTATTGATTTTTTTCAATCTTAAACAACTTGCATATTCTTTTAAATACATCAGACATAAAATTACTCCCTTGATCAGTGACTGTAGAATACCGTATATTAATATTACCTTGTTCACAAACGCACCTGTTACTTCTTCCACAGTTTGATTCTTAATAGGAATAGCGATAACATATTAATTAAATTGTCTTGGTAAGTTAAAATATATATAAAATTGTCTTCCGTAACTGGAAGGGTCCTACCACATCGAGATAAAGTTTACTAAACGGTTCGTCCTGAGTATCAGTCACTTCTAATTGCTGGTTTATTTTGTGATGGGCTCTTTATTTATTTGACACACCTTGCAATTCCTAATATAATCGGCTACGTCCTTCTCCATTCCCATCTAACTCGTATATCATTTTATCCTTTCTGTAGTTCTTTGAATTCCCTGGGACCACATACCGGGCAATTATGCATTACTTTAATAATTGCTAATTTCCTCTCATTGCTTATTTGCTATATATTAAATTGCATACCTTCTTCGAATACAGGATATCTACTTAAACCATCAGCATTACAATTTTTTGATCCCTGCTCTGTATTTAATTTCATACTCGTATTCTTCTAGCAATAATGTCCATCTCAATAATCGTGAACTCGGATCTTTCACATTAAAGATCCATATTAGTTCTTTGTGATCCTTAACGACTTTCTCAGTTGCCCAAGAACTTACCTTAGCTTTTTGTTATGGTTCTCCCATTATCAACACATCGATCATGTAGCAAAAGCATCTGTCACCAATTGACTCGTGCAGAATATAGTTCATGATGCGTTGAAACGTGGCAGGAGCTGATTTTAGACCAAAAGGGATACGCGTGTATTCATAATGATTTTTTATTCAATGAATTTCAAAAGCAATGATCGTTTATTGGGTGTACTACTTCCGTTACTGCCCCAACTCCTATAAATTCTCTGAGATGTCGTGGATGTCCATCAAAGTTACGCGATATTAATTTTACTGCGTATAACTGATATATAATTTTCCTCATTATCGCCAATTTCATCGTTTGCCATGGCTGGATTAACCTCTTACCGAGAAAAAGGTGAAGGGTGGCTTGAACGTGCGCAGTTCGGGCCTCCAGTGATGGCTTCGCAGCTCCCCTCGGGGTAGAGGACCCTCTCGCGGCGCAGGCTGCCAACGGTTTATCACCACTGACGTCCCTCGGGCTCATTAGTGGCTGCTGATGCTGGCCTCCAAACCACGGTCCCGGCTTCTGCAGGCAGTTCCTCTGAAGTCTTGTTCCCTCGAGAAAGACTCCGGCCCACCTCGGTACAAGCGCGAAGTCTCTCCGGCCCGACCGTCATGAGAAAGTACTTGAATTCGCTGTGCTCCTCAATCCAAGCCGCTGCCATCATGTAATGATTTTCGCTGCAGGTGTTGTGCTACTAGCTGTGATTGCAGGCAATTACAAATGCTTCCAGTTCAGGATGCGAAAATATTGAGGAAAGCTAAGTTCCTTGGAGGAGCGTGGTGGTGAGCGAGGTTTCAAGTACAGAGACCAAGTCCGATGAAGTATGAAAAGTTTAATTGAAAACGTAGAGCTGCAGAGCAGCGCGAAGTTAATACAGCAAAGTCTCTGGGCGGTCTGCACGTTATCAACGCTAGAAGATCCTTATATAGAAAACAGGGAGATTTTGTGCATTACAGGGGGATTTATGAGGCCATTACGCCACCCCCGCAACAACTCGACATGTCCTGGACGCAATAAACTGACATTACTGTCTGAGGACTTTTGCCCTTTTGAAATCACTGTCTCATAAATTCCTAAACATTCCCACTTCCACTACCTGGATCCATGTTAGCGTTGACAGCAGGTTTTGGGAGCTCTATCATACATGACCTTAAGATAAATCTTAAGATATGCAGAGCGCCTGCTCCGGACGCGACCCTAATTTAGATGATTTTGAAAAGCGATATTTCTCTCGCGTACATGTTTGAGAGGAATATCCATTTCTTCTCCTACGCAATACTTCAATACGTACGTAGGTGAATTTACCATTACACGCACACCTACATGGGGTTCGAATTACGCGTAAGTTATGGGTAATGTGTGTCTGGCATGGTGTGCATCCCTGGTATACATTGAATGACCTTTGTAACTAAAAATTCTTTCCACTTGTATTTTTGCTGAAACCTCGAATTTCCGCAGGATTAGATAAATTTCTCTATACTAAGTATATTACTCCGTATATACACGTACGTATACGAGAAAGTAAAAATATTCAAATCTTTAGATGAAAGCTGCTCACTGGCCTAAATGGGAGAAGAAATGAAATACTGTTGCAAGATTAAATTAGCAACATGTGCGGTCTTAGCCTGGTCAGTTATTTAATACTGAACAAGATTTTGTGGGTTGAGATAGTTTTATCCAAACATGCTATATTACATTATTCGTTTTGTGAACATTTCGACACTGCATGTTTTCAGTTCAATTGACTGGTTATGATCGTGTTGCCATCTATCCATCTTTGAATTTATATTTTTTTATCATTTTCTGTAGATTGTCAAATATACTAATTTTACTAAATATTTTGTGTCACTTTTGATATATAATACGAATATGATTTTTCTATACACATTTTTATCAATTAAATTTGTTCAAAGACAATTATAAATTTTATATGACATTTTTCGGTGAAAATTTAGGTGACATTAGAAATTTTTATCGTACTTCAATAAGCAAGAGTGAATTTCTTCTAGTAAATTTAAAAAAGTGTCACAGTGATTTCAAGTAAGGCTACTTTACAATATTATTGAGATTCTCCAAGTACCTGGCACTAAGAAAGTGTATGCATATGCTAAATATTTTAAATTAATGGTCCAAGTTAACGTGCCCGTTACCTGAGTCAGAGATTAGTGTGTTTGTCGCACAGACTTCTTTAGGTTCATCCCTTTAACCCATTCGCAATGCTCATCAACGTCGCAGTGTATCACGGACCCTCTATCACAACGGAAACGGAGGAAGCGGCCTTCATCGCCGCAAAGGACCTCAGCGTTTCTTGCGCGGCTCACTGACCGTTTCCTCATCGAGGGCCCGCTTAGCAAAACACTGCCGTCGTCACTCATCGCCCGGGCGACAAAGCCGCCGCGTCTTGAGCCCATCATTGGCCAGGCCCTCCTCACAATACCTCTATGCCGGATAAACCGAACGGAAGGGTAGATCATTCTCTCCGCCTTTATGCACGGCGTTTCTCCGCCACCAAAACACAGGGTTAACCCCGCAGGGGACCGCCTTTTTATTTCTTCTTCGGAGCGTCCTCGCGAATCTTTTTGAAAAGGGAGACAGCGGTGGGGGACGGTGGGAGGGGGGGTCAGCGGTGAAAAATGATGTGACCGCGAACGCGCGACTAAGCCTTCGATGCCGGACTGTTTACAGAGGCCCTGCCCGAGCGACCTGTACAAAACGCCAGCGGGTCGCAAAAACCAACGGAGAAGGGGGCGCGGATCCCCCCGCGGCGAGGGAGGACCCGGGGGACGCACCCCCTGCGCGCAGGGGTCTTATCCCCCCCCCCCGGGAGGCGAGCGGGCGAAGAAAGGGGGCTTGCCCGCTAATTACGCCGGTCGCTTATCGCGGGGCTTTGTAAAGCGAGCGAGCTTCTTGCGGCCGCGGGAGGAAGACGGGGAAGAGAAGGTCTTAGAGGCCTTAAACACAAGCCTCAGAGTGCCGACGACGTCTCGAGATTTCTGTGTAGCGGGTTTGGGGCGTGTATCGTGTTTACGTGACGATCTTCAACTTCATCCTCTGATGACCAGTGATTGCATATTATTGATTTTATTGTGTCTACAGTGTCTGGATGTGTTGTTTGAATAAATGCCCAAGGTGATTCCTAGGAAGGGAGTCTGCGAGTGCTCAGGATTCGAGGTTGCGATGTCTTGAAAACTATTCTCAGTTGCGTTCATAATAGTCTCAATATCAGGCTGTGTCGATCTTGCCCAATCTCTGCCGATAGTAGAACGCATACTTATATGTATAAATACATACATACATATGTATGTATATTTGAATAAATTGCTGAGTTCAAGTTGGCGTCTCTAAAGGAGGCTCACTCTTAGTGCCGTTGATAGAAAATAAAAATCATAACATATGGGACGTACGTTTTGTCCGTAACCGAAGTTTCGTAGAACATTAAGTCAAGATTAGAATTACATGAAAAGTTACATGGTCTATTCGAAATTATCAAATTCAAAAAGTATCTTTCTATTTAGCGTTTTAAAAACAGAATTTCAAAATTATCATTTAACATTTTATTCCTCTCTTCCTTCCTGTTCTTCTACTCCAGTATTTAATCTTGACAAAACTTCAAATCACTTTCCCAGAATTAAAACTCTTCACAGGAACGATCTCATAATCCTCCATAATTTGTATTTTTTCTACAAACTTTTGTAGCTTATACACATACAATAAAAATTCATACTACTTAGTTGTAAATAAAACAATCAATTAACAACCTTTTGACATGTTTATTAAAGGTACTTTCTTGGATAGTCCTCAATATGAAATTTTTAATGTTTTTTTTAAATAATTTCGTAAGGCAATAGTCGCCGATCAAGAAAAATAAACAATAAAAAAGTTCCGACGTATTTCGAAACCCGTCTGAGAAGCTGTGTCGGGCGACGCCCGCTGCAATAATATGAGTCATAAAATGAAATCGTTTTTAAAAAAAAGTATTGCTATATACGTTTTCACCGTGGTGCAATGATATATATTGTAGCTCTCGGTTTATTTAATAATACAAGAAATAGTATTTTGTTCTTGTTCGATAGATGTCCAAAATTGTGCGATATAATTGGTTTGCTAATAGTTTAGAAATAAATGAATGAAAGCAAAGTGTTTTATACCAGGACTATTGCAAGTGTGTTTGAGCCTCGCGGTTAGCTGTTGGTGCTCGCGTGCTCGTGGTTAGCGTACTCGCTTGCCACTAAGCGGCCTCGGGTTTAATTCCTGGTGAGGCAAGTTTATAGTGCGCTTTTTCCTTGCAATGGCCCAGTGTATGTTGCTGTGTGACGATGAGAAAATTCACTTCTCAGGTTGAGAAGACCGGAACGGCGTGGCCCGTTCATGGGCTGTCGCGCCAAGTACATACATGGTAAGTGTGTTTATCTCTACCTCCGATCCGTTTTAATTCATTTTAAAAGAATATTGACTAAAGGAATTTGGAACTACGTATTTATACGAATAGATATTCAAATTCAGTTCAGTGAATGATTCTTTTTGGCGGTATTAGGAGGAACATAAAGAATATTCAATGAGCTCATACGAGTATAAATATTGAACCTTCCGAGGGTTTAAAGGCGAGCGAAGCGTTTTAGTCTCACTGGGTAAACAGCGCCCTCTAATGCCGAAGGTTCGAGGGTTCAAATCAGCTACGAGCACGCGAAATAATACTATCTCGAGACCTAACTTTACTTTGCGTTAGAATATCTTAGGGGATTTCATAATAATTTAGGTTTTTACAACTTACTTTCTATAAAGTTAAGGTATCTTTTGTCATTTCACTTCCATACTAATGTAGAACAAAGAGTACAATGTACTAATGTAGTGTAGTGTATTCGAATCAGTGATAAATAAAAATATGCTTCATGATCTCTTTTACGAATGTATGCGGAGGAAATAAAATTTTCAGCAATGCGTATGTAAACAAAAAAATAAATACTCTTACACAAATCATTATTACATTACTATTACATTAAAACCTGGGAACTTAAGATATATTTACATGAAGTTTTCCGTGAGTTAAAAAAAGAGATCTAAAACAATTCATTAGAGGTATTGTGGAATTACGAATATTACTTCATATTGTTTAACATTTTACATGTTTATAATGATCGTATAAGGGGCTTATAGAACAAGGGATGTAATGCCCGAAATGTGGCAATGAGAAAATCAAATTCACTGTTGAGTGACTGTAGAAAACGCTACGGAAGGTACGTATTTTCTTCTTTCCACTTCTATATCCACATTCTTTCTTTGGCAGTAACTGTTTGAAATTTTACTTTACACTTCTACTCCTAACTCAAAATTTACCAAAAATGCAGTTGTACTCTTTGTTCT
Organism: Gryllus longicercus; assembly: GCA_038098605.1. Lineage (NCBI taxonomy): Eukaryota > Metazoa > Arthropoda > Insecta > Orthoptera > Gryllidae > Gryllus > Gryllus longicercus. The sequence continues at coordinate 1,390,446 of JAZDUA010000154.1, forward strand.
CTGAATATACTCTCATGTCAGACTCAGTCGTCTTCCAAGATTGGGAGGCGGGAGGTGAAATTTAAAAACGCACACTATATTAGAAAATTTCAAGGACATTTTTAATTAAGCTTCAAATATGCTATTATTTTGCCGGTTTAGATTCCGTGTAATACTAGACCACAATTGCGTTTTCTCATTCACTACCATTACTCAACGTCAATAAAACAAAATCTTATAAATTTATGAAACCTGAATGGTACACTATAGTAAATCTCCTCTCACAGATCCGAACTCGGAACGTACGCCCTGCAATCGAAGCAAGCCAGAATCTTAATTCGAAGCTCACACCACACATTAGTCGAAACGGATTGTTGCACCAACATAGGCCTGCACTGAGTGCACTCCTAGGTACTCTTCCCGCTCACGCGCCGCCCTTCCTAGAAGCCGCTCCGCCGCGGCGCGCGAGCCGTGGGAGCGGGCGCGGTCACACGCGGCGCGGCGCCGGCGCCGGCGCTGGCGCTGGCTGGCTTTATCGCGCGCCCCGCCCCGCCCCGCCCCCTCCGGGCGACGACGCGGCGCAGGCACACTGGGCGCTAACGGCACATGGCAAAATCAAGTAGCGGACGGGTGAAGAGCAAATGAGGAAATGAATGATTGGTTCATTACAAAACGATTGGGCATTGAATAAACGATTGGTTAACGAATAAACGATTAGTTAATAAGGTAATTATTGGTTAATGAATTAACGATTGGTTCACGAATAAACGATTAATTAATAAGGTAATGATTGATTAATGAATTAACGATTGGTTCACGAATAAACGATTAATTAATAAGGTAATGATTGGTTAATGAATTAACGATTGGTTAACGAATAAACGATTAGTTAATAAGGTAATTATTGGTTAATGAATTAACGATTGGTTCACGAATAAACGATTAGTTCATAAGGTAATGATTGGTTAATGAATTAACGATGGGTTCACGAATAAACGATTAATTAATAAGGTAATGATTGGTTAATGAATTAACGATTGGTTCACGAATAAACGATTAATTAATAAGGTAATGATTGGTTAATGAATTAACGATTGGTAAATATTAGACCACGATCTGTTAATGAATTAGTGGTTGTTTAGTGAATCAGTGACTTGTTCATGGATTAGTATTGCTTAGTGAATTAATGATTCGAAAGTTTCAAGAGAATAAGGGGTAAAATGAAATAGTTCGGCTTTCAAATGCATTCATTTCTAGCTCGTAAAAAATTATAAATTTCGTTTGAAAACCCCACGCATGAAAAAAAAAAAACCTTGAGAAACTTAATGTATAGAAACGTAAAAGGAAATGCAAAAAATAATTGAAAATATACTTTTACTCTGTACATAAAAGAGAAGAATACGTGACTTTCGGACATCTCCTACTTCTGACATAAATGCTGGAAGAAAGCAGAAGAGATCACTTGATGCTAAGTGATTGCACTTCTCCCCACAGTGCGTCACAGAATTTTTGACCGTTTTTGGCGATAAATACAATAAATATTTTCTTTTTTAAATAAAAAAGTTACGGCGACACGGCTCCCGGACAAGAACCCTCACATAGCTCAGTGCTACAAGTAGTACGCAAACATCACTTTTTTTCTTTCTTTTTTTTTTTTTTTTTTCGTTTTTTTCTTTTTTCGCGGCGCCTGGCGTCCCTATCGCCCGTGGCCGGCGGCGCAGCGGAAATGAGTTCATTACGGCCAGCGCTGTGATTTGTTTTGCGGCTCCGCAGACGACCGTCTCGCGGCCCGTGAGTTCGACGCCCGCCGCCGAGCAGATCAAACGCTGATAGATTCCGGACCGTTGAGAGAATCGAGAGCCGCACGAACGTTCGCTTAGCTACCGGCAGGATTGCTTCAGAGGCCCATGAGGGGTGTGGTATTAACTGATTGACCTGACTTGTCAAGTGTTTTGCAATTCCTTGTTAAAATTGAAAATGATACGTTCGGACTGAAACTGTTGACTTGTATCATCAAGAAGCTGCAATGGTAAGAGAATTTATCACTACTCCTTGATATAATATCATATATCAGATATCGTATATAATATCATATATCAGATTAAATAACGAATATAAGTTTACGTTATCGGCCATATGAATAAGATGCAATAATTTTCATAAAAATATGTTTTGTTTATCGAATAAAGAATGCAGTTATTTTTAGCAGGTATGTCTGTAAGTACCCGCGCTCGCTGGCTCGTTAGCGTGTTCGCTTTCCATGGGGCAACCCCGGGTTCTATTCCCGGCCGGAGCAAAATAATAACTGGTAATAAAAAGTAATCAGCGCTTTCATTACAAATGTACCAGTATCTGTTGTTGTGTGACGACGAGAAATCCCACCCTAAGTTTATGAAGACATAAATATACGGTGACGGGATGTCTTCCTGCTAAACACGCGAACCCCTTATCCCACGGTCGAGAGGCTGGGTAAATGAAGGTAGTCAAGGTACATTTCGAGCCACAAGATAGGACTTGTCTATACGTCTGAAGTGAAAATATTAAATTGCAAATACGATATTCTAATATCTCTTATGTAGTTAAATGGAAATCTCTTTCCGATCGGAAATAGTTTTTTTTAACGTCTACATGGTACTACTTGGGAGATTTTCACTTGCGTATGTCTCGAGTTGAAACGTCACATTAAATTAATTTTGAATCACATCGCAATGGGTGTAAATAAATACAACAAAGGATTTAAGAAAAAAAATTAATTGTTTATATTCTTACGCAAAAGTATGTACTTCTTTTTAATAAGTATTGAGGTCTTTAACAAACCCTCAGCTTATAAAGCAAGTTTTTTTACGTAAAGCCATTATGATTGTTGATAAAATTTAGCCTGAATTATTTCGAGAAATGTATATTTGTTGAATACCGGAGACAAATCATGACTATTAGTATTTTCGATATCAAATAGAAGATACCACTTTCCGATGCCATCGTTTAATGGTAAAATACTTAATTTAACTTCAACTCTTACTCCTTCATCTGAAACATAATGTGTACTACGAAACGATTTTCTTCATACATGGATTCCTTACGACAAAAAATGTAAAAATTTCAATGCAAGCAAAACCAAACGAGGAAGACTTAGCTACTTCCATAATGAACTCGTATGCAATATACTCATTAATTTAAAAGTTATTTTGTTTCATTTTCAATCATTTATGCCATTTTTTAAGATAAGATACCAGCAATATATTGCCAGTAAAAAATCGGACACATGTCTCTAACGAGAAAAACTTTAAAAAAGGACAAAGTAAAATAATTAGTAACGAATTTCGTGTCTCACTATCTGCTCTGATTAATAATTTGATTATTTAATAGTTGTAAGCAATAAGGCTGAAATGAGATTTTCAGAACGTTCGAGGGAAAGGTAAAAACTTTTTTTACTAAAAAGCAATCATAGCAAATAGTACAAGAAAATCTATCTACCGCGGCCGTGATTACGCCAGAAGAGATGTAACAAGATTATGATCGATTCTAGGTTAGATTCAAAATAGGTATATAACCAGATCCTGCTTTTCGATAGTGAATTTCGCTGAAGGTCATGTTCGAGTTTTAAAATATAAATATGAAACATTACATGTATCAAAACTCAACACCCGAACTCAACCGCAATGGTCTTGAACCGAAAATAAACAAACTAGTGGGACTTTAATAGTACATACTTTCTCGGATTATTAACAGTTTGGTAATAAAATATAACTCTACTTGAACAAACATTTGTGTCACTATTTTTATGTTGTAAATGTAACATTATATGTAATATTATGTGCAATATACTGCGGAGGAATCAGTATCATGAAGAGCATTAATATATTCATGCAAATACCGAGAAAAATATGTATATACATAAAAGACATTTTCTATTTAAAAAAATAATGCAGACTGAATTTTTTTTACAATAATTGGCTAATAATATCTGCTTTTATTAACGTCACAATGTGTTCACACGGAAAATTATGGAATGTTAAAAATGACCTATTTTCAGATTTTGACGCAAACCATTGACTGTAGCAAGGCGACTAACTGAGGAAAAGTTGAAAGTATCAGAAATGTTTCCTTATGGTTCAAGAGCCACCGATAGATGTAAAAGTATATCTATTGTTCCTTGGAAAGATGAACGTGCCGAGTGAGAGTGTTCTGCGCTTTCCACGTTTTTTATTTCCGCCTTTTTTTAAATTTAAGGTGGCATCAACTACTAGGTCATTAGCGACCACTATTGCGTGTAACGATATGGTAACTGTGAGGATAATTATGATGATGGGGGTGTGAAAGGACGACCACAATACAACCATGCCCTAGGCGGGACTCGAACCCGCGATCCTTCGGTCCGAGATCGCTACGTCACTACTGCCTTAGGCATCTATCTCGGCCATCCGGACCGGCATTTCCGCTCTTGTAGACAGCAAATTTACTTATTTGTATTTTTGAAGGTTGTCTTTCCGTTTCTTTTTCGGGACAGTTTCTAGTGATGAATATTCGTAGTTTCCCAAAGAGCACGAATGTCCCAACATGTCTCCCTCTCCGCACCAGGAGCACCAGCGCGGCTGCGCGCTCTCCTTACTCGCGAGTAACGGCTAAGGAGTCGTGTCGTCGGAGAGCACGTGACCCTGCGTGGCGGGGCGGGGCGGGGAGGGGCGGCGCGGCGGGGAGGACGGCTCTTTTGATGTGCCGTGGCTACTGCGTGGCGCGTCTCGCTCTTGGGTCACGCAAAACTCACAACCGGTGCAAGCAACTGGACTTCCAACACCAGCGCCAAGACAACGCGCTCCCCAGGGTACCGCCCCCTCCCCAGCAGTGATCCCACTATGCCGAGGTGCTCGCTGCGTCGTCAGCCGCGTCGCGGGTACTTCATGCAGTGGGCCCGACTCCACACTGAGGATGGGTGCAAAATATTCGAGACTGGAAAGTAACTCAGTGTTGTACTGTTGTACGGCAAGAATCTTGTTTAATTCAGGTCGATTCTGTTGAAAGCGTGATGTAATGATTTTTTTCTTGGCTCAACTGACGTAAACTTTTCACCATGAAACTGCTGCTCCCGAAGAACGAAGGAGCCATGCATTACATTAAATTTTCGCGACCTAGTGATGGTAAACCTGTTATAGATCCCGTTTGTCAACGCATACAGTTCTTTTACTGCGACCCGACACAGACCGACAGACACAGACAGGCAGACACAGACAGACACGGACAGACAGACACGGACAGACAGACACGGACAGACAGGCACGGACAGACACGGACAGACAGACACGGACAGACAGACACGGACAGACAGACACGGACAGACAGACACGGACAGACAGACACGGACAGACAGACACGGACAGACAGACACGGACAGACAGACACGGACAGACAGACACGGACAGACAGACACGGACAGACAGACACGGACATCAGACACGGACAGACAGACACGGACAAACAGACACGGACAGATGGCATGGACAGACAGACAAGAAAAGACAGACAGGCACGGACAGACAGACACAGAGATACTTTTGGTGATAATCAACTTTTCGGAATCAAAGACTCACAAACCCGGATTCTGAATACACAAGTTCGAGGAAGTAATTTACTACACATAAAAACAAGAATTATCCACTGCTTGAAGTGAATGCTATTTAATAAAAAACATCTCAAAAATGGCTCCACGATTTTTTTTATTTATGGAAGCAAGAACGCTTTAAACTAGGGACATGTCTCATCGTTGCTGAAATTTCTGAAGTTTCGTAAATTGCAATTTTTATGACGCGAGAAAGTATGAGTTGTGGCAGCACTTGTTTAAAAAATTACTCCAGTACATACTCCGGAAGTCGGTGAAACTCAGAGACACTGCTTGCGGCGGTCGCGGAAACTATTATCTGGAAGTGGTATAACATTTTTAATGTAATTTTCGTCTTTGCAGTAAATAAATATAATTAAATAAAATAAGTTATTGTACATGATGATAATGGTTATATATGAAATAACCGTAGTAAAACATCTTTCATAATATGTGATTAGAGAATACAAACACGTTTTTTGGCAATATTTGCTAATCGAGAATTTTAATGTCATGCCACGGCAAGAATATCGTATTTGTTACATTCATTTTGTGAAAATTTAAATGTACTGTAATATTAGCATATATTTTCCCATTGATCTAGAGAAAGGAGAGTAATGTTGGTAACAGTAAAAGTCCGCAAGGTGCTTTTAGATGACACTAGTGTAATAATATATTTATTTTGGAATTCATTATTGTTGCATTTTTAGGTCACTTCTGTTCTAATAATTTATATTCCAAAACAGATACGCAAAGGTTGACTTTAGAAACTCAAACTCAATACAGATCCGGATACAGGTGCGATAAGGATAATTTCGCAATGATATTCTCTTTATTTTCGGTTGGTTAAGGTATGAAAGGCATCCCTTAAAAATGCAAATTATAATGTATTGATTAACTCTCGTTCCATATCAGGGATAAAACTCTCATTCTATTTATGAACTGCATTATGTAAATAGTATATTATATGTTTTGTTTATGATTAATATCATATTAAGTAGTGAAGATAATTCGAGCCAGTAGAGGACAATATATTCTCAGTGTAGCTGCTAGGGTAGGACAGTGGGAGTAGTGCAAGAAAAAAATATCTTCAAAGATCATGCTATTTAGTTTTGCTTGTTTCAGGGAACGTTATTTCTTTGAGTGTTGAAATCCAACGTTTTCTACTTTTAGAGAATAAGATTTCTAATTTGAAACAAAATTTGAGACTTGTCGCATTACATCAATTGAACATAAATCAATGGAGCGAAATTCATTTATGAACTCGGAGAGGGCGAGAACTCGCCGTCTACTCCTCATATTTGTAATACTGAAGGTAAAACGAATCGTGTGGAGTAGTGAGAAGTTCCCGTGCAAGTGGATTTTCTTCCGCGTGAACGGGGTGAGCTCCTCGGTGTGCGTCGCTGCCCCAGCGCGCGGCGGCGGTCATCGCTCGGCCTCGGGAGCGGCGGTGACGCGGCGCGACCGCCCCCGCCGGCGGCGGTGGCGGCGGCGGCGGCTGGTGTGTCGCGCACCCCGCCCTCGTCACCGCTGCCGCCGGTACACACGCTGCCGCCCGCGGCCCGTGTAATTGGTCACCCGACACCGACACTGCCGCCAGTGCCGCCGCCGCCGCCGCCGCCGCGCCGGACGCTCGTTACCGCGCGGCATTGTGGCGCCGTCAGCCGCCCGTGGAAACGACTCCCCCGCCGCCGCTGCCGCCCTCACGCGCCCGCGGCCTCGCGACTGTCACACGCCCACCTGCCGCCGCCCCGCCCCTGGCCCGGACCCGGTCCCCGCACTGGTCCCGGCCACCTTCGTCTCCTCACATCCGTCCCCGCCATATTCACCACCGGCGTCTCCGCCACCGCCACCCCCGCCCCTGTAACTCCCACCCCCGCCACCTCCGCCCCCGCCAGCTCCGCTCCCGCCAGCTCCGCTCCCGCCACCTCCGCTCCCGCCACCTCCGCTCCCGCCACCTCCGCTCCCGCCACATTCACCCTCGCCGTCTCCGCCCCCGCCACCTCCGCCCCTGCCACCACCGTTCCTGCCACCTCCGCCCCCGCCACCCCTGCCTCCTCCGCCCTCGCCACCTCCACTCCCGCCCCCGCCACCCCCACCTCCACTCCCGCCGCCCAGCAAACATTCACCCCCCACCGTCTCCGCCACCTCCGCTCCCTCCACCTCGAATCACCCCGCACTAGCTGGCCTCGGATACATACCTGCACCGTCAGGGCTTGATATCGTTTGTGTTGCCATTCTTGTATTTTGTTGTTCATGTCCCTGTTGTCACTGATACCTCCGGCGTCTTAGCAGATACCTCTTCCCCTTTCCTTTTCTCGTTGGCGCTGTCGTGAATGCAGTCTTTTAATTATTGACTCAATGTTTCTAGATTCCTTTTCAAGCCTCTCGTCGACTATTCAACACCACATTGCAGAATTATTGAACATTTCAATTAATAACAGATGCATTTAAAAAATTCGAAACGTTAAAAGTTCAAAAAAGTACAAAAATCTACTTTATATTCTCATATTAAAGTTTTTAGGAAAATACTCTGCTTCCATAGGTATTATATCATTATATTATATTCCATATGTAATAAGTATTATGTCATTGGAGGTCATACCTCACTTCGTCATTATTTGTATTCGCTTCGCCTAGATTTCACTCTCTCCAGAATTACCCTTTTCAACCTAATTCTCTTCTCCCGTTTATCCCTTGTAAAACCCTCATTAAATAATTTCACCCCACTACATTAAATAATATTCTTGTCTTGCTTTGCTTATATAATCTATTGCTTTTTGATGAATATTTCAGTGACAGATACGAGTATTCTGACTAGTTAAGTCATCCCATAAGTATCGTGTCTTTTGCTTCGCCATAACCATCATCATCATCATCATCATCATTACCGTGGGGTGCTACCTCTGGACAATAATGACCATCATTAGCGTTGATCATACAAATATTTTTCATGAAACAATATATGTATTACTTTAATTGCCGTATGAAACAAATCTTAAGCTATCTGGTGACCCAGAGAAGTTCGCGTGCAGAGCACTGCCGGCCCCGCCCCCGGCGCGATGCGCCGTCGACTCGCCTTAGGCCGCGGGGCCGTCTCCTGCGCTACCGTTTCTTTGTGGTCGCGCCGAACGCGCGTGGATGTGCGTAGAACGAATCGCCGTCGCCGCTCGTCGGCGCGTAGGAGGCTGCTTGCGACGAATTGAATTAGACACGCCTAAAAAATTGTGGTCCTGCGTCCTCGCGCTCATTGTATTCTAATTCCAGACGGTTCTTTCTATACTCCGGACAAAGATGTTGCTCGTTCTGACGGCTCATTTGTCGGCAGCAGCCTTTATTCTTTGTGGACCACTGTGAGTCCGAAACAGAAAGGCATGTCCGTTTGCTTACGTATCTTATTTATTTAAATGCCTCTGCGAAGTAACAAGTATTTTATGGAAGGTTTTGGGGACGTATGAGAATCCATGTTTCACAGGGGTACGAAAGTATGTATCCCAAAAGATTTGAAGTTTTAAAATGTGATTTGATTGAAATCCAGATTACATTATACTATATATGTTTCGTTGGTTGAGTGATATTTCGGGGATTGTCACCTTCTATGTTAATTAGTGCCGTTAGTATAGTGAATATTTTATCCCGGCAAATAGTTGTCCCCTGCTGAATGGTAAGCTCCGGCTTCGACCTATCGAAACATTTCGTTATCGATTCTACTCAAGTAAACTAGTCTATTTTGCGTATTGGGCGAAACTAGATGAACGCAAAGATCTAATCCAATAAGCGTTCTCGCAACAAATAATGTATTGGCAATTCATTAATCCTTATTAAAATGAGGGCGATCCCTAGGGTAATGTCAGACCGCTTTCCACGCATGGATACTGGTGTTTATATTCCGTTCGAACAATGTGGAATTTCTTGTGAGCTATACGTTTAGTGACGGGTTTTCTCGGGTTTCTCTCGGATTTCCAGTCTCTTATTCCACCGTTGCTCCACAAATAAATCATTCGAAAACATTGTAATCACCAATATATCAAAATTTTTCGTCTAATCCAGGAATAGCTACAAGGCTTAGAAACCGCTATCATAATAATGTTAAATTCCACAGAAAGAAAATCTATAAATTGTCTTGGATTTGCAAGACCTGACAAGAGGCTGTGAGCTCGTGGAAATGAATATTTTAATGCAAATAATCTATGGAAAGTTGTTCGAAATAGTTCAATTATGCGAATGCAAGTATACAAATAAGTTGAACTATAATTAAAATTAAATATCTGTGTAATTAATAATACTTATCTTATTAAGAGAGATTATTGATAATATAAAATTGTTAATTTCGTTTGAAAGGTTACAAATATTAATGATGAACATTTCACCTTCAATATATGTGTACCATTCAGTTTTTAATTATTTAATGCCAAAAACAGTGGGAAGGTATCCTGTGTATGTTTTCTTGACCTCTGGGATCCCTGCCCTACGACTTGAATTATGAATACAAATGGAAGCATTTCCCAATCAATGTCTGGAATTCCAGAAAAAACATCTTCAATTCCGTTCCTCTGAAAAACACCTATTCGAGGATATTGAAACAAAATTCTCACTATGAAATCAAATCTGGAATGCCGCTTGTTAACGAAAGAGTCTAACCTGGTGTAAATATGGTTAGTAATTCCCCCTCAAGGAATTTCCAGAAGAGTGAAGTGAACTTCAACAACTGTGCGTTCATATAGGAAACTAGAAGTCCAAAACTCAAAACTTGGGCAAATATTTAACTTTAAGGCGAATACCTTACCTTATAAGAATCTCTAGTATATCCCTGAATCGTCACGTAGCATGTAATTCTGCTTGTACGAATAAAATACCATCTTTCTATCTATTCATCTTGGCTTTTTCCATTTACTCTCTGATGTAATTTTTTCTTTGTTTCATTTACTTTCCTTCATACGTATTCTGCGCACCGTGTTAGACGTATGGCATATTTACATTGTATGAATTTTACAGACTACGCGTCATAAGTCTACATTTTCTTTTGAAGTATGCGTAGTTTCCTTGCATGCCATCTGATGCTGACTGACAGCGTCAAAAAGAACCTACCTGGCTTCTACCAAGTTCAGAGGCAACTAATAAGTTGAGTGGATTATAGAATTCATTTATTAGGTGTATTGGGATATTTGTAGATTTCACGTATAAGTAACAAAAATATACCTAAATAAATATATAGTAAATGAACATAGTCACAAACCTATTAAAGAATGAAAGTGGAAAAGTCTGGAAATATATTTCAAGAAAAATTGAATCTTTTAATTTATTTGTCATTTACTTTATACATCGTAAATTGTCACAACAATGGCGCCATTCAATAATAGGTTTATTTATTTATTAGTAAGAAGTGATACGCCGTCATAAGCTTTTTTTACTTGCTAAGTAACAAACTTTTTGTTTCTATACGTTTTGAATTACATTTTTTCAATCAATAGCTTCCGGAATTGCATTTAGAATATTTTATTTGGAAAATTATGTTTTGATGCAAAAATAATTAAAATGCGAATCATACTGAAATGTTTCGACTAACACTATTATTCATACTTCTCACTTCATTCTATAAACTGTAAACTATTCATTAATGCTTTTTAATATGGTAGATTAAAGATGTAAACCCTCTTCTTAATTTCCCTTGAAAGTGAAAAACAAATTTCTCTTCACTTCAGATGACGATGGGACCTTTGTTACGGTAATTTCCTTCGCTCTGTACCTCTAGTGCTTGTTAACTCCAGAGAGGTGGCGGTGCACCTCTAGAATGTGAGATTCAGCGCCAACCTACACGTCGTTTTGCGAAATTTGCTGCCTCTGCGGGGTACTTCCGTCCCAATCGGAACTCGTTCTGACACTTAAGCTTCCTACATGCGTGTGCAGTAACATACTGTAATTGTGAGTGCTGAAGGGGAAGAGGAGGTGATGAGGAAGAGGAAGAAAAGATGGCGCACGCGGCGGGCCGTTTCTTAGGCCACTGCTCCGGTTTCGCTTAGTATTCATCGCAGAGATAAATCATGAAGAAACCATTGAAAACCAATGCTTAGAGCAGTCGATCGCTACAATTCTCTGTCAGACAATATTTGAATTGACCCACCTAGTGTCCAAAATATAGCAAACTGTCGTGACTTGAACCCTAGGATCCTCCGGTCAACGTGTTTCCCAGTCGGTTGCCAATTTAAGACATTTTAAATCCTATAGTAAATTTTGTCTTTTTAGGCCATATACAATGTTGCTTGTTGGTTCATAATACGAAAAATGCATTGATAATTTTTGAGAATTCAATTAAATTCAGTTCAGTTCAATTCAATGATGATTTAATGGAGTAAGACTCAGGGCATCAGATCTGCTCTTCGGCCCGACTACGTAAATTTCGCTACGCTCCTTACATCATCTAGCGGAGAATAGGTTTAAAGCAGGTATTAGTCCAAGAAACTCGAGGGGAATACCTATATAACCTTATTTCCGATTGCCGATTTTACACTTCTCAATTTTAGCTATGAATTTGTTTCAAACGTGTTTATTGAAAACATATTTCTGTGCAATTTGAGTTTTGCCATTCAGAGATTTGATCGTCGTTGCAAACTAATATTTCTGTTTCAAATTTCTGTTTCAGAATGCCAATTTCGAACACGAAAATGTAGGAGACGGGCTAGAACCAGCTGACGATAGAAAACTAGAAAGGTAAGAGTCGAAAATGAAGTAATTAATCATTAGGAGTGTCAAAAATAAACTTTCTCATAACCACAGTTTTAATAACTTTTGCCAGGGATACTGACATTCTACTCATATAACTTCAAATGAAAAGATGATAAATTAATTCTTCATTTATTACGTCGAGCCAGATAAACGTAGATATACGATCCAGGTATATTGTTGATGAATGAATCAAATATTTCAGTGCTCCATATGAAGCACGAGAGACTGAATTTTCAGGTGTGCAAATCAATTTTCCTGTTTATTTGTAATTCACCGGATTGATGTGTACTTACCATCGTCATGGATCGATTCAAGGCTCACATATACAAAAAATACACGATCTTCGAATTTGGCCGCTGAGAAGCATGTCTAAAGGAATAATACACTGTCACCTGGTGTCACATCCACCTGTCTTCGTATACAATTTCCTACTAATAATAAACTCATCAGATGGTAACACAGGACTAATAGTTTTCAGTTTACAAAATGTGCCAATATTTTTTTTTCACTTACATTAATTGGGTATTATACTGTGTTTTCCTGTATGTTTTATTATATTGTGTTATCGTGTATTGTATGGTGTATTGTATTTTAAGTAATGTTAATTATCGTGTCTTTTCTCATTTACAGTTAGAGCTTAGCCGAGAACGTATTATCTATTTTCTCTCCTTATTTACTATGTCTCGTATTTCGCGTTGTCGCCAGAAGGAGACAGTTCCTCGAAGAAATGAGTGAAGAAATAAGACAGACGACAGCAACTGACGCACCACTCTTCTGCGAATCGTGATAATGGCTGAAAATGATGAGGGATAAGTTGATAACTCTTGGGAAACCTGTCATGATTCATAAAGGGATTCACCGACATTATAAACTACTGCCGTCTCATACGGATATCAATACCTTTATCTCCGAGCCGCAGATCAAACCCCTTATTAAGTATTCTCGAAGAATTAAAATATAGTGGCAATCCATAAAACATGTTTAAAGCGTTTATAGAAGATTCGTTATAATCAGACCTCGGAATTGTAGGCACAAATAAGCGATGATTTATGTACCTAAAATATGTAAACATAAATTATGAAATTAGACACTATTAGGCCTGAAAGTGACATTTTAGGCACTTAAAATAGGTTAACAAATTATTAAACCAGGCGATTAAAAACATTGGACATGAAAAGTTATGTTTCTGACTTTTAAAACTGATTACAAATGATTAAATAAGGCACTTTTTATAATTTAGCAAAGTAAAGTATTTTTACATTTATGAAAGTGACTACAAGCATATTATCATATTATTTTATTCGCCTTCATTTTCTTTCATTTCATTCATTCTTTCACACTTTTCATTCTCAACCTGTCAACAAAGCATCTGCACCGGGAACGGATGCAATTGCCTAAGTGCGTGCTGATCGGAAACGAGCATGAAACATTCTCTTTATATTGACTTGCAAAGCTTTGTGTGTACGGTATTTTGAATGAGAGAATTCGATGCGTAGTCGATTGCCTGTTTGATCAAGGACCATTCTTTAAAATTACTTGTTTTAGGCAGTGTTTGGTGGGAAAATATTACAATAGGTTTCATCCGCCATTTGAGGACATTTTTGGCACTATTAGATGCTTTCAGTAGATCTACCTTTTCATGATTCGTAAACATCTGTAAGTATTTTACACAACCTCCTAAAGGAACTAAGTAGGCATAGGTCGTAATATTTGTGAACTAGTTATAATGCTTGAGATGATCTTACTGCGGGGAAAGCGTCGTGTCTTGGTCAGCATATTTTGAATTTTATTTTGAAGACATACAAGTTTTTGTTTTTAATTTTTTTCTCGAGTTATGATCTGCTGGTGATATGATTTTGGCACATATACGAGTACACAGGTATTGAATTTAATGGAGTCTTTACCAGTTTAATCGATTAGCAACTTTTAATGGGTTAAGTGGTCATTAGATTTGCTAGTTAAAATTTTGACTTCCATTCCGAGTTTTTTCCATCAAAAGCTACTTACCAATGTTGTTAAAGATCATATCAGCTTGACTTATTTCTCCTCGAGGTCTTTGGACTAGAAAAGTGCAACCAAAGATGCCTTTATTTGATTTTACGGAGTTTCCAAGGTTGCACCTTGTAGCCACGGACTTTGATGGGATGTTGACTGAGTGAACTAATATCATGCGTAAGAAGTACATATCTGTTTAATTTAAACTGGTTGGAAGCCACAACTCTGAGCAGAGCATTTATTATCGCAGCCCTCTAAGCCTGGACGGCAGGAACCTTATTAGGAAGGCTGTTCGAGAATATTCATCTCTCACAGGGCAATGCTAAACAATGACCAAATTATAGATCTCCTTAATAATATATAAAAATGAACAGAAGTAATCGTATGACAATTAGAAAATAAAGTATAAACTTACAACACACAATATAATTTTAATCAAAATATATATGAACAATTATAAAATTGTGTTTAAATGTTTATTGAAGGCCCATATTCGTCGGGGACCGTAAGCGTATGTTCAGTCTACTTGTGTTTTTTTTTATTGTTTTCAACGTTTACATACTTTCATTTCTTGTCAAAATTAGGGTGGCGAACTACGTGTCGGTCCATGAGAATTACTCCTACCCTGACACCTAGTTCTCCTTACAGTATAATTCATTACAATTAACAAAATAAATTCAATAAATGTGCTTGTGTCCATTCGTCCCGCTCGCCGGTCCCACCCAATTTGCCTCCACCCCCGCAGCGACGCTTCGCCGCGGCGCGGCGCGGCGCGGCGCGGTGCGGTGCGGTGCGGTGCGGTGCGGTGCGGTGCGGTGCGGTGCGGTGCGGTGCGGTGCGGCGCGGTGCGGTGCGGTGCGGTGGGGCGCGCGGGTCGCGCGGCGGCGGCGCGTCGTCGTGTCGGCGAAGCGCGCGCGCGACCGCGCCCCGGGCGACGCGCCAGATAAATCTCTGCGGTAACGAGACGAGGGGCCAATTACCGCCCATTGTGCTGTCGCCCGCGTCGTCCCGGGAGGCGGCGGCGGCGGCTGCGGCGACACCGCGCGCGTGAGATCCGGCCGGGTTCTCGCCGCCACCGCCGCACCCGCACGCGCCACTGCCCCCGCCACCCGCCGGCCGCGCTCTTCGGCCCACCGTGTGCCTAACGGCTTCTGGGCTTACGGGCATGCGATTCCGGCTCCCCTTCACCTACAGACGACTAAAGAAGAAATCTTAAAACTAATTCCTTTCCTTCTTGATTTTTTCTTTCTTCTTAATATGACATACGGAATGATTTTTTTTTGTATGTTCGATATACAAGATTTCGTGTCTTCGCGGTTTCGCGTATGAAATTGAGTTCTGTTTTTCATAACAAAATTCAGCGGTATTTCAGCAGTTATCTATTAAAATTCCTTTTGGGGAAAAACCATTATTACAAATGTTAGTAAATAGTAATTGCAAAACATAGTGGAGATCGTGTCCCATAATCACCAACCCAGTTACTTCAGACATACATTCACAAAGGGCATTGTAGGGGGGAGGTGCAATATATCCATGGAATTCTTTACATGTTGATTGTGAAAACGAAAACTGTTTTGAAGTAGCGAGACGATTTACTTTTTTTCTTCGTTTTTAACACCTTTTAATGTATTTCTATTTCTTCTTCTATCCTTTGTAGTAGAATGTCTACTTTTACTTTTGTCCACTTTCAGTGGCTTTTCACAAAGTCTCAGTCATTCTGTATAGAAGGGTTTCATTTCAAAAGTTGAGTTGAAATATTTTCAGTAACCTTCAAAGATCATATTTACTCATTATGGCCGGTTTTCACAAGCTGAAAAATTCATTACCATTAACTCAATTTATGCCTTTTTAATGAATAGGTTATCTAGACTTTAAAAAAGTTCTAATTAACGATATCTATCCATCTTTACGTCACGTTACCCCGTAACTTAACATTTTTGACTCAATAA
Organism: Gryllus longicercus; assembly: GCA_038098605.1. Lineage (NCBI taxonomy): Eukaryota > Metazoa > Arthropoda > Insecta > Orthoptera > Gryllidae > Gryllus > Gryllus longicercus. Next base: position 1,406,685 of record JAZDUA010000154.1, read on the forward strand.
TTACTGAAGTGTTCCTCCAATTAAATTAAATATTTACGGCCACTATTAAATTGCGGTAATTCATCCGTCGTCATGACAGAACCATCAACCCCCAAACAAAAGCTATCTTCAAACCAGATACTCTACATGCTGAATGAAAAATGTCCGAATTGATACATAAAACAAAAATTGAATTTTATAAATAATTTTTATGAAATGCACCTCTAACATTTTCATATCCCGAATCCATTTTCGTTTTGTATCATTTGTGCCTGGCAATTATTAATCTTTTAGTGTCTCTGCACAGCCACACTTTATTTTCTTTATTTTAATATATTTGTAGTTGCAATATGTTTCATCAGAAGAAAAGGCAAATATGATGACACATTTGTAATGACATGCGAAGAAACAGTGCACTCTCAGTCCTTCATGGATTTCTTTTGGGACAAATGATATTATAAATACATCAGCAGGAATAAAGCAAAACAATTTAAATGCAATAATATTAAGATAAGGCACATTCTCAACATAACTTGTCTTTATTACCGTATATAATACATTTATATTTTCGTGAACGTAATTCCTTTTAATAAATTTAACCAATTCCTAATTGTTTTAGGTAATGACAGCTGACATGAAAGTGGTCTAAAAAGGCTACACAGCCACCGAAGCGCAACTGTCTCAATAAGATCTATTTGGGTGATCTACCGTATATTGCTCTTTCTCTTTTACTCAGGCGCAAAAAAAAGCGTGAAAAAATCATGGGTAATTTTTGTTTTGCAAGAGGAACAATACAGCACAAAAACAATAATGTAAGGACGACTTTCTTCATAAAACCTATTTGCATAATTGGTGTACTTTTTGAAAGAATGCTTCGATAACAATTACTAATTTTGCAAGGATCTCAAATTTGGTTACATTTCTATAGGATAGCATGATCATCATAAAGAACTCGCAAGACGGGAGATAACATCACGTGTACAGATGTGCAGCTTCATTTAGTGACGATTGAATTAACAAGTGAAAGAAGTCATCAGAAACGTGAGGCAGCACAAGGAAGCATTGTAAGAGTAAGAAAGATCCTTTCTTCGGCAACATGCGTCGTCAGTACATCTCAATAAACATTACATTAACATGTACAAAAATTTAAAAGAAATAACTTTAAAGTTACATTTGATTTTGAAATGTTTTTCTGTCATGAACAAATCCTTTAGATCACGAACTCAGAGTTTGTCTGTGAAAAAGTATTATCATATCTAGCTATTATAACGATACTCTTATAAAAAAGCTCTTTTATAAAGATACAGCTTTCTTTGAGGGATCTTTATTTTCTGATATTTGCGATAAATCAAGAAAGAGGGGTGGGCATTATTAAAATATTTGCTCATCTTTTAAATGTCGCTAAATAGAAAATATTTTCCATAAATTCTCAAATGCTTAGAATGAAAGTTTTTTCTGAAATATTATACATTTGTCTTTCTTATCCATATTTGAAAGTTGTGATTGATAGAAGTAAGCGACAATTACATTTTGATCATTTAATTTCCATAAAACCCATTTATCGTAAACGTCTGGATGTATTAGCTAGTAGCTCCGCTTCCTTCAAGGAGTTCGCATCCGATAAGTAAACCGTCCCTAGAAATATTTCACATGATGAAAAACGTAGAAGAAGGGAGAAGAAGACGCATAAGAAGGGCATGAAGAAAAGACGTCGCTTTCTCTAGCTACATATTGCAGATTGCAAATTCTGGATTTCGCTTCGGAAAATAGTGTCAAATAAATACTAATAGATATCATTATTGAAAATATGAGAACGTTAAAAGAGATACTGCGAAAGAAACAGTGTAGATGTGTTTCGAAATTTAAAAATAGATAAAAAGTGGAAGAAAATAGGTTGAGTAGAGACGATGGGAAGAGTAGGGAATCGGTAAGAAAGACATGGACGAAGAATTGTAAAGTAATTGAAAGTAAAATATTTTTTTAATGAATGAAAGGATAAGTATCAGAAAGCGGAGGAAATAGAAAAACGCAACAAAAACAAAAGAAAAAAAAATGGAGCAAAAGCAAAGAAGGTGAGGAAAGAAAAGGAAGATGACGAGGAGCAGGAGGCGGGTGAGGAAACTAAATGTGGTGGAGGGAGCGAACGAGGCGACTTGGTCTGATGCTCACGCCCACCGCCAGCGCGGCGCGGCGCGGCGCGGCGCGGCCTCGGGCTGGGCCCCCGAGCAGCGAGCGCCGTACGGTGCCGTCAGGACCTACCGCAGCGAGCGGCTGGACGAACGAACGGACGGACGGACGGACGGACGGATGGCCGAGGCGCGTGCTCTCCGTGCTAGAACACCCGCGCCGCGCTGCACTGTACCGCACTACCTCATTAACCCGCCTCGGCTCGTGAGCGTTCCCCGAAGACGTTAAATTGTTATACGCAAAAAGTGCACCACTACGCAAATTCCAGTAAATCGTTTACGTGATGTGCGCCTTCCGCCTACGATCAGGGAACAGTTTGTTTTTACGCAAAGCAGCGGCCGTCAGGCACATACTTTATGATAATAAGGGGAAGAAGGAAAAGTGTATTCCTCTTACGTATCTGAAATTATTTGTTACATACTTCCTACAGTCCTGTTCATTCTAATAGTCAACAGTAAAACGACAAAAAAATTATTTACAGGTATCTTTACCAACTTTTTTCAATACCTGATAATTCAATACCTGAATATCCAAGCAACTTCTGGAAGCTTTCGAAGAAAAACATCAAATTTACAAAAGTATTAAAAAAATATTGATTGAAGAGTATGTAGTCATTACTGATGTAGATATCTTTGTTCAATCATATGATATTCGCATTATTAAGTATTCGTTTCAACGCTTCACTTTTAGAAGAACAACACCTTAATAAAAATAATGAATTAAATGAGTGGGTGTGTTTTTTTCACGTATTTACAGAGTATTTAACCGTCTATTCTCTAAATACTTTGCCACTATCATCTATTGAAACTGTTGATACAGAACAATGACACTTTATATTATTTATTTTACAAAATCATAGTTTTTCAAATTTATATACTACATTTATTTTTAAAAGTACTACTTTTATTTTCAGAAAATCATGTTTCAGGAAATTCTCACCAGCACAGCGCTGTATACTTGTGTACCATCGCGAAACATTTCGTGTTATGTTTGAAATTGGACAAGGCATCTGATGTATATTGTATGTTGCATTCAAAACATCTTTGTGAGAATAACACATTTAGTTTCCATTTCGCCGCACGGCCTCCATCGCCTTCGGTAAGGGTCCCGTCGTGTGCTGATTTCCTCGTGCGGCCGGCGCCGGAGCGTCGCGTCGCGTCGCGTCGCGTCGTGTCGTGTCGTGTCGGGCGCCGCGGAGGGCCTCGCGAGCGCGGGGGCGTCGGGGCGGAACTGCTCCGCGCGATGTCGGACACAAGAGTCCACTTTCCGGAGTCGTCGGCGCGGCGCGGAGCGGCGCGGAGCGGAGCGGCGTGGTGCTCTGCGGTCGCCGAGGAGTGGAGGCGGAGTGGGTAATTGGACAGGTCGCCCCCGCCGCCGCCGCCTCCTCCGACGCCCACGCGCTGCGCCGGGCGCCTCCGCCCTGCCGCCCCGCCCCGCCCCGCCCCGCTCCCGCCGCCGCTGGCGCATACCTGGCGCGGATGCTGCGCTGCGGGCGGAGGAGCCCTGGGCGGAGGGTCATCGCCCCCGCCACCAGCGGCCCCAGGCGCCGCCCCCGTCGCCACTTGCCACTCCGGCGCTCAGCAGAACAATGCTACCTTATGGGCACCACGCACAGTGAATATTTTCAATATCACCATTCGTTTATAATATCTATTCTATGTATAATATGTATTCGTTAACATACATCATTGAGAACCAAATACCTCGAAGGCCATGACTATGACAATCACAATGAACATGACGAATACGAGGAATAAAACGAATAACACCAGTAAAATTATCGCAAACAGTAAAAAAATTGGGAATACAAATATATATATATATATATATATATATATATATATATATATATATATATATATATATATATAACTTATTTCAAAACATATTACACAGTATTAACCACCAGACTTTAACCAGTAATGGGCATGTAATGAGTGTCTCAAACGTCAAAAATGTGTGTTCTCCGAGGCTTTCTCTCAGACGTTGGGTAAATGAGTGGAACTACCTGCTGCCATCTCCTACCACTCACACACAAAAAAACCGCTTCACATAGAATTGCGATAACAAATGCAATCGCCACAAAGGCACAAATTTGACTTCTGGAAAATCCATAAAACATGCTCCACGGAATGCGACGAGAAAGAGCAATATGATACACAGACAACAATGTAGTGCTTAATTTTTCAAATTAACATAAACATCAAAACTTCATGCGTTTTGTCAAGCAGATATTAAACTACTTAATATTTAAAAATAATTTAATTCTTATCATCGACATCATCTCATCATCATCATCATCATCATCATCATCGTCGTCGTCGTCTTTTTCATTTTTCTAATAGCATAGACTTGTCGTTTTGAACAACAAAAAATTAACAAGTTTGGAGGAGCCAACTAAATAAAAACTAATCAACGGAAAATATTGCTGTCACCCAAATCAAATTTAAAATAATACAAATTTTGCCACCTTCACGCTTTGCTGAATAGGTCTTCGTACTAACTAAATATTTTCCCACGGCAATTTTTCAAAGAATTAAGCATCATTAGACAGCATAGAACAAAAAAATGACTTGAAGGGCTATGTCAAAGGGATAAAAAGAAAAGCTGCTAACAAATACAAGAAAGAACGCGGAAATAGAAAGGGTACATCACGAGACTGTGATAACACTTTCATAAAATTGCACTCAGACATCTAATGGCCTCCAAAAAAGTTTGAATACATCAGACGCCTACCAGGTGTCATTTACAACCTATAGAAAATAATAACATGTCTGAAGTTGCGAAGTAATGGAAGAGGCAACAAGTTACCACGTCTTTAGCGTGAGAGTTAAAGTAAACTCGAGATCACTGAACTTCTCTTTAGCACTGAAGAAACGTAAATTGTACTACGAAGTGTAGGCTACGCGGAAAGGAAAGGACTTAATTCATAGAAAAATATTTGAAATACAGCTTCTCGTACGAACACTTTTTGTCTAACACACCTTTTTTTATGAAAAATAACAATTTGGTAATGTTGTCAGGGACATGAGAGTTAGGAAGATACGTTTTTGTTACATCAGAATAATTTTGCAACATCAATGACACCTTGTATATTCCTTCTAATATTTTATTGATGGAAAGTTTATGAATATATTTTACATTCGTCACTATATTTTCAAAACTATCCATTACTTCTATTCTCCTTTTTTTCTTCTTCTTATTCCTTCTCATTTCCTTCCGAATACTGGAATACGAATTGAAACTTCAGAATATTTTTTGTGAAAGAAAGTAGTTTTCGTAAGTGCCAGGGGTAGCATACTTGCGATACTATAAACAATGTCTCTACTTAACCCTTTATAAGGCAGTACAGCGGGGCATAAAATTCGGAGAATATAATTGCAAAATATTATCATTTGGGCCAATATTAACATAAAATGATATCTGGTTTGGAATAATATTCGACAGTTTTTGAAAAATATGGTGGTAAGTATGTTTACTAGAGAACTTCAATACGTTTAGTAGCCACAGTGTGTTCTCTGGTAAGCATGCTTAACACTTTTGTTTTATAAAATATAAAAAAGAAAATTGGTTTTACAGATGTTTACCGTATGAATATTACAAAACATGGATATATTTCTGACAGAATAAAAAGAAATAGAAATTTTATATCATACAATTCTAATTTTTAGGTTTGTGAAAAGGTAAGAAACATTCTATGCACAGTGCGACCTGGAATTTTGTGCATATGGTCGTTGATCTCTTTTGCTTCTTAGATGTAATACAGAAGGCGCATCTTCGAAACGTTGCTCCTTTTGCAGGAAGGTGATCGCCAACATTTGCAAGTCGGGTAGTATTTTCTATAGTTGGTCGGCCGACTGGGTGGTTTATTTTTTGGCCTCTTCCGGTTTGTGGAATTGACCCTTTCTTCACTCGCCCTGAAAAAGATCTTATTAGTTCTGAGGCCAACAACGATCTAAATTTTAGATGTGTTAGCGGTTTAGTTTTTATACTGAATTTTTGAGCGCGCTCTTGTATACAATGTAGCTGTTTACTATGCACGCGTCGATGCAATAATAAAATATTTTCATCCACCATTGTCTTGATTTCCACGATATATTGTAGGCCGAAATATGCTGATCAAAGCGATGAACTCCTCCCATATAAGCATTGTAATCTTTTACTGATTCAGGGCACGGAACAACATCTAGTTTACCTTCTTTATTTGTGCGCTGCACCTGTGACATTGCGTTTGAATTATTCATAGTACTGATAACTAACACTCTTCTAACCTCTGTCTTTCCATTTGGAAATGCCAATATCTCCAGACATTACTGTGTGACATTCTCCCATTTTCAGATATCGGTCCGAAATAACTTTATCCCTTGGAAATGATTGTCGTGTTTGTTTTATTGTTCCACAAGCAAATAGCTTTTTGTTAACTACGTTTTCATCATGCCAATGTGTGAAAAAAAATTGTCAAAAAAAGGCAATATCCTAAACCTTTGAAAGCGCTGCTAAGTTTTTCTACAACTCGTTCACCTAATGATTTTGATGTCTCTGCGCCTTCATATTTTCATACACAGACATGCCCAAGCAATAACCTGTAACTGCACAAGCGATTACCCAGATCTTGAAACCTCTTTTGATGAGTTTCAATGGCATGCTTCAAAGCCATGCTTCAAAGAACTCCCTTTGAAGCCCACCATTGACAAGAAGCGCGAAGGTTAATATAGCTGCTTGAAAACTTGATTCATGTGATCCAGCAAAGGTCGCAATTTGTATAGACGATCAAAATTTGATTCTCCTCGTTTTGGCATTTTCGAGTTGTCATTTAAATGCAAAACCCGCAATATTTTTAGAAATCTTTTCAGAGGCATAACATTGGCTATACGTGCATTATGAAAATGTGTGTCATTACTCCAGTATAATCTCATACATAAATTATTAAAACCTATGATAATCAAGATGCCAAAAAATGCTTTGAATTCTTCAATGGGCAAATTCAAATTTTCGTGCTGCTGATTCGTATACAAATTGGACTGGATTATTATCAGTTGCAAAAATGTTGCAGGTAGAAATATCATACAAATATTCATTGGACTATTTACATCTACTTCTGCCATGCCAGAAATACCGCAAGATTCAGAAAACCTGGTAGCAGAAAATAGGGATGGTGCAGGTCCATTCTTCGACCACACGAAATTCTCATTAGAGTCAATCTCATCTTCACTGCTTGAACTTGAAGCAGCCGGAAGTTCATCATCACTTTCGGCATCTGAAATGCGTTCATGAACCTCATCAGAAACCTCCGTTCTTCCAGAAGTATTTAGGTCAATAGGAAGGCAGTCATCAGCATCTTCGTCACCCTCGGCAACCGAATTTTCGGCCATTTCATCAGTCAACTTACGCAACTCTTCCAACACTTCTTCTTCCGTTAACATCTTTCTCGACATAACTGTCAAATAGATAATTTACAACGCAAGTTGAAATAAAAATTATTCTCTAAAATATTGTATTTGTGTTTTCTTAGTAATTCATTAGGTGAACTGATAAATCGCCCTAAACAATCGACCTAATCCTCGAGCTGGTGCACATATTTTGTTCTGATGAATCGTAAAGCTTACCTCTCTGTCCGGTTTGAACACGTGTTTATTCCTACTCCCATGTGTGAGCTATCGAATATCGTTGAAATGGTTGCTGTCAATCCAAATATAGCGATTTCCTGGCGCCTGTAGTGAGGGCCTGCGCTGAACCTTTGCCGTCCTTCCCACTCGCGTCCGCTCTTGCGTCGATGCGACCATGGTGCCCACATGTTCTTGCAGTCCAAGAATTCTCATACAAAGCTATTATTTAGAAAACTGGTTATTGACATGCAGTATCACAACAATAGGAGCAGTGATTTACTCCTGAGTTCGTTCTAAAAAAACTATATTTAGGATTATCTATATTTGACTTCAGGATAATAATTATACTCTACGTACAAAAAAGTAGAGCAGTTCACAGTGATTGTAACATTAGAAAAAAAATCACCATTCTGTATTGCCCCGAAAAACGCATGCTTGCTGGTGTGACTCTTCCAAGCGCCCTCTCGAGGGCGTATCTAGTACATGCTTCTCATTATTATGCAATAACATCGGGGTAAGAATCAAAATAAAACACAAACGTGCAAAAATTGAAATTATATGACACGTAGAGTGTGAATACCTATGACTTGTAGAGAAACTGACATCGAAATATCGATCAACATTTTTACAGCAGTAGGACCAGAAAGTAAAAAATAAACATACTAGTGAGCTTGAAATCGATAAAAATAACTATATAATGTAAATCTTACCTGTATTTTAAAGAATCACCCACTGAAACACGAATATTTGCGATTTAAACCACTTGGACGACACTCACTAGCAATACTCTCGCGCACATACGGACGGTGGTAAGCAGGCTTGCCACTTCATGAACATCACGGCGCCAAAGCGGCAAATTCAGAAAGTGGTAAGAATACTTACCACAGAGCGTTTACATTCGAGTTTCGGGAACACTTAGTAAGGTAATTCCTAAACAAAGTGACCCTAAATGACCAGTGGTAAGAATATATACCAGAGAAATATAAAGGGTTAAATAGTGAAATGTACATAATATTCATATATTTAATGTACTCAATGTGTGTTCCATTGACTATCCTCGCCCCTTTCTTACACGAACACTTGCATGCCCTTCTTTACTGCATAAATCGAGAGACCAGTCGTGATCTCAGCGAGTGTCCCGGCTGGGGCGGTGCCACGCTGGTGGGAGATACCTGTTTGGGATATACCCGCAAGCCGACAGAGGTCGGCGCCGCAATACGCCATCCAGCCGGAAAGGTCCCCGCCACCTCCCGCGAGAAAAACTTGCGTTACACTTAGGGACTAATGACCTCACATATAAGCACATTTACATTGACCATAAAAGAGAAGCAGATTTGTACATATTATAAATATAATATTTTGTGTTCTGGTTAGTTATTGATTACATTTGGAAAACACAATGGACATTTCCTTTATTTAGCAAGAAGCCTAGCCTCTTGATGAAAGAAATTTGGAAGAATGTGAATGAGTGTTTAAGAAATAATTATGGAATTGGGTCTTGTATGGATGATAGGAAATCTATTGTGTACTATAGGCCTATGTGGATCTCCAAAATTAAGAGTATTTTCCACCGTATATGACCTTACAGGTTGACGCACCCGGAATCCTTAATAAATTAAATGAAAATCCGCCGGCGTCATTTTAGTACAGACTTCGCCCCAGTGCTTTCGTCTGGCCCTTCAGCTCAGGCGCGCGCTGTCGGCCAAAGCGTGGGGCACCATTTGGTGAGACCTGACCTGCTCCCTTTGCTGTTTCTTGGAAAACTCCAAAGATAAGCGTGCAAAACATTATTCGACTACTTTTAGGTACTATGAAAAGGATGACTTTCGCGATTTTAAGTAGTTAATTGTTGTCGGCAATCAAAACCCATTCCATCAAGTGAAAGCATGAAACGAGATTGTGGCTTGTACTTCACAAAAATAGCCACTCTTCGATCATTATTCATTTGAGAACTGTTTCGAAAGTAATTCCACTGGTTTGAAGTGAACGTTTATGTAATTTCAGATAAATCTCGTTGTCATTTAACATAGGCATTGCCTTCACATTTGCACAGAATGCAGCCTTCCCAACGAGAGAGAAACTTAGGTGCGAAAGGCATTATAGGATTCAAGAGAAAATAAATACAGGAGCACTCTTATTATCTACCCTGAGTTCAAACTGACTTTTCCCCTGATGTAGAAATGTATATCGAAGAATGGCACAATCTATTTTATGACTTATTATTGGCAAGTGCACCATTCTATTCACTGAACTCACTCACCATGTCTTTGCGAATTGTCCGTCGTTTGATGGTTGGAAACATGCTATTATACCCAGCAAGTTGTCTTTGCGTTTCCTTGCCTCGTTCTTTCTTTCCGTAGTGACTTTTTCTTTTACTCGTCACGTTGCACCTGCGTTACACCGGGTAGTAGCTCCTATGTAATTTGGGTGGCCCTCGATGCTGAACTTATTATTATGCATTGCATATCGTGTGTTGCTTGTTCGCGATTGCTGTGATAGAAATAATGGGACACCTCGTTCTCGGTTCCACTATTATTAATTTGATGGCTCTTCGTCACGGTTTGCAGCCACCCGAGAAAATAAAGAAAACTTCTGTTAAGTACACGTGATGAAGTAGTGACAGCGTGTTTAGTCCTCGCGAAGTGAACAACGAAAGCATTTGAAAATAATAGGAGACACGTTGAGATATATATTATTCTCATATGCAATACGCATAATAAACTTATCGACATGTTAAACTATTCTGTGAATCAGAACGAGCTGCCTTCATGAATTTCCAATTATTTTTTTAAAGCGCTTAATAGGATAGTTCTACCTAACTATTAAATAAATGACCATCTTGGTTCATCGAACACTAACCTTCACCGCCTGATTTCCTCCATGAAAAATGCATGTTAAGAGGAACATCAGGAATTTGCTGATATAAGTACGTTGAACGCAAACGCAACGGAGAAGTACTAAGAATTTCAAAATTTGGACTATAAGGAAATCGTGGTTAAGTATTCCTCAAATTTTGTGCTATCGGCAAGGCAAAGAAATTAAACTTTTTCACGATGGTGAAGTCTCTTTTCTTTTCATTTACATGTAAATGTGGTCCAGAAGTTCATCACACAACGCTCGATAAATCTAAACACATTCTTCTTCAGACAGGAAGCTGAACTTCAGTGAGACGCAAATTGTTTATTTTGCTGGCTTTTTCAGAAATTAGTAGAAAAGCAGTAAAAAGCAGTATTCATTGTTGGTTCTAAGGTTTGGTTATCATAAGATAATGCCAATTATGGCTCTAAGAGCATCACAATTTGTCATTCCTTTTGATACATAGTAGGTTACATCCAATGATCTCTTCTGCAAAACCTTAAATAGGAGATCCTTCAAACAAAATATGTTTTCAAACACCAGAAATGTGAAATCAAAACTCTGCTTGTCTTGAAACCAGCTTGTGGCAAATCGAACAAATTGACAGTCAGACTACAGAGTAAATTGTGGTTTCGAAAACGACTTTCAGCTTTTGTCAGTCGTCCACAATCACACTTTATAATTTCTAGATGGGGCTCCAGTGGGCAGGTATTATAATTTAAATGCGTGGACCCGAGAAGAAGTAATTAGATAGATATTTAATATTGCTTCAAGTAGGTTTATGCAACCAGATGGCAGAACACTACAATTTACATATTTCAATTACGAGTATTAATACAATGTAATTATTATTTAAGACAATAATAATAATAATGTAACAATGATAACAATCAAGGCATAAATAGCATTAACTCTATATTTTATGTCTGTCATGCACAGATATTTTAAACTAATAAATACACAACATTTAAATAACACTGGACTCATCTTCACAAATTGACACCACACTTCAATACAAATACTACTTTCAATGTAATTATTTATTAAAACATTGCATTTAATAGTAATTATCACAATAATAATGGTAATAAAAATAATACAATAACCGTTTCAATAAGCCTAACTTACTAATGACTTAAGTTTACAAATAGCATTTGTTAATTTTCCTTTAATTCTTTTAACACCTAGAGGAAAGGGTTCTAAGGCTATCGCAGATAACTTATTCTAGTTCGTTATTTTTCTTTTTGTAAAGGGAAATTTTCTAACATTTGTTCTCTGTAGCGTGAATTTAATTTTATGCTTGTGATCGCCTCCATTAAAGTCTGTGGGTCTACTGAGTCGGATGTAGATATCTTTCCATGCTGGATAACCGGCATACGCTTTGTACAGGGCATAGAGTCTTGCCTTACACCTCCTGATTTCTACAGTCTCCCATTCTACTATCTTCCTGTTGCTTCGGAAAGTTATTTTACATGCTCTTCTCTGTATTCTATTAAAATATTCCTTTTATGATTTTTTATAAGGGTCCCAACAAACCTCTCCGTATTCCGTTAATGGGCGAACTAGGGATAGCTAATTCTCTTGCTTATACTTGCAGTACTTTTAATTTAGTATCCGCATAGTAAAATGCAAAGACGTTTACCTCATTTTCCCAATTTGCTATCAGAAACTATTCCCAGATACGTACAAGACAAGAGTCTTGCAATATTTTCATTGCCTATACCGTATTGAGTTTCATTGTATTTGCGGCCCTACCAAACGTCATGGTTTTGCATAGGTTCCTTTCGCAGATAGATGCAAGAAAGTAGGAATTCCAGTAGTGGATGAAAAAAATACGACGATTGCTCTACAACTTTGTTGTATCAACAAATGTAGGCGGTGTGCCAAACAGTGTGCAAAATTCTGCAAGAGTGGCTTTCTTATTTTTTTCTGTACTCTGTTTAAATGACCGGACATTACGCTTGCACCATCATAATTCTGACCTACTAATTTTGAACATTGAGACATGTATGTAATATCTGTCGTATCATCTACGTGAACATATGTAATCAGACGTCAATTCTGTTTACACGATGTCATTAATGAAGTTTGAAATGCACTCAATTATTTCACTTTTAATTCATTTTTTTCATAACTAAATTCATTTCTTATCTTTCATTACTGGTTTTGAATTTCTCCACAACTCTTTGATAACGGCAACGTCCATAATTACAATTCCAAGGAGATATTTTATTGAGTCTGTTTTTTCAACATGATCGCGAAATGCTAATTCTTGCCGATGTGTTACTAGGAAACTAACACCATAATAGTCATATATATATATATATATATATATATATATATATATATATAACTATTATGGTGTATATATATATATATATATATGGTGTATATATATATATATATATATATATATATATATATATATATATATATATATATATATATATATATATATCAGCCGAAAAAGTCTGTTCAAACATACATTTTCATTGAACTTGCTCAAGATAGAAGTCTATAGCATTTCTTTTCAGGACTTCCGAAATTGGATTTTGGTTTCTCTCAAAGGTTTTCAAATTAATTTGGCATTCTGTATGTCCTGCAGAATGTGCGTGGTTTTAGAGTACACGCTGCTATTGCGCCTGACATCACGATTGCCATAGCTATCACTGACGCAAGCCCCACCCTGGAGGATTAAAGGCATGAGGACGCGGCCTTTTTACTTGAAAAAGACCCAGAAGAGTTCCACTCTCGTACCATTAAAAATACACTTACGTTTCTGTTAAAACCAACATACTACTTGTCCTAGTACGTGATAAAGAAAACAAATTTAAATTTAATTCTTCGTCTTTTTTAATGTAATTACTAAGTAACATATTTATTTTTTGTGACGTACGAAGAATACTGTATTTTTTTACTTCATAGTTATCTGGATAATGATTGTTACCGAGTTTAAACCGCACGCACTTTTGTAAGCGACGTGAAAACATGATATCGCTTTGAGGAGGAATTCTCAGCGATTCCTCCTCTAGGGTATTTCGTCCATATGGCAGAGCGCTTCTACGGCAGGTAAGAAAAGGTGTTTTAATGCAACCTTATGGTCTGAGGGAAGGCAGCTCCTCCGTAAAGAGCCATGTCTTGTCTGATACTTCAATTAGAACAACTTACGGCCGGACGCCTGCTGGGAGCCCACAAGCGCATGTATGAGTGATGAAAAAACCAAGGATCAAATATCGTTATTTTCATTGTTCAGTGAAAATCTTCTTAATTTTTTTTGGTATTTTCACTGATATCCAGTGATCTAACGAAAACATCGAGACCTCTCACATGGCCATACACTGCTTACTTTCCTCTCAATTTCTGCCCGCATATAAAATTAGTAGTTTAGATAAAATCATTAGCAGTGAAAGGACCATGATAGTCAACTGTAGCCCCAGTGACAAATTCATTTTCAGCATTACGGAGTGACAGCACCGGGTTAATTGGTTTTCTTGACAGAAGAGTTACGTGGCCGTGAAACTCCTCTACAGAACCACAACAACGAATAATGAGTGTTTTGTGAACACAGAGGTCTATTCGTATTTTATATAATTAATAGACGCTTGCATGAAGATGAGAGTAGAATCTTGAGCTGAGAGGCCATCACGATGTCGGCCATCGAAGTCGGCAGATCAGGGCGTGCCATTGCTGCAGCGACGGTGACGATGATGACAACGAAGACCGCAGCGATGATTTGATGATGGAGACCATTTGGTATGGTGACGCTAGTCAAGTGCGACTGCGGCGCCGATTTGATGATGATGTCTACGGTACGACTACTATGTAGTAGGCGGCTGCGATGGTAGCGGCCGTATGTCGGCGTCGTTGACGGTGACGGCCACGGCCTCAGCCACGGCCACGGCGACGGTGTCGGCGACTGCGCGGAGTGGAGGGCGCTGTGGCGGCGGTTGGTGGAAGCCCTCTGGGCGGCGGTGCCTTTGAAGAGCGGCGAGTCATTGAGCACGGTCCGTCCGCAACCCCTGCCCCCGCCCCCGCCCCCGCCCGCGCCTCCCCGGCGCGGCACGGCGCGGCGCGTGGCCTGCAGACCCGCTGAACGCAGAGAGCAGCCCTATTCGCCTTTTGTTTGTTCCTCTCTCGAGTTACGAGGAATTACGTGAGATTTTTAGTGCTGAGATACAAATTACTTTACTTCGAATCTTATGGTCCTTCCTCGTGGCCAGTGAAGTTGTCTTCAATGAAAATAGAGACTTTACATTTAATGAGCTGCGCCGCCGATGAGTTGATAACTATTCATTGTGGGAACTCCGGAGCTGCGTCAATACTCATTTTATTTGTTTCGTCACTGTGTAAAATGTGATATTGATGGCATCTATTAATTCAAACGTTTAAAGAATGTCATCGCGGGCATACAAGATATGAGTCTAAAATGAATTCTCTTCTAAAAACATTTTAGTTCATATTCTAATGAATGTGAGTAATGCAATTATTACTATTTTATGAAGTAATAAAAAATGAACTCTTAGTTTCCTCGTATTTCTGATTGCAGGTGTGTAAATGAATCAAATATTTTCATGGTCTGTCGCCTAAAGTAATGCCTCATATTTACAGAGTTTATTGATCAGATTCGCACAAGGACTTAAAATGTTGGTCCTTTTGTGTGAATCGAGTAATAGCCGCAGTGTTGATTGGCGGAAGCGGGCTTCAGTAGCGACATCCTGTGACCTTCACTGAACCAGTTGTGCGAACAATCCGACTAGCATTTGGACAAAGAATGGTCGCCAAAGATCTCTTGTGTCATTAGATAAGTCTTGGCTCATGGGGTGTTGCCAAGTTTAATACAGAAGTTGATTGCGTATCGCTGCTGCAGGTATTTCCGCATTGCGACTATGGTGGCCCTTCGCCAAACATACGAGCAGAGGTTAACTTTATTCCGGCACCCTGACGCTTTGGATCCAATTGCCACACGGCACAATGCCATTGTTGCCAAAGATCCCACAACGGATTCCAACTGGCGGGAACGCTTCGTGACTGATAGTCACGTAAAAAAATATGACGAATTACATTTGTATACACGTTTTTTATGAAAGTTTTTCTTCTTTTTCGACAACGAGGATTAGGCCTGAAGGCCTGTTCCGTCCTCTTCAACGTTAATGTCGTCAATCCATTGAGGCTTTCGTCTTCCAACTCTTCTTCTGCCATCCGGCACATAGATTGTTATTTGTTTAGATAATCTGACGTCGTTCATTATAACAATATGGTTGGCCCAATTTTGTTTCTGTTTTTCGACTTTCTAGGAGATAAAAAAAATTACTTCTTGTCGTATATTTACATTTCTCTTATGATCTAGTAGATTATTGTTGGCAACACTTCGCAGGAACTTCATTTCGCTAGTTTCAATTTTCCCTTTTGATGATCTATGTTATTGATCTATTTATATGAGGTTTTATTTCTTAAAGTTAGTTTTTATATTTATAAATATTATTTTTTAATATTAACACACTGGTAGCATTACTGTTGCTTCTGCTGTGTCGCGCAAGAGTCCTAGAGTTCAAGTCTCGGCGGTGGCCGATTTTCGACACCAGCAACCTAGCTCGATTGAATTCAGTCACAGACTGGAAGGAAATTGTAATCGATAGTTTTCCGTGGTTTCTCCGATCAATACAGGCCTTTGCGAGAGGAGTGCCTTAAAAACGAGCCACAGATTTTTTCTTTCTTATTCTTGTCCCTTTACATTCACACGTTTACATTTACTTGTACATGCAATACACGCCTACATTTGCTACCAAGACCAGTTGGGAATTTAGGGCTTGTCATGGCAGGGGCGGGGTCCAGCTTGCGGGGGAACTGGAGGAGATACTTGCAGGGAAACCCGGAAGCGAACGTGTGGCTCGGCACTGGGTCTGTTTTTTCTGTGGGGGAACACTGACATCTCTCGGGAGATAACAGATACCACAGGATTAATACTCCAGAGTAGATGATGAAATCTATCAATCAATAATTCTTCATGAATACTAATATCCTCCAGTTATGCCTCAGCAAGAATGTCATTGTTAAATAATTGCAATGGAGTGTTTCGCTGAAATTTTCAACGATGCGTCATCTAACGAATCTAAGAGAACGATCGAGTCTTCCTCGGACACAACACTACATCGCTTGAAACACGAACACAAATTAACATCTGTGTGTTTCATTGTTTGGTCCTACTAAATATTGTTCATAGTCAGGAAAAAACACGCGGAAACACGTTTACAAATATTTGAGATTGGGACAACAAATGAACGTCATTCCATGACCCTCCTGCACAATGCCCCACACAAGAAAGTTGAAGATAGAATTAACAACGCCGGAGGGGATGACAGCAGCCACAGTGCGGGCGCAAAAAGACCGTCTATTGTTGTTGAGCGCCCGTCGTGTAAGAGGACGCGCAGTGGAGAGAAATGTCTATGGACATGGACGAAAATTACGAAGCAAAAACTAATCGTTTTAGAAACTATTTAAATGTAATAAATGGCGATTCTGTTTCAGTTATACATTTTGCCTCATTTCGTTGCTTCTCCTAGAAGCAAAAAGATTTCATTTCGACGCGTGCTATTGTAGATAATCTTTAAAATGTAGTCATGCAACTCATAGCTTTAATGCTCAGAAAGAGCTACGGGCATCTGACAGGGTGATTATATTCAAATATTTAGATTTAATTTGAATCGACGAATACTAAGAGATACAACTAAAATTTCCAAGAAGATATCAGACCAGCGGTTTTGAACTGTTCATCAGAGGAAAATATGAGGTCTCGTGATTAAGAGGAAACAAGAAAATCGTAAATCGTTCCATAAAACTATCCGCCCATCTGTGAGTAATGCTAGCTGGTACGAAACTTAAAATCGATTTTCACCAAAGGTGATATTCTCTGATCGATATGGAGGCTGTTGCTGTCGGATATTTCGATTTGGAGAGAAAGGTAATTTCTTGAAGACTCAAAGTCTTTTACAAAATTATCTCAAAACTGGCTTCAAATGTGTCTATAGTCAATGCTAGTGCTCAAACCGTTCAGACGATTTTCTCTAAACTCCATAGTCCCCTATGAATATAAACGAACTTGAGTCTCTGGTATTTTGTTTTTTGGGAAACTTATATAAAATATCTTCAACAATTTCTCAAAACTGGCTTAATTTTTTTATTAAATTTTGTCCTCGGTTATCATAAAGGACGATTAAGATAATGGTGCTTAACAAATGTACAGGTCTAATATGCGTTAAAATCTCTGAATTTAAGAAAATTGCTAAAGTTCAAAATTATTTCGCTGTCTTCCTACAACTTAAGTTTCCTCAGGATCAAGATTTTTCTCTAGCAAAATATATTTTTCAAAGACATTTTAAAGTAGGGATATGTACATTTTGTTTCAAAAATTGAGTAGTTTTCACGATATTTTGCGGGAAATTTAGGAATTTTCAAACAATTATTTCCTTCAAAATTTACGTCGCCATAATTTTTCCTCAGATATAGCAAGACACGCTTTAGAAATTGGCGTAGGTTCCATTTTTGGCGTATTCTCTGAATTTTCGAAAATTGAAAACAAAAATTTAACATTACAAAACTACAATATTCATGACATAGATTTCTTTGTTAATGAAATCTGTTCTTTAAAACTAAATCTTAAAATAATGTAAATGAAAATCTGTTTTTTTATTGCTAATGCAATTGTTCGACTTTTTCTAAAGCATCGCGCGAGGTTGGTAATGTAAATGGCTGGCTAACTATGAATCTCGAAGATTTCGAATTCCAGCTCGGAGAAGACACTTTAGCTGGTTGAAAACATTTTTGCAGGTTCATGTGGGGTTATAGTTTTGCCTAGCCTTTACAAACAATGCGAGAAAGTGTTCGCTGTTGTAGCAATACTAGTTTAGACACAAGAGTAATTTTCACACAATTTTGTGAAATATTCAAGAATAAAGATATTTTCCAAAACGTTTTCAAATTATTACTTCTTTTTCTCAGAGGAAAGTACATTAAAAAAAGTTTCAGAACCGATTTTCGTTGGGTTTCGTCTGAATTTCGTAAATTGCAAAAGTCCCAAATTATTACGAGAACGTGATGACGGACCATTAATTTATGTACATAATGAAAGGTATCTAAAGCATATAAAATATTTGTAAAATCCATGTACAGTATATCGAACATCATGCTGTTAGTTCCAACGTATTCAACTTAAACGTATCCGACTCCTAAAAATGTAATACATTTAATTGTACTAGTAATTGTTTTTGCTTTACATTTACTCCACACCAGTAGTTGAAGAGCGGTTACCATAATCTTCTTTTCCGTGTAGCCCCTCTGACTGGGAGGTCCTAGGTTCGCATCCGGACGGTAGTAGGACTTTCAACAGTTGCTTAGTAGCTAGATCGAGTTCAGTCACTGTCTGGAGGAGAATTCTACCGACCGGCTGCTTTGCTCGGTAGCTTTCCCAGGTCTTTCCGATCAACACCAAGTACGGGAGCGGTACCCTAATAAACAGACCACAGACCGTGCGCGATCTTACCTTCCTCTTTCCTGTCCTTTCATCACGTCTTACGTACACATATTCGCACGTGCACTACACTACCACACATGCCGGAAGTTCGGTCGGGAGCTTAGAACTTGTCCCGGCTGGGGCGGTGCTTGGTTGTGGGAAACCTCGCTAACCGACGGGCAGGTCGGCTCCGTATCTCGCCATCCAGCCGGGAAAAGATCGCTGCCAACTTGTGGTAAAACATGCAGTACACTTACGGAACTATTGACCTTAGCCGTTGACGCGCCCAGAATTACTAATCAATTTTCTTTTCGGATGTTGATGTGTATCGCCGGGAAGCGCGTCTTTCACCCACTGTGCGTGGCGCCGCCTCCCGGCCCAGCCAGGTGCGCGTCCTGCGGCGCGCCGCCGGCCACATGGCTGGGCGAAAGCGGAGGGCGGGCCCGCCGCCGCTGCCACACTCATTTAGGGCGTGACGTCACCTTCAAGAAAAAAACAAAAAATGAGTGTGTGCGATGTGCGCTTCGCGCGGTGCCGGGCGTTGCGGTCGCTGCCGCCGCGGCCCGCATTGGCGTCCACCAGCTCGTGATTTATGCTCGCCGATGTGTTGTTTTCGTGGTTAAACCAGAGGCGTTGCGGCCTGGGCAGTGTCAATGTACGGACGTAAGTCTGAGTGTAGGGGATTCAACTTGGCCAGAGCAGGCCTTCCTTAGGTACTATTTAACTAATGTAACTTAATTGTCTATGCCACATGTGTAACTAAATATAGATTCACTATCTGTGCTCGTGTTTTAGAGTTAAGTTAGGATTATTCAAATTTAGTTGCTTCATGATGGGCACCTCGAAGGGATAATACCCAAAATCTGCATCTGATCTTCATCCTTTGCAAATAGTTATTATTACACGCAAACAAAGATTTTCGCCTGCTAGATGGTGAGATCTAGTGGCAACCTACAAGTCGGCCAGCGGGGTTTTCCCAACCAGTTATCTCCCATCAGCGGGGCACCGCTTCGACCGCGACAAGCTCAAACCCCCAACTGGTCTCTCGACATGTGTGGTAGTGTAGTGCATGTTAGTGTATATGTACGTAGGGTCCGAGGAAAGAAAGATCGCGTGCAGTCCGTGGCCCGTATGTTAGGGTTCTGCTCCGGTATTTGTCTAGTGTTGACTAAAGAAACAACGGAAAACGTCGGATCAGGGCAGCCAGCCGCTAGAATTCTCCTCGGCACAGCGGCTGAATTTGACCTAGCTATGAAGCTAATATCAAAAATCCTGCTACCGACGGGTCTCGAATCCTAGTACTTCTTTGCCATCAATGCATGCCCTGCGCGAACTAAGCAGATTCAGAACCTATATTCGTAATTCCACTTATATATGGGTTAGAGATCTTAGAATTTAGGAAAACGTGCACCTAATTCACTTCTACCCGTTCTATTTGTTTTAAACTCTTTTTGACGTTATATAAATAAATAAAAAACAACTTACCTTTCCATCCCATGTAGACCTATAAAGACAAGGTGTTACAGCGATATGTCGGTAAAGGTGATTGAGACTAGGTATAATATTTCAGGACTGATACGAAAATGAATACTTTCGAAATTTTCGCTTAATATCTTAATACATTCATTGAAAAATCAAGTCTCTTTTATTGAATCTTTTTCATATCTCAAATTAACTTTGAGTATTTATTGGCTCATTCCTCTGCCTATGCTTTAAAGAGAAAAGTCTGAGAAATTTATTTCATTTGTATTTAATATGACTAAAGTTGAAGATTCGAAAACCCAGTCTCTTGAAGCGTACAACTCTGAAGAACGCCAGGAAAGGTTTCAAAAAGATTCCTCTAGAGCGGCGAAGTTGTGAGATACGGCGACGACTCAGAGACAAGTGAGAGATTGAGAAAAACAACATATGCCAAACAATCGTTACTTTCAGATTGTATAATGATTCTGGGTTTCCAAGATATATTTAGATTTATTTAGTCAAAAAACAGCAAAAAACTGTATGCGAAAGATAATTTGCCCACGTTTTCTTGAGTTCCAGAATCCCTTCCCATCCTAATAATAATTTTAAAAAAGCGCAACAGCGCCATAGCGACATTTGAAAAACTAGACTAATTAGACTATCTATTCAAAGGCGCATTTCGAAAAGTCATTAAACAGTCCAGGTGCCGTGTATGTAACGTGTATGCGACAATAAAATCACAAAAACGTTTTAATTTTTAACGTTTACCAGGAATCAAATGTTTTATGAATCCGGAGGAACATCCTTTGATAGGTATTGAAGGTGATAATCACTGAGAAATAATTCAAAGAAATGTTCATAAGAATGATTACGCAGGAGCGATCTTTTCTCTTTCCGTGTATGTGCGGAAATGTGTTTGTGAACTCAAAGAAAATGAACATAGGCAAAATGCGGAATATATTTTTATGTGAGGAAACAAGTGCATCAAACGGTTTCAAATATCGTTCCGGTTAATTGGCAATGACATATTTAAGTTTAGGTTTCAATTTCGTTTCTTGAGAACGAAACGTCAATTTTAAAAGCTTCTAGTTTTCCTATATTTTTCTTAAATAATTTCGAAATTAATGGTTAAGCCGTAGCATTTTGATTTATCGAAATTTCTAACAACTCTTTCTCCCTCATGGGCAAAAGCATTGGTAATTTAATTAAATAAAAACAAAAGTCTGCTAACTGAAAAACTCAAACAAACTATGTTTCACTTCTCGAAACTTGAAACCAGCCAAACACATTGCTCTAAAATTATGAAGATATTTCAAAAACTGAAATCTTTTAATTTGGTTCCTGGTTCAGCAATATATTTAAGGAAATAATTACTGTGTCGCTTTGCTGCCTTGATGGAAATAATTGTATTCTTAATATTATTTTACAATGACAAATCTGAAAAATGCTCGTTATTACACGTACTATTGTCTGTTATTACTCTGAGTTTTCACAACCTGATATAGAAAAGATAAGGAATAGAAGCAGCAAAGAGAGAAGAACACCGAAATCCAATCACTGGAGGCAATGTAGTCGTGCAGAGCGATCTGCCTCAATTTCGGGGTGTCCAGCGCGCAACGTGGTTGCCCTGTTTATCCGCGCGACGCTGTGCGCTGGGGCTCAGAAATTCACTCAGGGGCTCCGCTCGGGCCGGCGACGGGAGCGACGGAATCGAATGGGCGAACGCCAGCGATTCCCAGCGCACGTAATCGCCCCCCCCCGCCATCTCACGCCGCGTTTTCGAACACAAAATATTTTCTTTTACTTATCATGCATCTAACATTATTACATACATTCACCAAAATCATCTCAATATGAGTTTTAAAAGGTATTCAGAATGTTGGCCCACTGTTTCTGAGAACTTTGGAAATTGCGTCGATAAATTATTGTACAAAAGTACAGAAGACCCTTTCATGCTTACGTACGAGCAAAATTCATGTTCTTCCCTCATGACCCACAAGAATAAAAAAGTGAATACATCAAGGTTAAATCGCAATCTATCGAATTGATTAAACGCCGTTTTTTTTTTTTGCGCTCAAAATTACTTTTTCTCGAACAATTGTTATTGACGGTACATAAAAACGGTAGATTATTTTATAATGATATTAAATGTAACCCGAAAAGGTAATCTTAAAAAGATAATCTTCAATAAATCGGAAGTAGAAATGCCGATTTATTGAACAATCCTCTTAAAAACACTGGACAGCTCTAACTCCCTCTCCTTCCCATGAGTTTGCACTGAGTGAGATTATCGGCGCAGAAATGCAGATCTGATTCTCCAGGGGCGACGCGAGTCGAGTTCGGCAGTCGGACGGGCGAAAGCGCGCGCGTCGCCGAGCAGATGGGCGAGCGGGCGGCGCAGCGAATGCGTGACTGGCGCTCAACGCGCGGCGCCTCTCGCCTCGCGCCCTTCGCCGACGCAATTACAGGCGCATCCGGGGCTTAACGAACGCACTCGCACCTCCATCCCGAGCCTCGCCGCACCACACCACGCCGAGACTCTTCCATCCCACTTCATCCCGAGCCACCGCACCCCATACCCTCTCGCGACAGTCGCGGTACTAGCTCCGCCACGCTTCACTCTACGCCACCCACATCGCCTCAACCCAACCCGCGCCGCCCCTCCCAGCCTCGTTCCTTCCCGCCCCGCCCACCAACTCAGCCCAAACCTCTCCGCTCCACCCCGCTCCACCTCGCTCCACCTCGCACCAACCCGCTCCACCTCGCACCACCTCGCTCCACCTCGCATCACCCCGCTCCGCTTCGCTCCGCCCCGCTCCACCCCGCTCCACCCCGCTCCGCATCGTACCACCCCGCTCCACCCCGCTCTACCCAACTTCACCCCGCTCCACCGCGCTCCACCCCGCTCCACCGCGCTCCACCCCGCTCCACCCCGCAGCACTCCACACCGTTCCATCCGCCAAGCCTAGACGGCACCACCCCACGTCACCCCGACCCACCCTACTCTACACTACCCCATCCCGCGATCTTCATCACGCCTCACCTCATTGCCTATATGCCACCTAAATTATGAAAACCAAACCCGCCCCTCTCCATCACTCCCAGCCCCGTTCCTTCTTGCCCCGCCCACCAACACACCACTCCTCAACGTTCCAGCCTCCTCCACCCCATTTCAAGTGCTTTCTGCTCCACACCGTTCCATCCACTTTCTTCACGATACATTGCACCATCCTTTATTCTGACCCATCCCGTCCCTCGTAGCCCTACATCGCTCCATCCCATTCCACTCCATCCTGCTTCACTCTGCTCCTTTCCACCTCGCGACACTCTCCATCCTTGTCTCACTCTCTTTCCTTCCGCCCAGACCCGCCCCATCCACCCCGTTCACCCCATCCACCTCATCACCCCATCCACCTCGCTCCAGCCCGTTCAAACCTTCGCCTCCCTTCCCTTCCCGCCCCTCCCAACCCTACCCCGCGACCATCCACCGGCCTTACACTACACCACCCTGCGTTATCCTCACATGCCCCACTTCACACCGTCCCGTAACGCTCTGCCGAGCTTCGTTTCGCTACGCCTCGCCCACTTCATCCCGCCTCGCCGAGACCGTTCTTTCTATTCTTCAACCTGCCTTCCTCTTCCACCTCATCTAGTCCGCTTCGCCCCACTTGCCCTCGCACATCCGTAATTAAAACATCCTAATAATTTTTTCAAGATGATATTTGGACATACAATGTATGCAATTCTGTAAGGCTCCTTAAAGCAAATAGCGCCTTATGAAGATCACTGAACACTGAAGTCAATACTCGAGACACACCAAACAAATTAGACGTTATTGCCTTGATATCAATAAGCTGCAATGCTTTTTCCTTCGACAGTGATGAAAATTAAACATGCATTCCATTGGATAATGTTTTCTGATTTTTCATGTGGCCACTATTCAAAGCACTTGCATATTTCAAAGCATATTTTTTCTTCGTTATCCTTGTTTTTTTAATATTTCTATTTACAAAGTACGTAAATATTGGCAATATGGTACTCTGAATATTTCTTTCCAAGGCGAGGAATTGTAAATGTATCGAATTTCTGGACAAGACTGAGAAACACGAGGAATCACGTCTCTCTCGTGACGAGTATTGACTTACTTTTCACTATTGTACTACACGTAATTTGAGCTTGCAATCATTTCACCTGGTTCGTACATTCCGTACTCAATTTTTGGCCCTCTATGCTGCTACTGTGTTTCATTTTTTCTCCTCATTCCTCTTTACATTTCTCGCTTCCTCCCTCCCCTTCTTGCTTTCTACGTTCAAGCACAAGATCCACAATCACCTGCGAATCCTTGCTCTACCGCTTTACTAATTTGCTGTTCTTTTGACTTCTCTCACTTACTTCCTCTGGCACTTTATCTTCTCGCCGATGCCACCCACAGCGCCCACCTCCCCTCTCGTGATCGCTGCCGCTCTGGGCGTCGCGGCGTCCCGGTTACCCCCTCTCGTCCGCCCACGCCTCCCCACGCCTCCCTTCGTAATGAATACAATGACGGCGCGGGCCATTACAGCGGTGGCGGCGTGGTCGAAAACGCGGTCAAATTAGCGGGGAAATTGCTGGAACGGCGGCCCTAACAAGCCCTCCCCCACCTCCACCCCCCACCGCCCTCACTCGTCCTCTTCGGCCACTGTCCTCTCACCCAACAGCGCCCTCTCGCTAGCGCACGCCAGTTCCTGTCCGCCAGCCCACTCTCTCGTCTGCATCCTCTGCGGCCCGCTCCACTCCCTCCGCCCCCGCACGCGCATCGCCCGCCGCGGCCCCGATACGCGCGCCGCGCCCCCGCCGCTCCACTTGCTTCACGACAGCGGCGCTCAGGAATTAACACTTGGCCGTTGCAGGCTGTCGACCCTGCCGCCAAGTGTTGCGAGTTCCAAGCTCTCCAAGTGTCCAGCGCTCTCCAAGTGTTGTGAGTTCGAGAGCCATGAAATGGGTGGGTTATCCCCTTAGTCTGGCGTGAATGGCAAAGACTATCCACTGTATGATGCAAATCGTGCAATCTGTATTGTTTTCGATGTATTTATAACTGCCCACACTCTAACAAGAAGGCTGTTGGGTCAACGGATGATAAGTTGGATGACAAAGTGAGGTGACATTATTAGCTGAATCAGTAACTACGGAGTAACCGATCGTAACAGAAGACACGGGTATTTTCACGGAAAATGGAAACGAATATTTTCACTGAATGGCAAGTCACTTCAAGCATTACATTAAAACTCTATTTTTCTCCCCCTCATTCAGTTTAACAATGAGCGTATCTAATTAGTGAACTACAGACTGAAACCTAAAACCAGTTACCAGAGACAAGAGCTGGTTCTACTGTACCGGGTGCAACTATACCATTACAGTCTATGTCTTGTCCGCTGCATACATACACAGTACAAAATTGCCTGGAAATACTCCTTCCGAAACCCATTTCCGTCATTCTCTATTCTACTAGCAGAAATAGCCTGCGTTGATCGGATATGTATTTAACGCAGTCGACTATCAGACAGGAAAAGGAATTCATTCTATTAATACTGTATCCCCGCCCTAGCGTGCCCTGCACTGTGCCGTAGTGTTCGAACCTCAGTTCCTTCCTATCGTCATCGCCTTGTTCCCCATCGTCTGTCCCGCCATTCTCTCTCCCCTTCCATTCCTGCTCGCAGAGACCACTGTTGCTATCCCAATCGTTGTTAGGAGCAGGGTACTATCTTATAAACAGATGTTTAGTCGTATACTCCCGACAAAATTTCAGTAACAATTTTGATCTTCAGTACCCAAAGCCTACTCTCGCTATTGTAATGAATGAAAAAGCATTTAGTAGGAAATGATATGGACTTTCAGAAACGTTTGGTGAATTTCGTCGGGAATTTCAAAATATTCTACAAAAACTGAAAGAATGCTCGCTTAACATTTGCTGTAAAGGATAAAAAAGGGCATGTGTTAATATTGGTAATTCTTACGAAATGTCATGCAACAGTAACTTTCTCTTGTTTTGTGTTTCACATGTTTCATTAAGATTGGAATGGAACTGTAGATTTGTATAAAAAAACATTATATATAAAATAACGAATATAATTTGAGAAAAATAAGCCTAATTTATGTTCAACAAAATATTAATATTTCAATGAAAACCCCTAATCCTAATAATTTCATTGAAAAATCTTTAGCCGCACCAGATGAACAAACAGGAAGAAATCGTTACAACAATAGAATTGTTTTTTATGTAACGCAAAAATAAGCATATGAGTATAAAAATCCAGTTATTGTGAAAACAGTCACTCCAACTTTATTTTCAAACATTATCGATATATTACTATGACTAGGGAGAGGATTTTTATTCCCTATAAATGTTGAAATATGGTTTTCAAAATACGCATTTATGACCTAAAAATTCGTAAATATGGCCTTCATATATGCAATTAAAATTAACAATACTTCATTTTCTCTATAAATCTTTCTTGATAAAATTCAGCAGAAGCATGCTGGTTTTGAAAATTAATGTATATTTTTGTGCGAACATAATATAATCTACCCAACTTAGCGAGAGAAATAGTTAAAGTAATATTCACCATACTGAAGTACTTTGTAAGTCTTGTTGTATTTCTTCCGACTGGTTTGAAAAATATGTTATCACGAAATAACTTATATTTGCAATTATTTTATCTATAGAAATCCAAAAGCCGTAAACTTCAACAAGCTATTTCGAATTAATGAACGCTCACAAAGAAACAGATCCTATGAAAATATCAAACGTTTTATAGACAAGTCTTTATTTTAAGGAAATATGCGCCTATAATTTCAAATATGTGCAACAGGAAAAATCCAAATATGCCAAATATGCCAAATGTGCACAAATATGCTAATATAGTCTATATAGCCTTATTCTAAAGAAAAGTCAAGAAATTTCACTTTGCTTAGCACTGAAACAACGGACAAAAATATGCAAAATCATAGAAATCCGTTCCCTAATTATAACAGTTTGGCGTAATATGATAACTCGACAACCATTTACATGTAAATTAACCCTGGAATTGCAATGTTCTCGACTATCATGTTCAACACATCACCTAGCTTGTAAACAGTTTCATTTTCTAAAGATAATAAAAATAGCATTTTTATTAAAAGATGTTTAACATTTTGTATAGAATCTGTTAATCGTTTTACATTAGAATATAATTAAGATTTTTAATTTGTCCTTTTCTAAAATACTGGATTTGTTCTGGTTTTCTGATGAAATCCAGCTTTAGAAGAAATTCCATCTGATATTCTAACTATAAGATATAATCAAACTTCAATACGGCCTTTAAATTTAATACATACTTTTTTGTTACCTGTTTTTTTAAATTTTATTTGTGAATGCTCTTTCCGTTGCCTACAATCGAGTTCTTTGTTGCCATGTCCTTTTGATTGAAAAGTGACATTACAAACCTATTCAGTATAAACACTCTGAAATGAAAGTGTTTAAAATAAAAGAAAGGAACAATATTCTCATGATCAATAAATTTAAATTTCCTCTGTGCGTGACATACTACTCTACGAAGAGTTGTTTTTGCAACCACGTCAATGATGTTCTAATTTTTGCATTAATTGTTGTAATTTTCACTTAGTTTCTTTTATTAAACGCATATGCCGGTGGTGCCATAAGGTTTCATTACTTCCGATTACCGACATATTGTTAATGTCCATAAAGTTATCTTTCCAGTCTCTTTAAACCTGTATATGGGAAAACAGGTTCATTAATATCAATTACCCGTAGATTTCTAATAATGATATACTCTTAAATTTGTTCGTAAACAAGTCTGGTCGCCATGTTTCTCGTTTAATAGCAAGAGCAAGTACTCTCTCATTTTTCCGCTGTGTGGTTTTGTAAATAACACTTTACAACAATGACGTTAGGCCTGTCTTTATGCGATTCTGTAAAACAGGATTGACCACCACTTGTTCGTTTTGTTGTTTAACTTTATAGGGCAGTAGACTAGCGTGACACGAGCCAGTTTTTTCATGTCACACGGTCAAAAGGTCTTTGTGACAGCTGGCGGTGTCTTCGGGCTGTAATTGGCACGCTCTCTAGTGGTAAAATTCTGCCGATTATCGCCAATCATGCTTGTCAAAGCATTTGTAGACCCGCATCCGCTTTCAGCCCCGAGGGGGAACACATAGGAAGTGGCGGCGCAAAAAAGGACGGGGGCGTCTCGGAGAAGGGGCGGCCGAGTCGTTAGGACGGGATGCCCCGGCTCAGGAGGTCGTGAGCGATCGCGCAGAGGAGCGAAATGCGCGGTGGCCAACGACGCAGACCATAGTATTTAATATGTATTTAAATATTTGTTTATGTGAGAATTACGTAATTATTTTAAAAGTAATATAGTATAGTATCATATATACAGTACAAAAGTATACAATGTACTAACATTGTTGATTATTTAACAAAAAAATCTCTGATGCACTGTCCCACATGATCAGAGGGATCCGACCCTGGCCACTGACCCTGTGCCACTGACCGGGAGGTCCTAGTTTCGGCTCCCGACGATGGCGAATTTTGCGACACTAGCCAAATAGGTAGGTCAAATTCAGTCACTGACTGCAGTAGTATTCTCGCGGCCGGCTGATCTGATCGGTCGTTTTCCGTGGTTTTCTCGATCTGTTCCAGGCGAACACCGGAGTAGTTTCCTAACAAACGGGCCTCGGACAGTGCGCGATCTTTCCTTCCTCGTTCTCACCCTCTCCCCATAAACACATATACATATACATGAACTACCACACTTGTCGGAGGCCAGTCGGGAGCCAAGCGCATGTCCCGGCTGGGGGGAGATTTCTGGAGACGGACTCCTCGCAAACCGCCGTCGGCGCCGGACCTCACATTCCAACGAGGGAGGAACAGAGCAACATCCAAGGAATATATTGTTATCCATATAACGTCCGGGACAAATGGTTCAAATTCACAGTAAACACAATGGGCAAATTTTCGCCTTGGCCTCTCACGCCTGAATCTTGGCGGTCAATTAAATAAAATGACTTACTGGGAAGAGCGAAATATAGCTTAGACGAACAAAAATTTGATGAGAAAAATAAATTAATGATTATTGAAAAGAGACACTCGTGTAGCTCATGGAGCATGCTGGCTTTACGTGAGGCGCTCCCAGGTTCGATTCTCCGACCGCGTCAAATATAATGATGTAGCTTTGTAATACGAATCGTCTCAGTTTTTGCCGCTGTGTGGCGATAGAAATCTTAGATCCTCGAAATAAGTTACGAACGGTGTTGGGAAAATGGCACGCCACATATCACCTTTATCCCCCGGCGTGGATAATAAATAAAAACAGGCGAGGGCCTGGGAACACCGCCAGCTGGCGCAGGTTAGATTAATCCAAGCCTAAATGACAGAAACATTATTGAAAGAAATTCTACTTTTCAAACACTGTCAACAATACCCGGCAAAAAGTTTACTCACTTATCTGTGAAGGGTAAAAAAAGAATAGGATTTCTGAAGCTCAAGGAATCGTGCGTAAATGTTCACTTCGCCCGCTCCCTCTGTGAATTGCAGACCTTGCGTCAAGATAATCTAAAATCTACTCTTCGTGGCAGTCATCTCTTGCGTGTGGGCATGAATCAGTAACAATCAAATTTACATACAGACAAAATGCTGAAATCGAGTTTCGTTGACATTTAATAATTGACAAAAAACGTATATTAGAGCAATTTCAAAAAGCGCCATAACGTGTTGTAAGCTAAGGTGGTGGAATTGATTTCCCATTTGCCCATAGTCGAAATAATTACTCAAACATTCGAGAAAGACCGGCCAGGTTTTCATAATTTTCAGCTTTACGAAGCACCCCTGCCGGTCCGGATGGCCGAGATCCCTAAGGCAGTAGTGCCGTAGCGATCTCCGACCGAAGGATCGCGGGTTCGAATGCCGCCTCGGGCATGGTTATATTGTGTTCGTCCTTTCACACCCTTATCATCATCATCATCATATCGTGTCATCCTCATAGTTACCATACCGTTACACACTATAGTGGTCGCTAATGACCTAGTAGTTGATGCGACCTTCAATAACACAACATTTTTTAAAAAAACACCCCTCAAAACGATCACATGCTTAGTTTTCTCCAGCGTTTTATTTTACTTGGAGATGAATGTTTTGTTTCTTAGTGGTAACTTTTGTTTATGTTCAAGGTAGCTTTGATTATTATTTTAAGATCACTGTTTCCATAAAATCTGTCCATTCTATATCACTTCAAGGTGGTTATTCTTTCTGCGTGGCTTCACTAGGGAAATTAATGTGTCTTCTGAGGTTTTAGTGCTGATTCAGTGTATAAAATGTCATCATCCTTAGGTTAAAAGTTCCTGCTCAATTGCAGGTTCTTCGTACAGGTTCTTTTAACGATGTATGTGCATCGAGTGCAGCTTCCATCATCAGAGTAAATGTCATATTGTGGTTTTGCCCTCCCCAACTATCGACAGTTTCGTTTTCTGAAATTGTCTTGCATTATCTTTGGTTTAAACAGGATAACATTTATTGAGCTCCTCTACCAGCTGTCCCTTCGGTTCACGCTAAGCCCAAGTCCTTATTCTTCTTCCTTATTCCACGAGTTTTTAGCAACGCATTGAACGCTTGAAGTGAGAATTTATTTTAGCTTAAAATAACCATGCCATCTGAATTATTTCTACAGAAACTATAGTGTGGCAATTTTATCAGCGTTTTCTTAGTCCAAAATTGCCTTTCAAAAATTTAAATTAATATTTATAAAACATACATTGTTGGTTCCGGACCAGTTTTAACTCATTTTTTCTATTTTGTTCGTATATTTCTTTCTCCAGTATGTTGGCGAGATGATACTGTTGTTCAACATAGGAATACTTTTTTGCTCGTTACTTCCTTTCGGTACACGGAGTGCTGAAATGCCAGTAACGATAAATGTATGTCGTAGGCCTCTGTGGATATATAAAAAGGGATAATGTTCTCTGAGGAGTGGTTTATGCATTATGTAAATATTTTACATTTTTGTATTTTGTTAATATTTAATAATAATATCAACTTGAATTCATGTTTCATCTCAAATTTAACGGATCGAATTAGTTTGAGACTTGCTATCATCCCTCCAATATCAGACTTCTGGCTGGCGCCGACCATGTCAGGGAAGATAGTACGTCATGTCTACGGAAAATATAACTTGTATTTTTAATGTGGTAGTAAAATCTTAATTAATTTGTTGCATTTCTTAAAGTTGTGATACCTAATTCACTTCTTCGCATCCTTCTATTCATCATTTTGAAATTTCCTCACAACCTGCTGGTTAAAATCGAGTTCTCCATATGTTCTTCTCTCTCTATCAACATACAACTTTCTGATTCTTGGCAACAATACCACATGCGTATCTCTTCATTTCTATGCACTTCCTTTATTCATTTGTGTAGTATACTTTTATATCCTGTACCTCATCATTTTTTCATTAAGAAACTGCACTTATCCGCCCCCGCCATTTCCTACTCCACCGCTGACCCTCCCCGTCAGTCACGCCGTGTCTCGCCTCATCTCGCCTTCATCCTTCCGCCCCCCCTCCCTCCTCGCCGTGCCCTCCGCGCTCCGCGTCGTCCTGCCGCCGCCGCCGGATCTTGCGCCTCGGCGGACCAAGATCAATGTGAAATACGAACTCCCACAAATCTGCCGTCGTCGCCGCCGCCGCCGCCACCGCCTTCGCCTCCACGGCGGCGTACAAACAGCGAGCCGGAATTAAGTTAGCTCATAATTAAGAAGATAACGAGCAAGGGGCCCGCGGTGGCAAGGGACGCGAGGGCCGGGAGGTGCCGGGAGGGGCCGGGAAGGAAGGGGGGTCAGCCGCAGTGGGCCGGAAAGACACTAAAAACGAGATCGCAATTTTTGCCTTCCAATGTGAAGCTAACGCTTTGAACTGACAAAAATTAATAAACAGTTATAAGAAATATGAAACTAGCATTTCTTATCCTCTTGAAATGTTTTTATATTTTCCTTTTGTTATGTTTATTTTCAAGGTGTGATATTTAATGAGGCTACACGCAATATTTCCTCAGTTAAGGCCATTATGTCGCTCAACAGAAATAGGTGTCTTTTTTTTACAAAATCATTTTTCATTGAATCTTATTTAGATAGCATTTTATTGTTACGGATTTATTGTTATATTATATAAGGTAGATGTGGCTGAATTTGAATTTGAATCATTATTTTAAAAATTAATTCTGGATAATTTTATTAATTACTTTACAGTAAAACCGGTTCAGTAATTTTACAGCAATTTTATTCAGCCCATAACAGCATGGCGACTCCAACACATTTGCAAACAAATGTGTGTATACTCAAGTGCGATGCTGCTATCAACGATCATAGAACCCACATACTACAACGAAACAACATTTAGACTAGTGATATTTGCAGTACGATTCATTTTTATACGTGTATGTTAATGAGTGCCGATCCGGTGGCCGAGATCGCTAAGGCAGTAGTGCCGTAGCGATCTCGTACCGAAAGATCGCGGGTTCGAGTCCCGCCTCGGGCATGGTTGTATTGTGTTCGTCCTTTCACCCCCCATCATCATCATCATCATCATCATATCAAGGAAGGCAACGGGAAACCACCCTGAATAATTTATCCCAAGAAAACCCGTTATGGGTCACCTAACTTCCGTATATGGAAGATAGGACCAAAGAAGATGATGTTAATGAGTGATCATATTCATATACCCTGACTTCCATATTGGTGACCTCGACGAGTCGTGAAGATTTGTCAATCTTCTAATTGCATGATGCCTCCGACTACCGCAATTC
Organism: Gryllus longicercus; assembly: GCA_038098605.1. Lineage (NCBI taxonomy): Eukaryota > Metazoa > Arthropoda > Insecta > Orthoptera > Gryllidae > Gryllus > Gryllus longicercus. The sequence continues at coordinate 1,440,111 of JAZDUA010000154.1, forward strand.
CTTGCGTTTCCACTTTACGCGCCAACCTTCCTGGGTGGTTCCGCGCGCCTTGCGGGGCGACTCGGCCCAGTGTGCGAGGAAGACAAGGAGCAGGACCGGCGCGCCGCAGAGCACGTCTGCGCCGCGTAACAAACCTTCCCGGGGAAAGGAGGCGGCGGCGGCGCCAAGGAAAAGGGTTGCTCGAGACGCGTCGCCGCACAGATTTATTGTAATTCTAATTTATACTTTCCGCCGCCGCCGCCCGTGAGGAGCGGGCGCGCCACCGTCGACGGCGCGGACGCCGCCGAGGATCCGCAGCCCTAATGATCCTCAGCTTACAGATAATTAGGACTCTTTTGAGCTTGCGTTTTATAATGTCGTTATTCAAATTTCAGCGAAAACTCCTACTTACAACAGTTTTGCCGGGCGAAGGCGGCGGGGCGCGGGCGGGCGCGCGGGCGAAGGCGGAGGCGGAGGCGTGGGGGTGTTGACAGCGACTTGAGACGCCAATTACGCGTCGAGGAAGTCCCGCAGCGCTGAGTGTCGCGACGCGTCGTGACGCCTCGTACCGGAATTAGCGGTTAGTCGTCGTCTTAACCCGCTCCCCGCCCCGGCCCCGCCCCCGGCCCCGCCCCCGGCCCCGTCCCCGCCCCTGCCGCGCCCCAACCCGCGACGGTTTCTTATGCTGCGCTCGAGTTCGGAAGAGTATCCGCTGACACGCGGGGCTGGCAACCCATGAAAGGGTTGGGGATGTGCAAGGGATGACTAATTCTTATAAAAAACGAAAGAGTTATGAGGTTAACGTGAACTATTGTGAGTCGGTTTGGTAGCAGATTTGAGACACTTCATGTAACATTGAAGACACGAGTAATCACAGGAAAACGTACACCTTTATATTTTTTTAATCCCTAATATCAAGTGACTTGAATGAACCGATAAAGGAAATGTCTCAGGTAGCCGCGCAGCTCATGGGCAGTGCCACAACGTCCCCTGTACCAACGGTGCAACATATCCCTTCGCAACAATAGCTTGTTATCGCTTTCAACTGTGACCAAGTGGTGAAATGCAAAGCATAGCCGTTACAGGCGTTGACTGTCTTGGTAACTCAAGTGGTTAGAACAACTGGGTGTATGGCGGGAGATCTTTGTTCGAGTCCCGGTTGGCGCAGTCTATTCTTTGGACAATGAAACATAACAATTACTTCTGCTAACTATAGAAATGGAGTTAGAGAAGTTGTTGGAAGTTGTGAAGTGGGAAACACATTGCTTCGCAATTGTTTGGCTTAGAACTATGTGAAGATGGTAAAATATTATCATTATTATTATTATTATTATTATTATTATTAAATATTATTAAATATTATTGTTTAGGTATCGGCCATTTCTGCCACGCTACACGTTCTCTTCCGAAGTCCAGTCGTATTCTATCCTGGAGAGAGATTACGTGAATCTTTATGAACGTCAGCTTTTCGGCTGTATCCCTTGATAAGAAAGGTTGTTAAGCCTTGAATTATGAATTATTAGGTGATAAGATGATGATGGGCGGCGAAGGATAATAGGGTGATATGATGATGATGACGATAATGAGTGAGACAATCACAAATAAAACAATGCCTAAGCAGGACTCGAATCTGCAGCCTTCTCGGCGCAGACGATAGCTGCCGCAAACGCCTGCACGAAGGGACCGGGAAAAATGAAAAATTATTATTATTATTATTATTATTATTATTATTATTATTATTATTATTATTATTATTATTATTATTGTTGTTGTTGTTGTTGTTGTTATTGTTGTTATTATTATTATTGTTATTATTATTATTATTATTGATTCACCCAATGTATTAACTATCTACAACAGTGTTATGCATTTTGGGGGACAGGTGGATAACATGTGAAGACAGGTGGGGAAATGATGGAACACGTATTATGTTTCATAAGCAGTATTCTAAAACAATTAGTAGTTTTTGAAATTTCTATTAGATGTTTAATCCTTTTGTGTGGTCCCTCTCTTCAGCCTGATTGGTCAGGGAAGTTGTAAAACCCGAAATCTATGTATATTGAAGGAGAAAAAACAGAAATAATATTTTACGATAAAATTAATAGGACTTTTTGATTTTCTGTGCAATTTAATCTCAACGCGTGGCAATTATTAGAATGGTTACATACGCACAGCATCAAACCTACAATTCCGTAAGGTATTTTCACTGTTAAAACAATTATTAACATGCAACGGAATTATCCGTCGTATCCAGGTAGATTTATTATTTTGCCGAAGAATGTCAATGGAATTATCTTTAGAAGTGCCAATATCCGTACACGACGAAAATGCTCAACGGCAGATGGAGCCTGGAAGGCCCTCTCCGTGGCCAGGTTGCCTCCGGGCGCAGGGGTTGCCGGCCCCTCAAAGGCCTCGCCACGCGGAAGAATGTCCGACGACAACGACGCCGTCGTGCCCGCGAGATGCTTGGAAACGGAGATTACCGAGCATGATGCGGCATACGTTTTTGCGTTCGGCAGATTGTAGCGGGTTCTCGGGTTCATCGGGCTGAATTAACCCGCGGGGCCAACAAAGGTCGAGCTGAGTAGGCTGATAATTTAAACTTTTTCTTTAAAATCGTGAACTTCCTGCATGTTGTTCCTCGTAGTAATTCGGCGCTCAAGGCGCAACGTCATTCATTATTTCCACGCTGCGTCCATTAGCCCAGTTATTACGTCGTGCATCTTCCCCCTAGATAAGCTATAATCCTCATGGTTGATTTGAAGAGTACAGAGTTCGTTAATAGCGTAAAAACATGGCAACTCGGCAGGTTGCTTTGAATGACGCAAGTTCTTCAGAGATGAGCCAAGTAGTAAAACACGTTTCCATCGCGCACTTGTGCGTTCAGTTAAACACGAGGAGATCTACCTAATTGAGATGCGAATTAAAGGTTTTTTGGTTGGAATTCCATCCTCCGCTTTCTGGATACTTCTCACCCTGAACCTATGGTATAGTACTTCACTTTTGCATTCGCTTCCCATCGCTAGATATTTCGAAGATAGGTCAATTCAAATAGAATTTTTGTCAGCAAAGCAAAGTGGTTTTGGCTTTCATAAGTTCTCACTAAGGCTCATTCGCTCCTATCTCTTCACTACAGTCCCGTCCACATTCACCACATTATCATTATTATGATAATTAAGTATATAAATTTATTTCCTCGTAAATTTGTTTGTATGTAATACATATGTAGTACAGAAAAAGTTACGAAAATGCTAAAAACATGATTTTGAAGAAAATGAATGTTTTGAGATTTCTTATAATTTAAAACTATTATTTGTCCATCCTTCCGTCTGACAGTAATATTAACGCTTAGAACTGGTTAGGTTCTACATTATTTTGTTTTTCAAAAAGTTTAAAAATCAAACCCTTGCATACCTCACCTCAATCTAAAACTCAGTGCTTCTAGGGGACTCTTTCCTACATCCTTGAAATACGGAATAATCATTTCCATTCTTAAATCAATAAATTATTCTCCGTCTCCACATGTTACCTCCAAAAAACCTTACTCTCTGGTTGTTAAGTCCTGTAATGTTAAGTTAAAGCATTTTGCCACCAAGTTCTCAAACTTAATCCCAGAACTACTGATATATGTAATATAATCTAATATGTCCTATCCAATATTCTTGAAATATTAATCCTCACTCGACTCCGCAACTACGTAATATTAACTAATGCAATTCTCTCACTCCAATTCGGGTTTACCCAAAATTTACCAACCTACCACCCATCCTGAAACTCACAGAATATATAATGAATATATAAGTCCACTGACAATTCCACACTGTAACCGCTTTCTTAGGTATTATAAGGACATTTGACTGCATTAGATACTCTGATCTTTTCTATAAACTTTATCATTTAGGTGTACCCAAATATGCCGACAATGTTCTCCGTAATTTCTTGTCTGGTAGAACCTTCTTATTTGAAATAGGTAATGTACAACCTCTTCCCTACAATCCTGCGTACCACAAGAGCGTATTGTAGACCCAATATCATTGGTACCTCTCAGATATTCATACACTAATATCAGAAAGTGTCTTTATCACTGATGATACTGTCCTGTTTTATTCTTTTCGTGAAATTTTCTTCGCTTTCTGCAACATACAATATGATGTTTCAATCCTAGAAATGTGGTACGCCAAATGGCGATTGTATCTAAATCCTTCCAAGATCCAACAAGGAACGTCACAATTCGTCAACTAAAACTTCCAACCACGCAACCCTCAAAATTCCTAGGTGTCCTTAAACGACAACTCACTTGGAAACTCCATGCCCAACTAAAAGCATACGGCGAACTAATTCATCTGTACCCCTTGAAATGCAACAGAGCATCCTCACTAAAACCATCAATCTCCATCATTCTATTTTTAGATTTATTTAGTCAAAAACAGTAAAAACTGTATGTGACGTATGGGGGAAAAGATATTTTGCACTTTTTCTTGAGTTCCAGAATCCCTTCCCATCATTTTAAGTATAAATAGTTGAAAGGTGTGTAAAAGTTAAAGATAAATAAATAAAAAATAAGATTTAAAAAAGCGAGATTAGTGACATTTAAAAAACTAGGTATTTTCGTTCCCGAGTTAAAGAAAACTTGTTTTGTTGAATTTTGCAAGGTACTGAACACCATCCGCCCAATTCTTATTTAAGCTTCCCCAATTTACTCCTTAGTATCTACATCCACCCTCTATCACCTTAAGAAATTCCAAAATAAATTCCTCAGGAGAACAATTAATGCACGGTGATTTGTATGAAACTCACAAATTCACAGGGCTTTCGGAATACTTACAATACATTCATTCATCCATGAACTATACTCTGTCTTTTTCACAGTCTAATCCATCACAAATACATCAGCCGTTCCACTAGGAAGAACCTCCTCACTCTTCCTAATAATCCAATAATTCACACTCAGATATTGTGTGAACTGACAACAGCTCTCTGCTTAAACCGTTACTCCCCATAACAACTTATTTTCTTAGGTATTCACCATTACCCAACAGCCCTCTAAATAATTTTACTCGACCTTGATCACCCTGAGCTTTTGTCCCAAAACTCTTTGTAACTAACAGACGGAGACTACTAATATGAAGATAGAACCTGCTCAGTGAAATGAGTTTGAAAAAAAATCTCTTTGAAAAAATTGATATCTAATCGAGCATTTGTTATGTAGTTTTGGGATTTTGTTATAGTTTATTTACATGCGGCTAGTAGATGACAGTCATTGGAAAACATTAACTGTAGCTATCATTCAATTTTTTGCAGAAAAAATTTACAAAGCTACGAATAGTTCTGCCAGGTTTAGGCGTAGAGGATGCGTTTACATTTCTGTGCGATGGCCATGAAGCTGGTTGACATTAAGCAGAACATCGAAAGGTACCTATTAATTTTAAGCTAATTATTTGCACTATCCCGAAATTGTAGGCCCTCTGGGTTTGCTTGAAAATTTGACTAATTCCTTTTTGTTAATATAAACCTTGAATACTCCGGAAATATTGATCAGGCTATTAGCCGGGCCTAACGTACGGTGCGTTTTCCGAATTATTATTTCTTTTTCGTAAAGAAGAATCTTTGTTTGCATTTTTTATAAAAAAATCTCTTGTGTTATTCGTATTATAATGGAGCTTGGTCCACGTGATCCTCAAACAAAAGAAAAGGTACTGTCTGTGTGAGATTTCGTAATAATTACCGCATAACCCCTTCCTTACCCCTTAGAACAAAATTTAAGGGTACACTATTTAGATTTTTGCTTATATTTCGATAAGGGTACAGGAGATGTCGTTCAGGGCACTGCAGTCTCTGCATGTCACTGTAGTGCCTCTGACCGGGAGCTACTAGGTTCGAGTACCGACGGTGGCAGGATTTTCGACCCTAGTATATCAACTAGGTCGAATTCAGTCGCTGCCTGGAGGAGAATTCTAACGGCCGTCTGCTCTGATCGGTAGTTTTTCATAGTTTCTCTAATCAACACCCGGTGAATGCCGGAGCAGTACCCTAACAAACGGGCCACGGTCCACCCGCGATCTTTACTACTTTCTCCCCTTTGTCTTATCCTCACCTAACTTACATACACTTAGACTAACATGCAGTGCAATGCCTCAAAGTCGGGAAACCGGTCAGGAGATGTAGAGCTTGTCACGGCTGGTAAGGTGTCCCGCAGATGAGAGATACCTGGTTGTGGAAACCCCGCTTGCTGCCATTCAGTAAGGGAAGCCACCTCCCACGATAAGACGTACACTACACTTAGGGAATAACAACCATAACAATTGACGGTCTCAGAACCACTGTAAAATCATCCAAGCAATCAATCGAAAAGGGTGAGGAAGTCATAAAACGTTTCTTAAATATTCTAAAAGACTTATAAACAGCTTAATTCATTACAAGAGTGACATTTTGTTTTGAGTAATTTTATGTGAAAATGTTACTGGAATTTTGCCAGCAGTATCCAATGAATCTGTTTACAGCTAACCTTGGCAACCATGGGGGTCCCAACGGTGATCGTAGATAACATGATAGTGAACATGGCTGTTAACATGTTTAAAACGATCCGTAGCATACTGGCACTTACAATGAAAAATATCGGCCTACCTAAGGCTTAATGAGATAAGCCAGTGCTTAGAATTCTTCTCGAAATGGTTACATCGACCTAACTGCTTGGAATTTATCAATAATGGAGCACAAAAACAACACACCTTGGACGGATATTTTTGTCGGAATACACGTAGTCCTTTTGTACAAAACGCAGCCCGCAGAAAGCTTTGAAAGTGCTAATCACCCGGTGAGTGAATATGCTACATTAGGTAGTGCGAGGCGGATCTTTTTTGTATCGTCATTTGTGTTTCTGGCGCGCGGCTCACCAGTGCACGTGCGGGGCGAGGCAGCGTCTGATGTTAGGGAGGCTGCAGTTCGCGTTGCGTCTGTTGCCACTTACAGAATATGGTTGCCGCGTCCTTAAATACACTTGTTTGTTATAGTTTCGGGGCAGGGACGGTTATGATGGTGGTGACAGCAATTGTGGTTTCGTTGATACGTATCATCCAGTTGACGTTTTTGAGAATTTGAACTCACATTATACATTGATACCGAATTTATTACACATTTTTCGGTTTACTTCCGCACAGCAAATCACAATATTATATTGGAAGTTTATACGTGATGCCCATGTACAAATGTTTCGTTTTAAGAATAATTGCATGAAATATGTGCGGATGTGATATAGCAAGTTTCGAAATTTCTTGAGAATAATGTTTAACAATTACTGAAATATTTTCTTCATACATCTTTCTTTGCATTGTTATGGACAAAATTTCTTGTAATAAAATACATACGTACTCTGAGATGAACAAGTATTCCATTATTTTAAGCGAATAAAAGAAGTGACTACAATATCAGGAGATATAGCCAATTTATCCTCTTTTATATTAATTGATACATAGATGAGTTTTGCGGTTCTCATACACAACCAATCTTTATAAATCAAGACTCTAAAGAAACATAATTTTACAGTAAACTGACGAATTTCATTTTAATTTCTTTTTTTTGTTTTTTGTTGTTGTTTTTTCAAATGAGGGATTTGTTGAAGAAATGCATTTAAATACCAATTTCAAATGCAACCCGCAAGAATTGACCAGCAATGTTATAATATGTTTATTAATATAATTCCAAAACAAAGCGTTCTAGTGCCTTAAGTTCTGGAATTTTGAGGCTAAAGACAAGGGCCTCAAAGATACGTTTCTTAAACCATAATCTACAGGATTATATCTTCTTTGACATTCTATTTCGTTTTTGCTGGATCGGCATTTCTCGATACCTTTTTTATACAAGTAAACACTTTTCGTTAACAATTCCCCCCCCCCACCTTAATATGGAAATGGAAGGATAGGGAAGAGGGTGGGTTTTAACACGCGAGAATTCTGGAACGTGTACGGTAGTTCTCTTTATTTCTATGTACCTTGTGACATAAACCATCTTAACTATGACGAGATTAATCAAAATAAAAACGTACTTGCTTGAAGAATGACAGCTTTTATGATCCATTGTTAAAATAAATCATAATTAAGTGTATGCGTCCAGACAAAGGACTTGATCCTAGTAAATTTCTGACAGAAACCATTCATTATATGCAGTCACACATTTAAAAAACAGTCCTACGTTTCGTATGTCACACTATTCATTATGATGTGTGAGAATATTTGACTTGACGTAAGCAAACAAACATGAAACAGAACAGATTTCCGATATAAAATTAAATTGCTTATTTTGTATGAGTTATATTTAGCATGCCAAAGACGCCGTGAACTATCAAAACATGTCACAACAATTTATGGTACCTGTTTTTTCGTGTCTTTTTTCTCCCTTAAAAATTTTTATTACGCCACTTCCTGCAATAAATAGTCCAAATAACAATTCGAATAATTCCAAATGTTAAATTGTCAGTGGTCAATTTAATTGGAGCTTAAATTATAATAGACTTTTTACTCAAAGTATAACATCATACGATTAGAAAATATTTATCTTCTTTACTGTACATATAATTTTAAAATATTGTACTTATGTAAATATTTGTGTCCGTCATAGAATCGTGACCAAATTTACAGATACAACCACTAGTTAGTAGTATTTCTTTTCCGAACTCCGACGTGATTATGTTGTGTGCGAACGTTTCGCGATTTTTCAAAGAACGCATAGTTTGCTACAAATGTTTATATTGAATAGTTATTTGAGTTGTCTGAATTCGTTACATACCACTTCTATTATGATTGATAGTACTACAAATGAATGCTTTCGATTAAGCGAAATGTTCGATACGAATTGGAGATCCAGAAAGCGTTTCTCCCTTTCTCGATTTCACATCATCGAACGTAATTATCTTATACGATCAAAATAAGATTATCCATCTTGTATCATGTCTTCACCCTTCATCAAGATATATCTGTCGTCGCACATCACCGCACTTTTACAGAGGTTGCCTTTCTCCATGATCCATAATCATTGACCTAACTTCACTTTTTTACTTTTATTTTAAACATTGCAGTTGAAAACACATTTCACAACAATTCACTTATAAATATAAGTGAATTATGTATTTTTTGATACTTAATTAACCAAAACCGTACAATTATTAAAATTAATTCATTATTAAAATAACTTGAAATTATATAGCGTGACGGTTTGCAAACAATAGTATGTAAAGTGAGTATACCTGTTACATAAATAAGAAATATAACGCGCTATTTTAACATATTGTTTGTTTTTTTGTAGCTGCCAAACATATACTACCAACTGTCTATGATGTGACACGACATAACCTTTTGATTTCTAAATGAAGTATACACTGACATTTGGATGCAATTTTTGAGAGACATCTACTTCATGGAAGTCATTTGCAGGTACCGATGAAACCGATTGTCATTCGTGGTAATCGTCTTCTCAATCATCATTGTTTCAGAATCCCGTGGAATTTACTGCAGATGAAAGGGGGTGACCTCTGTGGATATCTTTAAAATCGTTCTTTCCTCCACGTTTTTTGACATTCTTATTACGCACTTTCGCCCACAAACCCGACAATCTCTGAATTTTCACTGAGGAGCTAAGAATTACTATAATTTTGCAAAGCTTTCAAAATCTCCAATATCGCGTGTTGTTGCAGGCCAGTGCTCGCCTCGCAGCCCCCCGGGGTCGTCCTCCACCGCCTCCCTCTGCCTGGCCGAGCCGAGTCGGTGGCTCGCTCGTGCCTGGCTCGTCTGCGGTTACACGCTGGCGAGATTTTAATCTGGCGCGCTACACAAACCCGCGCGTTTTAAGTCGTGCCGCGTCATAATAAAGTATATTTTAGCCGGCGCGCGGGAGCGGCAGCGGCCGAGAGGCGCCCGTAAAGCTCGGGCGGCCGCGCCGCTCTGGCACAGCGCACAAGTGGCCTTGCGTTCCACGGCTTGTGGGTGTCGTCGGACTCGCAGGAGACGGGAGGTTGCTTCGTACAAGGACCATCTTACTTATACCGATAGCGTTTCGACTCTGATTCGGCTCTCACTTGTTAGTCTCGTACGCGTTGGAGCATCCGGCGTTACTGGAAAAAGAACAAAAGAGGTTGTGGCATTAACCCATCGCTCCATCTTCGTAGGGTATCGAGAGAATTGGTTCAGTCTGTAGCGCGCTGACTTCGCAATGGGGAGGTCCGATTCGATGCACGGCTATCCTGACCGGGGTTTTCGTGGTTTCCCTTGGTCATAAGGCGAATGCTGGGGTGGTTCCAAAAAGCCGACGATCACCTTTCACCAATATCCTATCACCTCGAAATATATAATAATAATAATAATAATAATAATAATAATAATAATAATAATAATAGTAATAATAATAATAATAGTAATTCACAGCGGGCACAAAGTTGCTCGCGTTCGTGGTCTACCACACGTACCCCTGGGTAAGACTAAATGAGCAACAGTAATTCGCCATCTACGCGCTCACTTCATACAAGCTGAGGGGAAAGACTGCGCATATAAACTGGTCCACGCGTCACCAAATGGCTAACATGCCAAGGGTGGGCGTTGGATTAAAAAATCTTCCTTGGGTAGAACCGACAGAGGTCGCACAGATCATCAACCTCTGACCGGGAGGTTCTGGGGTTCGGGTCCCGACTGTGGAGAAATATTCGACAATAGGTATACAGTTGGGTGAGGTTCAGTCGCTGTCTTGCGAATTCTTGCGACCAGCTTACAGACTCACACACACACACACACACACACACACACACACACACACACACACACACACACTTACATGCACTACACTACCATACATGTCGGGAGTCCCATCGGGAGCTTAAGCTTGTCCCGCTGGTACGAGATACCTGGATGGGAAAAATTCACGCAATCCAACGTGTGTCGGTGTCGGAACACTCCATACAGGTGGCGAAGATCATCACCACTTCACGTGATAAAAGCATGCACTATAGTTACGGGAGTAATAACCTTAGCCGTTGACTCGCTCAGAATCAGTAATCAATTAATCAATCCAAAGGTGGGGATGGCAGCAAAATGGGGTGAGAAGGATCACGCGCGACTCGTGGCCTGTTGTTGAAGGTACAGCTGCGATATCCGCTTGGAACTGATCGGGGGAAAGAACCGAAATAACCGACTGGGAAGTCGGCTGGTAGAATACCAATCTCCGTAATGAGATCACGGACCCCAGCTTCTTCACTGGAGTCGTGATTGTTGCTTTCTAACCTAGGACTTGGGCCCAAGTAGAATTAATTGCAGAGATCTTCTTGCTCTTTCTTCAGGCCTTGGGATGTCCCTTGCGGCTTCATCTTTGTTGTGGAACCGAGCTCTTTCTTGGGCGTCCTAACTTATTTTCCCAGGAATTCAATATGGCAACAACTTTCGCGGAAGTCCCGTTGTTGGCATTAGTTGTATGTAGTCCCACCATATTATTCTGTATTCTTTTATCATAGTGGTTAAGCTGCTCACATGTAATCTTTCGCGAATTCTATTATTGGGTACTTTCTCGGATCTGCAGATTCCAAGGGTAGATCTCAAAAATCTCAATTCTTCTTTTAGCTTTTTTGTCCAATTTTCACTGTCATGCAATCTACCTGTAATAGAATTTGGTTCTGTTTTCTATTATCAATTATTTTATATTGCATTTATTCAACATTAATTATTTTACATTGCAGGCATAATGTAGCGTACTTTCACTCATGGAAGCGTCCTCGGACGTGCCCGCCCGTAAAGCGCACGGCGGTGTGGGAGTGCACGTTTGGACTCGGATGGACTTGCGTTCCCGCATATGTGGATTTCCCTGGGTAGCATCCACGTGAGACCGGGAGGTTGCTCGGTAGGCAAACGCTTCCACAGTTTCTGCGGCGTCCACGGTGACTTGGCCGGTCCGGGGCACACCGCATTCTCTAGAATGATGGCGAAGTTTTTATACTGCCATCCTTTAACCTTACAAGTTTTCTCCGTGGTGAAGACTATTAATCTGAAACGTTGCCTGTTATAGTCAGCTTAATTAAGAATGAATTATTTTGGAGAAGGTTCGTAGAATCGTCATTCCAAAGAAAAGTGATATGACGTCGCGGCAGTTTGCCTGAAAATTGCCGCGGAGGAAGATGTAATACTTGGTGGAATAGGGATGTCTATCCTCAAATTAACCACATTATCGGAGGAAATCGAGCCAGAAATCCGGAATATTGTCTAAAACATTATTACCTTTTTAGTGTGTGATTTTGCTGTGAAATTCTTCATCGGAATTTTCAATTTACCTCCATTTCATGCCGCTCACTGACAACTCGTTTATAATGTTACATTATGTCGAGAATGAGAAGAGAGTGAGATAGGGTAGGGAGGAAGAGAGAGAGAGAGAGAGAGAGAGAGAGAGAGAGAGAGAGAGAGGGAAAGAGGAAAAGAGGAAAAGAGAGACATGGAGATGAGTGTAGATAGAGATAATATGAAAATCATAAATGTAGACTGGAAGAGTGGAGAAAGTACTTTCGTAGATTTAATTAATCAAACTGACGATTAACGCGTGTTTTGTAGAACATCAACGGGCGCAATACGTAGTTTTACACTCTAACCATTTACGTATTATAGGGTGTAATATTGTACATTCGCAGCTGCATCAAATAGTAATTCACTTAATTTCATTATCTCATTACTTCGTATTTACGTTGGTGACATCGATCGGAAAGTGCCAGAGTAATTCATATCAATTTCAGCCTCGTAATGTTGACATTTTGGATTTGATTTCCTTCAACATCTACGTATACTGTTTTGAAGAAACCAAAGACTTTCTGAACTCACCAAGATGTACGAAAATCTTTATTCATTAATTTTATGTACTTTCGTAATTTTGAAGCAAACAATCAAGAATTTTCACTTGAGATTTACAGAGTTATTGTGCACTGCCCAACTGTCCGGAAAGGGAAACAGAAAGCTTCCTAAACAACGTCAAATATAATTTTGATAATTTCATTATTCTTAACTGTGGAGCAAAAACAGGGCTCTGGAATTGTGAGAGTGATTCCAGGAACGCATATTCTGAATTTTGAGAATGTTCTTCTTTTGAGAAGTTACCTCTGTCGTAATTCTTGTGCCCCTTTGTCTCTCATCTTCTGTAAGAACTGATATAAAATATCAGATGGAAAGATAAGTCTACATTTTATGGACTCTTCCGTTGAGTTGTCTCATTTCATTTCATTAATTTAAAAAATAAAGTATATAAAAATTTTAAGAAAATGGATGCAAATAAATTTTTTCGTGTATTGCCCGAAAGCACTGAATGTGCCGTCTAGGAGGCACGCAATTCTCTCAGTGAACCCCAGCGAAGGATGACTGATTCCGGCGCTACCGCTGCAGCCGCAGCCCACCACCCCCCTTGCCGTGTGAGGCGCAGCGGGCCGGGCGGCGGGGCAGCGCCCACCCGCTTATCAGCGGCTCATGTGTGGGCGCCGCCGGCGCGGTTTACGGGCCAGATTAGGCGCGGCCGCCGGCCGCTCGCCCGGGCCAATAAAGAGGCCGCTCCCCGGGCGCGCGTTTCCGCCGCCGACCGGAAGCGCGTTACGGCGCCGTAAAGCGACCGGCTCGTTAAACGCGCGCTGCCCCCCGCGCCCCCTCCCCCCTTGCCTCGGACTCCTCCGGGTCCCCGCTCTGCATTCCACTGCCCCAGACGCTCTCCGAAGGAGGCATTTCTACCACCCCTGTTCATGTCCCCGCAATGCATACGCCATTTCCATTGACTCAGTCCCGCTGGAGGCTGCCGATGCCGAATTCTGGTAAAGCCATCCCCTCCATCTCTTTCCTGCAAAATACTTGTACATAATACAACACCATGTTCATAAATAATATTCCACCCACCACTTTTCTCCATCCATTTATTTCTAATCGATCCATATCGCCCTTGCCCATCAGACCTACATAAACGCTCATAGTTTGAGCTATTTCTTTTCTTCCTTTGATTCTTACTTTCACAATAACTCTTTTTCTCCCTACCTTCATGAAGTTCAAGACAACTGCCTCAACTTCCGTACCTTCAGCTATCTTGCATCTTACCAACCTCGATACGCTTCTCCACACGCCAACAGTACTTCCCACCTAGATATTATTTCTTGACGTTTTACACAGTTTTATCTCCTACACCATTCACATCTTTATACATTTCTCCAGTCGAATTTCTGTCAGTATGGCTAGCTTTTTATTCACCTGCTCTTTACTTTCTATAGTTACCATTCTTCGGCGACTCTTTGTTTAACCTACATTCATCTTACCGTATTCTGCCAGTTTTTTCGTCCATCACAGCTTCGAACGTGTTTTGCTCTCAGCTTTCGTCACTGATGAGACGCCGAATCGCCCACTTCCACCTCCGCCCTTCTCTGTCTCCACCTTCGCCCCGTTTGTCTCCTGCCTGCTGTCTCTGATCCCTCGCCCCCCCCCCACACACACACACCTCGGCATTCCCGTCTCTTCCCCATGCTGTCCGCCTCTAGTTCTTCCTCCGCCTCTAGACCACCACCACCACCCCTGCCCCCGCCCCATCCCGCGCCCCCGCCCCCGCCCACGCCCGCGCCCCATGCGCCCCTGAGCCGCCCTCCGCTGTCCCGGGTGGACCCTCCCCGCGGCGCCGTATTACTCCGGGGACCCTCCGCTTCGGCGCGATAGATTGGATTCTGCCGTTAATAGCTCTGTCTGAATGGCGGAGAGCGGACGCCCGCCAGATGAACCGCCAGCCGAAACATGATGAAGAGAGCGCGGACAAGCTAATACGCTCAGACACGCAGGTTACAGATCCCTTCTGTTCTGTTGGGTGTTACATTTGTTCTGATTACTGGTCAGTAGAATTGTAAACAGGATGTTCCAGATGTTATGCCACTCAAAGGTGGATTAAAAGGTCATCAAATGGATTTTTATCATAAATATAATATACTTTTAAATGTGTAAGGGTAACAGAATGTTAGATCACAAATCAACTTAGAATAATTGAAATTACTTACAGTTTTTAATACTACATATATTTAAATATGTAATGGACGTTATATTTCATAACTGGCAGTATGTAACTAACCAACCTGCGTTTAGAGGTCAGAACGTACAATAGCCGATGTTTTTTTTTCATCTAATTTAAAAATGTCCGTAAACGTTTTTGATTTTGAATTTTGTTTCCGTTAAGTTTTTGATTTTATTTCGCGTTCATGAGCTTCTTTGAAAATTTCATATCAGGTAAATTGCCATGGGAAACGTAATTACAATAAGCTAATTACTGTTTGCAGGAAATAATTATAAATAAAGACCTTTTAACTCATCACAACATACGTGAGAGATCAGGAAGCCTCCCTTCGTACTAAACTCGAAGTAATTAATGTGGACTGTTTTGGAGCGTGATTACTGACGTGTGATTTCTTATGATCAAAATAATATATAAATAGCTAAATTTTAACAACACGCATCTCAAAATTTGATCGTTTTCAGATTATGCCAATCCCAATATAAGATTATCTTCTACTGAATTCTAATAACAAAATCCTCACAGAAATTAGCGGTAAATTTGTTAAAATGACGGAATTTGGTCATATATTTTTGGTGTAGTGAAAACTTTGCAATATTTTTCTCTCTCTTGAAAAGACGCAATTATTGAGCAACGTATGTATAGTTAAAAATGTACCTATCGATATGCAACTCGTTTATAATGTTACTTTATTTCACGCGTTACTCATTCACTGAACGTTATAATCTACTCGCACCGGACACTATTTTGTATCTATGTCAATCATTTTTTCCCTATTTTTCTCATGGAATTTGGTTTTGTGAGTGCGAAAAATATTCATAAGTAAATCGAATTCACCCTTCGCATCCAGCAATGTTATATTTTTTATAAACTTGGAACTCAAAGGTATGTCCTCTTTGTATTTAATTACCACATAATAAACTACAATTTGTATTGAATGAATTCACCATAAACTACTAATCTCCCATTTTCCCCGAAGTATAATTTGAGAATTTGTATTTCATGTTCCTCGTTAATCCTAAGTACAGCAAAGAAACTGCACCAGCATTAAATATAATTTTTGTCTTCAGAAAACTCTCTACAGAGCAGATGGAAGTAAAACCACTGCATGTCACATGGCTCTCCAGGCCGCAGTGCCTCATTGGAGCGAGATATCGGTGCCACAAAAGTCAAGAATATCGCCCACTCATAATATAGAGCAGCCGGCGAAGCGTCGCCAGTTAATGAGACGTGTCGTCCGCGCGCCGTAATTCCCAAATCGCCCGTTAAAGCGCCCGTCTGACGAGCGAGAGCGCGGCCGCGTCGCCCGCTTTATCACGGGGTTGCGGAGATCGAGAGATCGAACGGCCTCGGTGGCCACCCCCGCCCTGTGCGCTGGCCCCGGACCTCGCCCGCCCCGCCCAATCCGCCCCGCCCACTCCACCCCCGCCGACTGCGCGCGACATTCGCACGTCCAACCTGCAAATCGGGGCACCGAGGCACCGGCGCAGGCAAGTGGCAGAGAGGGTGTGGTCACAACAAAGATAGGTACGAGTAATACAGAGAATGGCCTTTGTGGGTGCTGAGTGGCAACGAAGCTACGAAAGTGCGTGTAATATCATCTCTGAGGCGTTGAGTACACATGTAAGGAAATTTCGTACATATACTCTTTTCAGAGTCGGTAAAGAATTGTGTAGTTCGTGGGGTTAATTAAGAGTATTTTAGGGTAATTCACGTTGAGGTAATTTATTTTTATGCGTATATAGCGGATATTGAATTTGTAAATCAGAAGCATGGGAAATGTTAGAGAAGAGAGTCATGGGGAGGGGGCATTTTAGACAATGTTATATGTGTGAATTATTTTTCTGAAAAAAAAATAAAGGGAAGAGTTTATAATAAATGAAGCTGGCAGTGTGAGACAATTATGAATAATATTAAAAAAGTTTGAGATACAGATCATTCAATTTTTTGTGGACACAAGATAAACAATCGAGGTTAAAAAGAAAATCAGTCAGATGTTTTCTGTCATTTAATGAAACTATGGAAACCTTGAAAATTTCAATCTTCGTGGCTTATTATTCACTCTCCCTCTCTACCTCTTTCTCTCTCTTCCTTCCTCCCTCTCTCTTCCTTCCTCTCTCATTCTCTTCCTTTCATCTTCCTCCCTCTTCCTCCCTCTCTCTTCCTTCTTCTCTCTTCCTTCCCCTCTCTTCCCTTTTCTTTCCCTCTCTTTCTCTTTCTTTCTCTCTTCCTCTCTCTCTCTCTCTCTCTCTCTCTCACACACACACACACACACAGATACACACAATAGGCAATGTTTTTAATTTTTTAAATTAATTTGCAATCAATATTGTCAAATGATCAAAAAATAGACCGATCTTTTTTTATTTTAGTTTCATGCCAAGTTTCACATGTCTCAATGGAACTTTTGTGAAGTTGAATTTTTATAGATTAAATAGGTTTTACAACAATATTAACAAACAATACTCCATTCTCAGTTATTACTAAATCAATGAAAATAGTCTAACTAGTATATTTCTCACTCTATTCAGTGGAAATATTATATTTTTTCTTTTATTAATACAAATTGCAGCAAATCTACAGAAACAAGAGTAAAAAAGGCTTGAGACATGAGCATTAAATAGCTTACTAGAAAGAAAAATATTGACACCCTGCACTTTTAAAAATGACACGGAAAAAACGAACAGTTGCAGTATACAAACAAAGGAACGTGTTACAGTATCATGGATCTGGTGTACTGCAACTGTTGTTTTTTTCGGGTAAGAATCAAAAGATAAACCGCGTTCGAAAGGTTTGAAATGAAAGGTTGTGCGCGACTACTGCTTCATCTATTACGTTCATTCCATTCTATTGCTTTCTGTTGAAAAGTAAGATGTATATAAAAATCAGTTAACCAGCCTCCTAAGATGGACTGGCGTAATGTACGGTACCTTCTGTGTTCCAGTTCAGACAATTATGTAAGAAACATTTTTTTTTGTTTTAGCCAACAGCATATCCCATTAAGGGCAGGACCCTCATGCACTTATTAAGGTCAGGGAATTACTAATTATTCTTTAATGAAGTGATAGGATGATGAAGGGTAAAGAGACGATCACAAATACATCCAGACATCCTGTTCAAATTCGGCTCCTATACTACCATTACTCAAATAAATTATTGAATCTTAACGAACACAAAAACGAAAAGTTACAGTATAAAGGATAAGTGGCAATTGAAGGAGGAGTAAAAAAAAAGATGATCGTACACGTAAAATAAAATACCAAACATGACAATATCAAGTCATGTTAACTGGCAATAATACTTTTTTTTAACACGCCGTCCGTGAAACGCGGTTTCTCGAGCTTGTTTTTCGTGTGCGAAACTGCCAATTTTTTCTAAGTTACTGCAAAACATACCGAAGCATGCGTTTCCGCACTCGTCTCTTGGTCGTCGTCGCTGCGTTCGGACAACAAACTCGACTCATGCGTGATCACCCGTTTTGCGCTCTTGTTATGTAAACTACTATTCTACGCATATCGTCAAGTGGGCCCCACATTAAAACGTCTTCACTACTGTTTTTAAATTCAATCAATTTTATACTTGTGCTTGTGTATTTTACTATTTTAAATTCAATCAATTTTATACTTGTGCTTGTGTATTTTACTATTTTAAATTCAATCAATTTTATACTTGTGCTTGTGTATTTTACTGCTTTTAAATTGAATCAATTTTAAACTTGTGCTTGTGTATTTTATGCTTTTATGTTTGTGTGTTAAATAGTAATGTGGCATGTTGCCAGTGCATTTTACAGTAGAACATATAAGAAATGAAGACTCAATAACATATATGTTATTCTTAGTCAAACTCTAATCTTATCGCCTGTTGTAATAAGCTACAGAGTATTCCACTAGAAACTGCAGCACAATTACAATGAACTGAACTGCAGTTGCACTGAAACTAACCTTTCAGTTCAGTTCCTCCTATGCTCTGCAGTTCTGGCCAGTTGTGCATTCATTGATACATTCAATCATGGTGCCATTTAATTAAAGCTGAAACACTCAAAACAAGAGAAGAGTTTTGTTATTTATTACTGTGTAATTGAAATACAGTAATCAACGGGAAGGAATACTTTCACATTGCAGTACGGGAAATCGATAGGCGAGGCACGTGAAAAATGTTGACAATAGTACACTCAGGGGTATATTCCTGGCAATAAAATTGAATACCGGCAAAAACTCAAACATTTGTGGACATTTTCAATACTAAAAGCTCTCATTCACTAATTTTTTAGTATAACATATTTGCGGAATGAGTACTACTAAAAGGGGTTTATTACCTGCATTAATTACGAACTTTGATACATGCAGTTACATATTTTATAACTCATAATTCATTTTCATAAAATACGGCTGCATCTATTATTTTTATATCTAAGCCTACATGAAATAAACGAACGACGATCACAGTCTACTCGCTTCATTCATTTGAAAATAAATATGTTTCTCGTGCGTGGAAAATGAGAAGTAGTGGTGTTACAGCGTAGCACAAAGTTCCTTACGCTAGTTAGTTTTATAATCTCTTGAATCTAGGCTAGATTTTCGGCGTTGCCTCACTCTTTCCAGCGGCTACTTATCGAAGCCTAAAAAGCAACTTTTTACATTTTCCCAATTTTTTCACTTCCTAGTAGAAGAATTCAAATATGGCTATAAGGATACTACAGAACAGTAAAATATGATCCTGTATGTAAATTTCACTGCAAAATTTGGGGCTATTCTTGAGAAAATGTCGTTTGAGTGTTTCTGCAAAAGCGCAATTTTCAGCTACTTTTTTCAGGATACTTTGGAGTTTTCGCAGAACTTCATAAGAAATCGCTTGGAACATTTTTTTCTTGGAAATGAAATAATGTATTAAAGGCCCCTATTGTAAATTTCACGACGTGAAATTATATATTTTAAAAAACTTACATTTGTGTATTTTTGAAAAAATCGAAAGAATTTAGCATTATATGTACAAAAAGTTTAAATAAAAAATAGCCATTTTCCCGAACTTCTTGTCTTTATTATTACCCTTTCTGTCTTTAACATTTATTATTTCACTCAAAGGTTCGTTAACTACTAATATTCTCAAAGAAATGTATATGACGTTATACAGAGTGAGTCACGAAACTTTAGCACCTCCTGTAGTTTTTGAATGGTTCACGTTATTTACTTTCACAACATTTTTGCCGTCTTCCTACAACTACAATATCAAAGATAGATATGTTTTTCTTCAAATAAAACTTCATATCCATAATTAGTTCTTTCATTTTTCAGGGTGAGTCGCATAACTTTAACACCTCTTGCAGTTTATGAACGGTTGAAGTTATTGCAATGCAATTTTCACGGAAGTGCATGAGGGAATGGGGCTAATTGGTATATGAATTCATTTCTATTTTATCACTAGTATAAACGCATCACTAGTATAACTTCAACTGTTCAAAAACTGCAAGAGGTGTTAAAGTTATGTTAGATGTTTTGAAAGTTTGCAATTATTGAAGATGCAAAGAATTCAAAGAAAACGAGACAGCGGCCAATTTATGTGCGTTTTTAGTTCTATTCTAGAAACAAATATTTTTTTTAAAACTTGAAGCCGTTTTTGAGAAATTTTGAAAATGTTGTGTTCATGTAATATATCTCCCAAAATTAAAATATCCTTTTCAAATACGAGTGGGCGGTACACCTGCCATATCGATAATGGAATATCAGTTTTGGTGAAAATCCTGTATACAGTTTATCCGCTAGCGATGTTCACGTTGTTTACACACAAACGGACAGTCGAAGAGACGGGCAGTCGAAGAGACGGACAGTCGAAGAGACGGACAGTCGAAGAGACGGACAGTCGAAGAGACGGACAGTCGAAGAGACGGAAAGTCGAAGAGACGGACAGTGGAAGAGACGGTCAGTTGTTTTCCTGCAAACCAATTTTTCGATATCAAGGACCCACGAAATGTTGATTCCAACTATAAAACTTGTTAGAGGATGTAATTTACTACATATTCGAAGAAAAATTATCAAATGTTTCAGTATCATTCTGCAGTAGGAATTCTTATGTCGAATAGTCTCTTTTTACTGTACCATTACATAACTTTCCCTACACTGCGTATGGAGTATGAAGGAAAGTAAAACAATCGAAATCAACATTTTCAATAATTATATGACCGAGAAGAAAATGTAAAATGTCGGTCGGAAGCAGTCTTTATCGTTCCCACAGATATAACTATTGATTTCGTTGTCATTCAGTATTTATTATTTTACATTCTTCAGGTCAGTTTATGACAGAGAGATTAATCACAATTTACGATCACATAAAATATGAGATGAATCACATTTTTACCCTAAACTACCGTTACTAAATCTCCATAAGATCCTCTTATCACTTTCATTCTCGTTTGTAGTTTACCGTGGAGCAGTGTAGGTAATCTGTTTGAGGCGCTTTAAATGTAATACCCTCACTAATATAACTATCTGGATGTTACCTTTTAAATGCTTATAGGCATAATTTTTATAGTTATTATTTTAATTATATTTCGTTTTATATTTTAAATAAATTACTTAAATATATTTTAAATATGAAGTAAACCACTCGTGGTCATAACAGGAATCTTCATGAAAATGAGGTTAGAATCGTTTTCTATTTAGCTATCACACAATATCACGTGATAGCTATCACATAAGCCGAATGAACTATGTTGTGTTTAATTTCATTATATTTGTCAGAAATTCGTTTCAAGAATGTTAACTAATAGTTTAGAGGACAAAGGGTCAGATTTTCCAACCAGTTAGCAGCTTGTAGGAAGATAGTGTCTGTATCTGTCCAGTTAGTTCATCCGGTGGCGGTTTGCGCGGTGGTCGTGCGAATGTCTCTGGGCGGCGGCGGCGACGCAACCTCTCCGCGCGGGCGTGCCCCCGCCCCGCCCCCGCCCCCGCCCCCGCTGTCAGCGCCGCGCCCCGCGCTGCTCCGCGGGCCCTCGCGCCCGCCGTCACCGAGCGGTCCATAAATTTGCCGGTAATCGAGGCGGCGATAGCCGAGGGCCGCGGCGCCGCCCGAGGTAATGAAAATAGCCATTTGCAAGGCAATAGCGGTAATTAGTGCGAGGCTGCCCCGGGCGATGGTGACTGGCTGGCTGACGGGGCGGTGGGCACGGGGTTGAAGGAGGATGAGTGTTACAAGTGGGTGCGGTGGCGGTGGAGAGGGAACGGGGACGGAGGCGAGCGCGGGGGCGGGAGCGAGGGCGGGGGCGCTTGCACAGCCAGTGGCGGTGACGAAAGCGAAATGATATTTCTCAGAGACAAGGAGGAAGGGATGAATTAGAGATCACGTCGGTGAGATGTAGATGGTTGCGGAAGTTCAAGCAGCAGAGATCATGGGAATGGGCGGAAAGCAACGGTGGTACAGATGGGCGGCGAAATTAGCAGCGGGTAGTGAGCGCTGGAATGTGTGTGAGGGTGAAATGTGCTGGGGGTACGACGTATGGATGGCAGATTAAGGATGGCGTGAGGATTGATTGATTGGTGTATTCGTGCACGTCCATTTCTAAGGTTATTAATCCCGTAAGCGTAATGCGTGTGACTCCCGGTACTACATGGCGTTCCTCGCTGAAACGTGAGGTACAGTGCCGACCTACAAGGCTGATTGCGGGGTGTCGCTCTCTAGATATCTCCTCCAATAGACACCGCATCAGCCGGGACAAGCTCTGAGCTCCCGAATGGTCTGATATGCGTGCTAGTGTAGAAGTAAGTGTATGTGTAAGTGCATTAAGGGAGGAAGGATACGGATGTGGCCTATTTATTAGGGCACCGTTCCGGTGTTATGACTCGCGGAAGAAGACATTTGGCGGTTGGAGGAGAGCGACTGGAAAATGGCACTTAGTGGTTGAAGGGTAGTGATAGAAGGCGATGAATTGGAGACGAGGCGAAGATAGCAAATGTGTCGGTTCCAATGCTGGAAGGTGGGTTCGTATTGTTTAGTGATGCTAAGGTCTGCTAATGAACAACGTAGGGGATGGACTATGTGAAGAGAAAGTGCGGGAATCGGGAGTTTGGCAAAGGGAACGTTCATTCCATGCGCTAAGCATTAACTCCAGCCACCCCCGACCGCGCAGCGGTTTCGAAGGACGCAAGGATTTTTTAAAAGCGTTAGGGTCAGTGATGGACATTTCCATACGAGCCCGGTGACAGTCAAGCGAGGCATTTGTGTAAATGGCGTCGTCATTCAGCGGTGAAAAAAAGAGGGGTGATTCCGTTTTTGACGTTGATATGGAAAATGTGGACTTTTTCGAGGATTTTTCCAATTTGTATAATAATGCAATATCAATATCCTATGCTTTTTTCTATTTTGTAACCTTTGAATCGCATCTTGTCATTTGTGCGGTACTCTTTTATTTGCTGAGGTATACTTCTTTTTCCGAATTGCCTAAAGTCTTGAATAATTGATAAATGTAACTGAGAAATAAAAACGAATCAAACAAAACACGCAGAGAAAGTTCATTCATTTCTTAAATGAATGAACAAGAATCTTCACCAATCTTCACAAATCTTCACCAGAAAATGCACAAGAAAGAAAAATCAATGATTTAATAGAAATTTTTAAAAAAATCCCATACGAGAATGAATTAGATACTTTGAACATTAAAATCTGTTCAAGCGATTTCCATCGCGAACCTTCTGTGTTTTCGCAGTTTTCTATAGATTACGAGAAAATACTCGTATTCATACATGCGACTAAATTGAAGAATTGAAATAAATCGTCTTAAGACTTCCTGTCTTTGTTTCCTCTTTATCGAACATACTATGGAATTCTCGCCCCTTTAGGTTCCTTTCACTACATGGTACGGAGTGCAGTTTCTAATATTACCTTCATAATTTCTTTGATATGTAAATCATTCTCTACAGAATCCTATTAAATTGCAATTCAATAGGATTCTAAAATCATAAACGTAAGTTTATTTCATTTAACGATGTTATCGAAAAAGCATGCTTTCTGCTGTTTTTGACTTGTTCACTCTTCAGGAAAGTAAAACAGGTATTGGTTTCTTTTTATAGAACCATGAAGCAAGTTTCTCCTGCCCTTCACCTATGCAAATACTCTTACTTGCATTTCCCTTCCGAGCACGTGACCATCTTTTCTCCGCAGCGCATTCCCTGATCTCCCACAGCCATCTGACATCTCAAGCACTGCGATGGCGCATCCCACTCGTACATCTGCGCCTAATCAGAATATTCAATCGAAATGTGATCTATCATCATAAGTCACGACGAGTCAGAATCACAAGCAGTCGACCGGAAACTTTCCAAACATGCACGCCCACCCACTCCCCCACGCGCGTCGGCAGCACGTCGCCAAGCGAGGCGAGGCTGGCAGTCGCGAGGATGGCGGAGAAAAACCGCACAGCAAGAAAGAGGTGCGGCGCGTTGCATGCCACCGTTTGTTTGTGTCGTCTGCGCTCATATCGCTGATCACATACGGAGCAGTGGAAAGAAAATTGATGAGGAAGAAAATGGGTTATTTGTTAAAGATGTCGTAAATATTACCCCCGGCTGGTCGGCGATAAGTTGGTTGCATCAGCGAGTTATTGGTTCTTATCTATGCCTTGCTTGGTTTTTAGAGTCAAGTTGTCAAAGTTTGTATTGTTTAAGTTACTGTTCGTCGTCTACTAAGCCAGTAAAGTCTAAGAAAGAGGAAGTAATGATTTTTTGTTCAAGAAACAGTATTAACATGCTTCTTATAATGACGCCGAATGGTATCACCGGTTGATTGAGATATGACAATTAATTATTCATTAACTGTGGAAAAGCTTTAAATTGTTTTTAGTGTCAACCTGCGGCCGTTGGCAAGTTGGTCGCCTGCTCTTGTCCGTGCGTTTTCTGTGAGGGCGAAGTAGGACGTTTGAAGAAAAAGGATGGTTGATTACTTGTTGGAAGCCTATCAGTTTACTCCCTACCCTGCAAAAACATTTACAAAAGCTATGCTTACACGCTTAAAAGCATTTCTGTTGCAGACTGACGAAATTGGGGGAATACAAGAATTTGGCTTCACTGAGAATCTTTCTACCAATCATCAACTTTTGCGATTGTCGGAATACATCCATAAAGGCTTTCAAAATAAAAAGCAATGAACTGTAAACTAACAAAGATAGGTACCAAACATTATCTCACTCAAATAATATCCACCTACCTTAACAATAGAACGTTTTCAGTCTTCGTCAACAGTCATCAGTCAAATCCGAGGCCAATACGTTCAGGCTTGCCACAGGGTTCACCACTATACCCTACACTTTTTATTCTATACGTTTCTGACTTTTGAAAATTAGATAACATTCAAGCGATCCAATTCGAGGATTACACGGCAATTTTCCTAGCTGGAGTTTCGCTACTAGATATCAGACACTTTCTTCAATTGTATCTCGATCTTATAGACAGTTGGGGCGCATATTTAAAAATCAAACTTAATCCCACAAAAACAGCTATAAAAATTCACTTTAAGACCCTATACACCTCCAGCACTGCTTACAATAAGTAATGAACCCATTGACTGGCTACCCTCAAATTGTACTGTAAAATATCTCGGGCTTAATATAGACACTAAACTGAACTGGAACCAACACATCAACAGTAAAATACAAGCAAAAAATAAACTACATGAACTAAAACCCATTAATAATCGATCTTCCCAACTCCCAACAGCCATAACCATCTACAAAACCATCATTAGACCGCTCCTCCTACATGCCTATCGAGTTTGGATCTCCTTTACAAAAACAAACCTTAACTAGCTTCAAATAGTACAGAATTAGTTTCCTAGAACTATCACTGCTCCTTGGTTTGTCGCAAACTCACAGCTCCACAAAGAATTTCAAATGGACTCCATACAACTCTATATAAAGTATCTTTCCACCCTGTTCTATCACTAAATAGCTCAAATTCCTCACGTAGCCAACTTCAGACTCCGGAAAATTCCTTCCTAGAGAACCAGAATTAAAGTAGTTATCTATACGAGGCATACCGCGTCACGTTTTCTGAAATAGTTTGTTTTTAGAGGTGATTGCAAAAAATTTCCTCCCCTAAAATTATTATGTAGTTTATTTTTAGAAAAATTAAATTTAAGCCTTTACGACATATGTATAATGTTATAAGTACTGATGTATGTATGCGCTACATAAAAAAGATAAAAAAACTTGTTGGTATGAGCAAGTTGTTTAAGTAAATTTGATTTTAGCTGTTGCTGTTGTTTTGCTGAAACAGCAAATGTTTTCTCAAAATTTCTTAGTTTGCCAACCGTGGCTCATTAGAAATACTTTAAAGAATTTTTAAATTAATTGACGAGTGTATTGATCAATTTATCTGCTGACATTGTGGAAGGAATGCTAGTGGAATATCTGTATCACCAAATCAAAAGACTATTTAGTCACTCAAAAAATGTATAGTTCCGTACTACTATTTAACTTCTATGACGGAACTATCGAGATAAAACAGATTCACAAGAACAGATAATACATATTCTCGCATAGAGTTATTCTTTACCGGGACGTATAAACATACGTCTTGATGACTGATGACCAAGTTGCTACAATATTTTCGATTTGGGACAAGAAAGCCTCTAGAAATAAGGCACGGAACAGTCACAACTGCATTTTGTATATTCTTTTCATTCTTCTTCTTCTTCTTCTTCTTCTTCTTCTTCTTCTTCTTCTTTTGATCCTCATCAACGCACCCCAGCCTCCGAATATTTCCTGTCACCGTTTCCATCCTCGGCCCTCCCTCGTCCCCGCCACCGTTCCCGAGTCCGACCCCGAGCCATCCCCGTCTCCGATCCTGTTCCTGTCCCCGTCTTCGCTTCCGACTCCGTCCTCTTCTTCGCCCCGTCCCCGCTCAGTCCCCACCCCCGCCTCCGCCCCGCCCCTGCCCCTACTGCTGCACACGCCTCCGCCCCGCCACTACCCCCTGCCCCTTCCACAGTCCGCGCTGGCATCACTGCCACCTCGACCCTACCCGAAAACAACTCCAGCATATCCTCGCAACATTTCAAACGTCCCGTCGCAACCTCTGGCCTTCTATCCCAGCCACCGTTCACGCCGCGCGCTGTCGCCGCCGCGGCGCGTCAGAGAACGCGCACGCGGGCGCGGGCGCGGGCGCGCGTGCAAAAAGGCGAATGTGCGGGCGACGCACATAAATCCATCGCCCGCGAGCGCGCGCGCGCGACGCGTCGGAGGCGGACGCGCGGTAGCGCGGGCGGGCGGGCGGGCACCTGGCGGCCCTCGCGGCCGCAAAAACCGAGGCATAAATCGCGACGCGGGAGGCATGATAATGCACGCGCAGAGGCAGGAAGGTGCGGCGCGGCGCGGCGCGGGTGAGGCGCTGTCGTCCACACTGTGACGACGAAACGGTCACGCTGAGAAATGCCCTCACAAACAATATCATTTCATTTTTCTTAGTTCTAGTGTATTTCACGACCTACAAATTATGAGGAAGTTCGTTGGTCAATTTCTGCCACCAGTGACCAGTCATGCCGTCCTACTATACCGTCGGCATGACCAGTCATGTCGGCCAACTAATCCGTCTCATAAATTACAAATTTCCAATACGCTCAGATATTGAAACAAAACTACGCAGCTTCCGACCATGTGAGACGTGTTTATGGTTTCGTTTTATACTCAGAAACTCGGGGAGAAACCAAAACAACGAAAGATATTTGATTTTGACTGGAAATTGCAAATATGTAATTGTGTTATTTCGCCTTTTCTCATACTGCGCGTAACGAACGATTACCCTACTCACGGGCATGTTACGCCGGAGTTGACGTCCTGCGGCAACGAGGCTCCACCAAGGAGTCTACCCGGCATTAAACATTTCTATTCAGGTGTTGCGTTATGGAACACCAACTTTTTTCTGGGTGTGTGACGAAGAGTTATACTCTGTCTGTGTATATTACACTGCGTTATTGAAATATTCCTGAAGAAATATTCCTGAAGAAATATTTCTGTTTCTGTTAAAATATTTCATTTTTAGCGATGTTATATAAGAGTATTATATTTGTTATTCCTGAACAGTGAACGTGCACCTTTTTTAAACGGATTTTGTGGGATTTCGTTGAGCAGATTTTTCGCTGCTGTAGAGAAGACCTCTAGTTTTGATTGTAATTAATTAAATAGAGCCATTCATATCATATAACTTATGAACTATTCGAGATATTCAAGTGCCATTTTTACCTTAGCGATCTTAAATAGCGAGTTAACCTTAGCAAAAATAAATTCATAAAAATGTTTAATGTTCACATATATCACATTTTCTTGCAAAAACATAAATCTAGACTACAATTTTAATGTAATACTATCATTTTCTATTGGGAGAAATAAAGTGTCGTTTTCAAAAAAAAATATCTCGATCATGTTCCATGCTCTGTTTGCGTTGGTTGCGGAGTCCACACCTTGAGTCTTTTAATCTCCTGGTTCAGTCTCCGATATCCTCATTTTCTAACGTTCGCCAAGGACGTTTCCGTGGGATAATGGCGTTATTTCCATCACTCTGTTGTTTTAAAACGCTTGTCATTATGAAAAAAGTTGTTTTAAAAACACAACTTAGTATTAACATCTTAGCATTTCGATGCGCGACGGATGAACTGAATATCTTTTATTTTAGAACCCAATTCATCAATTAGCATGCGAGCGATTACCCTCGAGTACAGGTAAAAGTAACTTCAAATCACTTCTCGAGCAACAAACACTGTTACTAGTTTCATAGTCCTTTCCTATCCCTAGCACTAATTTCAAATCCGTCGTATGTATATTGTAAAAAATGACCTGTAGAGTCATGAATGTCGAAATTGTGTCTGTCTCATCTGCAGAAAGGCACACGCAATTTAATAAATTGTAGGAATTTGGAAAGAAATGTAACATACCTTGTGATGTCAATGTTTTCCCTAAAATGATAATTATTTCAACATTTAGCGTCCTGTTAGATTGTCCACTTGTCCACTTCGATTAGGCAGATGTCGCACTGTGTCCTGTCACGCGCAACACATGCGCCGCTCGAGCCATCCGCTGGCGCGTGTCTCCCTCCCCTCCCCTCCCCTCCCCTCCCCTCCCCTTTTCTCCCCTGCCACCCCCCTCACCCGATTTATGGCGCATCGATGCGCCTTGATGACATCTGCCTGCCTATCGATCGCGCCTTTTTCTTTTGTCTCCTCTGTCTCACTGCGATTTCCATCCGGTCTTCGTGTGGGATGTTACGACGTCGCCGAGAAAATGTGCGGACCGTGACATGTTGGATGTGAGTGAAAAATGGAAGCTCCGAACTTCAAGTGTTCCTTAAAGTAAGAACTGGACCTTTTAAGAAGCGGTAGAAATGTTCGTGCTTAAATGCTCAGATTTATTTATTTATTTATTTATTTATTTATTTATTTATTTATTTATTTATTTATTTATTTATTTATTTATTTACTTATCTACTTATTTATTTATTCACTTATTTATTTACTTATTTATTTATTTATTTAATCTATCTATCGTGAAAGAACTGTAACAACTGTATGTGACGTGGTTTGACGGTCGTAGATTGACATTGAAATGTATTGTTTCAGTGTTGCAAGGGATGGAAAATGTCAAATGTTAATTGGGATGCTTTTCAAAAAAACTTTCCGAATCTGACAGTCATGTTTTCAATAACGTTCTTTGTAAATATGAAATAACGAACGTAATTAGTCCATGTAGAATGGATACATCTTTAAGTACAACTGCGTTAAAATGAAAAAAAAACCTGATAACTTACTGCAGTAATGTCCATTTTTCTTGAAACACAGTGTTTCATGTTACGAGAGTCTTAGTCTTCAGATATTACTGCGTTTCTGATAATTAGAATTTTAAAAAAAGAAAAATAAGACCACCTACTTCTTTGCAAAGAAGGCAAAATATGGTACACAATAACTTCTGCCCGCAGATTTGCCAACAGATATTGCTTTTACTGGCTCAGATCTAGCTGTCAAGGGTTTCGGATTTGTATTTCTCTCTCGCTCTCTTGGAAGTGATTTTAGTCCCTTGCCTTTCAGTGCCAATCATTCGGCTCTAGAGTTCCACAACTGTGATAAAGCTGATCTTCGAGAGAGCATCCTAAATTTTACAGTGACAATGTCGAACCGTCTTCAAGGGCAACGCGTCGGACGAGGCGGTGCGACATGAGCGTCGATGGGCAACGAGGGGACACGCGGGTTGACGCCATTCACTGATTGAATTGAATTGAATTGAATTGAATTGAATTTGCCTTATTTTACGTGGCGAGACTCGGGCCAACAGGCCCGCTCTTCCGTTTGACCACGCAAATTTCGCTACGCTCCTTGCCTTTCATCAACTAGCAGAGAAAGGAGGTATTTCTTGGGCGAGAAACAGGCGATTTGAATTTGGCTCAGAGGCGTCATTTAGGCTTGAGGATCTTTTACATGCAAGTAAATCTACTAACATGGGACAGCCGGCTTTACTTCCCCTCCGAAGGAAGGCGTACGAAGGATTTTTTCGCCCTTAACGGATTCGATCGGGTTTGAACCCGCGGGTACAACAGTCCGGTACGCTAACCGTTACACCATCGCCGCCGCTGATTGTTTAGTGATTGCGAATGCGTCACCTGCGAAAGACTGCTTAGTTCCGTAAATGTGCATGTTTCAATCGAAGGAGGTGGCGATGACGAACTCGAACCCTAGGACCTCCTGGACAGAGACTCTTTAGGGACATCAGTTGATGCCCTGACTCACCTTTGCCGGGACGCCTACACAACGTTTCGGTGCGGTGCGTCGGCGGGGAGGGGGAGGCTTGGGGGCGGCCCAGGTGGAAGAGTGTAGGGGCGAGGCTGGGTGGTGTAGGATCAGGGGTTTATTCTTGAGGTACTTTGCATTATTTGCACATATTATGCAAGTGAAATTGGCTTTCCAGTTCTTAAAGCTTTTTAAACGAAGCAAAGAAATTCAAGTGAATGTGATTTACTAGAAATATGACTCCCAATATTTTTTGACCGAACTGAAATCATTAGAAACTTGTATCAGAAACGCATTGTCAATCAGCTCAAGTAGCTTCATTGTTGGTACAAGGTAAAATATAACAATAAGTTTTTAATTTAGAATTTATAATATTATTGAATATTAATATTGAAATGTATGTTTTTTTCTCCTTATTTACCATGCTATACTAGAATTATACAATTACAGTGTTGGAGAGCTTGGCGTACTGCCCTGAAGTTGTTAACACTAATCATGAAGTTGTGTTAGAGTGCTGATTTTATTAGCAACTAATATGGAATAAATGGTAAGAAATAAACAGGTATGACATTTTGGGGGAACAGCGAAAGGAAAGCGCCGTTGATGTAGCGCTCTTCAATAGTTTTAATACTTCTCCACAGCCACAGCGCTGGAATACATCCAGGTCGAAAATGCTCTTTATCTAGCTAGCGAGCGAGCGTTTAGCCTCCGCGCGAGTTTAAGGTGCCACGTAAAACCCTGGCCAACCAGAGATCACTTCCAGATCGATGTTGTAATCGCTGCCGCGCTGCCGTTCACTTTCTGTTTCGGCCGCGTCAACCAGAGTGATGGGGTAGCAGCGCAGTTGCGAGCAACCACCCTGCGCATCGAGGACACGTGCTCTGCCGACTACACACCTCCAAAGCAATGGTCGTTCGCTGGGATCTACAGGCGAATGTTTATAAAAAACCATGCACCCACCAGGTAATTCATAATTAATGTTAATTTATATGTAATTAATATGTAATTAATATGTAACGTAAACGTAATTAATATGTCTCTTTTTCATTTCTATGAAGTGTGTGGATATTAAAGTGTTAGACATTTTTCATTAAATAACGTTTTAGAACATTAGTACATTTCACAAGTTCGTGTGAAGAGTGATAATTTATTAAATAATGTGAAGAGTAAATAGAGTTCATTGGCAGTTTTGCGAGTACATGTACGTCGAGGCAAAGCTCTGTTAAATGTATAGCGCCGCTGAAAGACGATCATTCGCCATGTAAACTTCGTTTACTATTCAATTCAGCAACGGAGAGAACGTGGTAATAGCGGCAAGAGCGCCTATTGCCCGAAATCAAGACGCGCAGAAGCCGAGCGCGCGGCCTGCGAGTGCGCAGCGCGAGCGCGCGAGCACTAAATCACGCACGCGCGTGCCCCCACGGCCGCCCGGCGCATTTGCACCTCCCGTAACTCAGGCGGCGCGGATAAGCGAGCGTCTGCGGCGCGCGACGCAGCCAAGGCTACGCCGGAGAGATACCGCGCATGAGATCGCGGAATGGATGGCTGACGTCACCTGCCTCTGGTTGGCAAATAATTAAAGTTATATTTCCTCATAGAAAATGTACTAAAAATATAATACAATATATAATTAAATTAAGTTTTAATTTAGAGACCCAATCGAATGTAAATAAAAATATAGTTAGAGGAACAATTTCGTGAAATGACTTGAGTTTCCACTATTTTCCGCACATGATTACGTATTTTCACGTGTGATATACTACACTCTTTACTAAAAATATTTTGACTGAGCATTTCAATAAATGTTTGAAATATTAATAATTTGGAAATTAGTGGTTTTATTTACCTAATGTAAAGAAACAGATTTTAAATTATTTTACAATCCAATTATATTGCTCTTGACGACGTGGAGTAAATATATCGCATATAGGATCCAAGAAAATATTAGATGAAACCATTATTTTTACGAGATACTTCGGTATTTTTTCTGTTACGTTTAACGTAACACAGTGAACCACGATATCTAACCGAACATACGTTTAAATTCTTCTACAATTACTTAGTCTCCATCAAATTTATCTATTTGCTATCTCAGCGTTCTCATGAACACAAGATTAAAATGCCTCAGTCACATCTGATCCAAAGTAAATGAAGTCAATAGACGATTTGCTGTTTTACGGAAAGTCATAAAGCCGTATCTCTCCCATGTAGATTTGACTCCTTACATTTACTGCGTATCTCACCTACCGTATTCTTTTCTAAACCCCAGTATTTTCAAAATCCCTGTCATCACCCTTCAACTATATTTCCAAATTTAATCTCTCAATAACCTTGGTTGAAGTTAGTCAGGGAGGGCAAGGTACCCTTCCACATTTTGCTGGTTAAAATTACTCGGAAGATCAACAGAAGAGCCTTGCGGCTGAACGTTGTACTGTCATTATAAAACAAAATTCAATAAAAAAAAGTTTAAATGTTAGTGCCAAATATCACGTGATGCTCGCCAAACTTTCACTTTGGATGAATTAATTCGATTCCTGTGTGTCGCCGGTAATGCTTCATCTATTGTATTTCCTCCACGGCCAAGGCCGGGGCAGTAACGGCAGCAACGACTAGGCGAGAACTGATGTCCCCTTCTTACAGAGAGGGCGCCCCTCATTACGGGCGCGGCGCTCGGCGGGGCATAAAAATCCACCCCCACCCCCACCCGCACAGCCGCCGCCGCCCTGCGCCCTCGAGCCCTCCGCAGAATTAACCTTGCGCTGACTGAGCGCTTCTGCGGCTTGGTTGCAAGCTCTGCTCCTCCGGCCCGCGGTGGAAATAAAGGTGGGGCGTTGCGGATAAGGCTCAGTAGAGCAACCAATTCAGTCAAAAGAAGCGACGATGAAGCTTGCGGCACTATTTGACAGCATTTTATGACAAGCGCATTGCATTTTATGACATGCGCATGACATTTTATGACATGCGCATGACATTTTATGGCATGCGAAGGTTTGGCCACAGATGCCCAAGAACGAGATACCAAAGACTACGGAGGCCACACAGCCAAAAGTAGATAAAACTATCGAGACTGCAAGTGCAGACTGGAAACAATAAAATGAAACCGTCATTTATATAAATAGTGTATATCGCTTGATTTTACAGGCATTAAAAAGTGTCATGGAAAAGCTCACCATGCTACCCTCAAATTAGTGTACAAAGTATACTTCTCAGACAACTGATAGATGGCCGATGCACGAACATGATGGTGGAAAACCCCAATATGAAAATATCTCGCATTTCAATATCCAGACAGACCATATGGATCTATTTGATCTCACCGTCTTTGAAGATAAGTAGGTTTGGAGAGTTAGGTGACCATTTTGAGAAATTCCAGTGTGGACCTGAACGACATCGAAAAAATATCGAAATATCGTGATCTCCAATTAAAGCGGGAATCACTGGATACAGAGGGTCATAGTGGACCCTGTAGTATTTGTAGATCTAGAGACAATGTCCACCGACCTGTCGAGACATTTAGGGTCTCTAGGCCTTAATGCGAGCGTTGCATACCAGCGGAAAGGATCGTGTGCCTGAGTACCGCTTACATCGTGCTCAGGTACCTCTGGGATTCTTAGATCCTTGAATAGGAATGCAGAAGAGTATCAACCCTCAAATTGATAGTTGTCTTTCTCTCGATATACGAGTTCCAACATTTCCCTGCTACCTACACTCCTTCTGGTACATATCTATATCATCTCATTGATCGATACTATCCTGAAAATGGCACCCTCTTGCGAAGGTTACTCTCTGACCAACGGCATCACTCGTGCTTTCATCGACCTTTTCTCTCGACCTCGGCGCCTCTCCGACCGCCCACGCGGCAGCGAGCCCGCGGCAGCATTCCTGCTCCTGCTCTTGCCGCCGCATGCGCCGGGCACCCTCGTAGCGTGATTTACTGCCTCCGCTGCGCTGATTCCCGGAAGGGAGCGCGGCGAATGCCTCACGCTGCGGCCACCGGAATATGAAATGCGGCGCGACCTTTCCTGCCTACGTGGACGATTTTTAGTTAAAAATCGCGCGTAATATGGGGGTTTAAATTACGGGGAGCAGGGCGGGCCAGGGAGGAGAGGATAGGCGACAAGAGAAGAGACGATTCGAGGAGATGGGAAAGGAAGAGGGACGATTGACGACGAAGTAACTGCTTTTCACATGAGACAGTGGTGTGATCGTGAGCCTTCTTCGAGTTGTTGTTTAAGAACCTAACTGTGACATCTTGCTTAGTCACTGAATTTGTTAAATATATGTTTTTATTTTCTTTAAATTTATTAAATATATGTTTCTATTAAATATATGTTTTATTCTTTATATTCATATAAATTATGTTTCTATATGAAGCGTTTCCAGAACCAATCTAGAATAATATCGTTTCATATAAAAACATCTAATTGTCTCAACACCAAGTGGAATCAAATACTTTCGCGTAAATTTATAACTCTCTTTTGTCGAACATTTTAGAGAAATAATTCTGTATATGTTTGCTTGCCACAGTTGTTTTATTTCCGACCTTTTTAATTGAGTGAAAGTTGTCATTTAAGCATTCTTCTGATGCATTTTGGGAACCCTAGAAAATTTGTCCGTTTGTTCTCAGTTTCATTTAACTATATTTTGAAGCCCCCTCCCTACCCCTTCTCTAACTACATCACAACAGACTCAGCCCATTGTTTATTATAACCGTCTTATTGTAACTGCCATACTTGAAGTGGGTTTTCACGGGTTCATGTACATATTTATTTATCTATTTGGTTTAATGTTGTAATGATCTTTTGTTGTTCAAAATGTCGTGTCTACAGATGTTACGAGTATTTTATATTGAGTGCTAGTATTTCATTGTAATTATATAATTTACTTTAACAGCAGTAACTTATTTATATTCTTAAAAAATGGTAAAAATGGTTTTCTCTTACATTGCAACCTGATGATGGGGAAAATTTCTTATCCCCGAAACGTCTCTCAGTAACAAAAAAATTGTATATAATGTAACTGTGTTGTTTTTTCTGCTTTTTTATAAACGTGTGTTTGTCAAAGTGGACTCTGTGGCCACACTCGTGAAATGTTTATAAGATAAACATGTCTGAATACTCCTAAACATCTTACAAAATACAGAGAGACTCGAGCTGTCCTGTTATAGGGGCAAATTTGGGAATGACGCTTACAGAAATCCTTTTTTTCTCCTGTGAATTACCAGAGCTCTTTCTCATTTGATACAAGTAACAAGTTGCACGTTCGCTCTTCTCCTTATGTTTACCTGCTATTATTATGAAATATTTGTAAAGCAGAAAAACTCCCTTTTGTCAATGCCGGTGCCAAGCATATTAATTTAGATAAACAGAAAATTGAATTAAATACGCAATCGACTTTAATTTGCATGGAGGAAAGTCGCAATTTTATTATACACAATCGGTTCCATTCTAACTCCCAGTGACTCAGAATCATTTGCATGTAAGTTAGCAAACAAACTCTCAGAACAATATTTACATTACGATCGAAAGCCAAACTTTTTAGTCCCGGTCAAAAACTCCTCTTCAATTGTAAGTGAACCAAACATTGTTTCAGTAGATCGAAAAATCTTAAGACTCTCACAAAAACAAAGCGACAAAGCGCAGCACCAGATCGTATGCTAATAGTGCGTTTCACGGGAACGGCCGGAAGCAGGCAAGGTTCTCCGAATGTAGATGTGATTGGAGAGCGTACGACTTGGAGACTCAAACCTTTCCAAACAATACGACCCGAAGCGATGGGATGAGTCATCGTGAGCGGTGGTCAGCTTCGATCCTCTGTCATTCGCATGTTCTTTCGAGCTTGTTTCTTCACGGATATTTCTCTGCTGTTATACCGATAAAACAACTCTATTAATTTAATCATATCCAATTCTTCCCTAAAAGATTTAAAATAAATAATTTTTATAATTTTGTTTGCTCATCTGTCAATGACGGGACGCCTCGCCTCTAGGTAAGCGCTTAACCTTTTTTTTGTTGTTTGTTTTGTACATCTGATATTGATGTTCATAAACCATTTAGAAATTCAGAAGAATTGAACACAGGAATGGTGCTGGAGTTTTATATGCAAAATATCTTTCTTTCACGACATAAATTCAGACAATCCGTAGTTAGTAAGTTCTATGTAACCAATCATTACAATTGAAGGCGGTCATGCGTGCAATGTTATTTATGAATGATGTTATTTATGATTTAACAACAATGAGGTTGGTAACTCGACGTACATATAATTATGCATTCTACTAACAGTAGTAGTATTAAAATGTCTTAGCATCAGTAGCGGATTCTTCTGGGTCATATTGTATCATTGAATTGATTTACAATGCGACTTTTCATATTTATTGTCTTTCAAATAGTATGTTGTGAAATACGTTAATTATTTTGTAATTTTGTCCTCTTTAGCACTTCTCGAACTGTAAAAATATTCTTATGAAATTGAGTCATAGACCAATGAAAATGTGGACACAGTGACAGATTGTGAGCCATTATTTCCATAAAGACAAAAATTAAAAGTTTAGTTGATGAATAGGGTATACCAACATTGAGGTAGTGATTTTTTCTTTGCTGTGCATTGGTTTGGACCGGTACTTTGCCTTAGGTCGTTCAATGTCAGCGATTTGTCTTCATCGCCGTCCCACTTCTCTTCCGCACGGGTTAGTAAGAGAACGTTCGAGACGCGACTAAACAGAGGTCTGGCAAAGAATATCTCAAAGAAACCCATTCCACCACCGCGCACCCAAGACGTTCGTCGTATCTTTCCCCAACACCTCTCTCACCTCCTCTCCTCCCCACTCCGTCTCCGTCACCCGCCGTCGAAGCAGACGCGTAAAAACTACCGGCAGAACTTTTTAATTTTACTGCTTTTCGACGCGCATATTTTAGCGCACAGACGGCGATAAAAATCGGCAGTTAATAAAGGATGCGCTTGAAGCACCGCATGCGCATCTGGCGAGCCACCCCCGCCGCCACCCCTTCCACCGCCGCCGCCCTTGTCACCCCCGCTGCCACCACCTCCGAGGGGAAGTTCTCCGGAGAAAGTTGTCTTCCGGCGTCATCGCCCACGGCCTCCTTAAAAAACGCACGTCACCCGAACGAGCATCCGACTCGGCTGCGCCGACGGCGGTGGCGGCGGCGGCGGAAGCGGGAACTGCGACGGTTTCTTCGGCCGCTCGGCGATTTTGATTAATGGAAGCGGCGAAAAAGTAAATACCATTAAGGTAATTCCTTTTTGAAGACGCGGCGGCGCGGGCGGCGGCGAGGGCGCGGGCGGCGCTTGGAGCGGTCGGGCGGAAAGTCGGGCGCTCCGGGTTTTATCGGGTCGTCGCAGGCGGCGGGGAATTAGTATGCTAATGTCGACGCCGGCGCGAGGTATTGTGCGACGCGCGAGTTATCGAGCCTGCAATTACTCAGGGACTCCGCCGCCGTCGCCAAGACGCGCGCCCGGGCCGGGGGCGTTAATTGCCGGTTGTTCGGGGGCGGCGGCGCCGTCGCCGTCGCGAGGCAGCGCGGCGGGGGGAGGGGGAATCTGGCGGCGGGGGCGGGATGGGGGTGGGGTGACGTTGGTGCCGTGTCGCCCGCGCGACTTCTCCCTCTCCGCAGTCTCCTCTTCCTTCTGCTGCTTCGGGATGGTGAGACGCGTGTCTCGAGAAGCTACCGGTTTGCGAGATGTTGGTTCCGAGTCACGTTGAGGGAAGGATTCGTGTAGTGGCAACGAGAGAGTTGCAAAGTTTGTTGTGCCGTGTGTGTTGGGTGTTAGATGAATAAAGTTCTCCGTGTAGCACCGCAACCCTCTTAAAATAGTTTGTGATCCTGATTTGTTGTTTAGGTAATTAATGCTCCGTATATAATAGTCTGAGACATCAAACGCCTAAAAATAAAATAAAGACGAATACTTGAATTAATAGGATTGTTGTAGACAATACTTAAATTGCTTGAATATGAGAAAAAAGTGACTTTTTAATGATTTTTTGGAGTATGTTGAAAATTAATTTACTAATTTTCAGAAAATAATTACACTTTAGTGGACGCTTTTAAATTTACTTTCGTTGTGAAATAGAAGCTCGATTGACAGAAATTAGCATCAACACAGAGACAGAATAGGGATTTCTACGTATATGGTAGTTATTATTTTTATACGTAGCGAAAATATTGTTTTTTTTTAACTTCATTGACATTTCTTAAAAGAGTTTGTTTTGGCACATAAGCTCTACGATCCATATACCTCAGGTGGAATGTCTGACACTAAACAGCCTTTCGTTTTTTATTAGATTAGTAATGAAAATACAGTAACCGAAAGAAGTGGCTCAGTGCGTAGTGCGCTGGATTTGCAATCGGGAGGTTGGGGTTCGATCTCCGAGCCACCCATCCTGACCTGGCTTTTTCGTGGTTTCCCTTGGTCATAAGGCGAATGCTGGGATGATTCCAAAAATCCCACGAACACCTCCCACTATCCTACCTCTCACCATCATCCTAGTCCTTTTACCTTTCATCATCCTATCACTTCATTCCTAATAATAATAATAATAATAATAATAATAATAATAATAATAATAATAATAATAATAATAATAATAATAAAGAATGCTGGAGTACGTTATAGTCTGACCCGAAGAATTTCATTAAAAATACATCATGGCTATCAGAGACAGAAATGACAGCGTCGAAAATTCCATCAATGAATGCTACAGAGTTCACTACCGACAATATCACAAGAGCCATCAGTAAAACCAGCAACTGGAAAACCCGTGGGTCTGACAAAATTCATAATATCTGGCTGAAATACTTTCCCGCTGGCTGAATATGACACCAAAGCCCTTGAAAATCCTTCATCAATTTTCTTGCGGAAGGGAACACCTATCTGCAAACGAAAAAGGGGGACATTTACAAACAAAACCATCGAATAATCACCTACCTATCGACTGTTTACAAGTTCTTAACATCGCTAATCAGCAACAAAATATATGAACACTGCGAGACCTATTCAGTCTTTGCAGAGGAGCAAAAGGGTTGCATTAAAAGATTGATGGGTTGTTAACATCAGCTGACAATTGATGCAGTTACCTTAGAAAAAGTTCACAAGTGACGACACAATCAGCATATGTGCTACATAGATTACTAGAAGACATTTGATTCTGTCCCGTACAGTTGGTTGCTAAAGGTTCTTGAGATATACGGTGTATGTCCACAAATCAAACAAACACTTAGTGCAATGATGATCGCGAAATGGAGAACGAACATATGGATGTGTTCGGAAAATATAGGAGTGGTTCATATTAAAAATGGAATGTTCCAAGGAGATTCCCTGTCGCTGTTATGGTTTTGCCTAGCAATGAACCCTATGTCCAAACTTCGTATTAACGGCAAAATTGGGTACAAATTAATTAAAAGAAACAACTTACGCTTGTCTCATTTGTGGTATGTTGATGACCTCAAACTCTAGGTAGAAAGCAGAGACAAATTACACGGTCTAATTGAGCCAGTGAAAGTGTTCAGTGAAGATATAAAGATGTTTTGTGACTAGACAAATGTGTCACTATAGAGATAAAAAAGGGGGAAGATCGAAAGCCACAATGAACCAATTAGAGAATTAAGGAACTTCCACCTGATGAAGTTTACAAATATTTAAGTATAGCCTAAAGCTACCGGATAGATCAGTCCACAATGAAAAAAGCTCTGACCGATAAATATAGATCAAGAGTTACAAAAGTTCTGAATTAAACGGGAAAAAACAAATCATAGCAATCATAGCAATTAACTCTTGGGCAATACCTACACTTTCGTATTCTTTTGGAATTCTCAAGTGGTCGTGTGCAGATCTTGCAGTCTTGCAGAATTAAATAGACAGACTAGAAGGCTGCTTACTAAATTTAGGTGCCTTCATACAAACTCGTCTATTTAAAGACTATATATTCCTAGAAGAGAAGGAGGGAGGGGACTGAGAAACACTGAAAATCTCTGCAAAAACCAAGAAAGAAAAATGAAGCAAAAGTTACACTCGCATGCCTTAATGAAAATCGCTGTACAAGCAGATGATGGTTATACTCCATTAAACTTGAGTGTTTTTAACACAGAAACAGCAGCAACTTCAACAGGAACAACACCAAAAGAGACAATTCAAAGAGATCTAGAAGAGTGGCAACAAAAGGCCATGCACGGCAAATTTCCGAAAGCTATCCATGAACCTCATGTTGAAACACAGTCCTCGCTTCAATGGCTATCAGACGACTATTTATACCCAGAAGCAGAAGGATTTTTAATGGCAATTCAAGATAGAGTATGCCGAACTAGGAACTGCGAGAAACATTGCATGAACATGCCCATGGTTGATAAATACAGGAATTGCGGCACCAGAGGAGTGAAACAATCGAGCGTATAACTGCACTGGCCGACAGAGCGTTCTTGGGGAGAAACAACCAACTAGCTAAGATTGTCCATCAGCAACTGGCTCTCAAGCATGGAATGTTAAATAGTGGAGCTCCGCCGTATTATAAATACAACCCAGCACCTGTAATGGAAGCAAATAAAAACCATCATTTACTGGGACAGACCCATAATACTCGTAGCAGATAAAACTGTGGCCGTCAATAGATCAGATATATTTTTGATTGACAGGGACAAGAAAGGAGCTATGCTTGTGGATATTACCGTAACGTTGACACACAACCTAAAGAAAACAGAGGCCGAGAAAATTACTAAGTATGAAGATCTTGCTCTGGAAATAAAAAATAATGTGGAATAACAGTACGCAACCATATATCCACTTGCTATGTCGGCTGAAGGTGTAGAAACAAACAATTTCAGGAAAAATCTGAAAAAAATGGGATTACCTCAACGAATTCTAAATTAGACAGAAAGCAGTGATCCTGCAAACATGTCATATAGTTCGCAAGTTCTTGAACATATAAGGCTCCCACACAAGTCTTGGGGGTCAAAGTGAAATCTCTCTCCCCAGTGACCGAGCTCTTTTTTAACGTGACAGGAGTGGGCAAATTGAACCCAGCACAAGCTGCTCAGAAATAAAATAATAAGAAGAATAAGAATAATTTAACCCCATCCCCCCAGGGCTTACACCCTTCAGGTGCAAAAATGGAATCACCATTTAAATGCTGATTCCCCTATAGAAAAGTAACGTGCACCTACCCCGATTATAATCAATGAGTCCCGATGGGATGCACGTATCGCGTGGCCTCATGACGGCCGATTCGCGAAAAATTAGAACAAAACAAAAAAACAGTAGGCATCATAGAAAGTGTCTCTAAACTTAATATGCATTGCATGTCTTTTCTTTAAAAATAAATGTATAAATGTCTGTTAGCGAAGATACCACTAGATGGTGCGACCTGCACCGTAAGAAGATAGCGACAGTGGCTCCGCCACTTCTTCCAGTTGTGTTAACCACCGCGACCGCAGTTGCTGTTCACGCGTCGTTAAGCACTGATCGTGTTTCATTGTATTTGTTTCATATCGGTCAATAAAAGACCTTATTGTGTTATTTAGAAGTGCGTGTTTCATTTGATAGCCCTCCACAACTCTATCAGGTTATGAACCCAGCCGTATAAATGGGCTATTCCACGACAAAACGGACTTCTTTGTTCGATAGTGATTGCAAAATAGAAACGACCAAGTCGCAAGCATTGAGTATGCAACAAGTGCCAAATTGCAAGAATACGGCACGACTAGCGTGAACAAAAGTGGTGCATTACTTGTGTGAACAGACAAGCTGAGTCATTCGTTGACAAAAGCGTGACATCGGTCGTGATTCGAAAATCACCCGATTCCTTCGCGTCGGCGGCCATATTTGTTATTGATGTAAACAATTTTGGCGCGCACTGAAGTGACGTTCGCGATCGAATTGAACAGTTTTTCCTAGACGTTTGAATTG
Source organism: Gryllus longicercus (assembly GCA_038098605.1). Lineage (NCBI taxonomy): Eukaryota > Metazoa > Arthropoda > Insecta > Orthoptera > Gryllidae > Gryllus > Gryllus longicercus. The sequence goes on from JAZDUA010000154.1 coordinate 1,482,792, forward strand.
TTCTGAGTGTGCGATCGCGCGGTAACGCACCTCCAGACACTTTATTTGTTTTTTCGCGGACTTTAGTAATTTGTTTGCCGAAACGCGACAAAACCTGAAAGTGACAGTGCGACACGATGAGTTCGAACAGTGTTATTCGCATCGAGGCGCTCGGACGCGACAACTATGACACCTGGAAGCTGCAGATGCGGGCGTTACTCGTGAAGAACGATGCGTGGGACTATGTGAGTGGCGTTGCAGTGAAACCAGAACCGGGAAACGACAACGCTAACGCCATTAGAGAGTGGAAAACAAAGGATGAAAAGGATTTATCAGACCTGATCCTGTCAATTAGCGCAAGTCAACTGAATTTGGTAAAGAACTGCACGACATCACGTGAGTTATGGCAAAAATTAGAAAATACATTTCAATCTAAAGGGCCTGCGCGAAAGGCAACCCTACTCAAAAGTCTCACTTTACACAAAATGAGTGAGGGGGCAGATGTTCGTGAGCACCTTCAGGGTTTCTTTGATTCAGTTGACAAGTTAGCAGATATGGACGTGAATATTAATCCGGATCAGTTGGCGATAATGATGTTATATAGTTTACCATCTAGCTATGAAAATTTCAGAGTCGCTATCGAGAGTCGAGATGAACTGCCTACGCCTGAAAATCTACGCACCAAAATCATCGAAGAGTACGAGGCCAGGAGAAACGGAGCAACTTCAAGTTCATCGCAAGGGGCTATGTACGTCAACAAGAAGAAGATGAAGAAACCGAAGGAAAACAAGAAGGACAAAGAAGAATATAAAAAGGAAGGGTCGTTTAAATACAAATGCTACAAGTGCCACGAGAAAGGTCACAAAGCCGCAGATTGCCCAAATGACAAACAGACAGGAGGTAAAAAGATGTCGAATCTCTCTCTCTTAGCAGTCGAAGAAGATACCGAGAGTTGTCAAGCTGTGAGCGGAAATGCAAGAGATGTTTGGTGCCTAGACAGCGGGTGCACTTCGCATCTTTGTAAAGACGTTAATGTTTTTAAAAGTATTCAGGAACAAAAAACTAGCGGATTGAGGTTAGCCAACAACGCATCGACCGACATAAAGGGCAAAGGTGTTGCTGAAATCGTGACCTGGCAAGACGATGAAAAATGTAACGTGACCCTGAATAACGCACTCCATGTACCAGAACTTAGGATGAACTTGTTGTCGGTATCGAAAATCACGGACAGTGGTTACAGAGTAATTTTCGAGAAGAAGAAGGCTATGGTAACAGATACAGAAGGCGCAACGAAGCTGATCGCCAATCGAGTTGACAATCTATATTTCGTGAAGGGCGAACCATCGGAGGACTGCAATTCCGTAAAACCTGTTGGTAAGGATAGAGAAGCTCCTAGGGCATCGAGTTCAGCCCAGGTTTGGCATCAACGAATGGGCCACGTCAATTACCATGACCTTCTTAGCGCATCGAAAAACGGAGCAGTTCGAGGAATGGACTTCGAACACGTGCATGAAGATAAGAACTGCGAAGTTTGTCTTCAGGGGAAGATGACCAGGCTTCCATTTCCAAAAGAATCGACCAGAACCACGACCAAATTAGAATTAATTCACACCGACATTTGTGGCCCGATGCGCACCCAGTCAAACGGAGGATCTACGTATTTCATCACGTTTATCGACGATCACACACGTTGGACAGAGGTGAGATTTCTGAAATCGAAGGGACAAGCTCTCGAAGAGTTTAAACGTTTCAAGACATTCGTAGAAAAGCAACACGGCGTAAAAATTAAGAGTATTCAATCCGACAATGGTCGGGAATATGTCAATAAAGAATTCGATGACTTTCTGAAGGCAGAGGGGATTCAGCGCCGATTGACGACTTCATACACACCGGAACAGAACGGGATAGCGGAAAGGAAAAATAGATCCTTGGTGGAAACGGCCCGTTGTCTCATGTTCCAGTCCGGTTTGAAGCAATCGTTTTGGGCTGAGGCGATTTCTACAGCAAATCACATACGGAATCGATGTCCAACGAAAAAGTTAAAGGGCCGAACCCCGTATGAAGCCTGGCTCAGTAAGGTACCATCGGTCAAGCACTTCAAGATGTTCGGATGTCGTGTATTTTGCTTGAACAAAAATCCGACGAAGGGAAAGTTCCAGGTACGAAGTCAAAAAGGAATATTCATCGGGTACTCTGAAGAATCCAAGGCGTACAGAGTATGGATGCCTAGCTCTCGAACCGTTGAAGTGACCAGAGATGTGAAGTTTCTGGAAGACAGCGTTAAGGCACCGGAAATAGCTTCCCAAGAACTTGATCGGTCGAACGAACATCATGGCCAGGAGTGGATTGATGTTGATATCAACACTGAAGATATCTCGGAACAGCCCAACAGAGAAAACGACGATTTCGAGACGCCTGCAGAATCCCCTTTCATGACACCTGTTGATTCTGAGGATGAAGGTGGATTCAGAGGATTCCCAGAACGTGCTGAAAACGATGAAGATGAAATCGAAGAGCATGTAGAACCGGTGCAGCGTCGAAAACGTGGACGTCCTTCTATTATCCGGACAGGAAAACCCGGAAGACCACGAAAAGGGTACGTCGAAGACGAGATTGAAGAGACTGAGTCCGCTTGCACGGCCGAGATTTCCTTGACCAAAGCTGTTTCAGGTCCGCATTCTATGGCTTGGAAGGAAGCCATGGCGTCTGAGGTCAGGTCGCTGATCAAGAATAACACTTGGGAGTTGGTGAGGCGACCTAAGCATTCGAAGGTCATCGGAAGCAGATTCGTTCTGCGCAACAAATATAAACCTGACGGAAGCCTCGAAAAACCAAAGGCACGCGTCGTGGCACGTGGGTTCTCACAGGTTCCTGGGATCGATTTCCACGACACATTTGCCCCTGTGGCAAGGTTGAGTTCGGTACGAGCTGCCGTAGCTGTTGCTGTCGAGAAGGACTTGAAGATCAGGCAGCTTGACATCACAACAGCATATCTGAACGGGAACGTCGAAGAGGACATCTATATGGAGATGCCTGACCATTTGAAGGAGATCTTGGAGCTCATCGTCGAGACTGAGAAGGAAAATCAATTCGTGAGAAGAGAAGCCGAGAAGATGTTGAGTCGTCTTCGTAAGTTCGATGCAGTATGCCATCTCAACAAAGCCATCTACGGACTACGTCAAGCTGGGCGAGCGTGGCATAAACGGCTAAATGAGGAACTTCGTGCACTTGGGGCGACGCCTTCGGAGGCAGATCCTTGTGTTTATCGCGTCGGACAGGATGATCGTACATGCTACGTGATCGTATACGTCGATGATATCTTGGTGATGTCTTCGAGTGATACCGAAATCGATCAAATCATCAAACGACTTGGGACGAAATTCGATGTTAAGGACCTGGGTGACCTCAGATATTGTTTGGGGCTGCAATTCTCCAGAGGCAAGAACCACATGGCAGTTTGTCAGACAAAATATATCGATGACCTACTTGAAAGGTTTAATATGATCGATTGTAACCCTGTTTCTACTCCCTTGGATCCTGCCGTCAAACTCGTGAGAGAAGAGAGTCATTGTCAGTCGGATGCTCCTTATAGAAGTTAAGTAGGGGCTTTGATGTACTTGTCTGTAGGGACGAGGCCGGACATAGCGCACGCTGTGAGTCACTTGAGTCAGTTCAACGAGTGCCACGGGGATTCGCATTGGAAGGCCGCCAAAAGGGTGCCTCGTTATTTGAAAGGGACTAGAGATATTGGACTCGTTTATCATCGATCAAGGGGACCTCCGGAAATGCACACTGATGCTGATTGGGGCAACTGTGTTGTCGACCTAAATTATACACAGGCTACGTTTTTATGGTCAGTGGGGGGGCCGTAAGTTGGAAGTCCAAGAAGCAGCAAACAGTGGCCTTATCGTCTACCGAGGCCGAATACATGGCACTCTCAGAAGCTACGAAAGAGGCCTTGTATATGAAGCAGCTGATGAAGGATTTTGGAGTAGATCTGACTACGGTAACCATAAAGAACGACAACAATGGTGCAAAGCTGTTGGCTGAGAATCCGGTGTTCCATGCTCGTACTAAGCATGTAGAGCTGAGACACCATTTTGTTCGAGATGCTGTTGGAAGAAAATTGGTTCAAGTTCAGCACGTTCCGTCCGAAAGGATGACCGCAGACATATTGACAAAGGGTCTCTCTAGCACAAACCATAAGAAATGTATGAAGATGCTTGGTTTGGAACATTTTCACGTTCTGGGAGCGGATCTTACATTGCAGTTCGAGGGGAAGTGTTAGCGAAGATACCACTAGATGGTGCGACCTGCACCGTAAGAAGATAGCGACAGTGGCTCCGCCACTTCTTCCAGTTGTGTTAACCACCGCGACCGCAGTTGCTGTTTACGCGTCGTTAAGCACTGATCGTGTTTCATTGTATTTGTTTCATATCGGTCAATAAAAGACCTTATTGTGTTATTTAGAAGTGCGTGTTTCATTTGATAGCCCTCCACAACTCTATCAATGTCATATGTGATAAATGCATAAGTGTTAGTGATTCTGAACATTCACAGAAGCTCGAACTATTGGTTACTCCCAAGCAGACGATTATAGTTTCGATTTATTTATCTGATTAGGTTTCACTTCACTATTATGACTCATTTTTCCTTGAAAGTAATAAGCTCCTGAGAGGATCTTAGACACGGAAGAGTAAAGTATCCATGAATAAATGTTACAAAAGAAATAAAACGACATTTTAAAGAAAGGTGTCCCAGAAAGGTCGGGTTGATAGCTGATTCCAATGCAATTGCTACACTCTTGATCTTTTTGCAACACTTTTTGTAATACAATTATGACATTAAAGTAATAAAACTATAAAAAATATTATTTTGAAGCACGAAAATTTATATGAAATGTACAAATAAGTTGTAGTACGTTAATATAAATATTTTTGAATGCTACATCCAGTTATTGTATGTTTTTGATTTGGTTCTACGATCCAAAGTGTGACACTTTTTCCTTCGGATCTCACAAATATGTTCTTGTGTACTGCATCAAAACTGACGCCAACCAAACCAGTTTGATATGGCGTTCAAGCCCTTTTTCTCTCTATGCGATTAATAAATACTTGGGCATCGCGAGTACTTTAGCTAGTCTTTAATATGCTATTGTAGAAGATAGCAAAAGTTCACAATTTGTTCGCCTATTTTTTAAATTCCAAAGATTGTAATGAAAATTGGGAATATGCCGTAGTATTATGAAGGAAACGTTGCTCGATTTCTGCATAACTTTAAAGAAACAATTTTGAGACGTTTTGAGTTCCATATACAATTCAGGTCGTTCTGTAGAATATTTTCATCTGCTTTTGAAACATCTAATATGATTGCATTGATCCTACTCCCTTCAGATATGAAGGAGAATGTAGAAAATATGTTATGTTGTGGTATAAAGCAGTACTGTGGCTGTCGTACCCAGGACACAAACCATGTTGATTTTGAAGCAGCAACCAGTTTTATTCCAAATTCGTCTAATACACTCCGCAATTATGTGTTCCATTTTCTTGCAGATGCCTCCCCCTTCCTCTCCTAATTTTCGTGTTTCTCCTGGTATTCCATGAGGACCTACAGATTTATTTGTCTTGATCTTATTGAACCTTCTTTTAATAATTCCTATATTAAAGTTTAAATTGATGGTAACCATAGTAACTGCTTTTTACAGATCTGTAAACCTTCTTCTGTAGTATAAATTCTATATCATTGAGCGGTACTGAATTCACAACCTTACTGAAATACAAAGCACGTCAGGAATTTATTGGTCTAATTTGACTTATTTTTGTCTAAAAACTGTTTGTAACATGTGGGGAAGAAGTTCAATGTGCGCACATTTACTTGATCTCCAGAATTCGCGCCCCAATCTTATTATTTATAGTTTAAAGATGAATAATGGCACTTACCAAAAAAGCAACATTTGAAATCTAAGCATTTTCGTACTCAAGTAACAAAAAAACCGTATTTTTTCCATACACTAACTGATTTGATTTCCTAGTATTGTTAATACATCACTAATGTTCCCTGCCCTACTCTTACCACAAGTAGCAAGTAGCTGAAAGAAAAGAGAAAGCTGAACAAAACGTGGTCATAGTGAAGCTACATTTACGTCCAAAGTAAGTGTGTGTCGAAAGGCATTTATGTCCAAAGTACATTTACGGATGTCCAAAGGCCGTCTCAGCAATTGCAATGCAATGGTAATATTCCCATTTCAATGAAGAGATATTTACAAGAATAATGTGGATGCTATAGTGCAACACTAAAGTGCACTCTCCGCATTGGCACCAATGGCTGGTGAGAGTGCTAGCAACAGTAATTATGTTATTTAGCACGAAATGCAGCTTGTAAAAAATGAAAACATAAACTGCGCAATCACCATAGTCACAATAGAGGGTGCAATTGTTGTCCTCTTCACATGTTTTCCAGTTATTTGTTTGCTACGAACATAAATTCTTAGTACGACTCCCTGATTCGGTTCTGCGTTGAGAGACTTTCATGGCGCATTGAACTAATATTATTAAAATTTACGTCTGAGATCTAAGAGTCTGGGTAGTACAGCATATGTTTCTTCTGAATATTATGCCCTAATGCGCGAACGTGGATTCGCAAAATAAACGCAAAGAACTGTATGAAGACTGACTGAATTTAAAATAATACTGAATGCGTAACATAATTACTACGCAACTTAAATTACGAATTGATGAACGAAATGTTGAATTTTGTAATTGTGCTGTGCTGTGCCTAATAAAAGGAAATTTTAAACACGACACAGTTGTCTGTCTCATCCATCCTCAGGCATGGAAAGTCATATGAAGTATCGATAATAATACACTATGAAAAAAATTGCTTTATAACAAACGTAAATCATTATATAAGTGTCGTTATACTCATTAATCAAATCATATTATGCCGGAAAGTATGTATAACATTGTAAACCGATTTGCCCCGTTTAAATTTCTTGAAATTCCCAAGTACATGGTTTAATAGAAGTTCAAAATATTATGGCAGAATACTACTAAAAATAGATTCGATTTGTTTTGTTTGGAGTAATTTAGTCACCTCTGTAGGTGCTAAAACGCCTCCCAATCATGTTGTCTGTGCTTAAAATTTTCCGAACAATTTTCTTAGAATTTTCTTGGGGACATTGTCAATTCCTCCTCAAGTAGACCAAGGCACATTGAACGACACCTCACTTATCCCATGTGGTAGACCGGAAGAGGTCTGGCTGTGAGATACAGACGGACACACGCATGTTACCCAACTACAATGGGCGGGATCAAGCTGTGAGAGTCCGAGCAAGTCTAATTGGACGGCATTCACCTTCCCGCCGGCGCAGGCGCGGCGCAGCGTCCCAGACGTTCGTCAGAGGCCCACGGCCTCGCGGGCGTCTCGCAAGGACGCCTCACGCGGCGCCCGGAAAAATGGACGGGAATAAATCAACATTCCGTAATTCACTTTGGCCGCTGTCCGGCCGATGCCAATCGCCCGGGTGAAAAATACGCGGCGGCGGCGGCGGGGACGCGAGACGAGCGGCAGAGCGCGGGGCGGGGCGGGGTGGGGTCGGGCGGCGTGGGTGGAAAGGGCCGGGCGGTGCAGCAAAAAGACGCCGATGCCGCCGCCGGCGGCGGACGCTGCGCCGCGGCGCCCCTCATTCCGTTTCCAATCAGACGGGCGAAGGAGATAAATACCGGGCCATTTGTCGGGCCGTCGCAGGTGTGAAGCGCGCCGCCCCCGCGCCCGCCCCCGCGACCCCGCGCCCCGGCCTCTCACCCGCGCCCGCCCCCATCGTCGCGGTCAAGTCGACCGGGACGCACAGATCACAGTGGGCCGTAATGGCACCAAGTGCGCGTAAAGCTTATATTTTACTACGGTTACGAAGCTAACATTGCACAAAAATGATAAACATTAATTTAATAGATATAAATTGGACAAAAAGTGTGTGCATTATTGGGACCTGTCTTTATTTGATTGCCGTTGAATTTCAACTCCGAAATTTTGAAGAGAATGTAGTTGAAATTCGAACTAGTTTATCATTTCACAATAAATATCTTATTTTCTCCGTTTACAGATTTTGACGAAATATATTTTCCATTGTTTTTATTGTGAATTAAAATTTAGGCAACTATACGGATCGGGCAGTTATTTGCATTTTAAATGTTTAATAAATTTCAAACATATCTTTCTGAGATGTGAACTTAGATACTAGTAAAAACACAAGAATAGCACTCGATCTCGTCATTCATATTTAATGTGAATACAATATCGTAACTAGAACTTGCGCCTCCCGAGACCAGTTTCTGCAGACGTTCTTGCCTTTAACTTTAAAAAGGGATTCAAAACTAATCGCCGATTAAGTGTCACATAATTGGCGGAGTATTGTGTTTCGTTAACGATGACAGTGGGTTGACATAAAAAATATTTTTTCACGTTACAGCCCCTGAAATTATGTAATTTCTACTCGAGTTTCTAAATTTCATACTTTGCTTTCTTCCTTTCTAGTCATTCCTTTTGTTGTTTTCTTGTCCTCTTGTTTTTCTTTCCGTATTTTAGTTTTACTTACCTTTGTGTGGCCTTTGGATCGTTTCGTGCCCAGTGTGCTCGCGGTGGTGCTAAACGGGCCACACGGCAGGCCATGCCGTCCCGTGTGGAAGTTCAGTGCAGAGAGCGCGCAGGTAAATTATTTTAACAATAGGGCTTGTTTCGGATATTGATGAGGAGTAGTGGCTATCGGAAAGGTTTGACCACAGGAAAATGTTTCGAAATTAAGAGGAGGGTGGGATTATTATGTAGAAGATTGAGGGTTCATTCAAGGTGGTAAAATGGAAGAGCATTAATTATTTAGTTGTGAAGTTAAATTACTTGGATGTTACAATCATGTAATCACTAACGCGGAAATAAATTATGAATTTCTAAATGAGGAACGACGATCAACAGAACCGTGTTGCATCTCTTCCATCGCTTTTTTACTTGTCAGATACTGTTCATTTATAATTGTATTAATTTCATTGAACTGCATAATTAGTGTTATATATCCCTTAGAATAATTTTATCCTTTTTGCACAAGATGAATATAATAGGTTTACAACGAAGATCATAAATAAATATTTTATTTTCAATTATGCTGAGAAATTTGGAAATCAAAATTTATGTAGGCAGAAAAAAGGAAGCTGGATCAGATCTTAAATTTTGTCGATAGGAACTTGAAACTTTAGAGGTTTTCGATTTTTACTTGCCTCAAAGTTTCAAATCGTGCATGTAGGGTAACACAGTATATCATACACTACATATCAACATACTTGTGGGATACTTTGTCCTGGGGTCAGAAGAACGCGAGGCCCTCCGCAACACATACATCAGAGGCAAGGGACTCGATCGTTCGGACCGAAGAGTTGAGTCCGTACACACTCTTCGCCACCTGGGACAATTTCTTGGGACATCCAGGTCGGCATAATAAATATAATATACTTTAATAGAATGATAATAAACTAATAAACATAATAAATGACAATAAATAATAAACGAATAAAATACCTAGCGAAGTGGTTCAGTGCGTAGCGCACTGACTTCGTAATCGGGAGGTCCGGGTTCGATTCCCGGGCCGGCCATCCTGACCGGGGTTTTCGTGATTTCCCTCGGTCATAAAGGAGAATGCTGGGATGGTTCCAAAAGTCCACGATCACCTATCGCCTCCTAATCCATTTCCTATCATCTTTCATCTTCCATACCCTCGGGCTAACAACCATGAGGGATAAAAATCGGATCCAGCTAAATGCTGGTCCCCCCTAAGAATTGTTGCAAGCACCTGCTACCGCGCTAATAAATAAAAACTGAGCCACGGTAAATGCAGGATGCTTGCTTGCGTGGTCCTAGTCGGCCGATTAACGAAAAAAAAAACGAATAAAATAATAAGCATTAAATTTACTTTGTTTTAAATAGCAAAAGAAGTCGCGGATAGTTGAGCTGGCTCACGATAACCCAATTCTGTATTGTGATGCGTAACATTTTTTCATGAGCGATCGGACGGAGAAAGAGCCTCCTGAGCCTCCTGAGTCCTGCGCCCGCGCGCCCTAGGACGATAGCATTGCCGAGACGCAGCGCTGAGGCCGACGCACGTGAAGGAACTTCCAGCAGAAGATGAACGGCGAATGTGGGGGCGAATGGGGACAGACGTCATGCGTGTGACTGAAGGAGATTGTAAGGGGCCGTTGGCACTTCTACAACAAGTTGGTTCCTCAATACAAGGAAATAAAGTTCGAAGACTCAGACACATTACATGATAGGCTTGGATCGAGAGAGGTAGCTAAGGCCATCGACTGATGTCACTGCTGTGCCTCTAACCGGGATATTCTAGGGTTCGAGTCCTGACGGTGGCAGGTTTTTCGACATTAGCAGAATAGATAGAGGGATTTCAGTCGCTGTCTGGAGGAGAATTCTAACGGCCAGGTGCCTTGATGGGCATCTTTCTTCGATCAATACCAGGCGAGGCCGGAGCAGTACCCTAACAAACGGGCCACGAACCGCACGCGATCTTTCCTTTCTCCTCCTTGTATTATCCTCACCCCTTACTTACGCACACTTACATTCATTACCCCACCACATATACCAGGAGACCAGTTTGGGAGAGCTTGTCCCGGCTAGGGCAGTGCCTGCGGCTGAGGTGGTCGGAGATACCTGGTTGAGGGAAACCCCGTTAGCCATCAGTAGGTCGGCGCTGGATCTCACGATTCAGCGGGGGATGAAATTTGAAACACTATTTCTATTATTGATATATTGGTTCTCAAAGAATAAATAAAAAATAGTTCATAATATTTCTATGTGTAAGGTGATAAAAAGTAACTTCAAAAATGTTTATCGGTTTTGATGCAAATTCGCTCTCGGAGGATTTTGGAAAGGATTTTTCGAAAACGTTTGTTTTACGGTCTGTCTTTTACGTTTGGCGACGAACACGTCTACTCTGTAATTAATACAATATAGTTTCTCAAAAATATTATTCTACCGATCTACAACCTTACTCTTGCAACTCCGAGAATTTGATGGAGTTGCCTATCTCAATGGGTTCCTGTTAGAAAACAGCTGGAAATTTTTGCTTCACGTTCGTGCCAAGTTCTCTTACAATGGGAAAATGCGTTCTCGTAAACTGAAATTTTCAATATTAGAAATGACCCATACGTGTAGTGCCCTTTTTATCGCGGGAGGTGGCGGTGATCTTACCCCGTTGGGTGGCGAGATCCGGCGCCGACCTCCGTCAGCTCACGGAGATTTTCCCCAACCACTTATCTCCGACCAGCGGGACACCACCTCAGCCAGGACGCTACGCTCCCAACTGTTTTCCGACAAGTGTGGTAGTATAGTGCACGAGAATGTAAGTGTGAGTAAGTGAGAGGTGGGGTTAGAACAAAGGAAGAGGAAGGCCAGATCCTTCGTTAGGGTACTGCTCCGGCATTCGCCTGTTGATGATCGGAGAAACCACTGAAAACTACCTGAGGATTTTCCAGAGATCGCGAATATAGCATTGTGTGTAGCTGGCCACCCCTGGCTCTCGGCCTCCTGCCGCCTTCTCATCTCATGGGGGTAATGAGGTGGCCGTGACTGAGGCTCTCGCGCCCGACTAATACGCCCCATTTGTCCTCGTCGCCCTCGAGATGGCGGCGGGGGCCAAGACGCAGCGGCGCGGCGGCGGGGGAGGCGTTGGAGGAGGTCACGTGGGCGGGGCAACATTAAATTCTTTGCGCTCGTGCCTCGGTACTCCCACTTCGTTTCCAGGTGTTCTCGTTGGTGCCGGAGTTTGTGTGCATGTTTCCGCGGTTATTGATTTCAGCACCGGAAATGTGGTACCGCGTGAAATATCGTGGCAACAGCTTCTTCAAGAAAGAAAATTGTTTCTTAACCCGATTTTCACTGCAATCTGCTTCATCTGCAGATGAAGTTTACCATTTTATCACTATTACGAACGCGTAGTTGGCGCAAACCAAGAACCGCATTAAGTTGCAATCATATTTGACTTTTCGCCTGGAGGAACGACTAGGCGAGAATCTTTGTTATGTTGTGAATTAATGAGAACGAATGATTTCACCAAATTTGTCTTCGAATGGTTCCTTCCTCGCTTATTTGAATTAATATTTTTTTGGCACCCTGACCCAAAAAAACCTCCGAAGCGCACGAGTGGCTATAAAATTAAGGCTGTTTATTCTTTTCGATTTACTTCGGGTGTGAATTGCGGGCTGAGGACGCCACGTCACCCCGCTCATCTCTAACGTTTCGCCGATATTCCGTAGCCAACTCCTTGACTATGTCGTCACCTGTTCTCTCGGGAAGTATTGAGGTGTGATGATGATGTGATGAATATGAGCTTGAAGTTAAAACCAATTATGAAATGACAAGCACGTGATGTAAGCAGTGTCGAACTGAGCATGAGAATTCACTAGGGACATACAGTATGAAACATTGAAACCATTTAATTGTTTTTGGATTTTCCTCGCGTTCCTAGGTCTGCATTAAAACCACAAACGCCCCTCTCATGACCGGGGATTGAGATACGCAATCACAATAAATTTTCCAATTTCTATACGCAATCACAATAAATACCTACCGTAAATACTACCTATTTTTTAGTATCTTCTAACAACAATAGCTGTGACAGACTTGAGTATTTATATTCTGCAAAACTTTGAAACTTATATCATTCTTAAACATTTCCTTTCACTTGAACAATATTCATTTTGAATACCTCTCGCGTGTTGCAGGTAAATAATTTATATTTCCCCAAACAGTTTTGCAACGAGTTTGCTGATAGGTGCCTGACGCCAATTGAAAGGATGCGTATATTGTAGAGACGTATTATTAAAAAAAATATTTTGAAAAAAATTGTATGATTTAAATGACTTCCCCAATGAAACATGAAGTTTTGCAAAATACAATTTTTCATTTGCAATTCTCCTATGGCTATAAGGAAATGCCTTGTAGTAAACGTGCATAGAAACGGAAATGAAAAAGCTGTATGTCGTGCTCTCTCCGTGGTCGCTGCTATTTCACGTCGGACATCCTTAAGATTTAACTCTCTTGTAATTGTGTTTCCTCGAAGAGGCTAATCATTTTTATTGGAATAACAGCATGCATATTCCAAAAGTGTAATGAATTTAGCAGATTCTGAGTAATTCAAGAGGGAAGCCTAAACAAACAATTTCACATATCAATTTTTAAGAGATTATTTACTGCACGAGAGACCAAGTGTTGGGGTTTGGAGCACTCTTCCAATCCCTTAAAACTAATTTTAACTATTAAAATCCACATACTCAAAATCGATACCGTTCTAGTACATGTACAAAAACTAGCCAATTTCTATTCTTCCCTCCCCTCATCTCACCCCGCTCATATATTCCATCTAGGCCGAACAGCAAACATCCCAAGTCAATTAAAGTTCAAATGTTCCGAAGATATGCTTAAACTTCCAAAGACTAAGAATTTCGTGCAGAATCTTTGTTTTCTTCCTTCCTGTTTCTCACCAGGGCAATCCTAGCAGTTTGTTCTCAAAATTCAAAATTAAATTTCAATGGCATCTGAAACAACCCGAATTAGTAAGTCATCTGAGCCAGAATAATTTAACCTCAAAGGATGCCCGAATCCGAAAAAAGTCAGCATGTAAAACTGAAATCCGTCGAAAGACGTCAGGTCGAACCAGAAGAAATAAATTTTAAAAGAATGCACATAATTGTTTATTGATTGATTGTATGTAACAGTTCTGATAACGAATAATTAACAATTCATTCCAGTTATTGTAACTGTAGAATATTGTGCAAATAGTACGAGTACAAGTTCTGGAACACTTGGCTTTGCGGTGGCTTGCGCGCGACCGCGACGCTACTGCACACGCGCGGTCGATCTCAGCGATCGTTTCAGGAATCGATTTGAGTCTTCGCTACCAGACACCGTCACGAAAGGTGTGAGATTGCACCTGGATTGGAACGGACAAGCGGGGTTGCGTCCAGTTTTAAATTACTGCTCAGTAAGAGGCAAACTCACTATGAATTAAATAAAGATGAGGTGATGTAATGAGTTTTGGAATTGACACTTTATGGAAGTAGCGTGAAAAACAACGTATATTCCGTGCACGTTTTATGACCGTGATGGACATGTTTAGATCAGCCATTGTGTAATATACAGTTATAGTTAATAAAAACGTCCATCAGCAATATTATTTATATGGTTCAAGATACGCAGATGAAATTTTCAGCAAATGATTCACAGTATATGGGGGATCTTAAATTATGGTTATTACCTTTTTGATATATTTGTTTGTAATATAAAGACAAAGGTTAAGAAGAGAAGCGTCAAAACTGGGGAGCCAGACATCTTCAGCTTTCTTAATACAAGCAGTTTCAATACTTACACCATATCCAAAATACAGTGTGTTTATTGAACGTGTTAGATTTATTTACGTACAGTACAGTAAAACTACTCTCCCTTTTTGGAAGATGTGGTAGTAATTTTATATTGTGAAATTGTGTCATATTGGATTATTTACATTCGCATTGAAATAAGTTTGAGGCTTCTCTCCCATTTGTCCTCAAATCGAGAGACAAAGATATCGTGAAATGATTAAAGAGGTAATAACATGAAGGGCTTTGTTTTTAGCGAGTTTGTAGAATCAATTAAAATGTGCAGTCAAGCTTTCGCTGGACACAATAGAACAGCACATCTGTGTAATAAAATTTTTAAAAGTGACCTAAATTAGGTTCTAAAAGCATTATAAACACACTTTCTCGATTCGTTCTATTATGTATATGATGGGTGCAGTGTGTTCAAATGTTATACAAAAAACAACATACGAGAATTTATCGACGTAATATAATTTTGAATACTGATCGCGTCCCGAAACGAATGCACGCAACAAGATAAATGTTCATTGTCCAGTTTCAATCTCACAAACCATTATGTGGCGTTATCTCTTTTTGATCGAATGCAGAGCATTTATCAACAAGAATAGACGTAGCAAGTTTTTAAAGTTGTCCTGAAGAGCTTTGATGAGTGACATTAGCCATAATGCATTTACGCATAAAATTGCTTATTGTTGTGGTGTACAATTCATTCCGTACTTTTTGTGCGTATAAGTAAGCTCGACGTTTATCTGAAATTGCGAGAATAGTTTTGCAATTGTTTTCCTCATAAATGTACATTATTTATTTATTTCTTATTCAGTTGGCACCAATTCAATCTATTTGGATAGGCAATGAGAAACAGCGCAGTAGGCCTAGGAAACCTTTCAGAGCACTGGTCGTTTCAGTACTTAGTTAGAGCAATTGGGCATAAACCAGGAGCCCTGAATTCCTGTCGGGTGACTAATTCTTTGAACAACTTGAGTGAATGATTTTCCATTTCATTTCAACAAGGAAAATAAAACAAATGTAAAAATAATTAGCGCATACGTCTTTACTCATCTGTACGTTCATCTCAGTGCCTCCTGCACATGAATTCTTTCAGGTTTGATAATGTGGTTATCTATACGAAGTTTGAAAGGAAATGCCCATTTATGAATTAAGTTCGCGACGTTCGAGTAAACTGATTTTCGTGCGTGACAGTTTACTTTCGCGATGACGGTGTAAACAACCGTTTTGCTCTCTGAGTGTACCAAGAAACTGGGCCGAAATTTGGACATGTGGGACCCCCAAGTTCAAATTTATAACAGACAAACTTCGATATTTCAGTATAACAGATGGCTCAGTAGTGTAAGTAACGAGTCTACTAAAATTGCTACCTCGTCCTCTATCTTCAATTTTATTTTATTTCTTTCTCTATTCTTTGACTGAATAAAATAACTTAAATTTGAAGGCATCACTGAAGATTCTTGAGAAAAAAAAATCTGAATTGAACTGAAGAAATTGTTAAGACTTTTTTCCCCAAAAAGAGTTCATGATGTCCGATCCACTATGAGCCACTAAAATTTTCCTTTACAGAAGTTTGTTTGAAGATACAAGGGCATTAAAAATGTAGGCATTGCCTGAAACAACATAATGCTACCTCGTTTAGGCTCGCAAAGGCCTTCGTGAGCCGGCCCTCCTAGCAAGCGCTGTTCGCAAGGGCTGCGGTCCGCTCCGCGCCGCGCCGCGCTGCGCCGGCGACGCGCGGTGAATTATGGGGCGCGTAGCGACTGCAGGCAGCGCCCCGCCGGCCGCAAGAGATGCGGCTCTGTTTACCCGGATCGCTCGTATTTCATCACGCGTCTTCACCCTTCCCCCTCCTTTCTCCTCCTCCACCCTCCCTCCGGCAGTGGCGCCCCGCAACTTCCCGCACTTAGCGGTGAGCAGTGCGGTCGAAAGCGCGCCTTGACACCGCCTGTAAATTCAGGACGGGTCGCCGCGCACGCCCGCCCGCCCACCCGCCCGCCCGCCCGCCCGCGCAAAGGAGGAGAGGAAACTTGACGTCGTCTCTGAAGACAATACAATGGCACGTCGAAGCGGAGCCAAAATATCAACCCCACACTTGATATTTAGAGGAAAAGGAAACCAGAACGGAAGAATAGATTTGGTTGTTGAAGTTTCCCTGATTTAACAACGCAGCCAATAACTTACGTCCATTTTTGTCAAAGCGCTGAAAAGTTTACAGTTGAAATGATATTATATTGTTATGAACTGCTGTCAACAACATAGGTGAAATACAATTTCTCTCTAACAACCCGGCTTATGTTTCATACGTTTGTTAGAAGTGTTCTGATATCGGCCCTAAATTTTTCTTCCTCCCCAGTCACTGCATTGGTTGTCTATATTTTTTTTCTTTTTGTTTCTGTTGTGTTCTCGGATGCTTTTGTAGAATTTGTATTCCACTGCTTGATACTTCACATGCAAATCCTAAAATATCTGAAACATAAAATGTATATGTTTTAGCTAAGTAGGTATAGCAGGGAAGTGGGAAACTTTCCTGCATTCCGCAGTAGTCTTTTGCCCTACTAGGGATGATTAGGCTATTAATAATACTAATACTATTACTACTAGTACTACTACTAATGATGATGATAATAATAATACTAGTAATAATAATTATAATAATAATGTCTCCCAAAGTCCAGCCCTACGTCCGAGCAATTGAGAACTTAGCCACGTGGGAGACGGGCAACGTCAGAAAATTTGGCGGCAAACAGGGCGATGGCACACCCATAGAGATATGGAGACACGGAATATGCGTCGTAAGGCCTCGGAAAAGCAGCCGCTGCCTGGAGAGCGCCGGGGCACCTTCGGAGCCACCGCTGGAGGTGACAGCATGCGAGCCGGTGGTGATCAGGAGCTGAACAGGCGGGCCCTGATCGGGGATAACCCCGAATATACTACAGCCGAACATAGCAGCACCCATCCATCTCCACTTATAGCTGCACCTGCCGCAAGTGCTTCCCAGAGAAGCAATCTATTGCTTCCAGAGACCACTGCCGCAGGCAGGCAACGCAGAAGGATGAAGTGGACTATAGAAATAAATACCTTCATCATGCGTGAATACTACACCATTACCAAAATGGAGACTGACACTACGGCATACCGACAAAAGTTGCATCAAAGATTTCTTCACCGTTTCCCTGATTCTGAAGTTAGTGAGCAAAGAATAGCGGACCAGCGTCGAGCAATTGTTCAGAAAAACTCCTCTCTGCCCCAGTTTTGGAAGCAATCAAGGAAGAAGTGAGAAACATGCTTAACTCCTCAGAACCTAGTAATCTGAGGGCAGTGGAGATATCAGCTGTGCAAACTCACGATGACAATGGAACAAGCATGTCAGAAAGTATGGATGATAAGAGTAGAGAAGAGGTGCAAATTCGCAATGAATTTGCAGTCGCACTTGCGGAATTTGAAGGAACTGACCCACTGAACCGCTATCTCATTCCCAGACAAAATTGCTCGAAGAAATTAGCAAGAGCAATCAGCGTCTTGAATGAGAAAGTACTGCCACAACATCTACAACAAAGACCATCTTTCGAAGAAGTACACACAGCAATTTATTGTGCTGCGGTTGTGGCTTCAAGATGTAACGGTTCCAAGCTTTTCAGCCACGTAGCAACTGCCCACAATGATCGAAGTGAAAAAAGAATGCCACCTTGGGAAAGACGGCTGGTGAATCGTATAGAAAGCACTAGGAGAGATATTGGGAGACTCACACAATTTAAAAATGGAAATACCTCAGAAAAACTGAGAAGAAAGATGAATAACATCCTTATCAATACAAAAATACATACGGAGCACGAGCCCTTGAATTCAACAATAACAGAACATCTTGACACCCTACGACAAAAGCTTTTGTCGTTAACAAAACGCCTTCGACGCTACAGGAATTGCACTACGAGGAAGCAACAGAATTCTCTTTTTAACAGAAACCAGAAAGCATTCGACAGGAATATGTCAAAGGGCAAAGGGCTTGTAAATGATATGGAAGAGTCCAAGCTTCCCTCAAAGGCACAAACAGAGGACTTTTGGAAGCCTATCTGGTCATCTGCTGTGTCCCACAACCCAGATAGGACATGGATTGAAATGGAATATGACAGACACCGAGATATTCCTCTAATGGGTGAACCAATCATCACCGTAGAAATTGTCCAAGCAGCTTTGAACAAAGCACATAACTGGAAGGCACCAGGCAGTGATAACCTCCACAATTATTGGCTCAAAAAATTTACCAGCACTCACCATCATATAGCTATATAATGCAATATTTTCTTCACAATCCAGAAAATCTACCTTACTTCCTCACTGAAGTAGAACATTTTTGTTACCAAAGGAGGGTGACACTAAAGACCCCTCGAAGTACAGGCCTATAACCTGCCTTCAAACTTTCTACAAACTCATAACATCTTGTGTTTCACAAATGATGATGACACACAGTGAGGAACAGAACATCTTAGCAAATGAACAGAAAGGATGTAGACCTGGATCTCAGGGATGCAAGGAGCAACTCATTATAGACTCTGTAATTATGGGGCAAGTGCTTGAAAAACAAAGAAACTTGTACGCATGCTACATAGATTACGCTAAAGCATTCGACACCGTGCCCCATTCTTGGCTCCTTCAATGTTTGGATGTATACAAGGTCCACCCGTTTATCCAAAACTTCCTGAAAACTGCGATGAGTCGATGGAATACAAAACTGTATCTCTCTAATGGAAAACAATCCGTCCACACATATACTATACACATCCGCCGAGGGATTTTCCAGGGTGACTCTTTAAGCCCTTTATTGTTCTGTTTAGCCTTGAATCCCCTCTCTACTCTACTTAATTCATCTAATTATGGAATCGCTCTTAAAAAGGGGAACTCAACTCTTCTTCGTGTCTCACATCTCCTTTACATGGATGACCTGAAGCTCTATGCAGACACTGAGAGTCATATGCGGCAACTAATAGACGTGACGGAGAAGTTCACTGACGACATTAAGATGAAATTCGGTTTGGATAAGTGCAGGAGAGTGAATATCATTCGGGGTCATATGCAAGTTATAAATTTGGAAACTGATAATGAACCAAAGATTACCTTCATGGAACCCCATGAAACTTGCAAATACTTGGGTTTCCAACAGTCACTCCGAATCTAACACACTGTTACTAAGAACATACTAACAACTGAAGTGTGTAAACGATTGCATGGACTCTTAAAAACTCAACTCTCTGCTAGAAACCTTGTGCAGGCCATCAATTCATTTGTTATTCCAGTGCTGACATACTCCTTTGGCGTTATTAAATGGAGCAATACCGACCTCGACAACCTCCAGAGAACAATTCGAACCGCTATGACTCAACACCGAAAACATCATCCCCATTCAAGTACTGAGCGTTTTACCCTTCCAAGGTCGCAAGGAGGGCGAGGTATTGTAGATCTCATAAATCTACACAGCTCTCAAATTGCTTCACTCAGAAGATACTTCTTGGAACATTGTGGGAGAGTTCAGCAAGCAGTGAGCGCAGTTGATAATAACTATAGTCCTCTGAACTTGAAAAAGCTTGATCCGCCTGTTCAACCAATCATTGAAACGGAAGAGAAGATATCCATATGGAAAGCGAAGGCACTGCATGGTACCCTCACGAGCTGAGTAAACCAGAAGTCGACATCTCTGCGTCGCACGCATGGCTCCAGCACGGGGATCTCTTTCGGGAGACAGAAGCCTTCATGATAGCTATCCAGGACCAAGTGGTACCAACATTGAACTACAGAAAACACATTCTGAGAGATTCTACCATTCATTCCGACTCGTGTAGATGTGAGGCTGCAAGCGAAACTATCCAACACGTGACAAGTGGATGTAGCAGCCACGCACAGGTGGAATACAAAAAGAGGCATGATGAAGTGGCGAAGCAGGTACACCAATTATTGGCATTGAGAACAGGCTTACTCGCCACTTCCGTGCCGTATTATAAATATGTGCCTCAGAATGTGCTTGAAAGTAGTGAGTACACACTCTACTGGGATCGTTCCATTATCACTGACAGACATGTCGGCGGCAATAGACCCGATATAACGTACATTGATAGAAACCAACAGCAGGTTTTCCTTATCGATATATCAATACCCAATACCCACAACATATCGGGAAAATATCAAGAGAAGATCCAGAAGTATGCCGATCTCGCCTATGAAGTCGCAACTCAGTGGAACTTCAGTAAAGTGACAACTGTGCCTATAATAATATCAGCTACAGGAGTGATCCCGAAAATGACACTTCGGGCACTGGAGTGTCTTCACTTGGATACCAGGAATGTATATAACATGCAAAAGACAGTAATTTTGAATACATGCCGTATTGTCAGAAGCCATCTGAACCTTCAGTAAAGCAACCACACACCTGGTCATCATACCTGTGTGTGGTTGGCATACCGACCAGTAGATACTGTGAATAATGTAAGATAATAATAATAATAATAATAATAATAATAATAATAATAATAATAATAATAATAGCAATACTCGCACTTCCGCTGGGGTCAGACAACTGAATAAAAATTTAACTAAACGTTCAAAAGTTGTAAGTGTTGGTTACAGTCAAGTCTCATTCAAATCTTCGTAAATATTTTGTGTCTTGTGATTAATATTTAAGAAAAATCTCTCTCTTATCTAATATAATAATTATTTTTATTATTATATAATCTACTTATTGAATGCTCACAAAATATTATAACCGCTAATTTATTTATTAAATAGGTTTTGTTTATATGAAGGTGCGGGCTCATTATATTGGGAAAGAACTGATTTATTAAAGTATTGATTATTTACTGAACCAAACACATAAATGACAGTGACAAGGCAACTAGTCGTAGTATATTTATTAATTGAAAAAATATATTGATCTTATTAATGTTTACAAAATCAATAAATGACGTATGAACATGTCATTTGAAGATCATTAATATTGTTATAATTATGTGTTTTCATTATCAACGACCTTTCTCGATCCAAGATCGTTCATATAATGATATTTTATGGCATAGAGTATGACACAATAGACATTTACGACATGAATAATTACTTTATCATACATTCAGTCAATCGCTTTGAGCGAATCGTGGGGGGCGGTAAACTTTCTCTTACGAATTTACTATGCTGTTTTACAAATTAGAAAATTAGAATCTAATTCGCTAGTTTTCAAAACAAGTATTTATGCATAACGCTTAACATTAATAATAGCATAATATACAAATACCAGTCAAAGGATTGGGAATAATGTTTGTAGTGACAAAAACGCAGATGCGAAATTTGATTATGACCCGGTTGATAAACATTGCACTATTAAAATTGGCACATTTATCTACCATATTTACAGTTTCCACACGTTTCTACCAACGGTCCAGACTGCGTCTTCTTCGCGTCTGAAGTTCCCCGGTTTGCAGAACCCGCACCCCAGCTGCGCTTCCGAGGCCGTCCTGCCATCTATCGGCGGACCCGAGAACTAGCGCTCCGCACGTCAGCTCGCACAAGAAGTTGCCATCCGCCCTCTTTTTGTGATTCGTTTTTTAATTGCTTATCTCGCGTTGATTGGATGAAAAACTGTCGCCGTATCTGTATTCAGTTTCATAATAATGCTAATTCTCGCAAGAAGTCTTTTCCTCCGTCTTAATTAGGGAATAAAAATGCTAATTAGGAAGCGGCGGCGCTGTTTCGAGGCGGGTGTGACGCTGATTGAAAAATAACAAGCGAGGCGTCGCGTCGGAGGAGGCCCGGAACCGCGGGCGCACCCTGGGGGTGTGGGGTGGGATGGGAGAGGACGCACCCCATCACCTTATAGTCGGTCGTCTTCCTCTCAGGTAATCGAAATTGCCTCCGCCGGCGTTTTCGCTGAAGGAGGTGCGATCGTTATGCAGTCCAGAATGGCGCCATCAGATTTGATGTTCAGAAAAAAAAAGTGTTTTAGTTTTTATTACGTTGAGTTTTTGTGATGTTTGAATTCAGATTGGTATATCTAAAATACATAGATTCGGGTTAGGAATGAGGAAGCATACGTGATGGTTTTCTGATTCAGAGGGTAATTACTAGTCAGTCAGTTTATTATTGGCAATTTAAAATGATAAATTAAAAAGTATATATAAATTGCAAGAATAAAGAATCTAAGGGAAGTTGATCAAATTGTTAATTTAATTCTTATTTCCTTTGTGAGTCAGATATCATCGAAATGTACAACCTTTGATTCTTGTTCTGTCGCGTTAAATGGTTAATAATCTCTTGTGTATAAAATATTTTTCGATGATTCCCATAGTAAGTTTCCATATTTTCTATTTACATATCAGTATTTGAAACATTGGAGAGTATGCGCTCTTAAAAATTGAAAGTGGTGAATACATTAAAATTAATTTTGTCATTTCGTACAGTAAGGGGGAAAATCCTTAGATACAGTCATATGATATCATATTGAGATCAGAAGTTTTTATCAAGATGCGTTCCGTTGTGACTTGGGTACATTAGTATTATGTAATTTTTGTGTTAAAATCTGAACATCTGTCCATTGTTTAAAATATTATATCAATTATTTGTTTTTGACATTTAAGCCTGAGGATGGAAATAGTTATTTTCCAAAATGCTGTTGTTAGTATTATGTATCACATGTAATATATTCATATATAACAGTTAATAATTTTCTGTATTTAAAGTAAGGGTCAAATACAGTCTGACAAAATTGAAAAGACTATAGACAAAAATATAATAGTAATTATAACAATAGTAATCTTAAAATTTGAAATTAAACCAAAAATGTATTCTATTAAATAATCGTTTACATCTGAGAATCAGTTGTTTATATTATTCCGATCTTTTATTCCTCAATACTTGTAGCGAATCGAATGTTTAAATTAGTTACTGTATTTTTGTACATAATATTGTTGTTAGAAATTAAAAGAGAGTTCATTGGACTCTGTGTGCTTTCCAATGTGAAACACTCTTTCTTTTTATTTATCGATTAGTAATTGCAATGAGAATCTTTGTAGTATCGATAACCAGGTAAGATAATGGTTTCCTCTTTAATAGTACAACTAACAAGATCATTCAACGGGCATTTATCCTCTGAAAAGATTTTCCCGGGGGAAGGCAATATTCTTTTTTGCCAACTTAGCCTTCTCTCAATGAAAGGCCAACGCGAGGCTTCTGTTCGCGCCGACTCCCAACCAGGCGTGGAGCGTCGTGATTCTTGTCGGCCGAGTTCTGGAAAGAGCATACGGAGCCAAAAGGCCGAGGGAAGGGCGAGGGCGTGGGCGTGGGCGTGGGCGTGTGGGGAAGGAGGAAGCGCCGCCGAATAGTTGTGGGGCCGCCGGACCGGGCGGGCCGCCGCCGGACACGGGCCGGACAATGTGCGGACACAATTAGGGCGCTGAAAGGGGGTGATTTGTCGCCGGCGGGGTGGCGGCGCCGGCCGTCGCCCGCCGCCGTATCTTACAGGGGTGGCCGGCATGGGGCCCCTCCGACGAAATTGCGCAAATGTTGGCAGGGCCGGGCAATTTGCTTTGGCACTTGGCATCAGGCCGAACCAAAGTTGGTTTGTTGAATAGGCACGGAATAGATCCGTGTTTTGCGAATTTTATCTCTGTCACGAATGTTGTTTGTCATTTATCAATTATCATCGACTTCAAACTCGGCAAAAACTACCCAAAACCAAATAGAATATGCTCAGGATTTCCCAAGGATAAACTCAGACCTCCATAAATACTCAACGTCATTAATTCCCAACAGCTATTAATATAAAATAACATAAATATTTTATTCAATGAATTATAAAAATAAATTCACAACAAATTAGTTTTTCAATATTATACACTGAACACAGCCTGTAATATTCAGGACAATTAGCGTGAAAACGAATGTCAAAGTATTATTTTGTAAAATGTTAACACCCCTGAAAGGCAGCAATGCCGAACAGGAGGTAATAAATAAAAAAAATCAATTATCGTGAAATTGTTTTAAATATTTCTCCAATAAGATATAATAAATGCCTAAAATTGGTTGTAAACATAGCGTATTTCTAAACATGTATATTTTTGTACATAGGGATAGATTCGATTTCTGGAACATACGCAGCCATATTTCACTGTTACGATTGACGCTTAGCACCTCGTTTGGAATTACTCTCTCGGTAGTTCACCATTGCTCGTTTGCGTAAGTTCCTCCCTGGATTGGGTTTTGTTTTCCTAACGTGACATTGCCATAATCTTTGTGAAGCTTGTCACCTCTCAGTGAAGATGAATACTAATCGTGCTACCGTTTAAACCTCCGTCGCCGCATTAAGTGCTTCAGTCCTCCATCTCCCCCTAAATAATGCATGTTTAATATGATGTGATCAGTTCATAGTTGTATCTTTGGCCATTGAAAATGTTCAGTGAATTAAAGTTATGTAATAAAAAAAATGCTGTAACAAGATTATAACTGGGTTCACCATTTGCCTTCGCATTTTGAGATGAAAATTTTTCAATTCTTTTAGCGAATGTTTCTTGGTTATATAAAAAAATATTTTCTTAGCTATATAAAAATAGTTATTTTACCCTTAATATTCTAACCTCAAATATTTTGTCGATGAATACTCCCCACAACTCGAGCAAATATTATGAGTTCGACAATAATTTGCGTCCTTCTTTACGGTGTACAAGCGCGCCTGATTCATGTATTTTATTCAATAGATTGAATATATATGATTTGTATAGTTTTATTCTATCGGAATAATGATAATTTAAAAGAAATAAATGTCTCAAAAAGACAACAGATTTTGAAATTATTGCATATTTGTTGACAAAATAATTGTTATCAAATCAGGGGTATATTGACGAATATGCACAGGAGATACGTGCCTACGGCTGCTAATTTTATGGGAGGGCAAAATTGTGGACTAAAATTGTGTCTAAAGATCCTCTACATCGTCGCGGGTGATTTGTTTTTCTTTTTTATTTGTATTATAGAAGTTTTGGACAAAATTATTGAAACTCGAAAATTAATTAATAGTAGAATGATAATACCTTCTGCTTTATGATTTGTGTTAAGTCAAATTGAGCCATGTTTTCATTTTTCAGAAGTCGTAGAATTAAGATTTAATTACAATTACATAAAAAGAGTCTCCATGTTACATCGTTATAATTTATTCATATTATAAATTTTAGATATTACACTTATTTGAATGTAATTTTGATAATCTGTTTCAAGATGTCTTGTTTCGTTCGTATATTCTAGTGTTAAATGTCGACATCTATATGATTTTAAGAATTTAAGTACAGAATAATAAATATTCCTAGCTACAAAAAACTTGTTGAAATTATATTATTCCTGTACATCAAAATATATGAATTAAAAATTAATGGACTTCCCATAAGAAAATTGAACACTTATAAATTATTAATTACATTATTTTTTATTTTAGTCATCAATATTTGTGTCCAATTTTTAACATAAATTACTCAAGTTATTATATGTAGATTTTTTCTTAGATTTTTTGAAAAAATAGGTGGCAATTTTCGCGTGCCTACAAGCAACAACATTTTTAATCCGCTTCTGAGTACGCAAGCTGTTATCTCGTTTGTTCAATGTCAAGTTGATCGACTTCCAACACCAATTCATTTTACATCTAATGTCATGCTGTATTTAGGTAGCGTTTCGTCAATGAAATTGCTTTTAAAATAATAATTGAATTGAATGATTGAATGTGCACCATTTTGAGTGACCGCTTATTCTAATGGTATCATAGGCGCAGAATTAGTCTACCTTTTATGAAAGGGAAATCAACATTAATTAGATACGAAATAATATTATTCCACCATAAAATTATTCACAGTATTACTCGTCATTTTGTGAATGTTAACTATGTGTGTAAAGTATTCCTTCAAAACTTTTTTTTCCAGCGTTACATCACACTGTGATAAATGTTTTCAGAAACATTCGCATATGCAATCATGCTCTTCCGTTGAATTTCCCAGTGTATCACTTGAAACGCTATATGTACATCAACAATCCATGAACGTCGCGTATTTTTAAACCTAGGTAGCATTTCGTGTTTTTCATCCATACTCTTGTCGCTTCCCCAATTATATTTGGAGAAGTGTTGTTTCATTACAATATTTCTCTTGCGAAATTAAGAAAGTAATTTCGTTGCAAATAATTCTTCACTACGGATAGTTCGTGCTTCAGAATGAATTAATGAAATACATTGAATTTGATAGAACCGAAATTTGTGTTAATAATCTGTTATGTTACGCATGTATTGTTAATTTTATTTGTATTTTTTGTTTTCTTACTATAAAGTTTCTGAAATCTTTGTTAAGAGCTCAATTAAAAATATAGTCTGATTCGTAACACTTACTGAAAATACTTCTTACATTTCTAAATATACTGATCGTTAAAATTGTTTATTTATAATTTAAAAATTTACTTTTCTCAAAGAACAAATACAGTAAGGTAGTTTTTCACGCCCAAAACTAGTTATAATTGATAAGTAATCATTAATTACTAACTTCAAAATTCCATTAAATACATTAATATTGCATTAAAATGCATTGCATCCACACAAACTGAAAAAAAATATTTTATCAGTATATTTTGAAAAGAGGAGGAGAAATTATTAAAATATTTAATTTAAATAATGATAAACGATTGCGGAATTGTAACTCCGCTAGCCGACTTGCAGGTTGGCACCAGATCTGACCATCGCCTCATACCGAGGAAAGGATACCTACATTTACGGGCCTATGCAGGACTAATGGCATTGAATTGAATTGAATTGAATTGAATTAATGCCTTATTTTACGTGGCGAGACTCAGGCCATTAGGCCTGCTCTTCCGTCTGACCACGTAAATTTCGCTACGCTCCTTTCACCAACTAGCAGAGAAAGGAGGTATCTCTTGGGCGAGAAACAGGCGATTTGAATTTAGCTCAGAGGCGTCATTTAGGCTTGAGGATCTTTTACATGCAAGTAAATCTACTAACATGGGACAGCCGGCTTTACTTCCCCTCCGAAGGAAGGCGTACGAAGGATTTTTTCGCCCTGAAAAATCCACGGCTTCGTGGATTGGGTACAACAGTCCGAAACGCTAACCGTTACACCATCGCCGCCGTATGATTAGCAGCGGCATTAGCAGTCGACGCGCCCAGAAACACCAAACAAATCAATCTTCCAATGCATGCTTTTGTCTCTTTCGAATAATTCACACGCTAAGAACAAACAATCAGTCAAATGACGGAAAAACCTTCGCGGGAAATAAGATTGACATTGAGATTGAAGTTGATACTGATACCCAATAATATATATTAATTTATTTTGCGATGCATGTGTGCATTCACGCCATTGTGTGTAATTTTCAATTTCATTGGAATCTACTAGATGAACACATTCTACGTTCAAGACAATGTCACTTACGTAGTTGTTTCCTTCATTACGACTTGGAGGAAATGCTCAATCTGTAGAAATTTGCTCCGTAGGTCGAGTCAGCAGTCGTGGCCAACCCTGCAGGCGCGCGCGCGCTGGCCGCCGACACTTGGCCGGCGACTCCGCGACCACCGCAGCAATGGGTCCCGCCCCCGCCCCCGCCCCCGCCCCCGCCGCGCCAACCTTCGCTTTCGCGAGCGACAAAGAGCCGCCGCGCCGCCCGCCTTTGTCCCTGGGAGCTCCATTACCTTTACGCGCAGCGGCCGTCGGCGCCACTGTCGGCGCGTGTCACGCCTCGTCCGCCGGTGAAATATCTTCATACGCACGCCTACCGCCCCGGCCGCCCCCGGCCGCCCCCAGCCGCCCCCGAACGCTTCCAAGCGCCGCCACGCCGCGCCGCGCCGCAAAGGCAAATAGGGGGGCCGAATCGCTTTGTGGGCTCGCCGCGTCGCCCGCAGCGCCCTCTTCCGGATGTGGGAGACGGAGACTCCGATTCTCCACGCGGAGGGCAGGTTCGCTGTCGGCTCGGACCAATGGAACAAAAGTTGAGGGATACGGTTAGCGAAGCTGTAACAATTAGGCCAAGGCCTTACTTACTTTACAGTGTTGCGGTTCATTACCCCTTTGCAGTCTCGTTGTGTTAATATCATGAAATGAGGTGGAAAACTTTAGGCTCAATGTTTGTAACATTACGAATGTTGTTTTATGTTATTTTATTTATTTTTTATTTATTTTATTTTATTTTATTTTATTTATTTTATTTATTTTATTTATTTTATTTATTTTATTTATTTTATTTATTTTATTTACCGTCAGAACATCTAAAAACTCTTTGTGATGTTTGGGAACAGGTACGGCCATCAAAGAAGGCTAAGGCTTCAGACTTGGCACAATGAATCACATTTGTTTTACATTCAAAATGTTCTTCTGTGCACACTTTAACCCTTGAAAACCTACAAAAGCTTTACCGTGTCTATCGTCGCCACGGTTCACTTCTTAAATAGCATATCTAAGATCACAACGTGTGTGTGTGTGTGGGGGGGGGAGGGACTAGGGGGATGTGTTGTCCTGGAAAGGTTGGAAGGAGCATCGCGTAATATGTTAGCCTTGCGCAATATAACATTTTCACATAAATTGTGTTAAATATCTGATACAAATGAGGTATAGAATGTACAGATGGATTTTAAAAGTCACGGTGTGGTGATAAATAGTAACTATGCATGTATTGTAGTAATATTACATGTGTCAGTAACGATCCGTGGGCATCCGCATGCGTTACCTCCTTTCTCAGTGTTCTGATGATACATTTTAATTAGCCAGTGAAAGAAACTGTGGAAGACAGTTTTTGGAGTTATTTGTTATAGTTTTAAGGGGGGTGTTAATGGGTGGAATTTTAGGGAAAGGGAAGATGTGTAAATGATTCAAGGTGGACGAACATCTAATTCTCTTTGATGAACTATACGTTTTACCCAGTTGGAATATTGTTGAATAGCGCGATTGGGAAAGGAATGAGAAGAATTTAAGAGTCATGAGATCTATATAGTTGTTTATAGATTATATATTTAATTCGTTTTGGATTTGCTTGTTGCTTATGAACCAAGAGGCTTTAATGATCTTTCTGAAAAATCTATTTTGTATTACTTCCATTTTATTTAGGTTGTTTCGTTCGGCATTATTCCTGATCGGGCAGGCATTTGTGAGGGTTGGTCTTATTATTGTTTTTTAGACGATTAAGCCGCAGTCAGTGCTAAGTGCGAAATTTATATTTATTATTGGATATTTATATATTTTTGCAAAAGTTTTATCTGCTATGGATTTGATATGATGCTTCCAGTTTAGTTTAGTGTCAAGTAGTACTCCCCAAGTATTTTGCTGGTGTATTTCTACTCATCCATTCTAGATTTGCGTTTTGAAAGCAGAGGAGGGGTGGTTGAGGAAGTTTGCGGAGAGTAAAAATTTTGGCTTGAGTTTTAGATGCGTTTATCTTTATTTTCCATTTGTGGCCCATTCAATAAAATTCTTTAGGACTATCTGCATGTTGTCGAAGGCGCAGTTTCTGATAAAAGCTCATTTATGCTTTGTGAGCATTTCTGTTCCATTTCCCGCCTCGGCGCCGTGCTCCTCTGAGGCCCCCAGTGTCTCCAGAGACATCTGCGACAGCATCCTCATTTGTCCGACGCCCGAGGCCCCTGCGTTCGCCTGTAAATCTTTATAAATGTCCTTTAAACGCGCCTTAGTTCCGCGCGCGCGCCCCACGTGGGCGCCCCACGCAGCTGGCGGGGTCGCGGGTTCGGGACCCGACCCGGAAGCCGAGGCCGCGGCCCGAAGACGTCACCGCCTGCGGCCCGAAATAGAGACGCGAGCGCACGGAAAGTGCCCTCTGGGCCCCTCTGGGCCCCTGGGGCACCGCGCCGCCCCGCGACGGGAGGACGACTCAGCCGGAGGCGGCGCCGCGGCGGAGACGACGAACACGACGGCGGCGGAGAATGGCAGTCGGCGGCGGAGAATGGCGGAGAATGCCACAACGGCCGCAGTGAGCCACATCAAGCTGAAGCGTTCGAAGCTCCAGAGTGCATACCAATGGCCCATCAAGCTAGTCTAGACAGCAAAACAAAGCACCACATATTTTGTGGTCAGAACGACAATGCAATTAAGGAGAAACAAAAGTTGTGGCACAATTATTGACTGTTTAATTAGTTACTAATTAATTACCTCAAAACCGTTCTTTTTACCATTCACCTTATTCCAAAAATCGGGATTCCGTCTACTTGAAATGAAGTTGGCCTAACCACATGAAATAGAGCCATACATTTTTACTATTTAATTACTAAGATAAATGGCAGCAAAAAATTTTGAAGAAATTAAAATTCGGTCACCACTTTTCACATTCTGTGTTGGGTAGGCGACTATGATGGAGTGTAACTGCGTTGATAGAGTGATGATCATTGTATAAAAAAAGGATCAGAAATGCACCGTTCTGTTCATTTTTCTGTTTGAACCAATTT
Organism: Gryllus longicercus; assembly: GCA_038098605.1. Lineage (NCBI taxonomy): Eukaryota > Metazoa > Arthropoda > Insecta > Orthoptera > Gryllidae > Gryllus > Gryllus longicercus. Next base: position 1,513,650 of record JAZDUA010000154.1, read on the forward strand.
TTGGCTGCTTGCAGTGAAAATGCAAAATGGCAAATATTATTTTGCTCCTATACTCTGAATTATGTTCAAATAATATAATATCAGCATCCAATTGTTATATAGTTACTAGAAGTAAAAGTCAAAAATGACTGAAATCAAAATCCCTGACTAATAATTCAATATAGTAGATACTATAACACAATTTGATTTCTTTATGTAAATTCAAATTTCATTGAATTTTCAAAATTTCATTTCATATGATAAATAGATTCTCAAACTGGTGCCTGCGGTCCTATGGGGGACTGCGGAACGATTATAGGGAGGAATTGAAGGGGCCATCAGGTGAACTTTTGGGCTGTTTGTTATATTTGACACTGGTTGCCACTTCCCATGAAGGATCCGAATTCAGTTCCTCTAATATCTATTATAGTTGTTTATGTATATAGCGTTTTTTTAAATCCGACTTTAAGCGCAGCTTATTGTATTGCAATCAACAGGATTCTTGATATTCTGCGCATTGGCAGTTTGAGTTGCGCAAGCGCAGATGCTGAGAAGTGGTTTAGAGAGCTGGAGATATAGCTGTTGATTGTAGTTCCTAGTAGCGAGTGAATCAATGATTAGATCCACTGTTGTAGATATCGCACGTACGCGCGCGCAGTCTGCCGTCTGCCCTTTTCTCTGCAGCGAAAAGAGGGAGCTCGGGCTCAACACTCCAGGCTGTCTTCCCTTGTCTATCAAATTTGCATTTTCTTCGCAATACAATTCTGTATTATTATTTTATTGATTAGGAATGAATTTAGTTGAATCTAATTACATCCCATTACATTTCAGCTTCTGTAGTTTTTCCTAATCACCAATGCTGTACATCCCAAGTGCGCGTCTCAGCCAGAGATATTTAATCTTTCTACCTCTGTAGATCTCGAGTTCCGAAGCGTGCGATTGCCCGAGCGTGTGCCCGACTCCCTCTTCAAAAGTGCGAGAGACACCCCTTCTAAACTTCCCTCAAACTGCGAAACCGAATTGCACACTACCGAAACTATAAATAAAATTAAAGAATGCTAAAGCAATATCTCTGAAACAATATTACTTTAGCATGTGCAAAAAGAAAAATGTTCTTACCGAATTGCACCTCCAGATGCCATTCCAACAGTTTATATTTTATAGTGAACCTGTTGGTTTATATTTTTTATTGCTTATGGAGACGTTCTATCTGAGAAATCATTTTTGGTAGCATATCCTTGAACATAGCCGCTTCAGCCGCTGAAATCTCTCTTTTATGATTCAATCTGGAGGATGAAGGGAATTATGTTCTAGCTTTACTGCAGCAAAATCTCAAGAGATTTACAGTAAAGAGAGATTTTTTCAAATAATACCTACTCACAATACATATAGAAGTAAGTTCTAACTGAACTGAAGTACTAACCTGAATTACGAAGCCTCTTTGCACCTTCGAAACTCAGTGTAGTGACTTAAAGTGCTCATTATGATAAATGTAATGACACTAGACAGTACCTAATTTAATTGAACAACAACAATGTCACTTATAGCGTTCTGGTTTTCACCCATTCAATAACAATATGTTTTAAAATTATCAGTTCGTGTTTGAGATATATTTCTTTATTTAAATGTATTGTTATTGTTAAAAATGTATTAAAGTGACATTTTGCGAAATGTAAAATGGAGGGGAGAGTAATTTATAAAAATGTCTTGATCCAGTTTTTCGAGAACTTCCTCTTTGAATTCTCTCCTGCACGACAATAGGATAAATGATTTAAGGGAAATGTTAGGAAGAGATTTATAATATGATAATTTTGAGTGTTCAATAAACTCAATTGGAAAGGAGGAACCCCCTACAAGCAGGAGCCTTACCCTTGGCGGTCGCAAAACCCCAGTCTTTACATTGCTGAAGTAAGCGAAAGCGTTGACTCAAGGATGGCAGCTCACGGTCACACTCAGGTGACAGAAGGAAAAAAGGTTTTATGATCAGCACAGTTCATATTTTTTCTCAAAAACATTAACTTATACATATTTAACGACGATCTACTCAACTCAGTTTATAATCAATGTTCACTCTCTTAATTGGAGTGTTTTTTTTGTAATAATCAGATTTTTTACCTTAATCCAAAAACGTGTACAATGCAATGGCCGTGTTTACGGTGATGTGAAAAGGTCAGTCGAACAAAATCTAATGCGCACTATTATTGTATTATAAATGACGAAATGGCATAAAAGATACACGTAAATATAACGAAATTTCTGCGGAGGCCACGGTTCCAGTTAATGGGTTGTTACTGCATTTTAAAGGATGGTTATTAGCAGCTTTTCTTTACAGTAATGAAATACTAACTTAAAATCAACCGAATTATTATTGACTAGTTGCGGCAGCAGCCAAAAGGCTGCTGAACAAAACACCTTCTCAAAGAGGAGCACGCAAGTTACTCAACGGCAACAAATTACAGTCTTCACGAATACTGCAATAACTTAGATAAGTATATTTGTATAGTACAACAGTTCTTTACCTATCAGGAATTCAAAGAAGTTGCTTGTTGCATAACGCAACTCGTAACAAATATTTAATGGCAAAGCCTTGCGGCCGCGTGACGTCATTTGGGTCGTGCAGCAGTGACACACTGATAATAAGAATGCAGTCGGTTCATAAAAAACATGAATCAACGCAAAAACAGAATTAAATATTTACATTGTTCCAGTCAAAATCGAAAAACATGTTTAATTGCTATATTATTATTATTATTATTATTATTATTATTATTACTACTACTTTTGGAGTATCTAATGAAACCATAGACATCTCTCGCTTGGCCATTGTGCTTAGTTTTCTTTCGATATCTGCGCGCACTGGAAATTAGTATTATGGCCTGGAACAGCTAGAAAGCTGCTGGTCAAAACCACAAATGGTTTTTGAAAACGTAGCACACACATCGCTCAATAAAAACAAATAAATATCCTCGCATAATACTACAATAAATCAAATATTTTAATAAAAACTGTTTTCGTGAATAGTGCAATAATATATTCTTATGGTATACACGAATATACAGTAAAACAGTTCTTTACACGCCAAGAATATAAAAATGTTCCATACTGCAACACTTGAATGACCAATAAAAAATGGCGTAAGTACAAACCTTTGAGTCTAACCTTCAGTCGGAAGGCACAGTTTGATATAATAGACAGAATGACACAATCAAATATGTGTAATTTCCAGCCAAGATCGAAACCTTTCTATTTTTTTAATATTTTCAGAGTTCCTGACTATCTGAATGAACCAGCCTCCTTTCAGATGGCGAGATGCAGAATAGTTTTCTTTCAATTTATGAACGCATCGGAAATTAGTAATGTAGATCATATATTTTATCTTAATTATTTTTACAATTGCTAGGTAAAATGCATTTATTATACACTCTTGTGAAAGGAAAGAGCATCTCTGCAAGAAACCATTTTGTCATTTTACTTGTTTCCATAGTGTTTACAACTAAATTTGTGTCGTCGATCCCTCACAGCTTAAAATCATATAATTTACTCTTTTCCACCCTCATCCCTATACCAATCATTTCTCTCTATCATGGTCTGCGTCTCTTCCAAGCGGTGTCTATTGCCCTGTCCTCTCCTTATCGCTCCTTTCTGATTCCTATCTCCCTCACCATCCCTATTCTTCCCACACTTCCTCTCTTCCTCCATCACCCTCACTCTCCTTCCCGCACCCTGACTCTCCGTCCTCCACCATTTCCCTCCTTCCCTGACCCCTTTCGCTCTTCCTCACGCTCGTTTCTCCTACCCTCTCTGTCTAACCCCTCTCTCTCCCTCTTCTCTCTCTTTTTCTCTCTTTCCCTCCCTCCCTCCCTCTTTCTCTCTCTCCCTCGCTCCCTCTTTCTCTCTCTCCCTCTCCCTTATTCATTTTCACAGATTTATAAATATTCGAGCTCTAATACTGGAAGTGAATAGTTAGTAAAAAGTTATACGCCTAACTAGAAAATTGTATCTCATTTCAAAAATGATGTTGACGTAAAACGAATCATTCCATCTCCTTCAATATGTTCAGGGAATCTGCCTCTCTGGAACAATCTTAAATGACAAGAATCATACGCGAAGGACGTCTCCAGCGTTCATCTGCAGTGCAGCCGGCAGAAGCAGAGACAACGGCAGGGGCGGCGGAATGCGCGGGGGACGAAGGGTGGCTCCTCCGCGTCGCGCCACACGGTAGGGATTAGCGGCTCCCGACGCCGTGCGACACGGCGCGGCGCGGCGCGGCGCGGCGCGGCGCGGCGCGGCGCGGCGCGGTTTCGCACGCGACGCCGCGCCTCGCGTCTTCCGCTTCCGGCGCCGTGGCCCTCCGCAGCGTCCTCCCGCTTCCCACGGTGGCCCGCGATCGGGCGTGGGACGTCGCGTCGGGAGGCACCCCCCCTGCGGAGCGCCCCGGAGGACCCGCCTTCCTGCCGCGCGTATCTGTCTGGCGGCAGGCGTCCTCTTCCTGCTATCTGTCTGCGCGGGGTGCGCGCCTCCGGGCGGTTCGGTCGCACGGGGATGACCTCCCCGGTGCGTTTCCGTTGCCGCGGAGGCGCGCGCAGCATCTCCCGGAGGAAACCGGGGGCCGAAAGAGGAAGGCGGAAACCAAGGATCACTGAAGCTGATGGGGGGGATAATGAATTCCTCTTTAATGAGCAGGGGTGGATCCTCAAGAGGAGGGGATAGTGGTTGCAAAACTGCACGTGGGAGAGTCTGGACGAAGAATTTGTTTTGTGAGGGCATAAGGACATACTTACACAAGTAACTTAGAAATGAACCAATACATTTTTACTTTCTCTTCTGACTAACGTGAGAGGAGAAAGTAATGTAATCGTAATGTAATCGGCGATTTTTACACACAAACTCTTATTGCCGGGCCCTGGCAAGGAAAAAGTGGATAAATCCAGTTGCTAAATATAGAAAGAAAAAAAATTCGTCTAAAAAGTGGTGTAGCGAGAATCCATGTTTTGTGGGTCTTTCATACCGAAAAATGGTTTGAACATCTGCCTGTGTGTCTGACTGTTTGGCTGTCTGGCTGTCCGACTGATTGTCGGTGTGTCCGACCGTCCGTCTGTGCACAACGCTAGCGCATAAACCGTTCTGCCGATTTTCTCCAAAATTGATATTCTCCAATCGTTCTAGTTGACGTCGCGGACCCTGGAATTTGAAATTGACATTTTTATTTTGGGGAGTACATAACATGAAGCCCGTGGGACTTTTTCAAAATTGGCTCAATTTTTTTTTGATTAAATTTTGTTGTTGGACTCTGTGAAGGACGTTGGACGTTGGAGAAGAGAATGGTGCCGGTCTCATTTTCGTTGACTTTTCCAATTTTTCGAAAATTGAAATAATAATAATAATAATAATAATAATAATAATAATAATAATAAACCTGCACAATTGGAGAGAGATTTGGTTTCACACAAAGTCTGTAGTACAAAATTCGCTCTTCAAAAACGGATATGAACAATGTTTTGAAAAAAGTAGTAGGTTTTGCATATTTTGCGATTGAAATTTACAAAACAATTTTCTCAAAACCGCTCAAATTTTTTTCTTTAATTTTTTTTCACATATGTAACAAGGAATGGTAAGAAATATGGCGCTACTCTCATTTTCGAGTATTGCTCTTTTATTTTTGAAAATTGCAAAAAAATTTCAAAACTACAAAATTGAAGATAAGAGATTTTTACCTCCGACTGTCTATTGTACAAAATTCAATCTTTAAAAAGGTAAAGTACAATGTTTTGAAAATACAAGTCTTTTTTTCGTAATTTCTGCTTGAAAGTAATGAAATATATACAGGATTTACACCAACTACAGGCCATGAGAAATATTGAATAAATGATATGAAAAATAATTCATTTAATTTTAATTATTATTTCCTTTTAAAATGCTAATATTAATTCTACTCATTTCTTTATAGCGTTTTTTACTATTTACTGAATGTGCATTCTCAATGCATTGATGTATTTCTTTTTAAACAATCCGCAAAGCTTAATAAGAAATTTCGCAACACTGCCGCATCGATAGAGAAGTACTGGAATAGCACTTGTTTTGTTTATATCACCTCCTCTCTTCCGAGAAACCATGTTGAAAAGCAAAAGTATTTATCGTAACAGAAGTTTGATTGTTGGAAGTTGGTGATGAAATGAAACGCTCGGAGCTCTCGTCTTACGGCGAGCAATCGGAACTCTTATCTTTCGACGAAAGGCATTTCACGAATATTCGTAATTATTTTGATGTCAATCGTGTGTGCATATATGTATATATGTATATATGTATATATGTATATATGTATATATATATATATATATGTATATATATATATGTATATGTATATATAATATATATATATATAATCTAATTACTGTTTTGATATTATTAGCCAAACAAATGCAGATAGTTTTTCTAACTGCAATAGAGCTGCACTGGCAACAGTGCGTTGCTCACTTCTTGGTTGAATTGTACGTTTTCAAATAATGGCTGAGGCGTTTGTAGCGCAGAAATAGCAATATTTCATTATTACGTAGCTGTTTCTAAAAACGCGAGAAAGTATATGCTATTGAGCGCCACTAGTTCATTTTCCATTGCACCTGATGAAGTAATTCCCAATTATTATTCTCAAAGATTTTCAAGAAAATGGTTACATTTTAGAGCGTGTTTTGAAAATCTTGAAAGAAAGAAAGTAAGAAAATGCAAACTCGCCCGAAGGCCACACTGTTCCGGAAGAACCAATCATGTTTTAATTATGGCTCGTGGCGTGTTCTTCTGCTGTCTGTATTGGCATAGCCAGTTAGTATGCTATGGCATTGGCTTCGTCGAAGCCATCGTCGGTTGGATGGTCCAGGGTTTCCACAAGAGAAACGGGGACGGTGGGAGCACTTCAATGAAGACGTCGAAACCTTACCGTGGACGAGGTGGTGGAGCGAATAGCGGAGGCCAAGGATGAATTGCACGCAGAGATAATGAATTCCGTAGTAGTTATGAGAGTTGAAGGTATCGTCGACAATAACATCAGAGGCCACTTGAAGTGAGATGATGGAGATAGTGTCCGAGGCTTCTAGACAGTATGACACCGATCAAATACGCAACTAGAGCGTAAATATAGAATTATCCAGGACAACGGAATTCTTCTAATCATTCAATTCCAACCAATCTTAATTTGTTTCTGTTAACAATATTATTTCTAAGTATTCTTCGTCAATTCTGTGTTTGTTGATCTAAAAGTCAGGTATGAATGCGGTAACGGATTCCAACACTTCTGATTTGTTAGGTTTTCAAGTGAAAAAAAAATCCATACGATAGTAGGGAGAATCCAGGAATGGAGTTAAAAGTATTCAAAAATTGAAAAGCGATTATGGCAAACAAGAACAGTATAAGGAAAACTTCATAAAGAGTTTGTTGGTCTGTCAGAAGTTGTCCGGTTGTCTGTGATTATGTCCGCTAGTATCACGATATCTATAAAACAGTTCCAGTGCCCTGAACATTTTAATTAATTAAATGGAATAGAAAGGTAAAAAGATGATTCGAAAGGCGATAAGAGATAAATGCAATGAAGAAATTGAACTATAAATACTTCTGAAATAGAAAGAAAGATATAAAAAACAATATGAACAATTTTGTTCCTGAAAAAAATACAAATAGTAACATGGTCAATGAGGATGTAATGTTAGCTTACGTATCAGACTTACTAAGTGGTTCCTAATATAGTGACAACATTATAATGAATTTTGGACCCAATAATTGTAATTTACTACAGTCCAAGAATGTGAGTTCCGCTTCCTTATGGTCACAATATTCTATGATTAAATCCATGTTACTGATTCAAGGTGATATACACCTTTCCAAATTTGATAAATTTACTTGTTTAGCGTTTCTTAAGAAAATGTCAGTTGACACCACCGAAAATACTAGAAACGAAGTCAGTAGTGAATGTATAATTAATATTACATTAAAGACATACTTTAGAGATTCAGGTGTAGTTTGAAATTTGTTTTATTTATATTTAGAAATAAAAATAATTACGTTCTTATTAAGTTTATCGTCGTATGGTACTATTATCAACATTTTGCATGAATAATTGTTCTTTCTCGATGTGTCAATGGCAATCAAATGCATCGTTAGCCATGCTTTTATCGAACAAATCAGAAGTGTTGGAATCAAATTTATAAGTTCATAAGTTGGTATGAGATTTCATTACTGTACAGCAAACTCCAACCTTTCGCCATGCTTTGAGGTCATAAACAACAAAATCGCTATAAGGTGAAAAATAAAGGAAAGAAATGAATGACAATAACAAACTAGTGTGGGGTGGAAAGCTTATTCCATTAACCATGAACCCCAAATGGGTATCGTGAATGTTTGTTATTTCGTTGAACGTTGCTATAGTTTCGCGAACATTAACATTATTGCTATTGTTAAGAATTTTTTTTACCACCGTCGTAACATTTCTATAACTTTAAGAATCCATTTTTAATAATAGGTGTTTCTTTGAACTTCAACGAAGTATTATAATCGTCGCAAAACATGCAGATGACAGAACTTTTGCCGCGGAACTGATATGCATATTTCTTCCATTCTCAGACCCATATTTTATTTGATTTAATATTTTCAGGACAAGCATCGTATGATTCTGAAACTTCCTGTTCCAATTTAATTTCATATTTTATCATTAATGTATCTGTCTTTCCGTAGTGACCTTTTCTTTTTGATCTCCATTTGGGAATCATGATACTTGGGGTGTTGTAAGAGCCAAGACAACCTTATTGTTCCAGCCAATTCGTCTTCAGTGCGTTGTAATTAAGTCAGATATTTAAAAATTTAAGGTATCCTCTGAAAATATTGTTGTTGGGCAGACAGTTTGGTGCATCTGCATTATCATCTCAAGATTATCGTATTTTTTACAATGAAACCAATTCGTTTCAATTTCAAGGATTGGATAAAATGCTGCTCCAAAATTGAATATTGCTTTCTCCAATACTTTTATCAAGGAGAAAAATAATGACTATCCACAAATGATTTGTGATCTGAGCAGTAATGTTCTTACGCGACTTCGACTAATAGCAATCATTGACAAACCTCAAGTGCATGCTTCTACTTTAATGAATTCTTTTATTGTTTTGAAAAGGTAAAAAATCCGAAAGAAAAATATATTATTGTGCAGATGGTAATTATCATTTTTAACCTATTACCAAATATTTGTATGTAAGTTCATGTGATAACAAGTGCAAAAAATCAAGTAAAGTAATATTTATATTTTGGAAGGACAATAATTACGTAAAATTCTAAATCATGGGATGTCATACCATTGGTAAGTTTTCCAAAGAAGATATTACACGTCACCTCTTCAATTAACCCTGACTGCGCATTACAATAGATTTAAGAGTAAAGTGAAGAAATGGGTGTGTAATGCAGATAGATATATAATTCTAATTTGAAAAGAGAATGGCACTTTCCTCTATTTACCAATTGTCATTGCTAATGCACATGTCTGGTTAAACACAGAAAATGTAAAGTGGAAAGCTCGTAAAAAAAGACTGATAGCTATATAAACTCCCCCAAAAGTGCACCACAAACAGCTTGGAGAAATGTGAACCATACTAAGGCATGTCAAGAACTGAGGATCAAAACTAAAGCGTTAATTGCAAAAAATAAAAAAGAACATTCAGAAATATACCATTAACCGGAGTGACTTGGGTATAGATTTTGGGATTTTTTTATTATCTACTATATAAACTAATATTTGTTACCATTAGTAACAATACTTTTTTGGTTATTTCTTCATGCAAGGGTATTTATTTTGTTATTTATTTAAAAAGAGAAGAATTAAGGCAAAGTCGTACCCAAGTCACACCACCTGAAGGGGTGACTTGAGTACACTTATTACTTTGATATTTATCGTTCGAAACGTATGTTTCTATCTCACCCCACTAGAAATAATTGGGGAAAAATAAAGAAAGAAAAAAATACATTTTGTTTTTATTACAAATATAATTACTAAAAATTATTTCAAGTCTACAATGTAAATCTGAAGAGTTGAAGATGCCTGTTTTGGTGAGTTTATCCCCCCTGAATTGGTTGAGAAAGAACTAGGTGATGCCCTCCTGATTTGTCCCTTATGTGCTTTTTTTTTCTTGTATGTTTCTGTCATTAACTGTGTGTACCTAGTAACGAGTTTATACACTGTCCTCAAGTCACTTCGCAAATGTTGAACATTTCAATAATAAATCTAGAACTACTAAAAAAGTTTTAATTAACTAATTATCATTCACACTTACCACCATATATGTACTTACCAAAGCAAAATAACTTCAAAACTAGAAGATGTCACTGGCAAATACTGTAAAAGTTCTGCAATGCTTTATGAAAACTCGAAACACATATTATGGTAAAATTAGGCGGGGGAGTATGGGCAGGGTATTTATGGGATGTCTGAGAATCACTTTTATTCATGGAGGCTGGTTAAGGAATGACAGCTCTATTTCGTTCACAGTGACTATGACATCATCTGAAATGAGATATTAGGGTACGTCCCATCAGTCACCAAGTCACCCCAGTTTACGCTAGCTTCAAAAAACAATTTGGGTACTGACTCAATTATATTAAAAATAAAATCTAAAATTCATTTTATGTTCAGATGATTGTTTTAACACACCATGTACCTTGATCTCCATTTGGAGATCAATTTTATATTATTCCCTTAAGTATTGTGCTCAATGTGTTTCGAGAACGTTAAACTTGACAATGAATTAATATTTCTTCATTTTAGAAATCTTTTACTTAATGGGTTTCGAGACCTGAATATTGTAGAATAATTTAAGCAAAATGGTAGGTATGAAAAATGTTCATTGTTGGAATTTAAAAAAAATCCAGGGTAATGAAGTTTTGTGACAATGGAGAGCTCTCCTAACAGAAGTTTTGGATGAGGAGTGAGATTGTCAAAAGAAAAATGTCTGTCTATAAAATGAGTACACAGAATTGCCAACCTATAACGCGTTTTTATCGAACCTCTGATTGTTACCATCACTTGCACGATTTAATTTAGCTTTTGGACAAAAATGCTGTACTTCAGATCCTCTCTTACTGTTGAAAGAGGTTTAGAGCGCATGTGTATTTGATTGGTCGTAGTGTAGGATTACTTAACACACCCACACTTAAAGGTTTAGACAATCCCTCCTCTAGAAAAGATGTTTTTGTTTTCTCACAGGCGTCACAGTTCTGTAAGGGTCGAGAACGAGGGGTCCTGAAAATTGGAACTATTTTAAGATTCTTGAAAACTGATACTTTTCTCTCCCTCAAGTGAGATAATATCGCAAAAAAAACAACAGATTTCAGAATTGTTAAGAGAGCGGAAATTGAACACAATGTCTTATTATGATTTTATACTTTACGACACATTATTTTTGTTGATGTATGTTTACTTTCAGATGACATTATTAGTTTTGCCACTTGACCGACGACTTCCTTTGACATTTTGATAGGTGCCTGCGAAATGTCCCGCGCCAAGAGTATTGTGAGCTGCATTTTGTGGAGTGGGCGGAAGTATTGGCTTGCGAAGCGGTTCTGCTATCTGTATGTACGTAGATGTTTCCTTATGGTGAACTGAACCTTAGGGAGAGTTTCAAATGTATGTTGTGAAGGATGGCAAATATTTTGAAGTTCAATAAATGCAATTTTTTCGTAACAACGGTTTTGTGTCTTCCAAATATCAACCTTTTAGATCATCACAAATCTAAAGTCTACGTCTCTCCTTCAGTGAAGGATATATTGAAGAGCTAATTCCGGCAATCTCTCTTTTGTATTCCTTAGAAATACATTACAGTTTTTCCTATTTTTTTGATTAAATAAATCTAAATCTTTTAAACGTTCGTACGATTTCTTCTTAATTATATACTTTATCTAACACAGGTGTGACATTCACATCACATACACATTCCCCTTTTTATGTAGGGGTACCCTAAAGTACTTCGTAGACATTTCAGTTCTGCCGCCTTAATTCTACTTTTATTTCTTTCCAAGATTACTTTCGATTTACTTGCATGCAATAGTACAGGAATGGCAATAATATTAAAGACATTTATTGTGTACCTTGGTTGTATTGTATTATACTGCACTGTTTTTGTTTTGTTGGTTGAAAATTTAAATTAGTATATTCTTGCGAAATTATTTAAAATACGAACCGCATGCTGTAGCTTGTCTTCACTGGCTTGCTAGATAACGAGTGTTAGCATAATATACAAAGTTGAAACACACTTTTTTCCGCAGATGAATTTCTTTTTCTACCTGCACCTTCCACGCTCTGAACACGACGTCCATATAAATGTTAAACACTGTTGGCGAGAGGTTGCAACCTTGTTTCATTCCGTTGTGGAAATCTTCGTCAACTTTCTGCTTATATCTAAGCACATTGTGGTTCTCGTACATAGCTCCTACGATGTGGTTTGGATATACAATTTTTTTAGAATTCTCCAAAGTAATATTCTGCTCACATTATCAAAATCCTTCTGTAGGTCTATGAAACCCATAGGCGTTTCGTAGATAAATTACCTTCTTTTTTCAATAATAATTATTTTTGTAGTAAAATAGGGCATCTACCTGTACAAGCTCGCATTTTTCTAAAACCAACTTCCTCTTCAGATAGAGAATACGCCATGGCTTTCAAACGGTTTAGCTTTCAATACTTATATGTTGAATCTAAGGGGCTTATTCCTCTATAATTAGTGGTTTTCCGGGCGATTTACCTTTTAAAACAGTGACATTATTTTGCCTGGAGCCATTCTTTAAGAACTTCCTGTTGTTTCCTACACATATTATAAAATGTAAAAGACGCAAATGGAGTACAATTCCAGTATATTTCAAAAGTCCAGTGTCCATATATTAATACGTGAAGAGAAAAAATGTACTCCTTTTTAAGCATAGTGTGCGCTTGGAAAAGTGAGATCTTCAGAGTTATAGAGAAGAGGTGCTGAAATCTAAAACTTATTTATAATACTTGTTTCAAATAAAATAAAATAAAATATAAAATAAAATATAAAAAAAAAATATAAAATAAAATATAAAGTAAAATATAAAGTAAAATATAAAGTAAAATATAAAGTAAAATATAAAGTAAAATATAAAGTAAAATATAAAGTAAAATATAAAGTAAAATATAAAGTAAAATATAAAGTAAAATATAAAATAAAATATAAAATAAAATATAAAATAAAATATAAAATAAAATATAAAATAAAATATAAAATAAAATATAAAATAAAATATAAAATAAAATATAAAATAAAATATAAAATAAAATATAAAATAAAATATAAAATAAAATATAAAATAAAATATAAAATAAAATATAAAATAAAATATAAAATAAAATATAAAATAAAATATAAAATAAAATATAAAATAAAATACATGATATAGAGTGCAGACGCAACCCGCAACGCACCAGAATACTCCACAGTTGTGCAAACTCGGAAATGTGTTTTAGAGCCTTAATTGTAGATTTGCGTGTCCCGTATTGACACTAGGTTTGGTTTGAATGCCATATTATAGAAAATAACCTTATCACTTAAGAGAAAGATATACCACATATGTGCGTGAAAACCATATCATTAAAAATAATAATTTTTATTACGTATTTTTATTACATTTTTCAATAGTTCTTAGTGATAAGCTTATTTTTTCACTTTCTATATCATCACACAAAACTATAGGCGTTCTGGGGACAGTAAATTCACTTCTCAATGACTTTGCTCTGTTGGCGGTTGAGATCACGAGACAAGTTTCCATTGCATTTCTCAACCATGTGTGAGGGGGAGAAGCACAATGATCCCTCAGTTGGTGCGCCAGTGATATTAATTCAAAATGATGTGCTACAATAATTCAAAAATTCGGTTATTATTTTTGAAAAGCTGATCTTAAATAAGTAAAATGAAGCCTAAGTAAATTTTATAATATCTCTTCTTAAAAGATGTTTGTTACTCGGAGTTTATTAAATGTTGCAAATTCTCTTAAAACATCTACATTTCGATTTTAACATTCTCTCTGCACTTCTTACCAACATTTGGAATTTCGTTATTCACCATTCTTGCATTCATATGTCCAAGAGAAGGTTCGGGGGACTCAGGTCTTGTCATGATTATCCCTAGTTAGCATATCTGCAGATCATTCCACAAACCATCTTGCGGACCTGCTCAGTAGCAAAGCCTTGCCCTGGGATCTCAAAACGTAAAGTTGTAATAATCATTCTCTTAAATGCATAACTCAATTGGAGAATTCCAAAGAGAACAGAGATACATTTTTCAATAACTCGCAACAACTTCAGCATAGTTGGAACGAACATCTTTGAATGAAATAAGGAAATTATTGGACTGAACTTTTACCTGATTAAGTGAATAGTATCTTCAGAAATTTAATAAGTACGTGTTGTTGTGGTACTTAGCAGTTCTTTCTTTCTGTATGTCTGTATTTCTTTCTTGCTTTGTTTTTTGAGTTTTTATGAAATTTGCGCGGGCTCCCTCGATGTGGGGGCCTCTCCGGCCGTTCCGTCCTTCCTGTCCTTAATTCGGATCTGGAACTTTATAGAACAATGTTTTCCCGAAACCTGTACTAATGCATCGGAATTAGAGGTTTTCCTTACTAAAGACTCTTCAAAAGTATCTAAAACTACATAGAGATGAGGCAAACAAGTGAAATAGACTTATACTATTGCCAATCATTTTCCAGATTTAAGAAATTCTCGTATAATATTAAGCTATTTTTTACTGCTTAAGATATATTTCAAACGAAATATAATATTGATTAAATAAGTAAATTTAACAATTCCTTTTCTCTCCTCTTTTTCCTTTTAAAGTATTAAAAGCCTGGAGCCTTTTTTTAGAGTTATTATTGTAACTATTTCACTTTCTTAATTTTGATTTTTGATATCGCTGTTCGCTTCGTAAACAAGTGACCTATTATTTTCATCAACTGACAAAGTATGGAATCCTATGCATTTGAAAGATGATCAGTGAATATATTTCCCTTTACTTCTCATGACTTTTTTAAATGAAAGTGCCACATCCGTGTTACCCAACGTAGACAAAAAATATTGAAGAAAGATCTTAAGTTTCCCACTCCGACCAGGATACGGAAATAATAAATTAAATAGGCTTTTAGCTCAGAGGGTGAATAAGGAACTGAAAAAGGCGAGTATAAATTTCACGCCATACCCAACCGTGTTATGTGACCGCGTTCTGGGAAGAAACTCCTACCCGTGGAATCACTGCAGGGAGGGAGAGACGAACGTGTGTGGTCTACGTAGAGGAAATACGAAGAGGTTAATAATTGTAAATGCAAACGGAATGTTGAAACATTGCGTTTAAGGTTTAAACTGAAATACTAAATATGGTTGAAATTTTAATAGATTATACAGAAAACAAAAAATTATACAAACGATACGATTATACAAAAAATCCAAAGACACACACAATATGACAGAAACATTTGATGTTGAAAGGCATTCATAATTAAAAAATAAGAATTTCAAATATGGCCAGCGTCTTCCTAGATGTCATTTGTTCTCTCATTTAAAAAAATCTAACATAAGGTTTGAAATAGGAGATAAGAGAGAATTTCTTACACAACAATTTCTGATAATTCAAGAGACCTTAGCAGACTAAAAGTCGATGTATTTTAGGCAGAGTGATTACGGATACAATCATCTGTTGACAGCTAAAAGTTCGTTTGAGCACGACGAAATGCTCTGCTACCTAAACCTGCTACCTGTTGGCTCAGAGTCCGATCGGATGCACAAATCTGGGAGCCATGTGCCGCTCTGCTCCTCTTCTCACATTTTGGAATCAGAAATATTTCAATATAAATAATAAAATGGACAATCGAGAATTTATTAAGCATGTATATTTAATTATTGGATTTTATGTTATGAAAAATACATTAACATATTGTTATGTGATATATAATGGGTATATTACCATTATATTAATTATATATATATATATATATATATATTATTTTATAATATTTCAGGAGTTAATTTTCTGTAAGCGATAAACGAATTTTCTATTTAAAAAAGACGTGAGCCCTCTCATAGGCGGTTTTACATAGGCGTTGGCCTCTTTTCGTGGGATGCGTGTGCTGCGCGCTACCCTTGGCGCGGCCGCAGCCTCCCTCGCCGGTGCCCGCTGCGGGGCGCGCCCCCTTGCGCCTGTCAGGCTGCAGGCTGCCGCGTGTCAGGGCGCGCGAGGCTCACATGCGCCCCGCGCCGCCCCCGCACCTCGCTCGCACCCTCAGCGACAAGTTTTTTTAACGAGTCGCCCCGTCGCAACCCCCAAACACCCGCAACCCCACCCCCGCCCGCCCCGCGTGTTGACTTGCGGTTTCGCGGCGCGCCTCAAGGGCAGCTGGACGGGCGCCCGGCGGCGTGTGGGAATGTCTGGGCGGCGACTTCTTTTCCGGGGCGCGGGGCTCGTCTGGCCGCCACATGGGCGTGGGAACCTTCGACCTCCGACGCCACCCTCGCTCCCACCCCCGCAGTCGTCGAGGCTGCTGCTGTTGCGGTTTTGAAGGAGTCCATTCCGCCCCCGAAGTCTAGGCCGCCGCCCAACCCCGACACACACGCCCCCAACACGTGTGGCGCGGGCCGACCCTCGGCCGCAGGTACTTTCGGGACGGCTCTTAACCCGCCCACGCCGCCTCTATGCTGGCGCTCCTACTGGCCCAGTTCGCACTCTCGACACACTCTTCACTCCTAATCGTGACGATTCTATTGTACTTTTTCTTTTGTACACAGTGTTTGTTGTCCTAGGGTTTGTTTCACTTTCATAAATCGATCTGCTTCTTCCCAATCTTCAACAAGTCTGCCTAGCAGAATTTCCCAATAGCGAAACGCCACAACACGCATTATAGCACTCCTTTACTACCTCGCCCTTTATGTCGTGAATACTTACAATTTACCACCCCATTTTGTCATCAACCAACTTCTTGTCTTCATTACAGAACCCTCCTGGTCTTGTCGGTCCTGTTAGCCGTTCATCCCTTTCATTCTGTCTCACCTGCACTCTCTCCCACTAATTCTGCCATTTCATCACACTATTTTCCCCCCTTTCCTTCTTCTATGACACCGCAGGTGTGTCGTTGTGTATAATTTCACCCGTTTTTACTAATTTTATTTTCTTCTACCCTATTTTCACCTAATTTACCATTCCTACCTCCACCATCTCCTGCCCTCTCACTGTGGTCGTCAGCCCGAGCGTCTCCGCCGACCCCGCCGACCTCTTCGTCCCAGCCGCCCTCCCCCTCCCCCGTCCCCCGTCGCCGCCCGCGCCTTCGCCTGCGTCGCCGCCGCCGCTGCCGCCTCCGCGCGCCGTCGGCCAGGCGCCCTCTCCCTAATTACCTCGCGCCCCGGCCGCGGCCCCCGACCCGCGCTCCGGTCACCCTGCAAATCGGGGCCTCGCTCGCAGATAACCCCCGCCGGCGGCGCCACTCGCCGCCCGGGCCCCGGGCTATCGTTTCCACAGGACTCCGATGCCCACGCGCCGCAGACGCGATTAGGCGCAGCCCGGCGCTAATGTTCATTAAAAATTCATTGCAAATTACACACTTGTCTGTTTGCCATCGCATCACTTTTATCATCGCAAGCATTTGCTTTTATGAATATTATTAATTTAATTGTAATATGTATAATTCAATTAATATTTTTTTAAGGATTGCTTATTATGTTTCATAATTTTGAGTATTATGGGTATTTGTTTGAGAAAAGTTCATACTACTTTTCAATCAAATTATGTATAATAAGTAATTTGAAGGAAAAAAAAAGCACATCCAGAAGAAAAACAAACTTATATTGAAGGAATTCCGAGTAGGTAGAAAATACCTTCGTAAATTATAATTATTGTTTCTAATATGCCAAATTCATTGATTGTTATTAAATTGTTATTTTTTTAGGTCTCTTCTTTCCGAATAATTTGTATTGGAAATTCCAACTTGGAATATATTGGATTGTGAAAGTCATCACACGTTTTCTTTTCCTATATTTCACATCCTTTTTTTTCTGATTTACTGGAAGTTTAATTCGAAAACATACTAACCTTTCCCACCTTGAAACGTTTGTAAAAAAAACTACTTTCAAGATGCTTTGAACAATTATTTCGTCTTTATAGGAGTTATTTCTTCCTGGCTTGGGAGGTTCAGAAGACCCTCACCTTGGATAGGAAATTCATTCTGATAACCTGGAAATACAAATTATCCACAGTGAAAGCATCAGATATCTCCGGTAAGTTATTGCATAGCACTCTTTAAGGTGGCGTCAATGATAAGTATAAACAGGAAAGAGGAACTGAACAATTTATCTTCTATTTATTTTAAAAATCTTTAATATGTTTCATATGAAAGTGCATGCTGCAACAAACATATTATGTCTCTCAAAACAAATGTTAAAAACATTAAGGGCACCTGGGGGGGGGGCGAAGATCTACTTTTGCCAACGAGCATGTAGTGAGGAATCCTGTTACGAAGTTACA
Source organism: Gryllus longicercus (assembly GCA_038098605.1). NCBI lineage: Eukaryota > Metazoa > Arthropoda > Insecta > Orthoptera > Gryllidae > Gryllus > Gryllus longicercus. The sequence continues at coordinate 1,532,165 of JAZDUA010000154.1, forward strand.
TATTTGTTATTATTCCCCAATCTCTAGACTTCGTGTTATGCATTGGTGTTCAGCGGATACACGGAATTCCTCTCCCTGCGTCCAAACGAGACTCCCAAATACCACGATGAGTTGCCTGCCAATCAAGGGATAATGTCACGTGATTTTTTAAGGCTTTTATTCGGCCTATAGTCGGTTACCCTTTATGTCCTGACGAGGCGCATGTACACTAGACCATACACTGGACACCAACACACTTGCGGGCTTTTCTGATCTGCAGTCAGCAGATCTGCGGTCTGCAACCACACACACCTAAGAGACAATGGACAAATAAATATGCCCACGGCTAAACTAGAACCCGCGTCCCTTCGGTCCGAAGCGCTGAGTCGTTCTTAGCGACCTCGGTCATCCAGGTCAGTACGTTAAATATTATTCTTATAAATATTATTCTTATAAATTCTTATTCCCACTACATGTTCATTAGTAAACAGTGATGAAAGGTCATCATCTACCCCCGTACATAACCTAGAGGTTTGTAAAATTTATTGTGAGACATTACCTGAGGAATACATTTTACGTTTCTCTGCAAAATGTTAGTGACAACATTTCGTATGATTGTTGGATTTGAGTCGTGGCACTGACGTCATGCAGGGGGCAATAGATATTTCATTTATCAAGAGAATTTATGAGGAACTAATGAATCTTGTCGTAAATGTGTGTACTTCATTAACACTTTGGCCCTTTCCTGCCCTTTTGAAATCCACGAGGGAGCTAACCGATCACCGGCTGAGCTACGTCCTCCACAATGATTCCGCAACTCTTGCGTCCACTTGGACCGTCCTTCGAGAAAGCGATTTCCCCGGGGCGCGCGCCCCATAGAGGCATCATTCGGGTGACCCGGGTGCGCGGCCCTGCGCCCCAGGGCTCCTCCCTGGCGGCCATGCGTGCCCGGGGCGGCCACCGCCTCCGCCTCCGCCGCCGCCTCCGCCTCCGCCGCCGCCAGCGGTTATTTATATCTCGGCAGCGCTGACGTCAGACAGGTGGAGCGGGGCGGGGCGCGGGGCGGCGCGGCGCGGCGGGGCGGAGCGAGATGCCGGGGCGTGTCACGGGGCGGGGCCTCCCGCCCCGGCGGTCGCCGCCCCCGCCCCGTCCCGCCCCGCCCCCTCCCGGCGCTGTCGCCGCGGCAGCGCGCGCGTCTCAAGACGGCGGCGCGGGGCGGCGTGGCGTCTCGATTGATCGCGCCCGGCATCGATCCGAGGAGCGCGCGGGCGGGCGAGTGGGGGAGAGGCGGGGCGGGGCGGGGTAGGGCGGAGGTGCTGCGCCCGGGCGCGGTCGAGGTGAAGGAGGCGAAGGCGGAGGCAGGACAAGAAGAAGAAGGAGGAGGAGGAGGAGGAGGAGGAGGAGGAGGAGGAGGCGGCGAGGGCGGAGCTGAAGCAGAAGCGGCGGCGCGCGCCGTTCGGCGACAGAGCCGGCCTGCTGCGGGCCACCGCAACTCTGGCGAAGAGAGGACGCTTCGCTCGATAAGTGAGCGCAGGGGACGGCGCTCTCGCAACTCTCGTTTCGAGGAGACATAACTGTCACATTTTGATTTTCGTGCTTATATTATAACCTTCGGGGGGAGGGGGTGTATGAAAAAGATACTAGGAGGATTATTTCATTTTGGGAATAACAACTATATTAATAAAACAATTAATAATGTTATTGCCTTGTTTTGTTTTTGGCGCGTGACAATTCCAAGGACTTAACATCAAGTTCAATATAATTTACAACATACATCATTACAATATATTGAAAATTTCTTAAATTTCCAATTTTTCATTTCACAGTATTTCAATGTTCTTATTTCAACTTACGAAACATTAAATACAGTGGCGTTTTAGTAGCCATTCCAGCGTTGAATGTTTATTATTATTGTTTCGTTTACACACTTATTTATTCATATATATGTTTCATTTTTAATTAATTATATTTACGCTTGTAGCCATTCTTGAATATTTATTCCACTTTTTTCTCTAGCATTTCAAATTTACAAATTTATCAATGGAAGTGTGGGTATAGTTTTTTAATTCATGCCCGTATGTAAATATTACATCTGCAGAGTCATTCAACTTTAGAGAAGAAACGAAAAATTCCACTTCGATTATATTTCCTTGTAATATGTGGAACAAAATGATAATTTATGGTTTCGACATATGTATATGTGTATATCTGCATTTCAGGAAAATTTCAGAAGTACATAAATATCTCTGCGGTCACTACACTAAACTTAGTTAACAAACAATGCATTTCGAAACGTTTTTTGAAAAGACAATATTACAATGTGATGTAACATTCATACATTAGTGCTTTTTGTGTGCATTTGCGTTTTAGTATGCCATGTCTTGTACTTAAATGAAAACTCATTAAGAATAAATTTTCTAAGATATTATATTTAAATTCACTTGTGTTCTGCACCAAATATTTACAAAAATGGTGTTATTTTTCAGATGCACATTCAGTATTTTTACTTTTTGTCTGCTTGCTGAGCTAAAAGCCGACTATTTCAATTGTGATCAATATCTAAACGTACTAATTTCATTAAATAGAAATGAACCTTTGTCAATTTAATTTTCAAAATTATAGTTAAAATCACTGTTACACTACTGAAAAATAAAATTATCTTTTTTTGGATTCCAACAATTGGGGACGGAATATACATGTCACATTGACATAAGACATAGACGTAAGAAAACATTACTGTACGTAGTTTTTGGGTTCTGCAATAAATTTGGAATTTCGTTTGACCTTTACGGACCATCAAAGCAGTAGGCTCAATTGAGAAAGCACTGTGCGGCATTGGGAGGTCGAAGCCTGCCCTGCCGCGACCCGCGGACTCGCGCCCCGGGGGCAAGTACCTCCCGTGGCCGAGGCTGGGGTGTTGGCGTGGGGGTGGGGTGGGGAGGCGGGCCGCGGGCGCCCAGAGGGGCCGGCGAGCGCGCGCCCGCGCTTGCTCGCGCCGAGAGATTAAGGCGGTTTACGCCAGAATTTACGTCGTACGCTGACCTCCAGCTACTCTGTCTACCGACCGATACATCACCGCCCCCGCCGCCCCCCTCGCCGCCGCCCCTGCCGCGGAAGGGATTACGGCGGGCGGCGACCGCCCCGCCCTCGCCCCGCCCTCGCCCCGCCCTCGCCCCGCCCTCGGCCCCGCCCCCGGCCGCGCCCCGCTGGCCCAGCCCGGCCCGACCCGCCCGTCTCGCGGCGCGGCGCTGCACGGCGGGCGGCGCTGTTTTAAAACGTTGATGGACGGCGCCTCTGAGCAGCACGTTGCGCGCTGGAGCCCCACGGGAGCCTGCGGCGGGCGGCCGCTGCCGCCTACGCCGCCTACGCCGCTCCTGCCTCCTAGGCGTTTCCCTCGCCCACCGCGCCACTGCCCTGCATCGTTCACGTTTCATCTGTGACCCAAGAACGTTGTTGACTGAAGTTTAAAATCTCTGAAAATGTTACTTATTTTCTAGAAAACTGGATAACAGTTTCTAGAAACCCGGTGATGTGTGGGGGTCAAGCTATCAGTGGTGAATACATCTTAGACAAATATATTAAAATCTTTAATTTTGCTCTGTAATGAAGGTGAAATTAAACATTCTCTTCGGGTGTATACAAACTCAGAATGTAAATCAGGTTTTGCATTAATTATTCCGCCGTACTTTCTTTTATTCTCGTGATATTTGGGCTTTTTCAAAATTACGCCAATATTGGTCTTCATTCCATAAGTACAACTCTTCGTATTTTTTAACAATGTTCTAAGAATTATTGAACCTCGAAACGGACGGTTTTCAATCAAAGGAAGCTTTCCTTCACTACCAATGTGATAGTCGCAATGCGCAGAGACGAGAGCAGTCTCAGCAGAATTATACTGCGCAGCAGATTAGTGCGTATTTCATTGTGAGTTCTGTCATCTATTTCGTTGCGAGTTCAAACATCATGCAAGAAGTTCCTGTATGTATATACATTTTTACTCGTAACTTACGATTTCAACTGCATATCTAAAAAGGCCGTTCCGGATTTATTTTATTTTATTTCACGTTCTTTGCATTCTTAATACATTTGTCGAAACTACTATTACCTTTCAAACTGGGAATTTCAAATATAGTATCGTTTCCAAGCAGCTCCTCGAAATGTCTGAACCATTTTTGTATTTATGTATTTTGTATTCCTCGGTCTCCTTCATATTTTTGTGGCTTTTTGCGGCTCAGTTAAGTCGCAGAACAAAATTAACAAACATTTTTGCTTCAAAATATTATTTCGTCAGTTCAGCAGCATATTGGTAACTAACTAATTATTAAAATGTTCCAAAACATTAATGTGCTTCTGAACCAGATGTCGTTTACAGAATTTCCTCTCTCCAAATCCATCTGTTATCAAACCAAATCGAAACAAATATACTTGCAGTTAAATATTTACCTTAGCTTAGCGTCCGGCTGCCTAGTGCGAGAGGTTCAGGTTTGTGTTCTGTAAGCAAATTAGCTGACAGGTACGCAATTTGTAAGAGTATTCACACTGTCTTTTCTATACTAAGATTTATTGATTTCTATTGCATTTCCTCTTCTCCTTACAACAAAGCATGTTTGAATAGCTAGCTTCTGCTTTACACATTATAACAATGCATGCTTAATTTACCAGCTTCTGCTTTACTCGTTAGAACGGTGCATATTTGATTTACTAGTGTGTGTTATGCAGGGGAGAAAAGGCGATAATTTGCCAACGCCGTACTACACAGTTAATGTATGTACCATAATGTAGCCTAAGCCAATTAATTCTTGAGCGTTTTCTTCACGTCGCCCGGTCGCACCCGTCGCAGGTTGCCCGGCGACGGATTATATTAAAATATCGACTTTTTAAACTGATAGATTAAAACATATGATGTTTAACATAGATGTTTAGTGCCCTATGCTTTCACGCTTTCGATGTTTTCTTTGTAATTGAAAAAAAAAGAATTGTCAAAATTTTGTAAAAGTTAAAATGTGAAATAATAACAGCTGATTATGCCACTGTGAGTTCATGTTTTGAAATGAAGGGAATGCTTTCTTCTTCATCCAGAAGACTATTTTTCCTGCAAGGGATGACGCTTTCTATTTTCTACGCCTTTACTCGAATTTCACATTCGGATAGACGGTCAACGCACCTGTAGTACGCAGAACCTACGTGTTGTACACGTTCTTCCCGCTTCCTTCTATCACAAAGCTGAGAAAAGTCTGAGTCCTTGTAATGAATCTGGCAGCTATTTCTTTTATGCTAAGTATTTTTAATTTTCTTGTTATTTTTAGTTTGTTTTGTCAGTTAAATATTAATTATAAATTAATAAACATCCTCTGCTGTTACGAATCTATTGAATGTTCCATGTTCCCGCAACAGCATAGGCACACGTGAATCGCGATCTTTTGAACACTAATAAATACAGCTGCAGCTGAATTGCCACTGTCCACTGGCTTCTCTCTTGAGGTAACTTAATTAGAACACTCTAAGTTCAAACATAAAGCAAATATATCATTCGTTATTTTCTGTAACCACAATCAATTTCTGTTCAGGCTAACGTTACTTTCTCCGCTTCCACGCATATCTTGTTTCTTACTTAACCACCGATTAATTTGAGCTGGAGAACCTTTCCCAAGGTTTTACCAAAACTCCCAATATGCTGAAGTCGCTACTATTTGGGTTTTAAATCAAGAATGTCACATCAATATTCCCGGCGAACATGTAGGTATCCATTCATTACGGGCCGTCCATAAATTACGTAACGCTAAAGAGGGGGCACGGCGTTTGAGGCAGCGTTACGCTGCGTTATATAGGGGTAAGGGTGTATTCCATTAGTGTCATGTAATATTGAATTTTTTTGCATTTGTTGGAATACTCCCTTTTTTTGTCACAAAAACAAAAATATTACGTAATTAATTTCTTTTAAAACAAAATTATTTAAAGTTATTACAAGTTGTTACTAAATGAATGAAATGAATACATGTTTTAAAAACTGAACTGTAATTTATTTTCACTTCTTGCATTTAAATAGGAAGTGGGGATGTTGCAAGGATTACGTAATTATTATGTGGGTTAAATCGCGCGTTTCGGGGGTCGATACAGGGGGGGTATTCAAAAATACTTCATTTGCGTTTAGTAATTTATGGACGTTCTCTTAGCGAACTCTATCCAGTCTCCTCCTCAACAAACTTCTCATGGTAACTGACGCTATAACTCTCAATTGTCTGTTTTCACGAGTTCACACAACACTTAACAAATTTATATATTCGTTTCGTAAAAACTGTCAAATTAAATGCGGTAACGCGGTAACGTATGTTGGAGTTGACCAAACAGCATTTAAAAACATGTTCAAAACAGTCGATGGTTTTGGGGCGATGAATTATTAACATCGATGTTTTCATTTTTAAAATGGAGGTTTCGAGACATCGACGTTTTGTTATCTATTACTCATCCCTACTTCCGTCTGATCTCTCGCGCCTTCGCGAGTTCCTGTCGACTGACACTCGGGAGACTCAGCGCTAGGGCGAGCGTACGCCGGAGTTCTACGCTCTCACTCAGGCACAGCCTGAACCTGAGGGATCACGGGCATGCCGTGAAAAAGAAAGTACCATCAGGACAGTCAGCTCTATTTCGGGGAAGCACTTGAACAAATCTTGACGCCATTCCTGACTGAAAGCTACATTCACAGTGGATATCACAGAGTGTATGTGCTTTGAGATGGTGTTTGGGGCTTCCTGGAATCCGTCATTTCGCCAAAGCCATTGAGCGTTGGGTTTCTCTCCATTTCACGAAGGGGACTCTTCAATCGAGTACCGACAAATATAAATATGTTTTATAAAATTCAAATTTCCGTCTTGTAACGACATTATCTATAGGATTTGCAAAAAGTGGTTAATTCTCAAAAATATATTCGGTCACCATCTTCTCACAACATAGTGATCTATTACTTGGATAAAGGCAGAGATCACTAAAGACATGATTCTCTGCTTGGAAGCACGGAGGATTTCGTTGTAGTAATCGAATCTTTACAGATGCCTGAACTACCTCCACCACTTTTACTATCTCTGCCATCGCTGTCATCGCCTCCATCACCTCCTCCATCGCTTTCTCCATCACTTCCGCTACCGCCCCCTCCATCGCCTTGACCATCGCCTTCTCTTCAGCCTCAACCGATGTGTCTGCCTCCTTCTCCACCATCGTCGTTGCTTCCTCCATCACCGCCTTTATCGCTTCCTCCACCTCCCCTTTATCGCCTCGTCCATTGCCGTCGCCCTGGCAGAGACCGCTGCCGTGGTGTCGTCGCCACCGCGAGCTGGCGCCGAAGGTGGAGGCGGGCGCACGGAGGCACGGGCTGATTGGATTATTGTTTCTGAAGCCGGAGCCCCGCGGCGGCGGGTCCTCAAAAGAAGTCGCACAATGTGCCTGAGAGATTGCGCCCGCGGAAGAAGTTTCTCCAAGTGCTGCTTTGTCCCGCGGCGCCACCTCCCCGCCGCCTCCGCGCTCCTCCCGCTTCGCTTCGCCTTGCCCAATAGACTCCGACACCGCCATTTCACGGCCGTCGCTGACACCGCCGCCTCACCAACGCCCCCACCCCTACTATTTGGTCACAGCCTTCTTTGCAGTTTCGGTCGTAGTTGCTTCTGCCCCCTTCATTGTCCACGCCGCCGTTCATGCACCTACCGCCGCTGCGGCCGTTGTTAGTGACTTAAACGATTCCCGTCGCATAATGTTTTGCCCCGGTCGCTTTCTTATCTTTCTGCCAGCTTCAGACGCTACAGCCACCGCCAATGCTGCTGACACAGTTTCTGCAATTACTGTCGCTAAAACTATCATCGTCACCATCGCTATCATCATCATCATCATCATCGTCTACACGGTCAAAGCATGATCGTGTTCGGCGTTGATTTGTTCTGGAGAACGCCTTCATGATTACATCGCAAACGACATCGTCACCGGTGTAACATTCGTCATTCTATTGTTTTTTATTGCCTGCACTAGTGTATCAAGGAATCCATCTCGGTCCCGTCATTACCACTGACGCTCCCTTGTGTGATATCTAATTTTCTCGACGATGTCATGCAACTTCCATTCCCGTCACTATCACCGTCGGCTGCTTGCCAACTCTATTCTCGCCTCCGCCTTCTTTGTGTGCGTCCGCCCCCGCCCGGACGCTACCGCGTTCATCGCCGCCGCCGCAGCAGCAGCAGCGACCGTCTCGCCCACCCCGGGGCGTCTTTGTCTAACATTCTTACATCGAGCGCCTGGATTCAATTTCCAGCGGATTATTCTAAAACGCGCGGCCCGCCCGCGGAGATAGCGGGCGAGCGACCGAGCGCGCGGGCGGGTGGGCGAACAACCGGCGGGCGGGCGGGCGAGCGAACGCGGTCTCCAGAGCCGCGGCTGATCGGATTAAAACTGCTTCGCGACTTCCGCTTTCTCCGGGGGGAGGAGGCGGGGCGGGGCGGGGCGGGGCGCGGAGGGCCAAAGGGCCGACGACGAGAGGGAAGAGTTCGCGCGGGGGGAAGGGCGTCCGGATTGAGGTTTGTTCCGAAGAAGTCTTGAGAGTCGTCGCCGAGCAAGACGGCGAGCTGAGAGAGCGCGAATAAAGTGTGACAAGACGAGGATGTCGGATTCTCTCCGCCGAGGAGGATCCGAGGGGATATGATTCGGAGCAGTGGAAAGGGGCCGTTTGTTTTGAAGAAACTAAGGGAATCAAGGAGGCAGTTTAAGGAAGATTGACACTGTACGGAAGAAGAGAAAATACAAGTGAGAAGAATGATAATAAGTATGGAAGAAAATAGACAGAAAAAGGATTTAACTGAAATATAAAAGATTGACCCTGCCTCAGATTCTTGTTAGGTTTGTATACATAAGGTACTCTGCATAAAACTTAAATCTAAAATGAGAAAAATCTTATATGAACTTGATTAATATCGATATGCATGAAGGAAGCATAACGGTGACTCCAAGCCAAAAAGAATATTAAGCATCTTGAAGCTGTGTGTGGGGTGGCTGGTGGGAGTTTCTTCTCTCTTTGGATGAGACCGGAAACTGCGATTGAAGAGTCCCCTTCGTGAAATGGAGAGAAACCCAACGCTCAATGGCTTTGTCGAAATGACGGATTCCAGGAAGCCCCAAACACCATCTCAAAGCACATTCACTCTGTGATATCCACTGTGAATGTAGCTTTCAATCGACCCCGAAAATCCGCTCTTTGGAAGAGCGTGTCTTTACACTGTTCTAAAAGTTTCTTGTTTGGTCTTCTTCGGGTCGTTGAGTAATCCTTCGACTGAATGTAGTGATTTTTGGAATCTCCCCCCCCCCCTAAAAGATACTACTAGATACGACTAATTGCTTTATAATACGAGAAATTCTGTATTTTTGATCTTTCAAAGAGAATCTAGTCAGAGCCGTGTGTATTTAATGTATGCATTTCAGAAATTGATATCAGTATTTTAAAATAATTTATTTCCAATACAGCTATACGTGACAATTCATCTGTTAACATTTCAAAAGTGTACATAGAATTCTATGTATTCATATTTACAATTTACTGTAGAAAACACCTTTTTCTTGTAATGTTTTGAAGATAATACCTATGCATTCTTCATAAACGAATGATACATAGAGGTATTGTCAAATGACGTCGAGCACAACATTGAAGTTGCTAATGAAGAGTCGGCTGGTAATCTGAAATTCCAATCTAATTGATCTTATTTCAAGTACATAACAAAAAACGCGTTTTGTGTAGAGTTGTGTTTTATCTCTTCATTGAAAAGCTCGAAAGAGCAAACGCGAAGTAAATCTGCAACAAAATGAAAGCCGCGCTTCGCCATCGGGCCGCCGCCGGAAAGGCCTCCCGCCGGAAACGGAGGCGGTGCGGGCGGCGCGGGCGGTACAGGCGGCGCCAGCGCCTCGTCTGACGAAGCGGAGATGACGTGGAGACCGCCATTTCGCAGGTGGCTAAATCTGGTTACGGCAGATAGCAGCACAGAGCGTGGAGAGGGAAAGAGCAGCCGCAGGGAACGCTGGGGCTGGATGGAGCGTGAACAGCAGGCGAGATTCGCAAGCGTATCACGGAATAGCAACTGGAACGTCACAGGCGATGATAAGAAATACACCTTTTACTGAATTTACAGCCGTGGTTTTCTACAGGATATTATACCTTCATTATGCTCGATAATGTCCCATACCATTAAAGCAAAAAAATTTTATAGAATCTCGGATGAAATTTATATGAAGACTTTTTCATACCTTGGGAACAAATATATATATATATATATATATATATATATATATATATATATATATATATATATATATATATGAACCCTAAGAAAAACTGATCAATTGTGAAGCAAATATTGTAGAAATTAAAAATTACAATGACGGAACAAATAGCTGAGCTACTGAATATACGTATAGGTATCTAAAAAAAAAAAGACTCAGAAATAATGTTTTTGTAGAAAAATGGCCCCACCCTTTAAAAAAGACGCCCAATGGCCATGCATTCAAACTGAATTTGAATGAGTACGCGTAAAGAACAGAACACGGAACATATACTTTTTTAACTAGAAATGTCCTTGAGTTGAATAATTTTCACACTTCGATTCCGCTCTAGCGTTTCACATGGCTCCTAAATGCCAGACGGTATTAGCCTGCAAAGAGGCTGTGTCCGCACCTATAAGTAGTGTGTTCAGTGTCCCACATGACCTCATAAATCGCACCTTGGTGTCGCCAAACCGTTACCGGAGAGAAGGCACATGTTGAGGAAGATGCCGTCAAAGTGGGGCGCCAACATGCCTTTAGGGCTAGCGTACGATCCTACGCCCCTCGAACGTGACAGGGCAGGAAGGATATTATGGGTAAGGTGATGCATAGTGAGCGGACGGCCCAACATGCCACAACATAGGGAAAGCAACGAAGTCTACGCGGGTCTCGAACCCGCGACTGAACTCGTGCTTTAGAGATCATCAGCCACCGGGCCATCTATTTCTTGTACTGCGTTTCATTTCTACATTCTACATTTTTGTTTCTGTTATAAAATAAATTAAATGGATATGATAGATCTTCAGGGTCGAAAACAGGTACTTAAAATTTGAGAATTACAAGGTTAACTATCTCACGTTATCGACTTAATTGTTCCAACTATTGTAACATTATATTCGTGGTGTATATTATACATAAAGAACGTTATTATTGTTATAATTGTTATTATTATTATTATTATTATTATTATTATTATTATTATTGTTGTTGTTGTTGTTGTTGTTGTTGTTGACCTACAGCAGTAGAATTTATTTCGCCACACTACGACATGTAACCCTAATGTGCATTTGCGGCCTTGCTTAGAGATTGAATTGAATTGAAGTGAATGAATGCCTTATTTTACGTGGCGAGACTTAGGCCATTAGGCCTGCTCTTCCGTCTGACCATGCAAATTTCGCTACGCTCCTTTCACCAACTAGCAGAGAAAGGAGGTGTTTCTTGGGCGAGAAACAAGCGATTTGAATTTGGCTCAGAGGCGTCATTTAGGCTTGAGGATCTTTTACATGCAAGTAAATCTACTAACATGGGACAGCCGGCTTTACTTCCCCTCCGAAGGAAGGATTTTTTCGCCTTTAAAAATCCACGGGTACAACAGTCCGAAACGCTAACCGTTACAGCATCGCCGCGCGCGCGAGATAGTATATATGCTTCTGCTAACGAACTGCTGTGAATGTTCAGGATGAATGAAGAAAGTTGACATTGGTCATTGAGCGACAATCGCCGTTTCGAGGAAGGGCTTTCAAATGCCGCGACAGGCGGGGCGGGTCGGGGCGAGATGCAGGGTTGCGAGGGCGTTGCAGAGCGCGCTATTTCCTCCGCTGCGGGCGGCGAATCCGCGGCGATCTTACGCCCAAGCCCCACCCGCACCTCGCCCCTACCTTCACCACCCCACCCCACCCCACCCCACCCCACCCCCCTCCGCGATTTGTTTGCCGCCGTGTTCGTTAGGCGCCGGAAATGAACGAGCGCCCCGGCAAAATTCCATTACTTGGCGTGCGGTCGGATATTGAAAAGTGCGGTGACGTCTGCCTGCCGCCGCTGCGCCGGGTTCCCGGGGCGGCGGAGGCGACGACGGGGGCGGCGGTCGCAGCGGCGACGCCAGCCGGCGCAAGGTTCCCGCGTACCCCGTCGTCGGCGCCACCTTCAGCGATTTCATTTGCGAAAGCGGTGACCTGCGAAGGGTGAATTGTTGTGGGTGTCGAGAGGCACTATGGTGAATTTTGGAATGGGAAGGAAAGAGATGGGAAGTTTGAGGAATGTTGGTGAGTTTTCGCTAGCCGCTTCTGTCTTCCGTTCATCGCGGCAATGTAAAAAAAGGCTGAAATGTGATTTGGAACTAACTAAATTACTAGAATAGATCAGTATCATATGGATGACCTAAGTCATTTAAAAAAGGAAGCAATGTTAGTTTAAAAGATTGGTAGCGCCAATATTCTAATATTTTAAGAATTCATTACACATCAGTATCATTTAGAATTTCTCGAGCAATCGTGGATTGGCAAGTCTTTGTATTTTTCGTGATAAACTATTTACCATTTGGAAACTATTAACTTTGGAAGACCTTGACATCTCAGTTCTTTGTTGCTTCAATGCCACACCAATCTCTAAAATAAAATATTACACCTTATTGCAGAATTTGCCTTTATCGAATAGTCGTGTTTGTCTGTCAGGCCGGCCGTCTGTCTGTCTGTCTGTCAGGCCGGCCGTCTGTCTGTCTGTCAGGCCGGCCGTCTGTCTGTCTGTCAGGCCGGCCGTCTGTCTGTCTGTCAGGCCGGCCGTCTGTCTGTCTGTCAGGCCGGCCGTCTGTCTGTCTGTCAGGCCGGCCGTCTGTCTGTCTGTCAGGCCGGCCGTCTGTCTGTCAGGCAGTCTGCATTGTCGGTTTCTCTGTCCGGCCATGTCTGACCATCTGCCTGTGTGTCTGCCATCTGACTGTCTATTGAACTATGTCTGTCTACCTGCCAGACTGTGTCTGTCTGTCGGACCGTTTGCTTATCTTACTGCATACTTATTTGACTGTCTGACCGTATGTGTCGTTCGCTGTCTGCATCCGACCGGTTGACTGTTGACTGTCTGCCTATCCATCTGTGTTCGAATACCTGCAGATTCAAGGTCATCAAGACAATTACACTCTTCTGTTCTTATTTATCGCTTTGAAAAATAAAACAAATTAATCGATAAATATAATAAGAAAATGTGGTGAATAAGTGGTCTATTGATGTACCCCAAAGTTACGATTTTTTGTTACGTTTCACATAAATATAACTATTTATAATCCATACAGGCACATTTTATTAGCCACTAATGATACATGTAAAAATAACAACTTAACAGATTTTTTTCAAATATCGAAGTCGCATCGGATGAAACTATTTTCTTTTTTTAAATAAAGTATAGAGCCGTTCAGTTACAACCTGTTCAATAGACAAATGACAAAGATGTCGGAGAGTGCCTGTATCTGCAAAGACTGGTAGACATACACAAGGATACTTGAAGCCAATTCGTATTTTCTTAGAAGCCGATAGAGAATATGTTTCTCTCTTGTTTGCTTGCGTGCTTGGACTATAGTTGTTCACCCTAGCAACTAGTTCCATCTTTTGATAGTATGGATGATTATATTCACTAAAACACTTTGGTTCTAGTTTGAGAGATAGATGAAAGCGTTTAATGAATTGATTTTCATTCGACCCCGTTGTAGTAAATAATGTTATAAGTCATATAAACGTATTTGTAATTGCACTGTTTCCGGCATAATATCAACTTTTTTCTATTATAATTGTAATTAAATTATATTCCTAATTTTTTGTCATTATTTATTGGAATAATTGTAAATAAATGTTTTTCAAATGATTTTAATTTATTTATTTTCTCAATATAAAAAAGAATATGTACTAGTTATTAAAGTGTCCAAATGAATCACGTTTTTCTCACGCAGGACGACGAATTATCCCGTTAAGTTATTCTGTAAACATTTTCTGATAATTTGAATTTGCGTTGCGAGATTGTATTATTTAGTAAGTCAGACTAACAATAATAAATTAACAAATTTATTAAAATATTCACTTGATGTTACTTTTTTCCAATACAGAAATGTGCAAATGTTCATCTGTTAGTTGCTAATGTAAAGTCGTAAATATAACGTTTAACTATATTCTCCGAACTTTTCATGTAATAATTTTGAATTATATTACTAATTTAACTTCAATTTTTAAGCTTTTTTTAAAAACACAACATATTTTATTGACAAATTTTAAATAGCTGTTTGAATATTGTTTGCTGAAACTTTGCGTGCCAAATCTAAACGCAATCTTTACCATGGGAATAATGTTTTTCTGACCCATGAAGTTATAAAATGAAGCTTTAAAACTGCATATTAATTGCTCGATCTGCAATATTTTTCGAAACCTCTGAGACTTACATTTTTTGCAGTCGTATCCAATTCATTACCGCACGACTTCATCCCTAGCGACCGCAAGTTTCTACACGCATTAGCTCACTACACAACAGGGTCGCCAGCGGTCCCGCAAAGTGACAAACGACCGCGCCAGAAGCCCATCCGGCCACCGGCCGTATTTACCCTGCAACCGCGCTGCGTCGCTCGGCTGCGCACTCGGAAGAGCATTGCAGCGTACAGGGCGCTGCGGGGCTCGGCGAAGGCGCAAGCAGGGGACAGGTAGGCAGCCCGGCGCGGCGTAGAAGGCCGCAGGGGGATGCGATGGGGTGAGGCGCGGGGGAGGGGAGGGGCGATCGGCGGGTTTGATGCGCCGCCCCCAGGGGGAGGGGCGAGCGTGCGCCCACCGGAAATGAGGTGCGGATTTGCGCTGGGGCGCTGACTGACAGCCCCCGCTAGATAGCGCGCGCGGGAGCTGCGAGTCGAGTGGGGCTCCGTAGAGGGAGGTGGTGGACACTGGGTCCAAATGGAACAACATGCGCTCAAAGCGTCATGCATAATTAGAAAGTAACACTGGCGTTTATAAGTAAATCAACCGGTATATCCTGCAGTATGCGAAATGGCTCACGTTTGAAGATCAAGAGTAAAATAATATAAAAATGAGGCTTTAGGAGATAACAGTATTCAGTTATATAGGAGCAAATCATGAATTGCACAATGCTTTTTTTGTTGCTATGTCCATTTCACTAGAGAGAAAATATATACAATAATGACTACGTTAAAGTAAACGTGATTTTTAAGAAACTAGAAATTAAAAAAGTATAACACAACGACATGTAATAAATAGAAGCGCAAGATTGGGATGAAGACTTTCGTAATGAGCTCGGTAAGGGAGGTGTTGCAACTAAAAACAACGGGACACACCTCGTTATGAAAATAACTCTTGAAAATTGTCGGAAAATTTCAAGAAATTTAATATAAAACGGCGTATTCTTGACACGTGGTTTTTAGTTTAACTAATATATTGAAAAAGACGTTTATGAAGAAACTTTCGCCCAAACTATGTTAGTATGTGGGCTTGTAGCGTGTTGTTGCGGCCCACTGTTGAGACCAGCTCGGCTCTGCGCTGCGAGGCCCTAGCCGCCTGTATGCATGTATGCATGTATGCACGATCCGCAGGGTAAACACCTGCCGCTGGACGGCGCGCTGCGGAGCCGCCAAGGCCGCCGACTGTCAAAGCGGCGATAAAGCGGCTTTTTCCGGCCCGCTCGGCGGTGATTCCTCGCTCCGCTCCACCCCCGCTTACCATCCCACCCCGCCCCGCCCCGCCCGATCCCGATCCACTTCTCTCACCCTTCTCCGCGCCTCCACACCCCGCCACGCCACCCCTCGCTATGCCCTGCCCGCCACTGATCCACTCCACTCCTCTCAACTACCCATCTCCTCGCCCTGCTCCACCCCATTCCCTCCTGGACTGCCTTCCCTTTCCCATATCTCCCCTCCCTACTCCCCCGCCAGTTCCCGCACCAACAGCCCCGTCCACCAAGGCCACCCTCGGATTTTGCGCCCCACCCACTACCCGCCCTGCCTCCTCCTCCCACTCCGCCACACCCTGCGCTCGGATCACCGTCCTTCTGACCGTCTCCAAGAGTGGGTGCTGTGTGTGGAGCCTTTCTTGAAAGAGGGGCCTTTTGAGGAAAGGAGAGGAAACACGTCTTTCGAGTACCCGTTCCTTTTTGGGTGGCTTTCTTATTATTCTTCTTCAACAAAAGTGGCGGGAAAAATATAGTGATGTACTATAAAGTTTGTTTGAGCTCGAATATTTTGCTATTTTTAGCGTGTCTCATATGTTTAGTCGAGTTGAGCTCAGAGCAAGTATTGTCGCTGACTGCGGCAACTGACCGGGAGGTCCGAGAGTTCCAGTATCGACGTTGGTGGATTTTCGTCACTAAATAGATATGAGTCGAATTCAGTCGTGGAGAACAATTGTCGTGGCCGGCTGCTCTCGTCGGTTGTTTTCCGTTGTTTCTCCGAGCAATACCAGGATAATGCCGGAATAGTAACCTAACCAACGGGCCACGAATCGCGCGCGATATCTCCTTTCTTTCCTTGAGCTATCCTCTCTCCTTACTCACAAACACTTACATATCTATTCACTTACAAACTCCTTACCCGCAAACACTTACTATACTATCACATAGATCGGGAACCAGATAGCTTATCCTGGCTGGAGCGGAGTCTGAGGGAAATACCTAGAGAGTTAAAACCCGCAAGCTAATGTTTAGGTCGGCGCCAGATATTCACACTCAGTGGTAGAGGAAAGCCGCCACCTAGTCATCTAATATTTGGAAAGTTAATTGAACTATTTTTATAAACACTATTGATATACGGAAAGTGCGGAGAGCGGGTAATATCGAGAATGCCTTCCTTGAAAATGAAGTTCGGAGAGTGAAATGGGGAATATTTTTAGAAGTGCTGAAGAGTGGTTCATTCCTCTTTTCCGGAAATACGATGCAAAAAGTATCCGGGAGAATGTAATGTAATAATAGTACTTTATTATTATTATTATTATTATTATTATTATTATTATTATTATTATTATTATTATTATTATTATTATTATTATTATTATTATTATCGTTATTATTGTTATTATTATTTACATTTCACCTCCTGGTTACAATTGCAAGTCCACAATAGCACAGGAAACTGTTTTCCACTTTGCATTTGCACTGTTGCATCCCCATAGCTACTTAGTTGAAGTAATGTTTAAATTATGTTTAACTGTTCAAAGAACCAACTGCTTTACTGGAAATCGAACACGAATCTCCCGGTATAGAGCAACTGGGTGTATACCGGGAGATCCGGGTTGAATTTCCGGCTGGGACAGTTAAGTCTTTGAAGAGTTAAACATTGTTTTGAATTATTATTACTATTATTAACAATATCAAGGGCGTTTTCCTGTGTCAAAGGGGAAATAATACAGTTAACTACGTAACAACGAACAATCTTGTAATGCTTTGATCGCTCAAATATTTACGAGAAATTGATGCTGAACATGGCAAAATTTAAGGTAAACAAGACATAACTCAAGCATTAATATCACTTCATATTTTTTACTGCCATTAAAACGTTTGATTAATTATATTCAATCTCTTGCATGTAAGTAGATAAAACACAGTAATGCTGTTAGTACGGAACACTTATTAATATTTTACAAATAATGTAGAATTGAATCAAATTATCTGTACATACAGATGACTTTGACGTCTTTTTCTGCCTGTGTGCGGTACGTAGCCCACAAGGAATTCCCCGGCGTTGATCGTCCGGATGCCTGGCTCTGAGGAACGGAACAGAACACGTAGATTTCCTTGTAAGTCGGAAGGAAGGAGCGGGATAAAAAACGAAAAAAGCATTTGAGAGCACGTTTGAAGCCAGACTTTATTCTTGTGCAATATGATAAAAGATATTTGTTTGTTCGCTATAATTTGTTGTAGTCTTTCGGGTGGATGCTATTCTCATCAGAACTAAGATATGATACTTTCGCTTTCCTCCTTAGTCATTACACGTATTATAATGACATACATTGATTGTCATTAAAATACGTATTATGTGGGATGTTTGGATGGGGAATTTTGAAACTTACCAAAATTGAAAAAGCATTTATCCCATAAAATTGTGTATTAAATGAAGGGTGAGATCGCTGCTTCGATATCTTTGGAGGATTATTCTTTATCTGTATTTGTGTAGGTAATGTTTTGACATCTAATGAATTACAATGATTGTAATTCATCAAATGAATGAAATGAATAATATACTAGATGATGACTTTTATTTAGGTATCGGGAAGTATGATTTTTAAAGTGTAGTTCTGTATTTACATTCCTAAAAAACAACGAAATAACAAAGCAAAAAAAATCGTACAATCTCAGAAGACATACATTGAGTTAATACACACTCTAGAAATCCATATAGCGCCCCCTTAAAAAACTACAATCACAGCCGATAAGTAATTCGCTTATGCCATTTGGTCCTTTTTCCCTTTTTTGTCTCAATAATCAGTTCATTCATATCCAAGAAGTAACAGAAAACATATTCAAGCATCAGCTCCGGGTTCGGTTCCCGTCGCCACGGAGAGCCACCGCGCAACGAGGCGGGGGTGAGAAAAGGGAGGGTGATGGAGGGGAGGAAGACGGCGGGGAAGTGGCCCTCCGGTCTCGGGTTTGCTTATGGATGACTGGCCGTCCCCGGCGGCTGCCTCGGACGCCGCTCGAGATAAAGTGGCGCTCGCCCCAAGTGGAATAATAAAAAACGGGCGAGGTCCGCGCCCCTCGCCGCCGGCGCCCTGCCCCTGCCCCTCGCCCTGCCCCCTCCCCGTTCCCCGCCCCCGCGCCGCGCCGTGCCGGTCACTTGGCCGCGATGGATCGCTCGCCCCGCCGCCGCCGCCGCCGCCCCCGCCCCCGCCTCCGACACCTCCGCGGCCCCTCCGCCCGGATTCCACCCCCTGCGGAACTCCCGCTCCGCTCGCGTCCCTCGCAGCTCCTCCTTTCCGTCCCGATCACGAGCTCACTTGTGTCCCAGATCCCGCCGCTTGCGGTCCTCGCTGTTCTCGGTCTGCCTTCGATCTCTCTTTTTATCCTTCTTCCTTCCGCGATACTTCAGCTGGGCTTCCAACCTTTCTCCGTCTTCGTTCTCGTCGCCGACACTCCAGCACCGATATCAATTTTGGGTGTGTCGTTCCTGTTTCTCTCTCGTGTATTTCTTTCTTATAGCTCCTTCTCTTTCCGAATCAACTTTTTTACCTTCTTTCTACCACCATCTCAGTCGCTTTTTCAATATGCGACACTCTCACTTCACTCTTCTTTAGTAATAATTACTCATCCTGTTCTTGTTCCCTTCGGGTTCTGCTTCTTCATCGCTCGATTGTTTTACTATAATGCCGTGTCCGCTGTCAGTCATTCCTCGTCCTCTTCTCTGCCTACGTTTACTCCAGTCCATATCCACTTTCTATCTACCGGCCTAACTGCATCTTGTCAATATTTCGAGTTCTTCCTCATCACTATCCTCGATGTCAGCTCTAGCTCTCTCAGTTCTCTTCAGTTTCTCTTTCAGCCCTCTCTTCTCCGTATGTCCTCACTTCCCGCTAGGGAACTTTTCACTCCAACATCAACTACCCATGCGGATGCCATTACAATTTTCAAGGATCAGCGACTAAAGAAACTTTGACAACTCTGATCACATTAATTTGATTCGACCATTGTCGAACACTTGAACAGTTGTGGACTATTGATATCAACGATACTTCATTTCCAGTGGAATACAAGATTTCAAAGAGGTAGTTAAAAAAATTCTCAATGGACGCGGATAAAAATCGACTTTTGCTGAGTAAATAGTGGAAGAAATTTGAATAATTTGTTTATCTTTTGGAATTGTTTCTAAAAAAATTACTCATGCAAACGAAACTATTATTTAACTAAAAGTAAAAAACTTCTGCGTTATCTAGTCAACTGCTTTCGCGCCGTTTAATCAAATAATTCTCACTCTGGCGTTTTCTCGAAATCGATCAAAGTTAAGAAAGTTATGATTACAGTGACGCAACTGACAATTGAATTCAGTGGCTCGATCTTGACAGATGTTCGTGAATGAACCAAACGGTAGCGATGGAGGCAGTGGCAGAATAGTTGATCATAAAGTACGATAGTTGCAAATGAATTCTTCTTTTGTATTTGCTTACAGAACCATAACACAAACAAATATTTAGTGCCTCCCTGAGAGAAAATAACAAACTACATTAGATGATGAGAAAATTGATTCTAGCCCATTAACCATCTTCAGTTTTACAAAAACAAATCGAAAAAAAATGTACGATATAAATGAATAATTTACGTAACATTTTCAATTAAGTGAAATTCCGATATACATTTATTTAAAATTAATTAGATGAAGAAAATTGTTTTATATTTTTTAATAACCAATCTCTAGAATTTTACTCTGTAATTCAAGAATTTATTACTCATTGATTGAAATCCTTGATGACACTACATCATTTTACGAATATAATGCAAGTATGCGAAGTGATCATAATTTGTTTCTGTGCGTAATGGTCGATGTTAATCCTCTTCCCTGTAAGAGTAGCCGTCTTTCGGGTAGTGATCTATCAGCGTTAGCGGCTGCAGGCCATCTCAGGCGGCGCCATTGCCGACGCCATCAGCGGAGACCGCGTGCACCAGCGCTTACGTCACCCGAGACGGTAATTAGGCGCTAGCTGATTGCTCGCTTGGCGGTAATGACGGCGGCGGACCTCTGCGGCGGGCCTCACCAGCATCACTCGGCCCTTACGGCGGAGGCGGCTGGTGGGCTGGGCGAGGCGTGAGGGGCAGAGTAATACGCACACATATCAAGAGCCACAAGGATCTGAAGTTCCGAGGACGTAGAGCCTTGGATTTTGGCGATTTTCTTATTTATTTATGGCTTAGGGTAACTCGTTCGGAAATAGTTAACTACATAATCTACTTTATTACTAAAGGTAATCAATGCTATTTGTGTCAAATTTTACGACTATATTGTCAAGTGTCAATAATATAAAATTTAGTGAGTGATAATCTCTTGGAAATCAGATCATTCTTATTTATTGAAATTAACATTCAATAAATCTATACTTCGACCACTTTTATTATATCTCCTCTATCTGATTACCAGGTGTTGCCCGAGTTTCATTTGTCATTGTCATTTACTAATCAACATCTCCCAGCACCCCCTCCTTCCCTTAATCCTGCTTCTTCGGTTCCTCCGCCCGCCCATTCCGTTATGTCTGCCAACGCACGAAAGCAAAGCAGTCTAGTTGCATTGGGAATTGAATTCAATTCAATTTATATTTTAGAGCTCTTTGAATCTCAATTTCACGTGTATTTTCTTGGACGCTCGAAAGTATCCCTTTCGAAATTGAAAGTAATATAGTTGGAATCCAGTAGGTCAAAAGTTTTTGTGGAACAAATATGCATACACACATAATCTCTTGGAAATCAGATCATTCTTATTTATGAAAATTAACATTCAATAAATCTATAATTCGACCACTTTTATTATATCTTCTCTATCTGATTACCAGGTGTTGCCCGAGTTTCATTTGTCAGTGTCATTTACTAATCAGCATCGCCCAGCACCCCCTCCTTCCCTTAACCTTCCTTCCTTCGGCTCCTCCGCCCACCCTTTCCGTCCCGTCTGCCAACGCTCTAAAGCAAAGCCGTCTAGTTGCATTGGGAATTGAATTCAATTCAATTTATATTTTAGGGCACTTTGAATCTCAATTTCACGTGTATTTTCTTGGACGCTCGAAAGTATCCCTTTCGAAATTGAAAGTAATATTGTTTGGGATCCAGTAGGTCAAGAGTTTTTGTGGAACAAATATGCATACACACATATAAATGTGTCAGAATATATGTTGCTAGCAGAAAGTGATAGGACATGTAGGGGGTCAAAGATTATATTTTTTTGTTAACGAATATATGGCTGAAAATATAAAATTATTCATGTACAAGTAGGCAAGTCGTATTACATCACGTTCTGGCCGGTACCCGAAATGTCTTCGGTCGCGCCAGAACCTGTACCTGCCAAACACTGAATGCATGCTAAGTGGCCTAGCAATCGGGGTAATAAATCTCAGGTATTTCGTTTCCTCTGATTAAGAGTATCATAATCATCATTATTTTTATTATTACTATTACTATTATTATTATTACTATTATTATTACTATTACTATTACTATTACTATTATTATTACTATTACTATTATTATTACTATTATTATCAAAACTTTATTTCTTAAATTTACAACTCAAAATTTAAGGTGTCGGTTAAATATAAAACTACTCCAAATTGCGACCACCTTTCGAAGTAGAAGATTTAGGGTGTAGGTGCCTCTGAAATACTTTGTGCATAATATGGCATTCCCACTATTGTCAAACACCGAGAAGTTTAGAGAAGTTTTCGCATAGACTTTACAGAACAAATGACAGATCTCCGATAACTATCGGTACAACCAGTGGTTTTACTACATATCCATCTAATCGCGATTTCAAAACTAATATATAAAAACGTTTGTG
Organism: Gryllus longicercus; assembly: GCA_038098605.1. Lineage (NCBI taxonomy): Eukaryota > Metazoa > Arthropoda > Insecta > Orthoptera > Gryllidae > Gryllus > Gryllus longicercus. Next base: position 1,554,699 of record JAZDUA010000154.1, read on the forward strand.
GCTCCTTGGTTACAGCATTTTCACACAGCATCATCTAAAAGTAAACGTGTTTTTTTCTCCATATTTCTTATAACAATATCCATATTGTTTGCTACTTTTATTAGATCAGTGTGCATTTGTCGGTCGGGCTATTGAACAGAGTCCAAGAAACGTTACTGGATTTGGTGAGTGCTCGTACTACTTCTTCTTATTTTACTTCTTCTAATTATCATCATCTGTAGTATTACTTTAAAAGTCGCGCAGAAATTGAAACAATGTTTCGGCCATCTGGGAGGGGCATATGCTTTTGTTAGATATCCAGGAACTTGGAAAAATCTATAATAATCTATATTATTAATTTCAAATATGGAGGTAATTGACCGAAAACTATGCAGCCTCCGACCATGGTTTTGTTAGATATATAAGAATTTACGAAATAAATATATATTCAAGAAAATCAAAAACACAATGAAACATTGAATTTTAAGTGGAAGTGCAAATATTTATGTTCATCCTTAATTTCTTATACTCAGTGAGGCGAATGCTCATACTCAGTGCGTGACTGCTTCCTACGCAGCTGACGGCATGCGAAACGACAACAAGGAAGACGCGCCCCCAATAAATAGTTGCAATTTACTTATTGCTTTTCGCAACACCTGAATTTTTATATTGATATTAGTACACAAAACACTGTTGTACTGCATTACACTGTATTATTACAGAATATGTGATGACTGTTTTTGTTAAAATATTTAATTTAGGCCAGTGTTGTAACTGTCTCTTTATTTGTTCTTGAGCAGTGCGCTTGCTTAGTTTTTTGAAAAACATTTTCTGTGTTTTTCTTCAGCAGCATTTTTGCTGTGGTAGTTATTGTTATTATTTTTATTGGTGTTTGACTGGTATGAATACATGTGTACGTAGGATTACAATGATGCAAGATACTCAACCTTTAATATATTTTAATGGGTGACATTTGTATGGAATGGTGGTGAGTAAAATAAAGCTTTTATGGTGCACTTAGGTCGATAAATGAAATACTATGGAAGATAAGAATACCCGAGTAATCAGGCGTGAAATATGAGTAGCCCTTTTCACGCTATTTTAGTATGAAGATACCAATATTCGAGTCTCTAAATTATGTAGACATGTGACGAAACTTGAACCAAGTATTTTATATTCTAGTTTTATATCCCCTTTTTACACCATATATTATTCATCTAGTCTCTGAGTCTTATTTCGTAAAGGAGTACCTCCTAAGTGTTATTTCAGGACGAGAATTAATTATACCCTACTCAGAAAGTCTAAAAATGTATGAATTATTTTTTGTTCTAAGACGTTTGTCACATAGGTAGTACGGAGTGAATGGAGTTAAGACATAACACATTTATCCCGTTTTCTTAAATAACTGCATCAATGAACTGGGTTTAGCAAAACCTTTGACGTAAATGAGTCTTCTTTTATTCAATGTACGTTTTACATACTTGCATTTACAAATGGTACTAAAATTAGAATGAATCAGACTTTCAAAATAAAAACTTTTTCCAATTACAAGTTCCGTAAACAACGTATTTAACAAGTTATATTTGTGGAGACGTCAGACCCATTGTAAATGTAGAAAACAGTGCATCATATTATCCTGACAAATCGAGAGTTTCATGCTACTCGAAAATCAAAACAATCAGTTACCTTGTTTTCTTCATTACTCAGGATATGAAAGACAAGTAATGGACAGAGAAAATAATGAACAAATGACGCACTGTAAGAGTAATATTTTTTCCATTTCCATCAGATACTCATTTTACGAAATATCACTAAGAGCACATGATTTCCAAATCAAAGAGATTTGAAACAAGAGTGAAAATATCAAAGCAACCTGTACGTCAAACACATTACGTGATGAACTTCATTTTCCCATTTTCTCTCTCTGTGTTAATGTTGGAATCCACATTGCGACATCAAATGTAGTTCTCTCAAACGATCCAACGAATCGCACTCTATTTTGGAGTTGATATTTGGTTTGTGGGTGGGTTTTCAATATTCTTGGAAATCTTTTTGTGTAACAGCGTAATTTCTCTTGTGCTTAATCATCAATGATGAAAGGTAGAGCAAAGCTCGTTATGAGTTGGATTTGCAGCCGTCAAAGTTTATTTCTGTTCGTGAAACCTTCTTTCAGTCGCTTTTCATTTCCTTCGTTTTATTCGTCTCTTCCACGCACGCCCTTTCTTCCTCTTATACTTTCTTTCTCATCTACTGTCTTTCTCGATTTTAAAACTGTTCACACATCCAGCTTTTCTCTATATATAGTTTCCTCGACGCCTTTCGTTTCTCGTCCCTCTCTCTGATTTTGTCACTTTCTCCTTTTTGTCATCTCTCTCTCCTTCTCTGTCTGTCTCTCTCTCACATACACACACACACGCACACTCACTCAGTTACTCACTCCCTCTACGAATCACTCATTCTCTCTTCCATTTTCTCTCCCTCCCTCGAAGGGAAACGAGGTATCTTCCTTTTTCTATGGTTGGGTTTATGTGAGCTTTTCACTATTCGTTGAAATCTCTTTGTGAAACTGTAATTTCTCTTGCCCGTAATAATCAATGAAAGATGCAAACGTAACAATTCAATGAAAGGGGCTCGTAACAATTTATATTTCCTTCTGCCCTTTCATTTAACGTGCTTTCTCTCTTTTGTTTCTTCCCCGTCTTCTACATTTCCCTCCTGCGTTTTCTCGCTAATTTTTTTCTCTCACTCTTTTCCTATTTCTTCTCTACCGTTTTCTTGATCTTTCGCTCCTCTTCTTTTTTATTTCTTCGTACGTCCTTTCTCTCATAGCCGACGTCACGCCGTGCTCCTGGCTGAGTACCTGGCGAACCAGAGAGTGAAAGCATGTTCGAGCGCGCGGGGCGGAACGGGGCGCCGCTGGGTGTTTGTAACCAAGGGGGCGCCCACAGCCTCTCGGGGCGGCGAACCGCCCGCCCCGCGTCAACCACCGCCTCCCGCCCCTCCCCCGACCTCCTCCGGCATTTCAAAGTAAAAGAAAGTCCCGGCACTCTGCGGTATTGGATCACACCCAGCCGCCCACACCCGTCTCTCTCTCTCTCTCCTCCCTCCCCGTAACTCTCCTCGCCGCCGCGGCGACAATCCACAAATCTGCACATAAACCGCAGCGCCTCCCGCCTCCCCCTTCACGGACCACTTAGCTCCACTCTCAATTCCCTTTATTAGAATTGCCACAACGTGTCGGCTCGAGCTACGCCCCGCGTTTTTTATACCAGCAGCGCCTGCCGTCGCCGCCTTCTGCGTGTTCCCGCATGCGCCCCGCGGCCTCGCACCCCCCACCCCCCATCCGATCGCTGCCCCCTCAACCCCTCGGTCGCTCAGGCTCCGGGGGGTGAGCCCACGGGCAGATTCTTTTGGCGCCCCGGGGTACTTAAAATGATGAGTATTGTCGCTCGAGCAAGATTTTTATTCGAGATAGAAAAAAAAAGGGAAAAAAAGAAGATAGGTTTTGTTGTTACGTCGACGCTTCCTCCTAAACTGAGGTTTGTCGATTAAGTGCCTGCTGAGATTCGAGGATCATTGCCTAGGGAGCGCGTCTTTATCTCCCGGCAGAAATAGCTGCGCGGCGCGCGCGTTTAAATAAAACGCGCCGAAGGGGAAACGGACGCGGCGCGCTCGGTGCGGGCGCAGCCGCCCCCGGCGCTTCCGCGGTGTCGCCTGATCGTGCACAACTCGTGCGCTTCGGGCGCTGTCATGAATGAAACACGGTTTTAACGGAACTTAAAACCATTGCAGGTGCTCGCAGAACGTAACTCACGCTCCCATCGACAAGCCGTCAATATAAAATATTACCCGGGGTATAAATAACCGGTAAGTAGCGGGAATTAGCGGGTGCGCGCGCACGCGGGCCGGCGGGCGGGCGATGGGCCATCCGCGCCCTCCCCTTGAATCCGGGTGCGCCCTTCCCCTCCGTGCATTAGTCACGTGCGCGTTCGCCACGGAGAGGCGCTGTGGCTTGGGGGTGGCCCCGGTTCGAATACGAGTTCGCCCCAAATGCGGTTAGAATCGATTGGGAGGGGAGGATCACCTATGTAACGATTTTACAGTTGACCTTTCAAGTTTTGAAATTCCTCTGCCAATGAAATATAAAATGTAATGGTTTAGTAAAGAATATATATTATGTAAGAGAATAATATAAATATTCTTTACCAATGAAAAACGTTCATAAAACGTGAGACACAAAGTTAACACTAAATATTATTACCTAATTTACCTTTATACCTTCACACAGATGAAGGGCTCAAATTCTATGCGGTAGAATGCGTTCATATATTCTGAACGCTTATATATTTTGTATAGAATAACGTCATTACTTCTAGTTACTACAAGTAAAATACCTAATACAAAACATTGTCGTTGTATTACAGATGAAATAATGAAACATATATTAGCATTGGCACATACTGCAGTTCTTGAGTTGTACGAGTAATTTGATAAAATTTATTAATAAATATTTTATAATTATTATATATTTGATGCACACCTCTTTATTTTCGCATAATTTTAATTACAAAAACTAATCATTATCATAGGTTTTTACAAAAACATTACAAAACATTTTTACATTACATTACAAAAACTCATCATAGGTTTTTTAAAAATTCAATTTTTTTAATCTGATGACATGAAGCAATTACGATAATTTTTCGAACTGTATTCAAATTGTCATAATTTTATTTCACACCATAAAAGTGATGTTTATAACAGCGGATCGTTGTGTACGTATGATTTAGTGCATTTTTTGTTGGGATTTTTATCCGGATTTTTCTTAGCAAGATTTTTTTATATTTTAGTCCTTCCTTTATGTGTGCGATACTAAATTTACTCATTCTCATGTTGATCAAACATATCATTAGCGAAACTTAAAATTCATGTCATTAACGCCTCAAGCGATTAACGACAGATATTTCCTTTTGTTTTGCGTTTAATATGTGTGCCAATCATTAGTTGTTTTTGTTACAATATTATTATTTACAATATACTGTAATCCTTTAACTATTTTGTTCGAGTTCTTAATCCAATGTTTTCAAAAAATCAATAAATTTTTAAACACAATCATCACAGTGCGGATAATGGGAAACGCACCGAGAACTAGCGTCATTCCCACTTAAAGATGACATATGGTGAGCGGTGCGGGTGCAGAGGTGAGAACAGCTCACTGGGCCAGCGCGCCCGAGGGCTGCGTCGGGGCGCGCAGGGCCGGGCGTCGAGCCCCGGGGTCAGCGGCGCGGCGCAGCGCTCCCGGCAGCGCGGGGCGGGCGAGCGGCAGCGGCGGCGGCGGCGGCGGCGGCGGCGGCGGCGGCGGCGGCGGCGGCGGCGGCGGCGGCGGCGGCGGCGGCGCTCCGTACAAATACCGCTCACTCCGGGCGCGGCGCTGCGCCGCTCTAATGGATTGCAGCCAATGATATATGCCGCCTAATTGGTCGGATTTCCACGTGACACGAGCGGGCGCAGTATATTATTGGGCGCGCGCCGCTGACAGTTGACAAACCGCGGGGCGCGCAGGCCGCCGCGCCAGCTGCGGCCGCGATAAATAACTCACCCCTTTCGCCCCCGCGCTTGCCCCCCCCCACCCCTCACCCCGAACCCCAGCCCCACCCCCGCGACTCCAAAACGCGTCGCCGACCGCCGCGCGCAAAGTGGTTGCGCTGGGTGGCGCTGGGCGGCACGACGTGGTCGGGGATGCGAGCAGTCGGGATGGTGGCCGAACCATTGGAAGGGTAGTGGTGATTGCAGTCGACATGGTAGTGCTTTAATGTACGGAGGGTACGAGTAGGTGTAAGAAATATAATTGATAGTATCGTAATATCAATTTGACGATGAAGTGTTAACATTGGGAATGGATGATTGAATAACAAATGCTGTGTCCTCCTGTTCTTTGAAGTATGACAAGGGCTTGTTATATCACTGTATTGTTGTTTTATGATTAGTAACATCTACGATGTGAATGCATTATGGGGGGAAATACTATGTAAAATGGATAATGCCTCGTTATACCGATAAAACTGATGTTGATGGAGGTCAAGAATACTGCACTGATATAAAGGGAGCTCATTTCAGGAGTTACAGCTCTGCCCGAGTGAAAATTGAAGACAATCTTTAGTATAGATTTTCGGTGAACGGTGATAGTCTCAGGCATCTAGATAAGTGTGTTGAATGTGAAATGATATGAAAGGAAAATAGAACTTAGAAGATACAACAGCCATGCAAGATTATGTGGGGAATGTCAATTAACAATTAAATGATTGTAGAAAAGGTCTTAGAGAATTATTAGTACACGGAATAGTATAATAATCAATTGATGTCAGTTATCAATGTCAGGAAAATATACTAATATATGGTAAACGCGGTGAAAATAGAAGCGCTCTTTTGGAATGAATTTGTTGGCAGAGAAAAAACAGAACTAGACAAAAAGCAAAGCTTTAAATGAAGGTATGTACCACCAGCAAAAGAGCAAAACTCTAGTTGGTGCTGGAAGGGTGAACGGCCCGGGGTGGTGAGAATTCAGCGAATGTGAGGCTGTAGCTATTGTGGTCGGAGCGCGGGGAATGCAATGCAGGAGCTAAAAGGGTCGATGACAGCGTTTATGGTCGTGAATGAGAGATGAGTGAACAGTGGTCCCCGGATAGCAATCGCATGTGAAGGTAAGCAAGTGGCGTGGGAGTTGGGGCTCGTTCGGTGAGCGGATGTCGGTGTGATAATGGGGAGAGCGACAAAAAGCGAGCACGGGAAGAAAAAGCCCCGCCCACCCGCCCGCGTGGCATTTTGCGGGTGCGTAGGATCATTAGGGGCGTCGATGGAACGCCAGGGGTGAATGGGGGGAGAAAGGGGCAGTGAAGGCGTGTGAGTGTAGCGGTGTAGCACCGCAGCCGGTGGCGGTGGCAGTGGCGGTGGCAGTGGTGGTGGCGGAGATGGTGATGGTGGTGGTGGCGGTAGCGGTAGCGATAGCGGTGGCGGTGGCGGAGGTCGTGGCGCGGGTGGTGGCGGCTACGGCGGTGGCGGTGGCGGTGGCGCAGGTGGTGGTGGTGATGGTGGTGGTGGCGGCGACGGTGGCGCTAGTGGTGGCGGTAGCGGTAGCGATAGCGGTGGCGCGGGTTGTGGCGTAGGTGGTGGCGCGGGTGGTGGCGCGGGTGGTGGCGCGGGTGGTGGCGCGGGTGGTGGCGCGGGTGGTGGCGCGGGTGTTGGCGCGGGTGGTGGCGGCTCCGGCGGCGGCGGGGGCGGAGGGCTGTGGCGTGAGGACGGCGCCCCCGCCCTCCAAGGTGTAATGCGATTACCCGCCGCTCCCGCACGGGTCTACCCCTCGGCTCTATTTAATTCAGAGAAAAATAAACGGCGATGCATCACTCGCAGACAGCTGGCCATGTGAGGCTCGCGGTGCTCCGGTGCTGCAGTTGCCGTCACCATCCCTGCCACGCTATCGCAACACCACCCTCCGTTTCCATGATTCCACCAGCCAGCACCGCCAGTCAGCACTCTCACTATAATAGGCGCCGTTAGTGCAGTCGCTACCATCACAATCTGTCGACAGAGCTGGGATCGCTATTGCTATAGTCTGTTTCTCTGTCACAACCTTTGGCAATGCTAGCACAATAAAAGTCTTCACACAAACAGTTTTGAACAAACATTGTCTGCATCTTTGTGGGGGTAATTCGTAATCTCAATCATTATTGACTTAACCTTCACGGGAAATCCATTTCCCCATCTCTGTGGCTACAGGCAGCGCCTGGGAAATAACCACTGACTGCACCAAAGCAAGTCCACCAAACAATCCTGGGGAGTTTGTCCCCCCCCCCCCCTCGTGGTCACTCCGACCATCTCCACTGCTGCTGCTGCTTCTGGCGATGTCTCCAGCATCCGGCTGCTGCCGCGCGGCGCCATCGAAATTATTGAGGGGTCTCGCGGTCCCAGCTGGCCTCACCCCCGGGCGCCTGCTGGGCAGTCCCTGATGGAATTAGCTGGGGTGTCGAGGAGATGATACGTCATAATTCCTGTGCGATGTACTTCTTTTGTGTGCGATTCTAGTGCAATTATTCAGCAACTGCCGAGTGCTTAGTGCAGTGTTTCTGGGTATCAAGGATGATTTAGTGATGCACTATATTTTGTTGCTCCCTAATAATCGTGAATAATGTACAGAAGCTATTCACTGAAGTCCCGGAAAAAGACTTAACATAGGGAAAAAATACACGGGTGGTAGCGTAAATATAAATGCCAGAGTTCAAGAAGAAAAGAAAAAATCTTGTCAACGAAATTCAAAATTTCAATATTTATAATTAGTGCATGCATAACAATGCATGACATTCATTTTTATGATTTTAACAGTAATAATTTATGTATTACCTTTATTTTCTTAGAAGCAAAGAATTCCAGAATTTTGGAAATACTGGATTTAAACTTTCTTCAATTTTATTCAATGCATTTGATACTGTGCGAAGCAACAGTTTTAGTAGCAGCAGGCACAACTGAGGATATGTTCTCTCAGCGAACCAAGTGGCCCACCCCTTCTGCATTCGTGTAAAACATCCCTTTAAACTCCAACCCCCAACTGGCGCCAGTCCGTGGAGTCCATTCGCTTACTGCTAATTACCAACACCGCGTAAAAATTCCCCTGGCGTCGTTTTTATTTGCGTGGGTGCGACGTGGGACGACTTTATCGCAGGCGCGTCGCGTAAAACGCACCGTCGCGGCGCCCACGCGCCCCCTTCGCTCCGGCTGTCCCAGTCGGCCGCGCCCGCGTCTCTTCTGCCTCCCTCTCCGCTGCCCGCATCCTTGAGGCTCTCGCTCCCTTCGTCGTCCTTCGCCATCCCTGCTGCTTCGTCACATTTCTATCCACACCTTCCCGTTTTCTCAGATTGTCATGCCATGCAGCCATGTCCATTGCCATGCAGCTTCCTTTGACTGCCGCTCACGTTGTGAAGAAGTTTTCTCATACGTTCGTCGTCATCCCTGCCTTCGTTTGAATTGAGTCATCTTTGATTCACTTCATCTCGTCCTTCTGACATATTCGTTCACCGGTCTCATTCTACCTCCGCTTCCCCGAACGTACCTAGTACAGATGTACTTTCTCATCCACTAACAAGATCCCTCGTTCCTATGTGCGCGTGTCGCCTTCACCGATACCCTCTCCTTTTCCTCCTCGCACACATTACTTTTACTTCTTTCATATCTCTCGTCCGTGCACCCCTTCCTCCGCGAGCGGACAACTATTACAGACGTCTCTCGCAACCGACCGCCACGCTGTCATCACCTTTGGCATCGCTACTTTCCCACCCCTCCGGCGAGTGCGGTCGTATCACCGCCGCTCGTCGCCTTGCGACTTGCCCTCATCGCCGCCAAAGAGTTGCCGTAAAGGGGCCGCATCTCGACGCCCCTCCCCCCTCTAGGAATAATAAAGGGACGTCCGAGCGGTAATGGCTGGAAAAAGCGAGCTTCATTGAATAAAATCCCGCGTTCCTTCAGCGGCCCCGCCCCGACGGCGCGGGATCTCCCTCGCTCGGGTGCGATCACGTACTCCGCAGGACACTGTTGCCAACTGCGCCAGCTGCCGCTGACGATTCGCCGTGGCCGATGCCGTCGCCCAGGAGGAGCTGGTTCAAGGGGATCGTTTATTAATTCACCGCGCGCCGCGTGCCCCGCGCCGAGGATCCCAAATGTGAGGGCAGGAGTGTTGTCGTTCTCGAATATTCTCTGCTCTCCCTTCTGTCCTCTCGGTCTGGACGGGGTCGTTTCCTCCCCTCTTTTGTTTCCTTGCGAGGTTCCCCGTGTGGTTTAAAGACTCTATCGTCGGGAAAGCGAGTTTCCTGAGTCCATGTTGGTATGCCTGCTTCTTTATACTATTTCTCGTACGGATTGGAGATAAGAATTGTTTTTATGATAAAGACTCACAAACTTTCGTATGACTTCAGAGCACATGTGGAAAGTGTATAGAATATGATGTATAAAGTATATTTCTTGTAGTATAACAAGTACTTATATAAAGCAATGCTATAAATCTACCAGTGAGATCATAATTCTGCAATCATTATGAGAACAGATGTTACGTCTTTTCGAACCATTATAAACAGAAACAACTCTACATCATATATACTCCACCGTAATCATGTAACAAAATCGAGGCGGAGGTCAAATAATTTGAACAAAACTTCATACTTCCATATGTTTACAAAATGCTATGATAAATGCTATGATGCTATGTTTTATCTATTGGTTAATACAATTTTATGTCTTTGTGAATTGTAATAAGCTGAAACCACTTATAATTGCAATGAAACCAGCTGAAACCACTTACCAATTGTAATAAGCTGGAATTTTTTTTACTCTAGAGAAAGTTGTAGGTGTCATTGAATGAATATGACACGTAAGTGGATTTGGTTTTGTTTTCATGACAATGCAATAATTTTCGTCTTCCTTTTCCTTGTTGCTTGCTCCGGGAGACCCATACTGGAAAAACCAATCGCACATTTCCGGTGGTGATGTCGCAGCAGAGCATGAGGGATATATTCCAGCGATTTCTTTCTCTTCCTCATGCTTGATGTGGAAACCTCGTTGTCTTCTTCCTTCTAAGCTTCCTGGATGTTACCACCGAATTTTTTTAATTGTTCTCGTTATCGGTTCAGGAAAAAGACTTCAGAAAGGCGAAAATAGTAAAACAACACTACTCGAGTCGTAAAGCTTACAGAGCAATTACAAAATATCGATTGAACAGTAATCATGATTCGTACTCAGGCAACTAAACTATAACTAGTGCTGTCTCTTAACTACCTTTAATAAAGTTCTCTCTTAATCTTTTAATTTCTAGATGATAAACATAGTCATTTACTTCATTGGCCTTGTGATTTTCGCATTGCATTCTCTGTGTAGGAGAAGGAGGCATCATAAAGTTTCCAAACATATACTTTTCTCAGAAGCATTGTATTGACATATTACAAACGAACATATACTCGTACATGCCCGCACACATAACATATGCACGTTCTTGAGATAAGTAATTTGGATTATTTCCATCAAGCTCCTAATTCAACAAATGTGTATTCATTGTTCAGGGGCTTGTAAGTTTAAATGATATCTATTTACATACAGTTTTTAGATCCATTGAACTGTTCCAAACTTTCTTTCCTTCTGAAGACGTCTGTTTGGTTCGGGACATCAATATTACAGTACGAACTTTTTACAGTACGAAGAGTTTCCAACTTTGTACGAGTGGCGAATAAGGTGATATTATATTATCTCAGATAGAGTAGATGGGAGTATAATAATTATCTCAGATAAACCAATAAGGGAATGTCCCATTAATGTATTCCCTTTCCTTTATCATCGCGACTCCTCTCGGGAAGCATAGAAAGGCGCTTGAGATACCACCGACGTCTCCGCGGGATCCTTCCTTCCCTGGGTTGATCTTCCTCAGGATAGAACTGCTCAAAGTAGAACAGTTCTTATATGTTTTCAAGGATTAAATACGCCCAAGATCTCAATAGCAAAACGGTTACTAATAATCTCCTGTGCTTTGGAAAAATGAATGTTTGAAGGTGATACATGAAGGACAGGAAATACCTCTCATAATGCCACAAATACAACAGTAAGCTATTTTACTTTTCGCGGGTTTGGAACCCACAATCGTGGAGTCCGCATACCTGGCCGCACCTGCACCAATTCCCCATGCGCCTGAACCCCTAGTAAGTCTATTAGATTTTAGTGTTTTTTTTCTCCTGAGAACAGTAGCGCGCATATTGTCGTGCAATAATTGTTCAGTTGCTCGAACATTTATACTTTTTTTTATTCTGAATGTTTTTATCAGTAGTTTAGATGAGTTCACAAGTGAATTGTCGCTCATATTCGAATACTTACTTCCCTCTAACACATCTAAAGCGTTGCCCTGTTCCTCATCCTCCATTTCATCACTCCCCGTTCTCTCTTGTGGCGGACACCCTCCTGTCGATGATATCGACACCGCAGGTTGGCAGCAGAACAGTTCTCCGTTTGGGTGAGCGGTGAGGCCGGTGAGCGAGAGGGTGGGCGGGCCGTGTGTTATCTGCGCGCGGTGTGAGTCATCAAGTTTCCATCACGGTGGCCGCGCTGCAGCCTGCGGCGCCGCTGGGCCCGCTCACCACACGGTGGGAAAACGAGCGAAAGTCTGGGCAAATTTCGAAAACGAAAACTGAAGCTCACTTGCTTGAACTACATACCGTTAAATTGTACTACATACCGTTAAATTTAACTACATACCGTTAAATTGTACTACATACCGTTAAATTGAAGACAAATTTACCCTTTGTAGGTTTTCGAAAACATGTTTCTGGGTGTGTTTTTAATCAGGAGTATAAAATCACAATATGAGCCTGTGTAGTAAGTAAGCACTCCACGTTGGCATCTTTATGTAGACATTAAACGATATAATTGTTAACATATTCTCAGTGTAATGATAAGTACATGTGGCATATGGGTGACGTACAGATGACATCTGCTTACGCACAACTGTTTGTTCTAGTTCGAAGCCCTGAAGAACGATCAACAAAGAAATGAAACTTGCACCTAACTCCCAGCACCTAACGCCCAGCAGTACGAATTACATATTTATTAAAAAGTTCTGAGCGTGGGAGCCTTTGCATGAGGAAGACGTAAATGTTTGTTTGTTTGATTGATTGATTGATTTATTGATTGATTGATTGGAGTTTCCGGGCGCGACAACTATGACCATTATTCCTGTAAATTTAGTGAATGTTTTTATCGCGGGAAATGTCGATTATCTTCCCCCGCTAGATCACGAGAATTGGCGCCGAACTACACATTCGCTTAAGGGGTTTTAACCTCTTAAGGTATCTCCTACCAGCGGGGCACCACCCCAGCAGAGACACGTTTTAAACTTCCGATTTGTCTCCCGAGTTGGCTAGTGTAGTTCAAGTAGTAGGTTAGGGGTGAAGATAGGACAAGAATGAGGAAAGAAAGATCGCGCGAGATCCTTGTTTGTTAGGGCCCTGCTCGATGCTGATTGGAGAAACCCCCTGTCTGATGTCGATCGGAGAAACCGCGGAAAACTACCGGACACTACAATTCTCCTTGAGATATCGACTGAACTCAACGTAGCTATCTAGATAGTGTCGAAAATCCTGCCACCGTCGGAACTCAATTGAACCGCACATGCCATTAGGAAGTCAGGGAATTTCATATTTCTATAATTTGAATTTTTAAAATGTATTAATTTTATCGTGATGTTCGCATACAAACATTTGTCAATAAAGCAGGATGCGTTTCATTCGACTTTCGGCCAGCCTTTCGAGTTTTTCGGCCACCGTGCGCGCGGGAACCATTTGTTCCGGTGGCTGCGCCGCGACGACTCCACCGCCGCGAAAAAGAGAACGCACTCGCGCCGCCGCCCCGCGAGTGGAAATCTGAAATAAAAGGAAATATATGGAGACATTATTGGTTTTTGAAGGCGGGGAGGCGCCCTGATGGGCCCTCCCGCTTCGCGCCGCCCGACCTCGCTCGCGCCGGATCGCGACGTCTTCCTCACCCGGGCCGAAGGTGTTCGCTGACGTTGCGATCTCTCGGACACCAGAGGAGCAGTTCCTCTTTCGTTTTCCCTTCCTCATTCCTTCTTCCTCTTCCTTTTTTCGCATTTTCCTCGTTTTCTTCCCTTCCTATTTTCCCACTCTTTATTTTCTTCTACTTCTTCGCCTCTTTGCCTTCCCTCTTCTTTTCCTCTTCCTCTTCTTATTTTTTTCTTCTTCTTCCGTTATTTGCCTTCCTTCTTCTTCTTTTCCTTTTTATTTTATTTATTTCCTTTCCTTTTTTCCTCTCCTTCTTGCCCTCTTCACTCATACTTAAATCCAACAAATGTGGTTAAAGAATAATACCTTACATGAGTAAAACATGAGAAAATGCCTGTTGCATGCCATACAGAAGCAATCGGCATATTTTGATTACAAATTGTTTTCTTTTTTGCATATTTCGTATTTACGAAGAGGCAAAAATAACGCATATGGCAAGGCCGTTCAGGCAAAAATGTGGAGGAAAGAAAACTCTCCAAATCGGCAGAGTAGCAATTTGTTTCAGAAGCCACTCTCCCACCTACAATGATTTTTGCCACATGCATGGTAGAAATGCATTTAAAACTTCAGTGACAGTTAAGAGACCCCCCGACTTGTGATCTCATCGTTTACATCTTCTGTTCCTCATCTGGCGTGGCATTTCCCATTGCTCCCACATGTCCTGGGGCGGCGCTGCGCGCAGCGATTTCTCTCGCCCTCGTCCCCGCCGCGCGCGGGGGCAATCGCCGTCCGACCACTCCGATTAACGTTCGCCCGGCCCGTGAAAAAGAGGCCGGCCGGGGCGGCGGGGGAGGGCGGCGACCTCGGCCGCGCCTCCGTAACAAAGTGCGGGGCGACATCGCTCCACCTCACTAAGTCTGTCGAACCGCGGGCGCGCTCCACGCAGCGGCCGGGGGCCATTTGTTACCCGGGGCGAGCGAAGGCCGCTGCGGGGCGGTATCGAGTTTCATTAGGCGCGACGATCGTCCCTGGACGCTGCGGGCGCGCCCCCGCCGGGGTGGACGGGCGGGGTAGGGCGAGGACGGCCGCCGCCGCCCCCGCCGCCCCCGCCCCCCAGGCGCGCCGCCAGCTCTGATGGATCACCGTGCGCGGTGGCGGCGGTGACGGGAGCTCAGGAGACGGAGACGCGCGATGGCACGAGGAGACGGCGGGGAGCAGGACGACTGCGAGGAAGAAGCAGCCGTGGCTACGATGGAAGCGGTAGAGGCAGTAATGGTTGTTGTAATATGGGCGGGGCCGCGGTTAAACTCGGTAAACAGATGCAGGTGGGGGTGAAAAGGAAAACAAGAATGTCAACGAAGAACTACAAAGAGGTATGGATGCAAGAAAACGGGGAAGAAACGGTCAAACGGAACAATCATGCCATTGGGCCACCCTGCTAGGTCGGCGCAGGAAAGATGCAATGAAAAGACGTAGTGGCATCCTATAACGTCTTTTGTAATTAAGTACAAACACTTATTATATGTAATTCATTTAAGTTCGTATACTTCAGTATAATTCACTGAATTCATGTAAAATGGAAAGCTTATTATTAAGCGGCGCGGCATTCAGGCCAGATCTGTTTCGGTAGATACGACGATACATTCGGCTAGAATTCGTCCATTTACACTTGGACGCTTACAATTCCTCAAACACGGAGTGTCTCATTAGATGATTCTCACGGAACGTATAAGGAGACCATTAAGGAGTTCATGCTTGTATTTCTTAACAACTATCTACCTTTAATTAAGGTATTATAGCAAATAGTAATCATGACCTAAACAGAGAAGGCCAGAGAAGGAAGTGTCCCTGTCAAAGCAAGGTGCTCATACGTCCTGAGAATTTCGATGACTAGGTGAGGAGTTGGCATATCTTGAGCAAAGTGGCAGGGCGCCATAAAGAGAAGGTGGGCACTTTACTCCCACATGTCTGAATCATAACTCAGACCCTGTGTGCTATAAGACTTCTATGGGCTCCGCCCGATGAGAGACTCCGATGTACCGTTCACTTGGATGTAGGTCTCTGAAACTGTTTTAAACGTATTAAATAATTGTACTACATCGCCACGCCATATAAAACAAAGAAAGTGGTGAAAGAGACGTAGAAAGAAAGGAGAAGACGAATGTGAGAGGACCGCCGCTGTGAAGACGATGCTTAAAACGCGAACGTGATGACGATGGCCAAGATGAATCGATGACGAGAAACGTGGCAAAGGCTGCGCGGAAGCCTCAGGAGTCCTCACCGGTGGTAGCATGAACACAGAGGGAGGCGGTTGCGGCGTTCAGGGGTGGTGAGCATGGGCAGCGGCGGTGGCGACTGCGGCGGCCGACGGTGATATTACCCCGTCGCAATAAGCCGCATTCCTCGGGGACGCTGACGTCAGCAGTGTATTACTTGCGCGGGGAGCCCGAGACGATGCGGACGGGAAGGGGAGGGTGGGGAAGGGGGAGGGGCGGGAGGGGAAGGCGCGCGTGGCATGTCCGCCCTCGCTGCAGCGCCGCTCCGCGCCAACCGCCCACGGAATCTGCGAGAAGGATGCCGGCACGCCGCGATTAGCTGCTGTCTATCCAGACCGCGGTGACCATTCCGATGTCCGTCCTTGGATTATCCCCAACCATCATCTCAGGACACCGCGTGTAGTAGCGTGGTGAGTTGCTCGTCTGAAAAAGGAAATTGTCACCCGGAGGTCCTGGTTTAAAAACTCCTGGGGAAAATCCTTTGCAGATTTCGAAAATTCGTTCTGTGGAACCAGTTCTAACTACTTAGAAGGTAATTCTCGAAACAGACTGCTTTGATCCATTGATTCCTCCTATCCTTTTTGTACGAGTATCGGTGCGAGATCTCAAAGGACTACGGACGGCACGCTTTCCTTCCTTCCATCAACCCCTTTCGCGTCCTAAGGGCTGATCTACGATTCCGTATGGCCCTTCCCCATCCACTCGAAAGACTCAAACTGAGGAAGTACTGGGAAAATCTTTGTTAGGGCAAATTCAGATCTGGGACATGTCGCTCCGAAACGGAGAAAGGGGAAAAAGAAAGGAATGAAGGACCGAGTAATTAAGACAGAGAGAAAGAGAGAGGAAGAAAGAGAAAAAGAGAGAAAATGAAAGAATCAAACAAACACACCTAAACAAACGCGGACAAACAAACGCGGACAAACAAACGCGGACAAACAAACGCGGACAAACAAACGCGGACAAACAAACGCGGACAAACAAACGCGGACAAGCAAACGCGGACAAGCAAACGCGGACAAACAAACGCGGACAAACAAACGCGGACAAACAAACGCGGACAAACAAACGCGGACAAACAAACGCGGACAAACAAACGCGGACAAACAAACGCGGACAAACAAACGCGGACAAACAAACCCGGACAAACAAACCCGGACAAACAAACCCGGACAAACAAACCCGGACAAACAAACCCGAACAAACAAACCCGGACAAACCCGGACAAACCCGGACAAACAAACCCGGACAAACAAACCCGGACAAACAAACCCGGACAAACAAACGCGGACAAACAAACGCGGACAAACAAACGCGGACAAACAAACACGGACAAACAAACACGGACAAACAAACACGGACAAACAAACACGGACAAATAAACACGGACAAATAAACACGGACAAATAAACACGGACAAATAAACACGGACAAATAAACACGGACAAATAAACACGGACAAATAAACACGGACAAATAAACACGGACAAATAAACACGGACAAATAAACACGGACAAATAAACACGGACAAATAAACACGGACAAATAAACACGGACAAATAAACACGGACAAATAAACACGGACAAATAAACACGGACAAATAAACACGGACAAACAAACACACCTTTTTCATCGTAATAATGAAATTTAATAATAATACCTGATTGCATTACATTTGATACCCTTTATGTTGAGATATTAGAAGTTATTTTCTGCGATAGTGAAGAAATAATTAAAATTCGATTTTTACGCATTGCATTGTTGGTTTTGTTAGTATTTTCTACGTCCGTTTTATTTAAAGGTATTGAATAAAGTGTAATGTTCTTTTTTTTAATTTTCATTGAGACGCGTCACCAACACCAGTTGCGGCGAACGTGATTGCAGGACCTTACAGTTCCAGCCGACTTCTGATTGGGTGGTTAATAGCTCGAGGCCAGGTACCAGAAATATACTAGATGTATTTAATATTTGTGAGTTTTGTGGCGCTTGCCGGAATACAATTCTTCGACCGCATGGACAGTGCTGTGATCATTGCTTTTCCTGATCACGTCTAGGCGAATGCAAGAGCAGCACCCTATATAACGGACAAGGAACGCGCACCATCTTTTTTTCCCAACCCCTTGCTATCATCACCTGCCCCAATTTAAACTGGAGCGGCGCGGGGGTTTACGTCCTGTCGTAACCCACTGGTGGGGAGGCCTTAAGGACCTACAATGCGGGACGAACGATATGAAAAATATTATAGATGAATTCTACCTATCCGCAATGCTTACCAAAGTGTTGGTCTACCGAAAAAAAAATGTGTTACTGCGACCCATGTCCATCTTGACATTTTTCATGTGACTAGTCCCAAGGAACCGAAATTTCGGAGCTATGTTTTCCGAAATTTCGGAGCTATGTGGTACAAAAATCTTTCTTTGTTAAATACGGGTATATGAAAAGTACTCTCGAAAGAGTGGATAACATTTTGAATTTGATTTGCACTTAATGCAAAATTATTGCAAAATTATTTGCAAAATTATTTGCAAATTGTTTTTGCATCATATTCAAATGTGTACTTATAGAGATTGTTTTATTGTTTTTTATAACTTGCTTAAAAAAAGGGACTCGTAAACAATTCCACAAATATTAAGACAAATAAAGAAATACCTAAAAATAAATCAATTAAAAATAATTTTCAACATCAGACCGTATGTGTAACTGAGTGATTAGAAATGCCTTAAAAACTCGAACCACTTTTAAAATAGTCTCTTCCCACGCGCTTGAGTTGTAGAACACTTGTGAACAAATGTCTGTGATTTTGTTTACTGTGCCGTTTAATTCAGAATTATTAATAGTTGAGGACACCTCTTTCACATTCGCTTCCAGTGGGGAACAACGGAAGCTCACAAAGAAATGAAATGCATCACAGCGACGCATCATCTCGCGTGCAGTGCACAAAAGCCTTTGAAACATCTGTTGAGACCGCGGGACTAATCCCGTGCAACCTGTATCGCTATCAACGATGTGCACCCCAATGCAAAGGCTTCCGCTTAGGCCCACGTACCCCGCCCCGCCCCGCCACCCCTCCCCGCCTCCCACTCCTCTCCGCACCGCTCGCTCGCAAATCGTTTTATACACAGGGCGCGCTATTCAGCAGTATTGTCACGTGCTAATATGCTGTTCATTTTTCATCCCCTCGCGTGGCGAGCCGGCGCGGCCCCGCGAGGCCGCGGGGCTGGCGGGGAGGCGGGGCGACGCGGTGGCGGCGCGGGGGCGACGTCGGAAAACAATTGCGCCACGCCCGCGGCGGCCGCGGATCGCGCGCGCGTATTGTGTCCGGCTTACGGGCGTTGATGCGATTATCGCTCCCCCCCCCCCACCGCGCCCCTGCACCTCCGCGCACCGCACCCCCGTCACCCCGCCATCCCGCCCCGCCCATCAACGCTTCTCCCTGCCGCGGCACGGCCCGCCCCACCCCACCAGCCCTCCTCTTCCCCGCCCCGCCTCGCCCTGCGCCGCACGCCCCCGCTTCACCCCGCCCTGTCCGCCCACCACATCCCCCGCGCCTTGCTTCAGTCCACCCCGCCGTGCCGCGTTTCGCGTATCCGTCCACGGGCCTACGATGCACAATGGAAGCGTTAACGGCATTTCAGTCAAATGCAGTGAAGTGGCGGCGTCAATTGTGCAGGAAAAGTATCTTAATTAACATACGTTCTGATGGATTAGTGGGCGAACAATGGAACGCGTTTCGAATTTTTAGCGCGCATAGAGAGGCGCCGTTGGGTAAAGGTTTCGCGTAACGTCTGAATTTCGACGGCTTCGCGTGGATTCGCAGTGGCACGCGCCGTGTGAGGCGAGTGCTGTAAGGGTCGGGCGGACGTGATGTGCAGTGCTATTACGTGATGGTAGGCTTGCATGAGGGATGTGGTTGCACGCAGTCCACAGAAGTCCTCGTTGCGTCAGATTGTCATTTGCGCGGCCCTGAATGCGCTGGTCAGCCTTTGCAATGAGGTCGTCATAAGCACGTTTGCGGCAAACCACAGCCCCATGCATTGCATAATGAATAGTTTGCTCGCTGAGGATAGTACGGAAAAAATTAAAGGAAATTAATGGAATTAAACGAATAAAGATTTTGTTAATTAAGAAATGAAAGTTGAAGAAACAAAACCTTTTAATTCGTAATTTATTTAAATGGTAAACGTTTCGCCGAGAAACTTTCAAAATTTCGAGTCAAAAACGTAAATGGAGATTAAACGGGAAATGGTGATATCAGTATTGCAAGGCATTGACTTGTATCGTGAATTTCCATCGGCCCTCTGCTTCGTCATCTCACTTCTGCCCTGCATGAACCGAAATGACACTCTTTTTGGTCTAAAAGAAAATACTCATTCACAATTCGCTTTCAAGTACGACCTGCGTATGGTTCTTGAACATGCATTATACGTAAAATATGCTTTGCGCTGGAAACCTATTTAACGCCTGTAAATGTGTGAAATGAAAAATGTGTGAATGCGTGATGCAATTCACGGAGGTATCCAGTGTGTCGCTTTCTCTTTAAAGGATTATCACTGTTTCGTATCACGTAAAACCCACATTAAAATATCTTTCCCTATTTGCTCGTTGTATGATTTAAGGGCCACACTTTTAGTTCAGCTTTTCACTGTCTTGAAATTTGATATGATAAATTACCCCAAGAAAGACTTTTTAGTCCATCTGGAACATTTTCAAAAACGTTTTATGACGTGGGAAAGTTAGATTATGCTTATTTCTGTTCTTTTCTACGTCCTGATTCATTCCCGAATGAATATTTGAGAAATTCTTAAATTCATTATTTTAGAGATTTGCAGGATATAATTGTAATAAATAGTGATCACAAAATAATTATTCGTTACACAATAGTGTTCTTCTGATTTGATATTTAGGTGGTGTCATTGAGTCACAACTCTAGTATAAATATAATTGTAAGCGAATTTCGACTGCTTTATAGTGGATATAAACAGCTCCCTTTGGCTCAGAATAAATTTCTTCTTATATTTCGTACTGGTTGAAACATTGAAGCATTCATAGCTTGTATAAATAAGTGCGTCCCAGAAATATCAACCAGCGTCGTCATTGGAAGACTAACAAGCGTCCCCGGGTCCCTACTAATGAAGCGGAAGGTAGAGCAGCGACAAACAGCAAGAGATGAAGCAAGGCAACGCGGGGACAGTAGACGGATCGGCGCTCGCCAACCCCCGGCGCACTTCGTCACCATTCATGACAGCGTCGCTCGCCCCCTTCTCAGCCCCTCCTCTCCCCACTCCCCCGTTCGCCTCATCAACTAAAAACCTCGCGCCCGTCCTGGGCTTTGTCTTCTTTCTTAATTAATTTAGTTCTTGGTATCTCGCCGCTCACCCTTTCGCGCCCGTTGACTCCGCTAAGCGCGCGGTTTCTTCGCTGGGCGGGTGCGCTGTCGCCGCCGTCGCCAGCCCCGCCGTATCAGGCTTCCGCTATATGCTGTTGCTTTTATCCGCGCGTATTAACCTGCCCCTCATGTCGTGAATTTCCCGTGCTGGTCCCCACGTTTTCAAACGAAAGCGATGACCCTCCGTGGCCGTGACGCCATATTGTCTCAAAGCCATGCCGCTAAGCGGTCGTTCACGATCTATGCCTTTTTTCACGGTACTATCCTATGACTCCATAGTTCTATACATCCTTTTTGTCTTGCCATGTCTTGTCTTTCCCCGCCTTTCCCCGCCTGTCCCGCCTTTCCCCACCTTGCCACACCTTTTCCCGCCTTGCCTTGCCCTGCTTTTCCTTGTTGCCTTGCCCTGCTCCTCTTCTCTGTAACGTTGCCACTTTTTTCGATCTTAATGTTCCTCTTGCAACGGCAATTTAATCGTCATTCTTTCCGTCTCCCCTCTCCAATGTCTCCATCACTATTGTCTTCAGAGCGTTTGAAAGTTCTCCACATGGTTCATCATACCCCCATCATCTACTGACATCACATCAACCTCAACACTACATCAACAACACCTTTAACCCTCAACTGTTTTCAACAGAACCTCCTCCTAAACTTCAACTCCTAGATCCACCGGGTTGTCAGTATCCACCGTCTCTTCCTCCGCCGCCGCGACTTCTTCGCCTTATCTGCGCCGCTTGCAGATGCACTCGCCGCAATTAGGCGTCCGTGGCGCCGCGGCGCGCCGAGAATTGAAACTAATGATCAATTTCCATCCCCCCGCAGCGGCCCGGGGGCTGTGCGGCGGCCGCGGCCCCTCTCGGCGTCGCCTCCGCCGCCGCCGCCGCCGCAAACATTTGTAGTAACAAGGCAGAGTGGCGAGTGGGATTGTTAAAATTTAATCAACGTTATTACAACTTGTTTTACGTCTATCTTTGAGGGCTGTAAAAGGGTTGAAACAAAGGGCCGGCGGGGTGTGAAGCCGCACGGAAGAACGCGCGCGCCGAGCAGGAAATAAAACAAATGCAACGCGGTGGTGGCGTCGCGGCGGCGGCGGCGGTGGCGGCGCCTGGCGGAAAAAGCCGCGAGGGTGGCGGCGATGCGGGGTGGGATGGGATGGGATGGGGTGGGGGATGATGGCGCGGGAGGGACACTCGAGGAGGCAGCCGTCGCGGAGAGAAGGGACGCGAGAGCAACGGGCTGGGGCAGATCTGTGGTGGCAATTCAGGAGCAGAGGTGGCGCCAAGAACGGTTCCGCGGTGGTGACGGGGTAGAGAAGGGAGCATGTGAGGGAACACGGAGTTGCTGCCATGCGCCGAAAGAGCTTGGGGTCTCATCGACGGTGAGAATAAGTTTTATATCTGTTTTAAATAGAGAATAATGGCGGATTCGTGGTCAGGATGCTACGTTTGAAGTTTGGAGATGAAGATGGGCGATAACAATGGGGGAGGGAGAAGGATGATGTAAAAAGGGGGAAGTGAATGATTTACATTTTGATAGGAGTGGGAAATACAGTACGTGGGAATGAAGATGTGTGAAATTATATCGGTGTGAATCGGTTAAGAAAATTGAAAGAAGACGTTTATAAGAAATGAAACAAGAGGTGAATTACGGGTGAAGGCGACAATTACTCATCTCGAAATGCTACGATAAAAAGCAACAAGAAGAGGAACGCAGGAACAAGAAAGAACATGGAAGAACACGGAGAGTTGAACACGGCAGTCGGGACGGCAGGAGTTGTACAAGGACGAGGGGTAGGTGCGTGAAATAGAAAGGGAGCGAGTGGTGGGACGGTGGTAAAGGCTGGGATGCGAAGGGGGGCGAGATCAAATAATGCAGCGGGGACGGAGATCGAGCGGTGGGGCTGTGACGAGGAGTGGAACGGGGGCGAGGACAGGAGCGGGGACGAAGAGTGGGGAGACGACGGGCAGAGAGGGGTTGAGCGGGGACAAGGTGTGGAGCGGTGGAGAAGGGACGATGGGTTTAGCGGGGACGAGGAATTGTGTGGGGAGAAGTGGCGACTTGGAAGTGAACGTGGAACATGGCAGGAGGCTCGAGGAGGCGCGGAGGAGAGGAAGGTCAGCGGAGGCGGAAGCGCCAGCGAACGAGAGGCGGCGGCAGAGGGAGCGCAGAAAGGCGTAACCGCCGCCTCCCCGGGGGCGGGAGTGTGGCGAGAGCTGAGAGGCGATAAACAGGGCCGGCGGGCGCCGCACGTGGCCGCCACCCCCTGCCCGGCCGCTGCCGCCCTCTCCCCGCTGTGGCGCTCCACGGTGACCGCCTGCGCTGTGTGTTTACGGCCCGCGCGCGTCGCGTGGCGCCGCGTCGGAAGGAGCCGCCCGGCCCTGCCCTGCCCCGTCCGATCGATGCGCGCGGATGGATGGGACTCCGGAGGCAACATCTCTGCGCAGGGAGGAGAAGAAGGCGGCAACTGCTTGCGGAAAGTTGGCGCGGACGTGGCGCCTCTGATTTACGACGGGAATGGAATGGAAAATGCATCTCAAGGGTTTCTTCCTTTCAAGCGAAACAACGCAGAATTACGATGACTTGATATGATATATAAACGCAAGTGACTCAGTGTTTTCCTAAGAAGAACTAACGCCACCCTTTCTTGAAATTATATATTTAATTTCAACTGAAAGTTTCTAGTTAGTTTATTTACGATTGGTCGAATTGAAAATTAGGTAATTATAGAAAATAAATATAATGTTTTCTAACATTTAAGAAATAAGATCCACACCATTCATCGATTTTCAAAATATAATAATCTCTTGAAACGATAAATACTACTACTGTGACCCAAGTAGCAATTGCTATTCGGCTGCAATTGGCATAACAATGTTTTACTATTTTTATGTAACTGATTTAACATTATTGAAAAATTTTATGATATACAGCAGTTTTCAGTTTTGGATTTCAAGGATTTGATTCCTTACGTTGATGCTCCAAGGTACGGGTAGGCAAGGGCAACCAATATGCCCACGTGAAAAGCAGCCGATGGACATGAGGCGACGAGACAATATGCGGAAATTGCATCAATACTATGTTAATTTATACGAATTATTTCACTTTTCAAACCCGGGGGTCATTAAAATTAGAAGCGAGTTCGTTTTCATGAATTTAAATGTTGGAGATGGAATTTCGTAAAATTGCTACTCCGTATTCAGTTGATATTGATACCGTTCTTACATATTCACAGATATAATTAATTTTACAAGTATGTAGTATATTAAACATGCATTTCATAATGCAACAAATTCAATAAGTTTTCATACAAATTTCCCGTGGACCCGTTTCTCCAAATCTGCTGCAAACACTGTGTATACTTACCTTTATGATCAGCTTTGTGTGCTTTCTTCTCTCCGGGCAGAAAAACTACACCACTGAAGTTTCTTTACATTAGTCAAATTATTGCTTTAAAAATAGATGAACACGTAATTAAAATGTCATAAACAAATCATTTCTATAAACCAATTCTAATTAAGACAAATTTCCATTACAAACCAATGTGTATGGAATTTAATAACCCTCTTTAATAACTGTGGGCAGGTTTTTGCTGATGTGTATGTGATAATTAATCTACGACATACAGCCATTAAACTAGTTTGGAATGAAAAAGTTCCTTTCATCCCTTGTTCACTTACCGAGTTGCGAGTCCGATTTCAAATTACCTTTTTCGCCAACTATGACTTCGTATGGCCGAGCACGCCTAGCAAGGGCAGAAATACGACTGTCCGAACAGACAAAATTGTGCCCGGCTCTGTCGTGTGCGAGAATGTTGTCATACAAACATTTTGAGAGGTTCATGTTGCTAAACACGTCTGAGAACATACTTCATTACAATAGTTTACCTGCTATATAATTATTTAGAATGAGAACATATTTCCAAATCATATTCTGTAGAATGATGATCAGTGTAACAGTCATCTTGATTATATTTTCAACCACTTCAATTTAAATTTGATCGTCGAGAGTTCCACTGTTACTCGTATATTCACATAGATTTCTGTGCCCCGCCCATCCAGACACTTACTAGGATTACTTACCATAAGAGACGAAGATGATGCAACGTAAAGCTTGCGGTCCTTAGCAAATGGTATTGTTTACCGGTTAAGATGATGCCTCAGATGATGACTCGTCTGCTAACCAGTCATTTTACTGTAAGATGTGGTAAACTTCTGTACTTCTCCACAAAGATTTTACATAATTTGCTTCTGAGAAATTTTTCCATTAGATGAGAGCAAATTGCGGACACTGTTGATGTGAGAATTGTCAATGATGTACGACTTCTGGAATTACATTTCAGTGATAGTATTATACTACCCGTTTGTGTACATTGTACGTGGAAAGTCCCATTGTATCAATGTACAGATTTTGTCATAAATACCTGTCCGAAAAGTGTTTATTCAGAACAGTCTGTCAGTTTCAGTAATTATCCACATATTCGTTGGTATTTTCGTCACTCTGTTCGTCACTCTGTTCGTCACTCTGTTCGTCGCTTTGTTCGTCGCTTTGTTCGTCGCTTTGTTCGTCGCTCTGTTCGTCGCTCTATTCGTCTCTCTGTCGCTCTGTTATTTACTCTCGTCAAACTCTTCGTCAGCTTGCTCGTCGGTCTGTTTGCTTCTCCGTCGGTTTTCCTGTCCGCCTGTCGTTGTGTGCTACATTATCACCTCAACCGAGCACAGGAATTTCCCTAAAATAAATATTCCTCGATCGATACGGCCGAATCCTCTGCGAACTTCAAACTAATATTTTAATCTTTGTGGGTACTTTACCCAGAGACGTAGAACACGAACATATATTTCTCGAAAATGTCTTCAGTCTCTTCTCTAAATTTTTTGTTCCAAAAAAATATGGCTCACTTATAAATACAGTGTAAGTCTGATTTTCATTCAAGTCTATGAATTGTACCTCACGGCCGTCAGGTTCGAGGCTCACACGTTCCACGGGTATTCACTGCACAAGTTTGAATGCACCTTGCACTAAAAATGCAGTATCTGAATTTTGCAATATATGTCCATGGTTTACAAAAACGTGCATTGTCGCGTTTGATTTAGATTGTGGGGCAAATGCTCTTGAACTGCGAAAGGCCTGAGATCACCACACCCATGCCTCTCGGTTGGAATGAGAGCGGTGGTTGAGAATATCCCGTGACGCAAGAACGCATCGACTGAGACTGCGATTACACTGACGTCGCCTTTTGCTTTTCACTGGAGAAAATGCTCAAGAAATAACAAACAAATTGTGCATTGTTCTGATATGAGAGTAGTTCAGGAATTCGGAATATATTAGGAGCAGTTGCAAGCGTTCTTTTTGGATGTTCGAATATTAATAATAAACTACATACAATCAATTATCAATTGTTTTAATTACTTTTCTTTAATGTGTAGTGTATTTATTTCCTCCTTAAAAAATTTAAAGGTGTTCAATTATTTGTACGTGTTGAATAAACACAATTCTTTGCTGCTCAGCTTTTGGGTTTGTTTCAACTTTAAAAATCCTCTAAATTTTAGAACGACTATTTTAGTGCATTCTACATCAAACTGACTTAAATATTCATTGCTTTTTTCAGGCGACAAGTAGAGAAATAACGAACACAGTAAAACACTACTTCGTATTTTTTAAACATTGTAGGCAATAGGTGAAAAGGCTGCCAATTGGCTCTTTATTTTTGTTACTATTTTAATATGTCGAGAAAACGCAGCAATTATATGAACATTTAAGTTTACGTTTGAAAAATTGCATACACTCATACAAGAAATCTCTTCAGCGGTATTTCACTTAATTGCCGCTTGATAACTCCTCCGATTGAAGCAGCGTCTCTTACAGTAAGATGTAATTGTACATGTGACTGATCTAGCTACGAAAATGATTATATCTAAATAGCAATAGCGTAATTCAATGTTATAGCTCAATCTAGTAAACCTGCTACCTCAATGAGTGCAAATGTAGGCATTATATCCTGTACCAAATGCTCTCTGAAATGCAGGATGTTTCTCGATTTTATAAAACTGTCTTCGTTTATGATATAAGAAACTATTACTCTGTAGAATACTGTGTGAAATAATTGAACAGTGTAATTCAGAAATATCAGTCTGGTATAACTTTCTCTTATCTCATATGAAAGAATTAATGTATTGCACAAAAAACTCTAGCAGTATTCTAATATAGTAGATTTTAGGCGAGGCCCAAACTGTTCTCTAGTGTGGAAAGGATGAAATTTTTTTTTGGATAATTTAATTCAACCTAATTGATGATCAGCATTTTCTGCTTCAATCGTCTAATAAGTAAAATACAATTGAACCTATTCGAAACTAAATAAACCTCATTAATATTCAGTCACAAATACCACTTGCGTCACCTTCGTGCTGCTAAGTTCATGTAAAGGATCTTATGCATATGCAATGATTCTTTAGATATTGGAATCTCTTTGGATGAAATAGAATAAAGCTAATACTGTAACATTTGAATTCATTCTTTCATTCATATTTTAAATAAAAAGGTACATGACAGCATGTTCTTGCGAACAAGTACAATTACTCTGTGATGGTAACATTTTTTTTATATTATATTTTCTCCTCGCAATAATGTCTAATTAATGAAATGAAGATACTTCCACTATATGCCTGACCTATTATTTATTTCATATAATATTGCTGCATTTCTATTGTATTACTTGCTTTTCTATTGCTGCATTTCTATTCAACTCTATTGAATACTGTTCCGTTTACTGGTTATCCAGTCGCCTATACGTTACCTGCTACTCTCACGTTCTTTCCGCATCGAACACGCAGGGTTTTCCTCCATCAGGATGAGTTCTTTCCGGAAGCGCTCGGGCTTTCTGGAAGTTCTCAATTCTCTAGTGCGGCAATCAGTCAGATAAAGGAAAAAATACAATTTTGCGTCATGTTAAACGATGCTTTGAGCTGAATGATGTAACTCGGACGGCGCGTGTGCGAAGGCTCGCCCTTCCTGCAGCGCGCTCTTCCTGTAGCCTCTTCTGGCGTACGCCAGGGAGGCGTGGCCGCGCGTGTCAATATCCTCGCGGAAAATCCGCTTGGCAGTTTCCTCCGCGGGCGATACGCGGGCGGAGGCCGGACCGCTTGCGGCGGCGCCTCGTGGCCACACAGCGACGCCGTTGAGCGATGCGGGGAAGTCCGGTCATGAATGAGTCCTCGTATATCGCAGTTAAAAGCTTCCCGTCGGCGTAACCTTTATCACTGTATTTCCTTTGGTTGCATTTACGTCTCATTAAATAGACGTATTTTTTATTTAATTATATTTATTAGCATATTCACTTATTTGTCTAACGTTAACATAGTCAAAACTGGGCTCCAGTTTGTTTGTTTTTGAGAAGAGCAAGACAATCTGCATTTTGTTCCCAGAAGCGATACAAGCATAACTCAACATTTTGTCCATGGGCCAAGGAAAACCGAAAAATCCGATGAAGATAAGTTTGTTTCCGATGAATAATATCTTGTTTCTTAAAATATCAACACGTGTCAGTTCATATCTTGTTTCAGAGAGGAAATTACGTTTTTCAAAATATTTGTTCGTAAGTTACTACTGTGCCATATTGAAATATGGACAGTTTTCCTTTTTCCATTCTCTTCATTTACCCTTTCTAATGCAAATTCTAAAATATTCTTCACAATATTTTGGCTTTAGTTGTGCAAGGAAAAATCGTAATAGCTCACTAGTAAGTTTCACCATTTTGTCGTTATCAACTGGCACTGTACACTTTCGTGAGTATTTAAGTGATGCCTTTTTATATCTCATTTTTACCTCGTAATAATATTATGTTGTCCAGGTAATCCGAACAGTAAGGTACAATATCGTGATACAGTCCTTTCAATTACGTCAAATTAGTGCTCATTACGTCATTCTTCATTCTACTGATATAAATCACAACGCCATCATAATGTCCTCACTCATTTATAATATCACTCCCCTTAAAAATGCTCCAACAAATACTCTCATGTAACAAATTTTTTTGGAACATTCAATTTTACCTGTTCTTTAAGATGTTCACATACATTCTAAATGTTGAGTTCACATACATTCGAAATGTTGATCCCCATTTCGTATTACACCTGTTTCTACGGTGTTGCCTCCAACTCTCCTTGAACTTTCGAGTTCTGTAACGGTTTGTCTGAACACGAGGTCATTTACATAACACCTATTTGCGGTTATGTTGAACAAAATATTTTACATACACGTTCTTCATTCTTTGTTGCCGATCAACCTCAAATAATATTAAATATTTTGCATTGAAATATTAACCAATAAAATATGTCTTCTGTTACAATTTGTGTCTGTCATAATACCGATGCTCTTTAGGAATTAATATAATTTTTTTTGAAGATTTTTGTGAATTATTGGGACTTTACGACCATAAGACACTTACATTTTGTGAAGATACTTCGCTCTTTGTTCTCAACTTTAGATATATACTTACTGTGAAATTGATGTAATGAAATACTCTTTACAGGTATTGCCTGAAATTAGTAACACGAACAATTCTTATTTCGAGTTTTTTATTTTATATATGTAAAATATGAATATTCACTAATTTTATTTTATTGTTCTCAATTGCCTATCTCGTAAATCAAACGAAGTATAATTAAGTTTACAAATATCTAAAGGTCTTACATTAAATGTATGATAGGTCTGGATAAATTAATTGGATTGTTGGTGATGTAGATACCTTTTTATTATGATAAATGACTAAAGATATTGTCCGGTATCAAAACTTTTTAATCTGCCCAGCAGAACTTTGTTTTCGGCCCAGAAGCTGCAAGCTCTGATGGTGATCGCAACGCGATCGAAATGATCATAAGTTGATTACAAAGTTTTGATACCGGACAATATCTTTAGTAATTTGTCTGGATAAATGTTACTATCAAGAATTGAGCAGCGAGCTTCGTGTGTCTGACATCCTGAGGTCTACATGAAACAACTGATCAGGAAAACCACTCTACAGAGATTGAATACTAGATACCATAATACAATTTTTTTCGTTTTCTGTCTACTCACCCATGTAAATTTACTTAAATAAATAAGTAGATATTGTGTGTAGTCTTGTCAACACAATGTCAGTATTCACTGCACATCGACTTCAAATTCCCTTTCCGCTCTGGCACACGCAAGGTAACTTCCCAAGCGACTGCGCCCCCGCCCTGTCCCAACCCCTTACAGGGATCTTTAGCTTGAAACAATTTTGCTAGAACATTAAATTCCTTTAAAAGTTTCCTCTTTAAAATCTTTTTTTACTAGTTATGTATTACTTATTACTGGTTACATCAAGTGTGTACATTTACATTTGTAGCCGAAAGCGTATACAGTAGAAAATCATTCTGTCAGTGAGCTTTAACGTACTGAACTCAATATTTTTTAAATTATTTTTTTCTATGTTTCTGCAATTCCTCTCGGTAACTGCAACCTTAATAAGTTGAAATATTCTTTAATGTCTTTTGCATTGAAATAACTCACACCATATATTCCGCATTCTTTTGAAATACTTTTTCTTTCTCGTCTGAACTGCAGGCTTAAAAGCGATTAGCCGGGAATCCTACGCTTTAACAATATATTCGTTCGAAGCGAACCTCACCGAGTCATCTCTATTACGGCGGCAAGACGCCCTTCGCTCCGGTGCGCACGCACGGCGCCGCGGGGGAGGGGCGGCGGAGTTTGCAGCCACAACGTACGCGAGGGCGGCCTTAACGGTCGCCGCCGCCGGCTGTTAACGATAATTAGCCCGCATTTGCATAGCGCCCCGGGGCGAAGGCGCCGGGTCGACGGCGTCGCCGCGCGGCGGCGGCGGCGGCGGCGGCGGCGGCGGCTACGGCGGCGTCTGCGGAGCGTTGCCGGGGCGCGCTCTCTCCCTTATGATTGCCGTAACAGCCCCGACGCGACGCCCGGCCACGCCCCCGCCCCCGCCCTGCTTCATCTCGTACCCCTCTCCCTCCTCAGCCCTCGCTCCGCCCGTTCACTTAGATTGCCCACTCCCCGTCCCGCTCTGGCCATCTCGTGCCCAGCCCCCTTCCTTCTCTACCCTACCTCACACCTCTGCTCCCATGTCTACCTCCTCCCACTATCCATCTCATCCCAACCTCCCTTCGGCTCCGCACCGCCCCACATTGCTCCAATCGCACCCTTTCCTTCTGTCCTCGCTCTTTGATGTCCGCCCGTTCCAACCCGTCCCTTCCACCCCCCTCTCACATTTCCAGCCTACTCTGTCTAGCCGATCCTTCTGCCAACCTTCCCACCAACCTTCATCCCCGCCTTGCAGCTCCGTCCCGCTCCGTTGCACCGTCCCATTCCGCCCCCGCCCCCGTTCGGCACGGCGTCGGCGGCGGTCGTAATTGCCGGAGGCGATATGCCGCTCCGCCGCCCTTATCTCGTTACGCCCCGTGCGGCGGCGGCGGCGGCGGTGGCGGCGACGGGGAGCGCGCGGCGCGGCGCGGCGCGGCCGCGAGAGACTAATCGAAACGGCCTCCTCACATTCCTAAGGTATGGAAACCGCGAGGACACGCCGGGGCTATCGCGCTCCAGCCTTGGACCGTCGCGGCTTTGATCACGTGGCTGTAGTTTATTGCCGGCCCCTCGCCGGGAAGGGGGTGATTAAATCTGTTTGTAGCGTGTGACTTGCCTCTTGAGTGGTTGATCGTCGGGTACCAACGGTGTGGGAACCGCAAGGTATTCCGAATAATCCTTACATATAACGTTTGATCATCATTAGGGAGGAAGATTATTACAGAACTTTTTCAAATGCTTCAGGGAACTCGTGAGATGGCAAAAATGTGAGTAGCGTATCAATGCAATTATTATTTTAAATATGGGATTTTGAAATTGAAATTAATTGTACATATTAATAATTTAAATACACGTGAGTTTAAAAATGAAATAGCAAATGATTGAGACATCTAAGTATAAGAATTTGTGCCTTTCAATGCAGATCTTAATATCTATCGGTATCTACATTCATGAATATCTTTCGGAGATTGAAATATTGTGTAGTATGTTTTTGGTATTTAGAGAACGTAAATACATTATTTCGGAAACGTAAGTAATGCGTATGGTTCATTAACAAAATCCGTATAATATTTAACATGTATGTACTTAACAATAATATTACAATTTAATTAAAAACACACAGAATCCTACGAAATTTAGAAAATCAATTTTAGATGTGATTTCCGCGATTCCACAGAAGAGACAGAGAAGAGGTTCCGCGCCCACGCTTCAAAAATCTTCGCTCTCGGCCGCGCTCGCCAGCTCTCGATCATCCCGTATAAACATGTCAGCGTTTTTCCTCGTCCCGCGGTTTACGCGCTTCGACCGCTGCGCTGCGCTGCGGCGGCGGCGGCGGCGGTGGTGTACTCCGCGCAGCATCCGCGGGCGCACCGGGCGGCCGGCGATAGCGCCACCGCCGCTAAGCCGCGGCTTATTTACTTAGCCGGCCGCGTCAACAAAAGTTTCCAATCACGCGGCGCATTGTGGCGCAGGTAATCGTCGTATCGACGTGGCGGCAGGCGGCGGCGGCGGCGGCTGCCTGCGGACGCTGTTTGCACGCGTTCGAGCTTTGTGCGTCCGCCCCGACTCCCCTCCCGCCCCACCCCCCGGCCCAAAAACCCGCTCCCTCGCGAGTGCGGCCCACCCCTCGCCCGCCCGCCCACTCGCCCTTCCTCCGCGGCAGCCGCCGTCCGCGCCATAAAATAGCAACGAATGTTATTTCAAGCCACACATCATCCCAGATATCGAATCGAAACAATCAATCCCTACCCATTCCTATCATTCCACTTTCCAAATAGGCGCGCGGGAGCGTGGTGCGGGCCCGCGCCGGGATTGAAAGCGTTGTCCGCGGGGGCGGGGGCGGGGGGATTCCGAATGAATGACCACGCTGACACGCGGAATGGACTTCAGAACTGAAATGATAAAACAGCCAATAGGGAGTGCTCCTCCCGCTCCCTTCGCTCCCTTCACTCTCCTCTTCCACCCCCACCCTCACCCCCACCCCGCCCCGCCCCTCCCTCCACCCCCTTGCACGAGCCGCCCTTTCCCTATCGCAAGGACAATGGGACGATATTTTGCGGCAACAAAACGTTTGTGATGGTAGCAATTTTCAATGGGAATTTGCTTGATTTTCGGATTCCTCCGGCGGCGGAGAGGGGGCGGGAGCGTAGGGTGGCTGTAATCAGATCGAGCGGGCGACGGCGCTCCTGTCGCCGCCCCGCCCCACCCCGTCCCGCCCCGTCCCGCCCCGCCGCTCCGCCCGCGGACACATCCAGCCGCGCGTCGCCCTTGGGAAGATGTTATCCGCGCGCGGCTGTCCTCGCCCGCTACGTCACGCCGCCGCAATCGATAGTCATATCGACTCGTCAGTCGCACCCGGGAATGGGAGCTTGGTGGGGATCTAATCCTGCTTCGTGCCTAATCGACTTGCTAGACGCCAGCTAATAATTTTGTCTCGTGGGAGCTAAAGGGTGGACTGTTGAGCTGATGGCTTAAAGCGGTCGACATGCTTCACGGTTTGATGAGATTAGAGCAATTGTGTATGTTGTCATCTTCGATTTTGTTTGAAAATAGTGTAGTATATACTCCCGTAATAATTTCTAGATTTCGTCTATAAGTCTTTCGACAAACAATACTTTTCCTCTAAAAATACAATACAATTGTATTTTCCTTTTTTTGTGAATATTAATCCTTTGCATATATCATTGAACATTTGAAAAACAATATTAATGAGAAGCTATTATAGTTATTATTTCTGTCTTTCGTTCTTTCTTTCTCTCTTTCTTTTTCTCTTTCTTTCATTCTTTCATATTTTCTTCTTTTTCGATATGTTTCTTCTATTTATTACCGTCAGATCATGAATCATATTCCTATTCCTCACGTTTCTAAGATTGGTGAGTCACGTTTTGAAATCCTGAGATGCCTACCCTTCCCTAATCCACTGCAACTGACCCTTCATTTACATAATAGTCTTTAGATCTTTTACGAGCATTTTATGTTAACTTGTTTTGGTCATATGGAACAGAACATCAGAAATGTCTGAGAAAATAATACTCAGATTCCGGCCGGAGAATATCAAAAAGAAATCGCCCTTCGCCCGAAAGGGATCGCGTGCGGCGCGCTGACCAAGGGCGGAGGCGGTCGGGTCTAGCCCTCTAGCGGCCTCTGGCGACCCTCGCCGCGCTCGTAAAAGGCGACGACCGCAACGACGTCTGCGGGAGGCCCCAGCGCCGAAGGGGTGACGGCGCGCGGCGCGGCGCGGGATGCATAATGCAGGCGCTGGCCATTATCGGGCAAGGTAAAGAAGAGAACGCTCTCCGCCTGCGCGAGAGTCGCCAAGCTTACTCTCCTCTCCCTGCGTTAGCTACCGTTGACAATCCGGCTTATGTATTGCTCTGTAACGCGTGCATAATGTCATTTTAAATTCGGTGACCGAAGCGAGAAATAGTGTCAACTAGAAACACAAAAAGTATAGGAATATCAAATAAAGAAATCTACAATTGTTTTTTTCTTTACGAAAGGTGAAACGTGTCTGGTCAACGTTTGTTTGTTGGTAGGGTACGGGGCCATCAACGAAAGAAACAAGAAGGAACAGGGGATAGCAGGAGGTGCAGACAAAAATAGATACAAAATATCTTAAAACATTTGATAATATTTTCGTACGGAAAGTTGTATATGCATTGACACTTCGTGTGTAAGATAACATCTCTATAACAATGATCACTCAAACTACTGCAGACTAACAGACTTATTGTCTCATCAAACGTCTTCTAAGTTTCGCAACACTGGCTCGTATTTACGCAACGTAATACCACGAGAAACTACAGGTGAGAATCCAGCAGGCGGATGCGTGCTAACGCGGCGTACAACGACCTTGTTGGTAACGGCGGTGACGTTGGCGACGGCGGCAAAGCGAAGACGACGCAAGGGCAAGGGACAGTCCGGCTGCCATAAAGGGCCGGCCGCAACCCCGCAGAGCCCTAGGGGCCGCGCCCGTCTGATAAATTCCTCTTTTATAGACAGCTTTGGCCGAATTATGTGGCTATTTTTGTACTGGATGAATGTTGCTTGGGGAAGCGAGGTTCTGTTACTACCAAGATTTCGCGTATAAATTTCACATTTTGTCAAAAAAGGAGAATAAAACGGTGGGTAAGAATGGGCCGCACCCGAGCACCGAGGGGTCCGGGACAGGAGATACGGGGCTATGAACAGAGGAAAGATCTAAACGGTCCCTTGATATGCATAAATCTGACTTGGCTGATAAAATTCTGAATTTCTCGGCCTGGCGGGAAATATCGCCCCTGAGGGACCCGTAGCCCGCTGCGGCCGCCTCCCGCCCTCTCGCCCACCCTCTCGCCCGCCTCCCCCGCGGGCCCCGGTGCCCCCGGAATGCACAATGAAGGCTGCCGTCTAGGATGGGGCGGACGGGTGAGGTGGCTTCGGGTAAGCGGAGAGAAGGGGGGAAAGAGAAGAAGAAAAAAGCCGCGGAGAGGAGGAGAAGGAGGAGGAGGAGTGGGGGCGGCGGGTGAGGCATGGAGGTTGACGCACGACCGGCGAGCCGACTCTTGACTCGGAGCGCGGTGGGGCCGAGGGCGGGCAGGGGCGGGCGAAGGCGGGGGCGAGGGCGGGCGAGGGCGGGCGAGGGCGGGCGCGAGGGCGGGCGCGAGGGCGCGGTCCGGCGACCGAGGACGGCGCCGGCGCCGACCTCGGCCGTCCCCACGCGCGCCCCGGTGTCCGCGCCCCCGCCTTTGCCCGCCGCCCTCTGCGCGTTCGATCTGCGCGTCCGTGGCGGCCGGCTCTCGCTTTCACTGGCGGGCGGCCCGGGGCCATCAGCCCTCTTTTATTGCGAGCATTTCACGCATGTCATGATATCCCCGTAGGACGCATAATGTTTGTTTATTTAATATTGAAAATACTGCGGATATAAGAACTTAACTTTCTTGTCAGTTAAAAGTTTCTTCGATGCCTTTTTCGACATATCTCAACGAGTATAGAATGTCAAAAATATCAGTATATAGAATTTTATGAAATAAATTATTGTACTCTAGTAAAAGTATCTGGTCCTCGCTGGCTCGTTGGTTTGCTTCCTCGGCGCAACTCCGCGTTCAATTCCCGGCCGGGTCAAAATTATACCCTTGCGCTATACTTATGAATGTCCCATTATGTATTGATGTGTGACAATGAGAAAGCCCACCCTCACGTTATAAAAGCCAGGTTACAAATTGAAGGGATGTCTTCGTGCTAGCCACTCGAAACCTTTATCCCATAGCCAAGAGGCCGGGTCACCGCTGGTCGGCTACGGCTTGTAGCGTGCTGTCGAGCCATAGGACAGGATAGGACAGTAAAAGTATCTAAAACATATTTATAATACGAAAAAGGAAAACGGTCTAGAATTAATTAAATACCAACTTACAACAAAACGTAATATTCACAATTATTTATAAACTGTTATAAGTTACCCATGAGATGACAAAGAGAATAAAATAATTTTCAATTGTTTCATCAGTAAAGGCAGCAATGTAGGAGACCGAGAAAACGCATTAGGAAAATATTGCATTATTCAACACATACGCTTCGAAAAATAACAATAATAATCTTTCTCTATTACTTCTAGCAGGATCGTGCTGTACTTTGAGTGTGTTTACAGATTTTTCTTTTCCTTTGCAGTCGCTCCGGAGTTCGTGCCGAGGCAGCGCGCCTGGCATTCAGGCCATCCCGCACCACGCGGCGGCGCTGCGGGCGCAGGTGCAACGAAAGGTATGAAACGGACCCCAAAAGAATTCGTCCGTTGTATTTTAAATTTATAAGTAACCATTAGACACCAAAAATGTTATCAAAGTGACATTTAGATAGAATTCCTGGGTAAATATGCTGCTTCATTAATTATTTCCGGAAATTGTATCCTGTGAAAAGGCAGGTGAACTGCTACATTCAGGACCACTCTGAAAGCTGTCACGAAATATTATTGATCATACTCTCTTCAAATTGTCAACAAATGTAGTCTGAGTGTTTAATTACCAAATGACACAACTGCCACAGCCACGCCCCTTTGCTACTTCCGTTATTGCATATTGAAATTAGTCGTGTACCTTTGATACATCATACAAAACTTAATTTTATTATCAAAGATTCTCAGTAGAAATGTGTTTAGAACAACCATAAAATGTGCTTAAAAATTAATATGCTTTTGCGTAATATTTAATAACCCATTTTGGAGTTTTTCAATATATTTTCGAGTGTCCAATTTACACAGTTTATTTCAATATTTTCTAAATATTTTTCAATAGTAGAATTAAGTAAATTATTTTATGCAAAACTATTACGCTCTTTGAAATTAACTACGTAAAGTGTTGAGAGGTACATTTTGTATGTGAAGTTGTGGATGTCTCAGCCGGATGAAATGTGAAGTAAGGGCATTATTTGGGCATGAAGTTATGGAATGTGTGCCTTTTGTGTCTCCTCTGGAGGAATCTCCACAAGGCCGCGGCGTCGTGTGCAAGCACAAAGAGACGTGGGCGCACCTGGCGGGCATTGGGCGCCAACTCTGTAAACGCGGCCACCTGTGGCGGGAGCGCATCGGCGCAGGACACGTGCGCTCGCGTGACAGGCGCGCGATTGATGACTGACGCGCCGCGGGGGCGGGGCGGGGCGGGGCGGGGCGGGCGCGAGGGCGAGGGTGGGACGCCGGGGGCGGGTCGCGCGACAATGGCGCCCCGGTGCGGCTGCCGCCGCCGCCGCCGCCGCGACAACCCCCTGCCTGTCACCCGCGTCGCGACATGAAAAATGAATTTTAAGCCCATCGCCGCAGGTTTTACACGCTTCCACCCCCCACTCAACCCTCGGTCGGCCGATCGACGCGCAGCCTACTCGCGGGGCGTACGAGGGTGGTCTCAGCGCCCTCCACCCCTCGCCTCTTTGGAGAGGGTCCTTTGCCTCCCCCTGCTATCGATAATCGAAATCGCGTCGACCCTCACGTAGCCCCTTCCGCATGTCGAAGATCTTGTCGCGTCCCATTGTGGCGCCGCCGCCGCCGCGGCGTTGCGGGCTGATAGCGGTCGGCCGCCCCATGACAATAAACTGGCGGTCGGCCCTTTTTTTTCTACTCGCGAATTTGCATGCGCGAGAAGCCACCGTCTCCAAGCCGCCCCCGGATTTATGCTTGACTCAAGGAGCCCCTGTGCCGTCCTCTTGGGTCAGCCGAGGGGATGCGTTCGTTTGAGACCTGGCTATGGCATGCACGCTTTCGTCATCTGGTCCGCGATCGTGTGCAAGCGTTCCTTTCCTAAAGTTTCTGGCGTTTTCCTTTTTCCTTTAGTTTTTTTCTCTGCCGCTTCGAACCAATGCCAAAGGAAAGATTAAAACAGGAACAGAGCCAAGGGATTATAAACATCTCTTGTATGAATAAGCTCTGATGATGAATTTAATTTTAATATGTTTGGGAAGATTTTTCCGCAAGATTAAATGTTTAAAGCTAAGTGGAAATTAAAAGATTAAAATTTGTTCAGCCGGATCTGTAAAAAAGAACGAAATTCTGAGCGTTCTGAAGAAATGTTTCGTGTTAAATGTGGAAGAGTGGATATCTGTAGTTTCATTTGGACGATCAAAAAG
This sequence comes from Gryllus longicercus, assembly GCA_038098605.1. Classification (NCBI taxonomy): domain Eukaryota; kingdom Metazoa; phylum Arthropoda; class Insecta; order Orthoptera; family Gryllidae; genus Gryllus; species Gryllus longicercus. The sequence continues at coordinate 1,593,532 of JAZDUA010000154.1, forward strand.
TTATTTTCTCAATGATAACTTCTATAAATAATACATGTTCATGAGTGAATCTACTGCTTTAATGTCGTCATTGTATTTTATAGCGAGCTATTTTATTTCTCACGAGAATATTAAAATTCGTTTAAAAGGAATCTTGAAAACAATTCGCCAATGACAGTTCGCCCTTCGCAGTAATATTTCTTCTGTAAATAAGCATGTCCACTGGCCCCGATCAAACATTTCGATCGGGATGAAGCTGTCGCATTCAGATATTGAAATTTGAATACCTGGGAGCGTTAATAGGACTATTCGTATTCCTTGGAAGCCATCGCGAACCGCTTTGTATTCTATCAAAAACCATATTCTCCTCAAATGTGACGTCTTCTTCCTTGACTGCTTGAGAAGAAGGGACTTTCAAAGAGAGCACGCTCAAGCCAAATCCTGCAGTAAACCAGTTACGATGTTTTTACAGCGTCGTGTCCGCAACGCGAAGACCCGGGGGAGGAATTCCAGCCTTTGGGAGGCGGACATAAAAACAGGGCTTTGCGAATGATCTCGCGTGGATATTTTTCAGCATGAAAAAATACGTGAAATATTGAATTCTCAAAAGTCATTTAAAGCATTTTCGAACGTAAATTATGCGCCTTATGTCACATATTGTACAGATTTGGAGAGGACTTTTAATATAATGTGAAGTAAGTGAACATAAATCATTCTGAAGGCACGTATTTGTATGGTAAATTAATTTATTAGTATATTACAAATACATGTATTCACAAAAATATTCAATATATTAAAAAATGAAAATATAAATAAGTGTAAAAAAGTTAATATTTCTATTAACTTAGTATCTTATTTTGTTCAAGGAATGTAAGAAAATTAATTTTGTGGAAGAAACAAACAATTGAATAATTTAATGGCTTAATAAGAACTTTTATTTAAGATTTTTCAGTAAAATACCAGCTATTTCCAAAAATATAATCGTTAATTGAATGTGTGCTTTAGTGAAAATGGCTGAGTTAACAGAGTTAATAGCACACAATAAGGAACTCTGCGTTATAAAAATTAGAACTTTTCTGTAGAAATAAGACTGAAACACTACATCAGAATTCCTACATTAATGAATGTAGAATAATATATAATGTGGGGAAATGGTCGAAATACTGTTTACATTTGAAAAACATTTAATCTTTGCCCATTTTTAAACATCGGGTTTATATCAATGCAGTTGCTTGGGAATGATGAGTACATCAATGATTCCAGAGAGTGTAGAATATTGAATACAACCACACAGGGTGATTAAAGTGTAAATTTGATAAAAACAAATGTGAATGCAAATAATTCATCAGATACATGACGCACCAGTTTCATGGGTGAGTACACCCCCACCGCCGCCGGGTGGCGGGCCGCAGTATTACTTCGGGCGGCGCAGCTCACAAAGCCGGAGCGTGTCTCGAGGGCACGCCATCGATCACGTGGCGGCATTCAGCGCTTGCGAATCCACGCTCCGCACCCGCCGGCACGTCGCGTCGCGGCGCGGCGCGACGCCCAGCTCTCACGCCTCAGCGCGCCTCGCGCAGGCGGCCAATGCGGTATCGGCATCGGCGGCGCTGGCGGCGGACGAGGAAGTCGAAGAGAAGAGGGGGAGGAAGAGACGGAGAGAGTCGCAGATGGAAAAAAGAGATGGAGAGGTGCAGGTAGAGTAGGAGAGAGGCAGAGGTGAAGTAGAGTTAGATTGAGACGGGAATAGTGAAGAAAAGATAGAGGTGAAGGTAGAGTAGGAGTGAGATTGACGGACCTAGAGTAGGAGAGATGGAGGCGAAGGTAGAGTAGGAGTGAGGTAGAGACGGAGGTAGCGAAAAGGTGCGGATATATATGAAGACGTCGCGATAGATGCGAAGAGGAGGAGGTAGATGCGAAGAGGAGGAGGTAGATGCGAAGAGGAGGAGGTAGATGCGAAGAGGAGGAGGTGGATGCGAAGAGGAGGAGGTGGATGCGAAGAGGAGGAGGTGGATGCGAAGAGGAGGAGGTGGATGCGAAGAGGAGGAGGTTGATTGGAAGAGGAGGAGGTGGATGCGAAGAGGAGGAGGTAGATGCGAAGAGGAGGAGGTAGATGCGAAGAGTAGGAGGTGGATGCGAAGAGGAGGAGGTGGATGCGAAGAGGAGGAGGTGGATGCGAAGAGGAGGAGGTGGATGCGAAGAGGAGGAGGTGGATGCGAAGAGGAGGAGGTAGATGCGAAGAGGAGCCGGTAGATGCAAGGAGGAGAACGTAGATACGAAGAGGAGGGGGTAGATGAGATAAGGAGGAGGTACACGCGAAGAGGTGGAGGTGGGAACGCGGGGAACAGGTTTGTTGGCGATGACGTATTATCTGTTCGGGACACCGCCAATACAACTGTCTGCGACTGCTACGAAGTGCGTACTGTCGCGAGTATTCCACCACGTTCTTTTATGTCGTGCTTCTGTCGTTTCCGTCATCGCCATATCGTTTCTGTAAACGACGTTGAAAGTAATAACTAAAGCATCAGTTGCGTAAAGTGTCACATTGAAATGTTTTTTTTTAATTGGCGTAGAATAAATACAGCAGAATATATGTACGCAACTACACACTAACGGCTAATATATTAAAGTTTGAAAATTTAATTTTTGAATTGATGAACATATAAAATTAAGAATTTAGTGAACATTTGTGACGGTTTTGAAATCTTCAGACGCGAAAGTCATTGTAATTGTTTCGAAATTATTTCTTCACCTCTCGGCAGTATTCTTCTTCTTTTTCTGTTCCTCCTTGCTTTCCTCCCATACCTGTCGTCGTACCCCTCCCTGACAACGTCGTATCCCTCGAACCCTCGGCGGTCGCGATTACCCCTGATCGCGCACGTTTCTTATCCTAACTCCACCCTCAGCGCGTCCCCGCCCGCCCCCGCCACCCAAAGTGCACCCCCTTGCGACCGCGGCCGCCCCTGCCCCCGCCCCTCGCGCTCAGGGGCTCTCCTCGCGCAGTAATCTGGTTTGCCCGCGGCGGCGGCGGTTCGCAGCGCCGCTTTATTGTGATCTGATGACGCGAGCGCTCCTCGAAATTGAGAAGAATGGCGACAGTTTTATTTCATAACTTCTGGAAAATTTTCGAGAAGGGTCGCGTCGTGCCGCCGCCGGCAGAGCATCCGCCCGCGAGGGGGGAGCAGCGCTGTGGTATGCCCGAGGCCTCGGGGAATCTCTTGGTCACTCTTCCGTGACGGGGAACTTTTCCCAAACATTTCCAGGGTTTTCGCTTTTATGATCTTGAGATTTATGCTTCAACTCTTCCGCTAATTAGCCCGAGCGTCCATTAACGTAATTTTTATTTCATGTTCAAAAAACATTTATTTTCTTTTTCTAGAATCGCCGTGTTATTTTCGTGTGTTGAAGGGAGCATCTTGATCGCGATTTTTTTTAGCGACATCCTCTCGCCAACAATACAAGGTCTTAAACATTTTGAACTGCCTTCATTTTTCAACCAACTGTCCCACTCTGGTTTGTCTTCTTTCTCGGCTGATAGTACCTCCCCCTCGCCCTTCTCCGACCAACAAATTTGGCCCTGTCGACAACCCCGAGATAACACGGGGCGGCCCGCCATGTATTCAAAGTAGACGTCCAACCCCTCGAGAGGGCGTCGCAATTGGACCGCGCCTGGTAAGAAAGTGGTGGCCGCGTCGGGGGAAGACAGGAGTCGCGGGGTGACGGGGCCGAGATCCGCATCGAGAGGGGAAGCGGGCTGTGACGCGTATGTTATCCTGCGGTGGTGTGTGGAGGAAGACGCGACTGATCTCATGCGTGCAAATCCACGGAAACCGCGTCTTCTCATCGATAGCGTCAGAGTTCCCGCCGCCTCGGCGGTGTGGCTCACGCAGCTCTTTGAGGAGATTATCACGAACTCGTGGTTTTGAAATTGTGATGCAGCATTGAATGACGTTAATCGCTGGGACCGGTCAATACACATATCTATCATTCATTTCTTTCAATACCACCCTGTATATACGGTCTGTTTTTCAGGATTAAGAATTACATAATGTCTACTTGGCATGTATTGGTTAAGTTAGTCAATAAAATTACGAGCTCTGAATACTAACTTCCCTCAATCCGCAGATCCCCCTGAGTAGAAATAACACCTTGAAATTAGCTATGAAGATCCGAACTTGTAGGACTTAAACTGGTGTTTTCAGCCAGACTACTCCGATCTTTTACTGCTGACTCACAGCCTAACAAGGACCCCAACTGATCCTGAGCTGTTCAAATCCGCCACTGATTAGCTACCCTGAATGATTCTACCCTGGTTCCAGTCACCCATAACTGCTGAGGGTCAACCATAGCTTGTCTCCTTCCCTCGCACAATTAATTCTGCCAACACTCTCTTCATCTTACCATTCCCATTTCCATGACGGTTGCAATAGTGACCTTTCTTTCATTGGTTTTACTGGCTCTTGATCCCATCACCTGCAATCCTCTTTAGTGTTTTTCAGGTTCTTGCCATCATTCTGGAAGATCAGTTAATTATGATTTTCTTTACAAACAGGAGGATCTATTACCCTGCTCTCTTCTGATGGCTTCATTGTTGTTTGCTAGAAGTGCTACCGTGGATGTAATAGCACATTGTACTTCCATCGTGTTCACTGCCGCCAATTTCAGTACCAGGAAGATGGAACACTCTGTGCTCGTTCTGACTCCCATTAACTATGATATTTATATTATCGTGACACATCAAGGAATTTTTTTTCTTACCTACATCAGCGACCGCATCACGAACTTTTCCAATGATTCATCATTTCCTCCTGTCCATCTTCAAGTCCTTCCCGGAACTGTCCTCGAACACCTCCATGTGTTTCCTTAGACAGAGCTCGGAAGACCATCCCGGTCGTCACTACCCGTCGTTTTAGTGGCGCTCTCGCGGCTGGCCTGTCGCCCGTCGCGGCCTCCGATGCCGCCGCCGTCACGGACGATAAGGCGCGCAATTCACCCTCCGCGCCGCGTCGCCCGATCTCGCATCCGCTATCATTAGTCGGCCGAGTAGCGCCCCTCGCTCTTTGAACCACCATCGCCTTCACCACCTCCGCCGCCGACCATCGCCATCACACTATTGCTTCCGTCGTCACCATTTCCATCGCCTCCGATTCCTTCTCCATCACCGCCGTCGCAGCCGCCGTCGCCACCGTTTCCATTAGCTCCGCCTTTTCCACCACCATCCCCATCGCCTCCGCATCACTCTCCACCGACACCGACGCTATCTCCATCGCCTCCGCCCCTCCGCCGTCTCCGTTTTCACCACCATCGCTATCAACCTATTGCTACCGTCGTCACCATTTCCATCGCCTTCGATTCCTTCTACACCTCCGCCGTCGCAGCCGCCGTCGCCACCGTTTCCATTAGCTCCGCCTTCTCCCCCGCCATCGCCATCTCCATCGCCTCCGCATCACTCTCCACCGACACCGACGCTATCTCCATCGCCTCCGCCCCCTCCGTTTTCACCACCATCGCTATCACCCTATTGCTACCGTCGTCACCATTTCCATCGCCTTCGATTCCTTCTCCACCGTCGCAACCGCCGTCGCCACCGTTTCCATTAGCTCCGCCTTCTCCCCCGCCATCGCCATCTCCATCGTCTCCGCATCACTCTCCACCGACACCGACGCTATCTCCATCGCCTTCCCCACACTTTCCCCGCCTCAGCGCCGCCGACATCCAATCTCTGCTGTCGAACGCAACCGCCGCCGCCGTTGCCGCCTCGGGGCTCCGCTTTTTAAATTAGAATTTTCCCGGGGGTGCCCCCACCCCCAATCAATCTCTGCCCCCCGCACGCGGGCCCCCGGCGCGCGCCTTTTGTTCGGAGCGCGGCCCCCGGCCCGGAGCAGGTGTGATGGTCGGCCGCATCATTAGCCTTGGCGGCGGGCGACTCTCGCCCCCTCCCCCCCTCCCCCACGCCTCGTGCCAACGCCCCGCTCCCACCCTCGCCACCCTACTGCCCGGCCGCCTAGGAGGCGGGTGATGGTCTATTTTTCCCTCTGACTCACTACCATGCCAGTGTGAAATACATTAATGTATTCCTGTAGATATTCTGAACAAAATATTGAATGTTTCACGTATCCGAGCATATACGAGTAGTTTGCTTGTATGATGTTAATTAAGAACTCTTAGGAGGAGTTATAGAACAGACCACGCCGGTGCAGTAAAATGTTGCACTATTGCTCCGTGGCATCCGACAGCACGTGCGTAAAAAGTGCTCAGTGCCACTTACGACACATAGTGCCACATAAACACGAAGTATATTTATCCATAATATATACTTATATTGTGCCAAGACTAGTCTGTTTCGTTGTTTCAATGATGTCAAATTTATCTGTTTCGAAATGTCTTTCTCTATGGCATTAGTACAGTTATTGAGATCGAACATAACACATTTTTTTTAACATCTGCTTTATTTGCAATTTGTTCTACACGAACATTCGGCAAATACAATTGTACATATATTATTGACATGTAAAGAAACCATACAATTCTGGTTCTTTCTAAAAATGGTTTTAAACTAATTGTCCAGTTCAGAGAGAGAGAAAAAAAGACAAACAAACAAAAGCAACAATAAACAATATCACATTGAAATAACAAAAAACACAATAACAAACAAACATACAATAGTGCAAGCATTGTGACAAAAAATATATCTACAGTAACAATTATTTTAAAAGAAAAATATTATTTATATCTGTGGTCCAGATCAAGAGGATGTACTCTTTTCAATCTTCTTGTCATTGTGCTGTTATCTAAGATGTTTATGGCCAGATGATTAATATGATTTTCGAGTCTGTGTTGGTATTTGTGAGATTTGAGAGTGATTTCCTCTTTAACAGTGGTGATATTGAGATCTTTATGTAGAGTGGCGTTTGATACAAACCAGGGAGCATTGCTTAATAGTCTGAGACATTTGGATTGAAATCTTTGAATTATTTCTATATTTGAATGTGATGCTGTTCCCCAGAGTTCAATTCCATAAGACCAGATAGGTTTGAGTATTGTTTTGTAAAGTAAAATTTTGTTTCCTAGACTTAAACTAGATTTTCTTCCTATTAACCATATCATTTGTCTACTTTTCAGTTCTGCTTCCTTTCTTTTGATCGAAATATGTTTCTTCCAGGTTAGCTTTTTGTCTAGATGTAGACCGAGATATTTGACGGTGTCTACGTTTTCAATTAGTTTTCCGTTTATTTCTATTCTTGTATTTCTTGTTCGTCTGAGGGTAAATGTTATACATTTGGACTTTGTTTCATTCATTCTTATTCTCCAGAGTTTACACCATTTGTTTATAAGCTCGAGGTGCTCTTTCAATGTTCTTGTTGCCGTTTCTTGGTTTTCGTGCGAAGCTAGCAGGGCTGTGTCATCTGCATATGTTGCAGTGGTGACGTCTGGGGACTGAGGTAAGTCAGCGGTGTACAGCGTGTACAGCACTGGTCCAAGGATGCTCCCCTGTGACACTCCTGATAATACTGGATGAAACGGTGTTATTTCATCTCCGAATTTTATTTGAAAAAGTCGATCTGAAATAAAGGATCGAAGTATATTATAGTATGGATGCGGCAGACATTTCTTGATTTTATATAGCAAGCCTTGATGCCACACTTTGTCGAACGCTTGCGCGATATCTAGAAACAAGGCGGAACAATACATTTTATTTTCTAGAGCTCCGTTGATGGTGTCGACTACTCTATGAATTTGTTCTATTGTAGAATGACGATTTCTAAAACCGAACTGATGGTCTGGAATTGTGTCATTTTCTTTAAGTAATGGATATATGCGAAATAGTAATAGTTTTTCGAATACCGTAGACAAAGAAGGTAATAAACTTATTGGTCTGTACGAGGAAACATCTTGTAGCTGTTTTCCTGGTTTTGCGATTACAATTAATTGTGCCAGTTTCCACTGCGAAGGATAGTGTCCGATGCGTATTATTCCATTGAAAATGGATGTTACAAGGGCAATGAGTTTCTTAGGCAGTTTTTTAAGCATTTCCCCTGTAATACGATCATGTCCAGGAGCCTTATGATTTGGTAGTAGTTTCGGCCCTGCTGTGACTTCTTTTGTTGAGAAGAATTTAATTGGTGGCGACATTTGATGGGGACATTCCAAGAATTCTATGATTTCTTTTTCTTCTGTGAGTAGTGCTGAGGGGTGTGGTTGAAATGTTTTTGCAAAATATTTTGCAAATTCTTCTGCCTAATCGTTTTCCGTTCTAGCCCAGTTTCCATCGGTTTTACGAAGAGGGGGGACATGTTTTGTAGGCCTTTTTAATTTTTTAGTAATTTTCCATAAGGAGTAATCTGTAGCTTTTGAGGGTGACAACTTTTCTATTCTTTCCTTCATTTCCTCCGAATGAATTTCTTGTAATTTTCTTGATAAGAGGCGGGAAGGTCTGTTGAGTATTCGTTTGTCGTCCGGGTGATGAGTGCGTTGCCAGGTCATCTTCATCTGTCTTTTCTCTTTAATCATTTTTAGTATTTCTGATGGGTATTTATTTTTTTCGAACACTCTCATTTCTGGAGTTGCATATACGGCTGCCTGTTGAATGTGTTGTATTAAGTATTCAACAGCATCGTCGATATCTTCTGGACATTTTAGACGGACCTTGGCAGTGGTGTTATGGTAAAGCCAGTTGCTGTATTCTTCCCAGTTCGTTTTTCTGTTTGTAAAGTATATGCTTTCTTTCTTTTTGATTTCAGAAGAACTGATTGTCAGAATTTCTGGAGAATGATCAGATGAAAGATCAAAAGACGGTTCTATTGTGTGATAGGTCTGTGCCATTCCCTTTGTGACGAAGAAATCCAAGACTTCAGGTACCTTGTTACCATCCGTTGGCCAGTATGTGGGATTTCCTGATGAAATTGTTTGGAGTTTTAGTGTAGAGATGGCTCCTTCTAAAGCACGACCTCAAGTTACCAGTCTTGATCCCCATAGTTGATTTTTAGCATTGTAGTCTCCTCCAGCAATGAACCTTGTGCCGAGCGTTCTAAAAAACTTGATATACTGATCGGTGGTTATCTTGTGTTTTGGAGGGGAGTATATAGCTGAAATAACGAGCGGACCGAACTTATCGTATACTTGTATAGCGGTTGCTTGCAGATAGTCTTTAGCATTATCTTTGTACATATTGTGTCTGCTTCTTGTTTTAATTATTATTGCTGTGCCTCCATGAGCTGTCCCATCTGGATGATTTGTGCAATATACTTCGTAGTCAGATATACGTAGATAGCTTCTTTCGGTAAAATGTGTTTCAGACGCTAGGAGTATGTCAATATTTTCTTGATGTAGAAACACTTCTAACTCTCTTCGATGGTGAAGTATTCCGTTGGCATTCCAGGAGACAATTCGCAGTGAATTACTCATAGTTTCTTCATTATTGCAGTCATGATATTAATTAGGCTGGAGATTTGTTCAGCTTGCTTTGCTAAGATGGACTCGAATTTTTTAAATGATTCTTGCATTATGGAAATCAGATTAGTTTCATACGACCCATTTTGATTATTGATTTGCGATTGTTGGGCCATTTGTGCATATGTGAACTGTCTACCTGTTCCTATGGTTTGATTACTTGTTAGTGAACTTGAATTGTTGCCTTCAGTTATGTTTTGCGTAGCATTTCTACGGTGTTGACTTTGACTAGGATACTTGCTGTTACGAATTTTTTGATAGACTTCGCAGCCTTTATAATTTGCTGGATGGTCACGGCTACATAGAGCACATGTAGCTGGTGTGTCTCTCGTTTTAGTACAGGTTCGACTATCGTGATTCTTTCCACATTTGACGCAGCTATACGGAAGCGTACAATACCGAAAACTGTGCTCGTAGGACTGACATCGCTTGCATTGTACTATTTCTCGTTTTTTACGCGGTGGTTCAAAACTTATTTTTGCATGTAGTAAGTATTCGACGTCATATATTTTTTTGTTGTTACTTTGAGGTTCTAAGTCCACAAAAAACAATGGTAGAGGTGCTTTTGTTAAACGATGCTTGATATTATGAATTTGTCTTACTTTGTGGCCTTGTGCTTCTATAGCTTCTTTCAGTTCCGTTACGTCTGCTGTTGGGTGCATATTTTTTAATACTACCCGAAAGGCTCTTTCTTGTTTTAACTGAAATGTATAATGAGCAATATTTTTTAAATTCAGATGTTTAACAAGCTTTCGATAAACCTCCGGTGTTTGAGGTACGATTTTCACATTGTTCATAGTAATTTTGGCTTCATCTTGGTAGGTTTTGACAAGTTTATATGAGAAGTCTTCATCTTTAATGACTTCTTTAATAGATCTGATCATATCAGATATTACTCTGACGCCTGGAATGAAAATAGGCGGTGTACGATATTTGTCTTGTTCTTGTATGCTGCCCTTGGTTGTTGTATCATTGATTTTCTCAGAATTCGAGGTTTCTTCCAAATTTTCATCACAAGAGAGATGTTCATACCTGTTTTTTGATGATACGGGGTCGTGTTCACTGTTAGTCTTCTTAGAGGGTTGTATAGAGTTGTCATCATTGCGTCTTTTTTGTCGACGCAGAGGGATTGTTTGCCATGAGTTGCACAAGGTTGAGGCCGTTTCCTGCGTTGTAGATGCTTGGCCGTTAGTTGCTGTAGCTTCTAGGACGGTGGCTGGGGTTTCTTTTTCACGCACATATTGCTGTATTTGAAATTGTAACTGTTGGTTCTGTTGCACTAATTGTTGTAAGTGTTGTTTTAGCTGTTGATGTTCATGCAATAAAAATTGGTGCTGTTGCTGAAGGTTCAGTGTTATTTCACTGTGTTCTAAAGTCGATCCGTTCGTACTATTGTTGACGAAAGCTTCACTGTTTTCTTGGTTATTTAGTATTTCTGTTGTTTGTGTGATTAGTCCCCCGAAGGGGACGTGGTCAGTTAACATAATTCACTTCACTATATATGTGCGGTATTGATTTTCAATAGTTCTTGATGCACCACTGTTCACACGAGAACGAAGTCACCTCTGTGCACAAATACGAGCGGTCACCACTGTATCACTAGTAAATTTGAACGGTAAGTTGAAAACGTTCCTAATTCACCCCTGTTCACAAATAAATGCACTTCTTTCTGACCCCGGACCGGCACTAGTAGCGGCCGGGGCAGTCGGACTTGCGATAAGCGCTAGCCTTCGGCTAACTGGCGGAGCTGCGGAGCACGTCTGCTCGTGACCGCTGCTGAGCGAGAACTCGAACATAACACATGAACGAATTGCTCAGTGTTGATTAAAAACACCAAATTAATGATTACTCATCCCAAAACAATGAAATAGATTTTAATCTTTTTTACTTTTAGGGTCCTAATCGGTAACAATGCTTCACTATTATATCCATCTTCGCTCATTACATAATCATCATTGTGCAACACGAAGAAATTCAGACCCAATCAGAAGTGAGTGAAACGTAAGGTATTGTGTCGTACCCTAGCCGCCCTAAACTTTGTTCAGGTTCTCTTTATTTCGGTTGCGCTCGCGCGTGTTTCACTAAACTGGCCTGAACGCGGGAGCGGTGGCGGGGAGCAATCAATAAGCACCCGACCGCGCTTTCGCATTGGATGCCCAACACGTGGGAGCAGCGTCCGGAATCGCACCGCGGAATTTAACGGCGACGCGAAAACACGCGCGGGGGGTAGTTTACATATTTGCAAGCTGCAGGTACATCCCCTCCCTCCCGGAGGCACCGGGCGCCCGATAACACGAAATACGGCGCTGCAGCCAATTGTGCGAGCGCTAAATGCGCGCGCGAACACGCACTGGCGCTGCTGGCACATCGATGGTCGCTTGTGGCGTTCCGCGCGCTATCGGTTTGTTGTGCTCGTCGGATCGAGTCGTGACATTGTAAACAGTTCGATGCATCCATCGTTTCACCGCGAAGAAATTGCTGGGTTTCTCTGCTTATGATGGAAAGGTGATCTCACGGAAAGAGTTATTTGAACCAATTTTGGATGATACGTCGAATACACTGGTCATCGTGGAAGCTTCATACGTGATTATGCTTTATTTAAACTCATGAATATATTATCATTTGCGATTTCTCTTGGTATTTTGCTATTCTTTACGAAATATAGGTAGATATAGTGAGTTGTATCGTCCTTGAGGAAAAGAATTATTTGAGTAAGGAAACTGGTTACAAAACACAATCTCTCCTCAAGGTAAGTGATTTCATGGATTGTCTTCAAAATTCTTCTAGGAAAAAATAACGTGTTGCCTAGTAACGCCTTAATTGAGGATACATGTGAATTGAAAAGATATCAGAGAGAGAAGCCAAAGATAACGAGCCAATGATCTACACATAATCTTGACAAATTAGAAAGCTTTTATAAATAGCTTTAGACTCATTAAATAAGGCTTGTCCGATCTGCGGAAAAATTGAAATGCTTCGATTGAATGATTGAATCAGTCAGTTGTGGATATGTCCTGTCCAAAGAAGAATATAAATGTAAATCCACGGGCACACTGACGGTTGAGAATCATCTAAATGGATAAAAACGTATTTTTTATTGACATAGTTCTGTTTCTCGAAACCGCATTTTCATAAGTACTGAATATTCTCGTCGGTTTATGAAGTAATGTTGAGGAAATACTAAACGAGACACTGCAAGCTAGTATAAATAATGACTTACATAATTATATCTGGTTACAAGCTTCGCTTCGATATTGTTTTAGCACTAAACGTACGTTGTAAATCATATATTACTTTAGTTTGGCTATAAAGTCTGCCCCTTTCCTCATTAAATGACATTGAAATGGAAGATTTTAATGCAAAACTAATGTGAATTTTCCTCTTCATTCTTTCTGCCAATGAAGTGGTACTTGCAAGAAGCGTATGAGAGCTACTTGCGGTTTTTACTGATTTGTTTGAATCTTTCATTGTAAGCGCATGTCGAATCATGTCTTGTGTGTATCTGGGAACGAATAATGAGTAAGAAACCATTTAAAAACCGTGAGGTAATAGCAATGATGTATTGGTAACGATATTCATGTTACACGCTACATTAAGAGAAGCTAATGCACTAAACAACACTATCAGGAGTTTTTTCTTTATTACTCACGGTGTGTTGGAGTTAGAACCTCATAAAACATGATGAACCTGAGGTTTGATGGATGTTGCTTAGCCCTAATTACATGACCTCCACGTGTGTAGAGTGAAGGTGCCAGGCACTTCGAGAACTATGGTTGGGAGCATTGTAATACATGGGCTTCGTTCAACGAACCAAACATAGTACACTGAAATACTAATATTAGATAATTTATCAAGGTCGTCACGCTTCTATAAAACATTAAGTTTTAAATAATTAAGATCATATTCTATAAAAAACGGAAAATTTCAGGAATTTAATACAACGCTGCAATAACTATTACGCTGCTCAACGAAAACTACGATCGTTAATATATTACAGGCAAACTGCTTTATATGTTGAACGTCATATCCGTAACTTGAAATGAATCTTTCTACAATTTGTTTTCCAATGACCATTATTACATGGTCTATTCTTTAACGCTTGTGTTGCAAAAACATCTTTTTAAAAAATTGTATTCAAGACCAACAAATTAACATCACTCTAAAGCTTTCCAGCTCGCGTATTTTTCTTTCTCGTATGAGTTTGAGCAACTATTCTCTGGAGGTCTCTCCTGGGTCGAAAATGGATGGTATGGAACCGCTTATTGTCCTCCACACAAAAGGGAGGTTAAAACGCTGATTATCCACCCCCTCCCCCGTCAGCCACTCCTTTTCGCAGCTCAGCGCTGGCGCCGCCACCTCCTCCGCCTCCTCCGCCTCCCCCGCCGTCTCCCCCGCCGCCTCCCCCGCCGCCTCCCCCGCCGCCTCCCCCGCCGCCTCCCCCGCCGCCTCCCCCGCCGCCTCCCCCGCCGCCTCCCCCGCCGCCTCCGCCGCCGCCGCCTCCGCCGCCATCTCAGCCGCCGCCTCCGCCGCCGCCTCCGCCGCCGCCTCCGCCGCCGCCTCCGCCTCCACCGCCGCCGCCGCCGCCGCCTCCGCCGCCGCCGCCTCCCCCGCCGCCTCCCCCGCCGCCTCCCCCGCCGCCTCCCCCGCCGCCTCTGCCGCTGCCTTTGCAGCCGCCTCCGCCGCCGCCTCCACCGCCGCCTCCGCCAGCACCATCGCCGCCGCCGGCACGGGCTCGGAGGCGTGAGACGGCCCAAGGTCTTGACTTTAATTAGGCTGAAGGCCGAGAACAATCGCACAGCGAATGCACTCGCCCCCACCCACCCACCCCCTCCACCGCCTGGCGCTACCTGCCGGACGGGAGACAAATGACGGCGGCGGCGGCGCGCTGCAAGCCTCGCAGATGAACGTCCATCGCCGACGCACACGACCGGGAACGGTGTTGTTCAGAATGGGGAGTTGGGGGTGAAGAAGGGAACGACCGGGAACGATGAAACGCTGGTTCACTCAGCCTGCTGAGATTATAAAAACATACGCTTTTATTTGATACAAAAATAAGTCAATTAATTTGTGTATTAAAATAACGTTTCTGAAGTTGGATCTAAGCCAAACAGTCGAACCGGTGTTAAATATATCGTAGTTCGATGTAGATGTATATATGTATGTTAGATGTGGATCTAGTTTCGCAATAGTTTGTGGATTCAGTGCGGTATGGTATGTGAGAAGCACTTTTCTAAATAATAGTAATGTTTTACTACTTACAACCATGATGACCATCAAACGCATTTTAAAAATAAGTGTTCATAAATATATTCGATAATGCCCACAGTTAGCAATAAACATATTAAATGCGTAATTAAATGCGTAATTAAATGGGTAAAATAGAGTTGAATTTCAATGGAAAAAGTTTTAAAAAGTTTACAGGGAAATACCTCAAATGAAGAAAAGAACGCATGTGGAAGCTGGAAAATAGAACAAGCACTGCAATAATATTTTCTGTGGACGGCAAACTCATTTCTGATGACATTTTGTAGTAAGTGTATCATAATGTAATTGGTACACTATATTGTAGTAAAAGAAGAGAGAGAAGAATTTTGAATAAAGATTTTTCCGTATTTCATTGTCTAGAAATAAAATGAGGAAAAATAAATTATAAAAATATCGTTTTTATTTATCTTAATTTGATTGGTTGATGATTAATGATTCCAGGAGCTTGAACTGCATTAGTCCAGTAAGCGTAGTTTAGCATGTTTTCCTCGGGGGTTGTCGGTGATTTTTCTCCCATTGGAAGGTGAGATTCGGCGCACACCTACCGTCGGCTAGCGGGGTTATCCCTAACCAAGTATCTCCCACCCACGGTGGAAGGAAGGAGAAAGGGTATCCGTTTGTTAGGGTACTGCTCTGGCATTCACCTGGTATTGATCGGACAAGTCACGGAAAACTACTGATCAGAGCAGCCTCCCGCTAGAATTCTCCTACAGACAGCGATTCGACCTCGCTATCTAGCCAGTGTCGAAACTCCTGCCACCGGGATTTTTGTGTGTCCGGAACTTTTCATCACATAGGTACCTTCTCTCTCGTAAAATACCTCTTTACTGTCTAGTATAATAAATTATTATTATTATTATTATTATTATTATTATTATTATTATTGTTGTTGTGGTGGTGGTGGTGGTGGTGGTGGTGGTGGTGGTGGTGGTGGTGGTGGTGGTGGTGGTGGTGGTGGTGGTGGTGGTGGTTGTTATTGTTTCGAGAATCGCCCAACATGGGGCTACACGATCCGTGCATCCCCCGGAGCTCAGTCATGATTATCGGAGTAAGTGCACGTTACTTTTCTATTGGGGGAATCAGCATTTAAAAGGTGATTTCATTTTCACACCTCAAGGTTGTAATCCCTGGGGAATGAGGTAAAATGATTATGATGATGATGATTAAATGATGAAATAGACACACACGTAGAAACACATTATTATTATTATTATTATTATTATTATTATTATTATTATTATTGTTATTATTATTGTTATTATTATTGTTATTATTATTATTATTATTATTATTATTATTATTATTATTATTATTATTATTATTATTATTATTATTATTGAATTTATAGGGTGATGATGAGAGAATAAATGACTGGGATGATGGTGGGAGGTGGGGGGTATTCGCGGGATTTTGGATCCCAGCATTCGCCTAATGACCAAGGGAAAAGACGATTGAGCCTGGTCAGTACGGCTGGCCCGGGTTCGAACTCGGACCTCTCGAAAAATTCCAGTACGCAGCGCACTGAGCCTAATTCGCTCGGAATTATTATTATTATTATTATTATTATTATTATTATTATTATTATTATTATTATTATTATTATTACTAGTAATAATTATTATTACTAGTAATAATAATGTTATTATCATCATTATTATTGTTGTTGTTATTAATAGCATGATTTAGGGATTTGGTATGAAACTTATGCATTTCCTATCAATCTGAATAGCCAAAGCCGTCGCTCTTGAACCTGGGGGCCGGAGCAGCGAAAGCGGCAAGTAACGACCCGGCGTCCGTCCTTGCACCTGCTAGCCCCGGTGATGGTCTTGGGGTCGGCGGGGTGCGGCGGCGGGCGGGGCTGGGCGGAGAAGTGCTGCGCGAGGCAGGGGAGGGCAGGGCAGGGCGGGCCCTCGGTAGCCAGCCACGCCCCCTGGCCCGCCCGGCCCCTGTCCGGGTCGAGCGGGACCGCGTTGCAGGGATTTTTCTGTGGCAGCGGTAGAGGCGGGGGCGGGGGCAGGGGGGAGAGGAACCCACGTGCCGGCGCACAGAGGTCTGAAAACTTTGTATCAGTGGGAATAACTACCAATTGTGCCTCTTCTGTAAATAATGGCTTTAAATGTAAATACTGAGTTTTAAGAATTTGTGAATTCAATTATTACAGAATGTGTTTCATTAACTGTCACCGCGAGACAGGTTGAGTGACAAATTTAGGTAAAACTTGCATACAATTGATTCCTCCTTTAAAATAATTTAATTTAACTTAATTTAATTTAATTTGACTTATGATTGCACAATTCGAAAAACCGCGATTGAAAGACACGTAAATTGTGGGGTTAGGGTGACACCGAACATTTACAAAATAAAAGATTGAAAATACTGGTTGCCGGGGAATTCGATATGTTTAATTTAGATTTTAAATAAGGTTACATCTTTAAAAAATTAAATCATTAAATTAAAGCATTAAACATTATAAACGGTCTGAAGCTCGCAACGCAGGGCAGTGCGTTATGCTGACACCAGATCCGAGTAGCCCGCAAGTGTATTCGTGTGTAGCGTATGGTTCAAGAAACGCCTCATTGAGATGCTTCTGGTGGAAAAATCCCCAAGAATAGAAACATTCGTGTTACATATAAAACTATTTCTGAAGTAATATGTAAATTACACATGAACAACGACATAAGAATTTTTCCGGTTTCTGTCTAGCGGAGCTTGTGATGTCAGTATGTTTCAAAAGTCGATATGAACTAAACTTTCCTTCGAAGTATATTGCCCAAGGCCAGTGGCGGATACGGCGGGGGGGGGGGGGGCGGCATGGCTCCCATGCCACTCATCCCCGAAAGACCTAGAGTTTTCGTTTATTACCTCATTTTATTCGGCGTAATTCATTTAAATATTTATTTATATTATAATTATGTAATTATTTAAAAATAATATTGCATACTATTCATGCGTTTAATAGTTATTATATATACCCTACCAAAATATACAATTTAATGAAAACTGTTAATTACTTAACAACACTCCACGGTGCCCCCTCCAAAACGATGGGCTGCATGCGCCCGTGAGTGCAGACCGCGGCGGAGGGCGCACTGTGCGGAGGCGGCGGCGGCGGGCGGGGGCGGGGAGGGGGGCGGGAGGCGCATGCGAACGCCGCTGTGGGGGCGCGGTTGAAACCGCTGCCGCTCCGCGCCCAGTCGAGTCGAGTCGCGCCGGTGAGGAATTGACTGCGGCTGTGCGTTAATCGACGGAATGTCCGACACGGCATAATGGGCAACAGGGGGTGGGAGGAATGTCCCTCTTCTCTCCTCTCCGCTTCCCCTGGTAGAATGGCTTCACAAATTCGTGTTTCTCGGGAAGGGATGCGTCGCAAATGGAGGTTGTTTGATGTTTTCATTAATAATGGGTCCGTTGCGTTGTTTTGGATGAGTGGAGACTAATGCCTTTCCTAAAAATGTGGGGAATTGCCTCGTTTCTTATTATTGTTCTCTTTTTTTTTATATTCTGAAACGTAATCAGTCATCAAACTTCCATTTATTTTTGTGTCAATTGCCCGTCTACCTTTGTATGTTTTTATAATTAGAAAGGTCTTTGTGGAGCTAATCAACAATATAATCATATACTGGAAAAAGTATTTCGGAAATCACAAACTTTTATCCGAAAATTATTTTAGTACATGTGCCCTTTCTTTGAATTCCCTGTAGTAATTCTCTTTCTCGTCCACGTACCCTCACGTAGCAACAATTGATCATTAGTAGAAAAATGATTCATTGAACGTGATTGCTTGTTTAAAGATATGTTTTGAGAAGGTTGTTTTAACATGAAATTATATTATACATAAAAGCTAATAAGAAGGATCACTGCTCTAGATCACCAAATTGGAAGTAAACTATTTGATGTTTGTGGCATCTTAAAATACAATCCTGACACGATTCAAAACTAGACGAAGGTAAAACATTCACTCAGTGACTCATTTACCTTCAACAGTATTTGTGCTTGTGTTCAGAAGTGAGAATAAACGTAAAATTTTATTTTTTGTCGAAGGGATGGAAGCGATCAACATTTGGTCATTAGTCAAAAATGTATTCATTGGACGTGATTGCTTGTTTAAAGACACGTTTTGAGAAGGTTGCTTTAACATGAAATGACATTATACAGGGGAAGTGGAAACGAACTTTTGGGTAGACTTTTATAGCATCATCAATTGCAAATAGCTAGTTTGTATTTCCTGGGGCACGAATGTTTTACACGTTTTAATATTTTTATATGCGCTTTTCTGGGTTTTGGTGCAACCAGCGGAAGGTCCAATACTGCTTTGTTTTCCACTACTTTGCCAGGACGGGATGTTTCAATGTTTTGCTTGTCTTTTGCACCCGTCTACATTTTTTGCTTCAAGACAGAATGCGAGCTGCCGGTGTAAGCAGCTGTTCGAGAGCCTTTGGAGAAATGTATCGCGTATCGTTTTGCTTCCGGCAGGCTCTGTGAGTGGCATCCAACGGATGCTTCGATATGCGCTTCAGGGCTGTTTGAGAATTCAAAAAAAATTATATATCAACAAAGATATTTGAGAAATATTTTCAGGAATCGGTTCTAGAAATATAACATTAAAGTTTCTTTTGTTTGCAGATGTGTCAACGAAGTACCTATCTAGACAGTACAGAGAAATTTACGTTTGTGTATAAAATAATTAGATAAATATTACCTAAATATTAGGTAATTCCTATGAAACACTACCCTTATAGTGTGTATAGTCAGCACCATAATCGCATCTCTATCTCTGCTGTCGAAAGTCTTGCTAGTTAGAAATTGACGTGAATTACTAGCAGGAAACAACTAGCATTTAACATATTATTTTGGCTTCATTGTCTTCTATAATTATTTAGACATCAGATTAATTCTTAATTTGGTTAAGGTAGCGATTATTTTAAAATCTGAGAATTTACCGCAAGTACTGTGGACACACGCGTTCACTCACATTTTATTTATAATGTTTATATCGTGCATCGCTTCCCGTCACCATTGTGGCGTTCATTTCTCCAACAAATATTATTAATTATATTCCTCTCATGTAATGACCCATTACATTTGAAATCTGAGAAATCAATTTTTCCTCCGTTTTAACTATTTTTTGTCAATTGAACTATGAAAAAAAAAAGAAGAAAAGAAAAAAAAAAGAACCGTTGGAGTATACCAGATCCATGATACTGAAACAAGGAAACTTGTTACAGTATCATGGATCTGGTATACTTCAACGGTTCTTTTTTTCGGTGTGAAAAAAATGTTCATTTTTCTTACACAGCCCTGTATCCATTTCGTTCACGAACCATATAGCAATATATTGGCAATGGCAAATACAGGTAACTTGCGCCGCGAAGTTGGTCATCGGCGCGTCGACTGCGCAGGTGACAGCGGGAGGAAAAGACAACTGTTCGGAGCGTGGGACGAGAGCCTCCTCGCGGGCGCTGCGCCCAGCTGCGCGCAGAACGCAACGCAACGCACCGCGTCGCGCCGGCGCGCCGGCGAGGGCGTCGCGAGAGGTCCGCGTGGGAAACTGGACGTCGCGTGACGCGTGGACGCCGCCGCCGCCGCCACCGCCGCCGCTGCCCACGCGCTCGGGAATCTGTGCGCTATGTCCCGGAAGCGGAAGTCGGCGACCGGGCGACCTTCTGTTAACGTGCGGGCCCCCCGGATCCAGCTGACGCCGCACAGCGTCGGCCAGTCCACTCTAGTCCCCTTCCCCCCCCCACACCCCGCGTGCCTGATGACGTAGCTAGACAGTGGCGGATCCTAGGGGCATCATTTTAAGGAATTTATCTCTAGGAATTTACTGCTAATATATACATCTATCTGTGAATACGTCAAATTTATTTTAAATTCCATATCCTACACTGCTTGCTATTTGAGCTTTGAGACGTTTCTTCAATATCACACCCTCTCATTTATTAAAACATAAATAAATAAGGGACAGAAATGTTTAGTGATAAAACAAATTTAACATGTGTTTTTCATCACATCGAGTATACTGAGACTGGTTGTTTTTCCATTTTTCTCATAATTATTTTGTATGTACTTAGAGGACTGACTTGGAACTACAATTGAGAGATGTTTTACGAAAAATTATATTTTGTTAATAAAGGCGAAATTTTTACGGTTCGGCAGCCATTGTCAAATAAATGACGTTACATGGATTTCTAGTTAAGCATTCTTAATTAATCTTTGTATATTTCAAGTACGATAAAGGGAGGAAGATCGACGAAATTTGAGAATAATCGAAATTAATAAGACACTACCGTATCAAATCCTTATTTTACCGCTCCGGATATCCGAGATCGGTAAGACAGTAGTGCTGTAGCCATCTCGAACCGAAGGTTAGCGGGTTCGAGTCCCGCTTTTTCCCCCCTTCGGCGTTGCCGAAGGTTTGGGTACTATGTGTTGCAGTTCGCACGCATTTCGCGTTTTACTGCTACGTGTAAATGGTTAGTGTGGGTTCGGGTCGGACCTTAGTCAATAGCCAAATCGGCTTTTGAGATGTACTACGCCCTCAGAATAGAATATTTCAGAGGGGAGTGCTTGTCTTCTTTGCCCTATAGTGAGGACGTGTCGAACTAATTGTTTTAGCGTTGCCGGAGCTTCGTTGGTTTGAAAGGCTTCGTTAAACTTCGTTAAACGAAAGCCGTCTCAAACATCGAGTGAAGGACTCGATATCAAGTTCAAGACTCGATATTCGAAACGGAGGGCGTGCTATGAGTCATTGAACTTTGTTGTGTACTAGCTCAAGTATATCCTTGTACTTCTGTGCTGTGGTCCACCACCTTGCCGCAGCGTAGGTGTCCACAGACCGGCAACACGTTTTATAGAGTGCCAAGCGAAGTTCCAAGGGGAGTGTGGATTTCCTCTAACAGCTTGTAAGAGTCGAACTCTTTGTTGTAATTTTGATCGAATTTGCCTGACATGTAAATGCCAGCGCATCCGTCGGTCAAAGGTGACGCCTAAGTAGGTTGCCTTAGGTGCCCATGACAGTTTCTGTGTGCCAAGTGCCATTTGTTTTGGTGGGGTAAAACGTTTGATGTATTTGTGTTCGCGGCGGGTGTAACAGATTGCCTGCCACTTTTCCGCTGAAAAAGTCAAATGATTTTGTTCCGCCCACTTCAGCGTCCGGTTCATCTATTCTTGAAGTATTTTGAGTTTGTGGGCTACGTTTATTCCTCTAGCAAAGACTGCTGTGTCATCAGCATAAAAGAAAAGTTGTATTCGTGGTATATATGGGATGTCATTGACATACTAGAGACCTGTAGAGACGGAGAGAGGACGGAGCCCTGAGGGACACCGGCCTCAATCCTCCGCATTGAGGATCTCGCTTTGCCCACATTTACCACGAATGTGCGGTTTGTGAGGAAAGATGTAACCATTTCGGTTACGTCTTGTGGAAGGCAGCGCCGAAGTTTTGTGATGAGTGTATTGTGTAGCATTTTGTCAAAGGCGTGCACCATGTCGAGATATATGACAGGTACATCCTGTGTAAGTAACAGATCAGCAGAAATCTGCTAAGCCATGCAAAATGCTTGTAGTGAAGCGGAATGGCCCGGTCTGAAGGCAAACTGTTCGTCTCGGATGAGGTTCTGCGAGAAAGCAGTTGGCAGAATTCACGCGAGTAGAAACCTCTCTAATACCTTCCCCATACCAGGAAGGAGACTGATTGGCCTGTGGCTCGCAGAGATCATGAGATCCTTACCGGGTTTCAGAAGCATGAGATACTTGCGTATTTCCAATTTCCAGGAAAGTACCGTTGTGTAAGGCAGCTGTTGTAGTTTCGCGTAAGCTCCGTGTTTATGACCGATAGAGCCACCTTAAGAACGGGATGACCTATTCGGTCAGGTCCCGACGCTTTGCGACAACGCAAGCATTTAATTGTAGTCGAAACATCGACTGTACAATGTGTAAGTACAATGTGTAGGGGCCCTCCTCGGACATGGTTGTATTTGTGTTCGTCCTTTCTGCCCCTTTCATCATATCGTGTCATCCTCACATTTACCATACCGTTAAATACAACAGTGGTCGCTAATGACCTAGAAGTTGATGCGACCCAAAAATATATTCTATTCATTTTTTGTTATTTTCTGAAAACAGTGGAAATACTTGGAAACACGTTTGGTGCTAAGCAATAGTGCACATTTTATTGTGTTTGTGTAAGATTGTATTACTTCCAAATTTCTTTTTCTTCGTATTGAATTTCCACATTATCTTGCCTGACCCAATAGTTCTTTTTCCGTTTCGATTAGTCCTAGTGTGGTTTGCCTGTTTCTTGTAATCCAACGCCAGCTGGAGTGATCGCCCCTGAAGTTGCGCCATTGCCCCCTGCCCCTGGAGCGCACCCGCCCACCGCGTCTCGCCGGCTGACCAGCGGCGCGCGCCCGCTGCGGAGATTACAAAAGCCGAAGGCCGACGTGAGAAAGTGACAAACCACCTGCGGAGCGCGCCGGGGAGGCGTTTTTAGGGGAGCATGTGGTGTGTGGCTGGAAAGTAGGTCGGACTTTTTAGGTCACATGTGAGTGAGGTCGTTAGTGCGTCCAAATAATCCGTGTTTTCACTTAGGTTCAGCGTGAATTGTAAATCTTGGGAGTAACTAAGATTTAGATATTTGATGTGAGGAGAAAGTATAGTTTTGACAGTGGAATGTTAATTTTAATTATAAACAATCGTTGCCCCGTAAATACTTTTCTCAACCTGATTTGGCATCGGCAAGATCGTGAAGTAAAATTGTATGAAATTAAGTCGTTAATATCCAGGAAGTAATATGAATATTCTGAAACGTAATTGCTAATCAAAACAAGTCAAAATATGTTGAAAATTAATTCGAAGGGCAATATAAATTTTCAAAAACGGTATATTTTGAAAAGAAAATATGTAACAATTACAAATGGTCAAAACTATTCATTTTCGTATACTTAGAATAGAAGAAAAAATACATTAACTGTGGAAAACACAATTTCAAAATATCACTTTGTACTACTTATACCATTGTAAATATGAATAAAGAAAAAGTAATTGTGTAGAAATTGCTATCACTAATTCATTAATTTCCGCCTCATTTCTTGCATATCTTGTCAACAGCCCATGCCTACTTATTTTCGCTTTTCGTGACCTGTTTATTTATGTGATCCTATAATCCGATGATCGATTATTCGATTGAACTAAAATTATTAGATTAATAAGCAATGTTGTTTACACCTGTCTGAAGGTACAACAAATTCGCGAACATCCAAATTGACATATAACCAACTTTTGACAGTGAATTTGAATGTCTATCGAGCCTTTCCTAGATACGACAATGCCCCCTCCACCTGCTGGGGAGGGCCGTGCCGCTTGTACTGCTCGACAAATTGTTGGACGTTCGCGTTGCTCGACGCGTAGGGGACAGCGCTGTTCCCCGCAGTCCGACCTTCCCACGCCGCGCCATATGGCGCGCGGTCGGCGCGGCGCTCGCAAGCTCATTGCCGTTGCTGGATGGGCAGACGCGGTTTACGAGCTAACCGCAGCGAAATGAATGTCAACACTGTGGCTTTCTAAACCCTCGTGCGTAGGTTCAGACGCAGGCGGGAATAGTTGAATTGAGAAGGTCGAGAAACCGTCATGGTTGTGGTATACGAAAAAAAAACCCAACAACAATGGTTTAATTCCGTGTACGAAAAAGCAGCTATAAAATTTTCCGACATCTTCCGTCGTATTTAGAAACCCTCAGCCACAGAACGACGAAAGTAAGAAGCAGTATGAACGGTACTGTTGTTTTGTCGGTCCCTTTTGGTGAACGCGCGGTTCCAAATCAGTTCATAGAGGTGGAATCCCCTACCATCTGCCAAATTGGATATTTCTAACTAAACAGGGTATGTGTGCAGAAGCAATGAAAAAGTTTCCAGCCCAAAGACGTAAGACCCAAAAAAGTATATTGTGTTGGCTTCATTTTAGACTTGCTGAAAATTATAAAATATAATATTCAATATTATATATTATAATATATAATACTTTTAATGAAATGAAATATTTATTAGGGACGAGTATGTTTTCGTGATTTGGGGATCTGAATGCAATATTTTATTAGTAAGAATGTCTAATATTCAACGGAATAAATGTATTATTTCGTTTTTATTTTTTATTTATAAATTATTTTCTGACTTTCATTTATGTCTCGTTATCCTGAAATATTGAAATAAGATGTTTTGAGTAGCCTTCTTAACGATTTTTCTTAGTATTAGAAATTATTCAAAAAGATAATACCAAACGTTTGGTTTTTGACAAATCTGAATATAACAACTAATGATTTTAAGTATTGCCATGGATATAAAAAATGACATATTTGCGAAAAGATGAACAAAGTAGTAGAAGTTAGCAGGAAAAGGATATCCGTACCAACGCTACGGCAGTGTCATTTGTTCCAACTAACGGAATGGAAAAGATGTGAAGGAATCAGAAATAAATTCTTGCTCTTGTAATGAAATCGTCACTTGAAGAATTTCGTTATTTTTAATTGGAAAGATTATTAATTTTTGCGAATATTTTCTGTCAGTAAAGACAAATTAATTATGATCAATTTAATTTCTTAGAAGAAATTCAATACCGAACTATCTCGTCCCTATTTTCTTTATGAATTGACAAGTGCTTAAATTTACTATTATTGTTTTTGTTTTATTACGCTTCATCTCTTAGAATTAAGCATCTTTCCAAGATGGCGTCAACAATACCGCAGGAGTTCGCGACCACAGCTCTGTCGGGCTGCGAACGTCCCCACCAGCCCTCGATCGCGTGAGCGCCTACTGAGAATCGGGCGTAAAATGAAGGTGTCATTACCGTGAAACGCTTTCCGCTGGCGGGGTGGGGTTGGGGGGGGGGCGGCTCCCACGCTCCCGGCGCAGCCGCTGCGGCCGGTGGCGTCCGCGAAATCGGAATCTGTGCGCCCGAATCGGGCCACTCGCCCCCGCCGCCGCCAGCGCCACCTGCCCCGGCCAACGAGGAAGCGGGCGGCGCGGGAACGGCAGTGCGGAAGCGCCTGGCTGATGCGGGGAGGGCCTCGAGGGTGCGACGGACACGCGAGGAAGTGAACCGGACTTGCTCGTGGGGAGAGTTCGTTTGGGGAGTATTCACCGGTTACGTCTCAATACTGAAAAAGTTGCAAAGGGGTAAATCACACTGCTTGCCGCCGCAGACTATCGTTTCGTGGTAATTTGATCGTATTTAAATTGTATTTTTGGTTAATAAACAACTCTTCGTAATGTAAACAACTGTTTTGATTAAATTAGGGTATATTGTTTAACGATGCCTACCCTCAAAAAAATCTTCAAACGTTAGTAACTCATACTAAATAATTGGTATGGAAGTACACACTATATTATTTTGTGTTAGCACTTTTGAAATTTAAAAACAATCTGTTTTTAGGGGTAAAGGTGGTAAAAATTCTAATTCCCGCAAAACTATAACTAAAAAATCTTTTTATTATCGAGTTGTTACAAAGCCATTCTCACTCATTCCATGTTTTGAAACATTTCATGACACATAGGAAAAGATTTGTTAGAAAACACTATTTTTTTTTCATAAAATTGTGGGTCTAGGGGGGAGAGAGGATCTGAAAATTGAGACATATCAGTTTTTCTTGTTTCAAATGTATTCCCCATTCATCTGGTTGAAAAAGTATGGGGCGAGTTTTTACGTTCTTATTCCGTTATAACCTTCGTAAGTTCGGGATGGGAGCGTGGTGGAGTGGAACGCAAGCGAAAAGCTGGACGATGAGGTGGGGGTGGAAAGCCGGACAGTTGCCTTTGTCGCACTCTCGTCGCCCTGCCCCGCTGCCGGAAGCGGCGACTCGGCGGAAGTGACTGTTTAAATCTCGTTCGCTGGCCGCCCCCTCCACCTCCCGGACTGCGCCTCTCCCTCCCTCTCCCTGCCTCGACCTCGCCGCCCCACCTGTCGCGCGGGCAGCTGCCATCCCGCGCCCTCCTCGCAATCGAGACTCGTTTTTACTACTGGCTCCTCCTCCCCCGACCACCGGATTTCCCCAACGCCCACGCCGCGCTCCTCCGTTTTTAAGAGGTTCACTAGCAGAACTAACTTTATGTGCGTGGGAGA
This sequence comes from Gryllus longicercus, assembly GCA_038098605.1. Lineage (NCBI taxonomy): Eukaryota > Metazoa > Arthropoda > Insecta > Orthoptera > Gryllidae > Gryllus > Gryllus longicercus. The sequence goes on from JAZDUA010000154.1 coordinate 1,620,337, forward strand.
AATCAGAAGGCCATTCAGGCAAAATTGTTTATTCTCGCAACAACATCTAAAGGCGATTAATTAAGTTATCATTATTCAGGTTGCGTATTCTTTTCGTTGTTTCGAAACAAGAATTCTTGTTTAGTTTTCACAGGTTTGTTGAAACAAAGTCGTGAGCGTAGCCGGAATACAGTAAGTCTGAACAATTATCCCTCTCACCTAGTAACGGAACACTATCACCTCTGAACGGAGCAAGAAATACGAAATATTAAATAAACATAAACCATATACTTATGAAATAAAAACCGCCAAAGGTGGCTCAGAGCATCAACTGATGTCATTGTAGTACCTTTGATCGGGAGATCGTAGGGTTGGACTCACGCTGGTGGCAGAATTTTCGACACTAGCTAGACAGCTAGGTCGCATTCAACGTCTGTCTGGAGGACAATTTTAGCAGTCAGCCGCCTTGATCGGTAGTTTTCCGTGGTTTCCACGATCACCGCCAGGTGAATACCGGTTTAGTACCCTAACAAATTGACTACAGATCTTTCCTTCCTTCCTTTTTCTTATCTTTCCCCTCCCCTTACGTACACACACACTCACATGTCATACATCACCACAAATGCCGGGAGATTGGTCGGAAGAAATTATTTGTAAATTTCGTCAGCCAGCGGGAGAAGATCACCGCCACCCCACGCGATAAAAACATACACTACACTAACGGAACATGATCTTAGCAGTTGATGGGCCCGGAGTCACTAATCATTCAAACTAATCAATCTAATTTCCACCCGCTGTTGAAGACAGTTTCGCACTTACTCCAATAGCATAGCCAAGTACGTGCGAGTTGCACAACGATTGTAGCGAACCTACGTCACATCTTGTCGTTTTGATTTCTAACTCCATTAGACTATGTCAGGATGTCAGATAACGTTGACTGTGTCAAAAACCGATGTTATCAGTTTTATGAATAATACCGTACTTACACTTCCGACTAAACAGGGCGTATGTTCCCACTAAACAGGTGAAGTAGTAGTTTTTGACTCCAGTTATGTAAATAATCTTAAGATGTGTCTCTTAAGCATGCGAACTATACATAAACGTGTCTATCATTTATTGTCAAACTACGTGTTCAAATATGTAATCATTATTAATGAATTTATAACACAGGTCTGTAATCAAAGAACTATTTTAATAATTTTATATGATTCTTTTGTTTTTTGGTTGCGCCGAATTCGAAAATGACAAACGTTTCTTCCCGGAAGTCAGGATTTTTTACAACTGAAATGTAACTTGGTCAAACAGGTAGCTGAATATCGCAAAATTTCAAATTCATCACACTTAGTAAAAAGACCGATCATAAAAAAAACAAATTTTATTTCTCTGCCAGTGCTCCCCAAAATATGAAAATACACATATGCTTTGGTCCTGATTGGAACCACTGCATTATTGAGTGTGCTTGCTAGGACCTTCTTGCACATGTTCATGCCTGCATTAATTTATTCTCTGATTTTTCCACAGTATTTTATTTCATTTCATTTCAGTCGTCATCCAGCTATTCTGTGCGTGGTTCAAAATGAGTGCCATACATCCAAGAAAGTGTATAAATTCACCTGACAGTTTGTTTCATTTGTGGAGAATTCATTACGAAAAAGCAACAGTTGAATATTACAGATTTTTTAAGCAAATTTATTTCGTTTATTTTCAATTAGAACTTCATGACTAAGATACAGCTTAGGTTCCTCAAAGTATGTGAGCGTTGTACCAAATACCCGTGTTTTCTATGTTAGTGAATCAGTGGAGGCTGACAAATCACCGGAAGCAAAAAAAATGGCTACCAAGAAGTCTTGTTGTTGGTGAAAAGAGTCCTCAGGGAAACATAGATAGTGCCCCATGAGAAGGATTTATTACCACCTCTACATATACAATTAGGAATAACGAATCAATTTTAAGGCACTTCCCAGCGATAGGGAATGCTTCCAGTACTAAGGATGCAAGTTTCCAGGTTTATGGGTGGCAAAACTGAAAGAGGTAGCTTTTGTTGCACCGGATATAAGAAATGACATACCAGATAAAGGCTTCAACAGTTCAATGATATCAACTCAAAAGAAGCGTCGGTTGCCTTTACTGTGGTCATTAAAATATTTGAGAAACCAAAAGGACCGAAATCGGAAGGAAATGGTGGAAATAATGTTGAAAGCATTCCACAGGCGCGGTTGCTCCATGAGATCAAAAATTCATTTTCTCAACTCACACTATTTTCCTGAAAATTTGGGAGCAGTGAGTTAAGAGAGAGAAGAATGTAGGATTTCCATCAATATATAAAAGAAATGGTAAAGATCATCCGTTTGTTCGAAAACCTGACAATACGGTTGTCATTCCTAGATTCAGAGGAATACAAAATGTAACAATCAGTCAACTAAACCGAAACCGCTGACCAACATATTTTATTTGCAGACCTGTGAATTAACCGAAAAAGTAATACGTCAGGTTTCTGATAGAGTTCACGTGAAATATGTGCATTCGACGACAGCTAGACTGCGAGCGATACTCACGAAGACACACTGCGCATGCGCAGTAGAGCCATCTACGTTTATTGTCGCGGTTCAGAAAACGTCAGGTAGCCTAATGGGAGCTTGTTTTATCAAGAATTTGTTTGGCTGCGATAATAATTTGTTACATTGGCTATCTTGTGTGCTTTCTTACACGAAACAGGAATGTAATTTTTTTTGTGCGGAGGAGGTCGATGTTTTTAAGACGGCATTCAGTACATCCGTCTCCGTCCTTTATGAAGTCAACAAGTGCACAGACTCCTCGCTCTAAGTCTATCACGCCGCTTAGGTGCTATGGGATAACGGAGGAGAAATTAGTGTTTAGTATATCATCGTCCTTTTGACATGATTACCATGGTTTATTCCACTTCTATTTCTTCGCCTCGTTTGCTTCGACTCAAGGCTCCCAATTGCCGTGCCACCTCGCGCCCGAGGCTCGTTTCACACCCCGTGTGCTGGGGTCGCTTCAGGCGGCACGGCGCGAGCAATCTCCGCGGTCGGCCGCCGTGACATTCAATTTCTTTCCCTATGCAAACGATGCGTGACCCCGGGAACGGGCTTCTGCGGGCCAGCTCTGCCGCTGCATTGCACGTTTTTGTTTCATTTTATTTACGTCAGCGATCTTTAAGTTGAGAAGAAAATAGTAATTTTTTTTATTAATATAAAAATGTAGTGGTGTTCAGTTGCTCTGTTTAACATTCCCCTGACAGTCATTTTATATTTCTAATGTAAACTAGTTTAGTACACAATGAAAAGTCATGAAAGTATATAGCTATCATCTCCAATGTAGATACTACACATGTTCTGTCTACTTAGTTGTTAAATCAATTACATGCGAAAATGACGTGTATGCAATAAAACTACATATAATTACTGCAAGCTATTTAATTCACAAATTAAAATATCTTAATTAATTATAAATTTCATAATTAGTTGTAAATACATTCATAATATATTTGTGATACTTTTATCATTTTTAATATCTCAAGAAGACCCAGGTATAATTTAATTTACTGGGAGTCTAAAGTTTTCGCTTATTGACTTTCACTGGACCTAGTTCACAGTAAGCGAAAATGAGTGAATGGTAAAAAAGATTAAAAATCTTGTCATTGATATGATAATTCGTTTCGTGTGACAGCACATTCTCTATTCGTTTGATGATGATCACAGTTTGACATCTTGTTGTAAACAGATAATCTCGGCATTGTAAAGAGGACCAACACTGACAGAAGAAACAAAAAAATATTGAAGATTTACAACGTAGAACATTGAAATTGTAATGTTGTGTTTATGAATAAACACTGGTACCGATCGTATCATCGCAACCGTTTGAGTCTCGTCATACCTTGGTATTACGCACCGTTTGATGATACATGTGTCGCTCTCTCTTGTGTGTGTGTACGTTTGTGTGCGCCTTGAATAAACGTACGATCGCGTACGCACCGTATTTACGCAGCGGCGTACGCAACACGTTTGTAATGTTTACTCGTAACTTTTTTTTTCAATTGGGAAGTGAAGTCCTTTGACAAATATGAAGCGCTTGGAACGGGCCGCCTGTGTTTCGGAGACCCTTCCAGCCGTTGGGGATCGTTTGCCACCGATCTCAAAGTACAGGAATCCCCCAGGCGGTACTCGAGTTTCTACCTTTCAAAATGAACTTGCAGAAACACGCCTATGTACTCAACCCTCCGGCTGTATTATCAACATCTTCGTAAGCAGATCTGTCTCTTCGCAGTGCCTCTAGCTGTTACCACGCCTTCTTCCTTTGATACGAAGGGAAAATATATTGCTTTGGCTGCTAAATTTTATTATTTTCCTTTGAATGTAACCACGGAACGTATGAGGATGAATGTTATTGTGTGCTACTTTGATGTATGTTTTATGACAATAAAATGTTGTATCTTAATAAAAGAAAAGCGAAATTTCTCCTTTGACTTTGATCCTTACAGAAGTCTTGTTCGATGTTATACTGTGAAGTTGTTTCATTGTCATTAAAACTATGCTTATATAAGAGCTATAATGTTATTTCAATTATTGCAATAAAATTAGTAAAATATCAGTACCTGAATAATCTCGTTCTTTTATAAATATTCTTGATAGCATTACACAACATCCTACTATCTACACCTACAGTTATCTGAAAGGAACTGCAGGTTTAACAAAACTGATTGAAGAAGTATTGAAATAGAATCATAAAAAAATAACTTAGACGAGAAACAATAATTTTAATTTCCAAAGCTCGCAGAAAGTGAAAGAATGCTATGCAATCTTTTGCCATGTGTCTACGGTTTCGTTAAATACTCGGGAGTTCGAGGAAAATGCCATTCTCAATTAGCCTGCGGCGTTGGTGAGCGAGTAGTTATCTGAACCACCAGTATGTTGGCGAGAGTAATGTATTCTTTCGTATTTGAAATTGCTAAGGTAAAATTCACCGAACAAAGTTTTAAATATATATTTTTCTAAAATTTCTCTAAAAATAAGGAGAGTTTTTAGCATTTACTAAGCCATTCGTATGCGTTTCGCTAATTTATAAGGCTTAATGCGAGCTTAGTTCTCGATGTAGTACATTGGTTACGCCGTAGCAATGCACTCACTCTGTATGTATTACATGCGATGGTATATCATTGTGCAATATTATACAACTATAATGATAAATGAGTAATCATAATTTATCAAAATTTATCAAATAGTAAATTATTTACCGCCAGCACTTATGGTGTTATTGTGTCAACTCCCGTTTCACAGCTTTCTCATTGCGTTTTGGCAGCCCTTTTGTTCTTTATGAGCTCGAATTTGCAATCGCATATTCATTTAACATGAGATCCTTACTTGAAAGTAAAGCGCCTCAGTTTCAGCATCACAGTTTTAAATTGTTTAGTTGAAATATAATGAAAGTTCCTAAATAGATACTGCTAAGTCAGACAGAGCGCGGAGACATCGGAGGAAGGGGGGCAGGAGTAGGAATAGGGAAAATTGTGGTGGTGTAGGGCAGAGTGGAGAGAGGCGGACGCGGGTAAGAGTGGATCTAAGCTGGACGAAGCCGAGAGGATAAGGCGGGCGGGCGGGCGGGCGGGCGGGCGGGCGGGCGGGCGGGCGGGCGGGCACGCCCGCACGGGGATAGGGCCGGGCCCGGCTCCGCGAGATGGGCGGGGCGGGCGTAGTGGCTGAAGAGAACGCGGAGGGTGGAGAGTCTTCAGTGGAGCGGCGAGGGGTCACACGAGGCGAATCGGAGCAGGGTGGGGAGCGGAGAGGCGGGAATTTAAGTAAAATTTCTTCTCTTAAACGTTTTTATAGAATGGGGGATACCATGAATTGGCAAGTGCCATGATAATCAGATTATATCCGCTGCGGCACTATTTTTGCTGAGATTTAAAACACTATTGTCCTTCATGTTATTTGTAAAACATTCATTATATTAAAAAAATATGAATTACTTCAATGGATTGAGCGCGTCTTTGAATTGACGAGTCCAAATTTTGTAAGGTTTCAGGAAGCTCAAATGAAGAACCACCAACCTAACATGTCAATCCCCTGGCAAGCATATTTGACCTTCCAGCCTGTCGCGAAGACCTCGTGCGTCTCTTCCATTACCGACTCAACTCTATCATCGACTCGTATTTGGCCCCAACCTCTCATTTTTTATTCCACTTCTCCCTGACACATCCCGCCCCCATCTCTACCTCACGCGGTGCGCCTCTCGCTTCGATCCCGCCGCAACCTCCACCGCCCCCGCTGCCTTCACCACCACCACCACCGCCACCACCGCCACCACCGCCACCACCACCACCACCACCACCACCGCCACCGCCACCGCCACCGCCACCTCCACCGCCACCGCCACCTCCACCGCCACCGCCACCGCCACCGCCACCGCCACCGCCACCGCCACCGCCACCGCCACCGCCACCGCCACCGCCACCGCCACCGCCACCGCCACCGCCACCGCCACCGCCACCGCCACCGCCACCGCCACCGCCACCGCCACCGCCACCGCCACCGCCACCGCCACCGCCACCGCCACCGCCACCACGACCACGACCACGACCACGACCACGACCACGACCACGACCACGACCACGACCACGACCACGACCACGACCACGACCACGACCACGACCACGACCACGACCACGACCACGACCACGACCACGACCACGACCACGACCACGACCACGACCGCCACCGCCACCGCCACCACCACCACCGCCACCGCCACCGCCACCGCCACCACCACCACCACCACCGTCGATCCTTCGCCGCCAATCAAGCTACCTTAATTGATTGATTGATGATTCCGGGCGCATCAATTGCTAAGGTCACCAGTCCCGTAAGTGTAGTACATGATTTATCATCGGGGGGAAGTGAGGGTGATATTCCGCTGGCCAGATCCGGCGCCGACCTACATCGGCTTGTTGGTGTTTTCCGTTCCGCTGTCTCCCACCAGCTGGGCAGTTCTCAGCTTACTTGTGCGATCTCTCGAAATGCATGGTAATGTAGTGCTTGTGCGTGTAAGTTTGTATAAGTAAGGAGTTGAGATAGGATTGTGTAAGTAATGAGTCAAGGATGAGGAAAAGAAAGATTACGCGCGGTCCGAGGTCTGTTTATTATGGTACTGCTCCGGCATTTGTTAATCAGAGAAACTGCGGATCAAAAAAGTCTGCCTCTAGGATTCTTCCTCAGCCAGCGGTTGCATTCGACCTAGATATATAGCTAGTATCGAAAATCCTGCTTTCGCCAGGACCGCTACCTCCATCACCACCGCCTCCATCGTCCCTCCTCAGCCGCTCCCGCTGCCGTCACCACTCCCCGCCACTGCCACCCTCGCCGCCTCCTTGACACCGCGGCGCTCACCCGCCACCCCCGGCGCCGCCGCCCCCGAAGCGCGTGAAATATGAGGGCCGTCCTCGCGCGGAGGCGGCGCTCGGGGGACACGCAACTCATTTATAACGCCATCTATCTGCCTAAGTGGAAATTCTTGTGTAACGCATACCACACGCGCGGTAACGAATTTCCCGCGCCCGCTGCCTACGCCGCCGCCGCCGCCGGAGCGGCCGCCTCCGACGTCGAGGCTCCGGGGCGAGATTGAAGCGTCGCGCTAATGAAGACTATTAGCTGATGAGCCTCACCTGCACCCCCTCTCTTCTCCTCCGGAATTAATAACGCTCGTGGGCCGACGAGGCGGCGCTGGCAGTGGAGGCGGCTCCGAAGGCGGGGGCAATGGAGCCGTGGTAAACGTGAAGGAAGGCCTCAGACGACCCAGGGGGCGCCAGTTTGTGTTGGATGCGCAACTGACGCGGCGCTGGTCGGCTTCAATAGGAGATGGCCACGAATTAGTCCGAAGAAATGAAGAACGAATTAGTCTGGATATCGGTGGAATATGCGAAAGCAACTGTTGACGAGGCTGGACACTGTACAGGGGAAACGATGGAGGAAACTTGGAAGTAACGAAGGAGGAAACTTTGGATACAATGGCACACGAAACTGCAGGAGGATGACGAACCTGAGCTGATGGACGTACGGATATGGAGCGAGCATCGGACGAAATGGACATTGCATATGACACCATCCGAAACGGACGGGTTGGTGTCGGACGCGGTTGGGTCCCCGATTTGCCGGTGAGGGCAGAGAAAGCCGAGGCGGAGAAGCAGTGGAGGTGGCAGGCTTGGCGGGGGTGCTGTGGCGTGGAGAAGAGCGGCGCGGCGCGAGGCGAGTGGCGGAACGCGAGCCGAGGCGCCGAGCGCCCATCAATAACTCGGAGGACGGACGGGCGGGCGGGCGGGCGGGCGTCGCGGCGGCAGGGCCGGGGAGGTCGGAGGTCGCCGATGCGGCGTCTGGAGGCGACCACGGGCTCTTCCTCTCATTACGGAGTTCGCTTTCTGGGCGCCGGATTCGGAGCACATTCTTTTTAATGAACGTCCCTCCGATGTCTGTGTTTCGGCCGAACCAATCGATGCCCTATCGAACGCACACTTGACGAACTTGTGACCTGATGTGGTCAGATGACGCGAGACTCTGTGGCTTTTTGTGAGGCTTTAATGAACGTATAGACGAACGTCTATATTTGCCTTACGTACGGCTTCCATTTTTTAATTTTAGAGAAATTTGAGGCTACTGAGTAATTATAAGATTTGATCTCCATATGCTACAATTTTAACGAACAATATAGATATTTTTTCAATTTTGATAGGAAATATGAGAACTGGATAATTTTGGAGTCAGATTGTGAGAGGGAATTGTTTAGTTTTTTAATAAGGCCTAGTTTTAGCGAGTGGGTGAGGAAGTTTTTAGTGTTCCCGGGCGCGTTAATTATGGGTGGTTATTTACTCCTGTGGATGTAGTGCATTTTACAACGCGCCAGTGACGGATTTCCCCGCCCACTAGAACATGAGAACCGGCGCCGACCTACAAGTCGCTTGCTGGTTTCCCCCCTCCATGTATCTTCCGCCAGCGTGTCTCCGCCCCAGCCGGGACAAGTTCTTAGCTCTCAACTGGTCTTCCGGCATGTGTGGTAGAGTACATGTGAGTGCAAGTGTGTTTGTTATAAAGGGAGTTGTTATAAAGGGAGAGGAGGGAATAACAATGACGAAGGGAAGATAGCGCGTGGTTCAATTGTTGGAGCACTGCTCCGGCATTCGCATGGTACTGATTGAACACACTACGGAAACGTACCCATCACAGTAGTCGGCCGCTAGAAACCTTCTCCAGTCAGTGGTTGAGATTGACGAAGGCTTGTAACTAACGGCGAAAGTCCGCCACTGCTGGCAATCGAACGGTAAAACCATGCGGTCACCTATTCTGAACCGGACATGATTGTGACTGAGACATTCCAGCCTGATTTTGCACTCAGAGCAACATTTAGCGAAGTACAAATATAGCTTCACTAAGAGTAAGATCTTTGCTATTATGTATAATTTACTTTTCATTATAGTTATTCGATTTATCATTCTTTAAATTGCACATTCACCAAATAATACTAATACACAAAGGGAAATCTTAACATTTAATGGAGAACTTCCTCAAAACGTTTTAGTAACTGAATTACACTTTTGTAGTGGCGACTCAGATTACGAAGAGTCTTTGTCTTATGAAATATCGAACAGTGCTGCATGAAAGGACAGAAGTGACCGGACGGGTTTTTGAAATCCTGCTTGCTATTTCAGTCTCAAATTAATAAAGGTATTAGCTAAATGTCTGGTAGTACTTTTGCGTTTGGTTTTCAGCGGCACTAACTAAACTTTAGCTTACTTTCAGTGAAATGATTCTTTCTTTGGGTAATTTCTTTGTAAAATTCTCTTCTTATATGGAAATAAATTTCCTTATTTTTAATTTCTCATAATACTCGTAAATTATTTATAACCAGAATGGCCACAAAAGCAAATATTTTCTCGGTTACGTTATATAATAATATTTCTCGAATATATATATATAATATATATATATATATATGTATATATATATTTCTTAATTTTTACAAAATTAAGAGATTACATCAAAACAACGTTCATGTTATATTAGGTGCACGTAGCCCTATTCATTCAAAAATTTTAAAGAAAAATTCAGAGCTGTTTTGAGAGAATCGCGTTTTTAAAACTGATTTTATTTCACTCTAAATTAAGCAAAATGTTCTCGTATTTTTTTGAAAAATAAATTGTACATGTGTTATGTAAATATCTAAATTTGAATAATAAATTTCATTGATGTTACAAGTCTCATTGTTCAAAATCGTGTTTGAAGCAAGACAAAAAATTTAAACGTAAGAAATGTTAGAAAATTCAACAAACGAAACGAAAATAAGACCCACATCGATTTCATGAACTTAATTTCCTCTATATCCGAAAAAAATAAAGAAAATATTTGGGGCCATTTTTGAAAAAAAAAATTGAAAATGTCGATGACGCTTCATATTAAGTATCTCCAAAAAACGAAATATGCATTTCATATTCAAGGAGACGTGACATGTAAGATTATTCAGGAATATCATTTTTTGTGAAAATCATGCTTACAGTTTAACTACTGACGTTTATACACACCCGATTTGTCGTAGACCAAAGACTCAGAAAACTGAATCAAGGACCCAGAAAACTTGGATTCTGACTACACAAGTGATAGACGAAGTTATCTACTACATATAGGCATATTTATTATCAATCCTTTCGGTAACAGAGACCTGCAATAAGACTTATTCTGCAGTACACAAATTCCTCTATATTACTGAAATAGAATGCGAGAAAGTAAAATCAATATCTAATATGAGTATTAGCACAGTTCCTGTCTTGTCAGGATATTATTTTAAAATTTGATTACATTTTCCAGCTATCTACAGTAACTACAATTCATGTTCGATTTCCAGATTTATCATTTACGATGGCTTTTTATATGTGGATTTGAGAATCGTTCTCTCAGACACTCGTACGAATTGGACCTGAAGCGGAACGCGCGTAGTCGTCAGAGGATATCTCTGAACGCAAACAGCTCTGTGACAGTTCGCTGTCCCCTTGCGGTAACGCGAAGCGCCGGCGCGTCGCGGGGCAGCGCAGCGGGCGGAGCGGCGACCGTCGGGGCCGTGTTAGCCCGAGGAGCGCAATCAGGGAGGCGGTCCTCGGGTCGAGCCCTCGCCCCGGGCGCCGCACCGCGCCGCGCCCGCGGTGTCGTGCGGGTTGCCAGGTGCGGGCTCGCCCTTACTCCTCTCTCCTCACGCGTTTCGCTCTTCCCCGCCCGCCGCGCTCTCTCCTCTTCCCGCTCAGCTCCTATCGCCTCCAACACTGTCCCGTTTGCCACGCCTCCCCCCAAATCGCAACCCTCTTCCCCACGCCACCTCCGCCTGCCCCGGGCATCTCGCCACCTCCCCACAGCATCTCGCCAGCCTCGCCCCGCCACGCTGTTTGCCACACCCCCACTCGCTCCGACTCAATCTACCTCTCCGATCCCTCCTCTCTTTCCACCCTCTCACTCCTTCTATCCCGCCTATACTTCTAAGCTCCACCTCGCACATCCTCTCCTCTTCTGCTTAGTCCACCGTCCCCGCCCTGCGTTGCGCCGCGCTGCCTGCCCCGCCTCACAGCCCTCCCTCCCGTTCGCTCGCTCGCTCGCTTGCCTGCCCGCCCGGGAGCTATATGTCAGCACCGGGGCTCGACGTGGGGACACTGCGATAAATCGCCACCCGCGCTCTAATGAAATTCCTGCGCGCGCGACCCGCGGGTCGCAGGGACACGGGCGCGCCTCGCCACAGCAACGCACGCCCCCGCCCGCGCTGCCGCCCGCAGCCCCGCCCGCGCCCTCGCTCGTGGCCCTGCCCCCGCCCGTTTCGCGCTGCCCGGTCCTCGTGGCTGGAGCTGTTGGGAGCAATCTGCTCTTCTATTCCGACGTGATTTACTTAGAGAAGAGCTGCTTAGCTTTTACTACTTTGGTTACCTTTTGGGTTTCATTTACAAATGTTGTTACTCTTTTCTCTCCACACTGTCATAGTTCAAAACCAATGATATACTTGGTAATAGATGCAGATTAAAAAAATACGAAATACGTACAATTGTACACGAGAATAAAATATGAAAACAAAATATCTGCACTTTTCATCGAGTTGGCGAAATAACAAAGATATTTCGGCCAAAATTGATGGCACAATTTTCCCCCCCTGACATACGTGATGATTACAATAAAACTACATATAATAACATGAAAATATCAGTTGGGAATAAATGTATTAAATTGTCTTCCTTTTAGGATTTACGAAGTAGTGCGTCCCATGGCAGAGCCTTCTGTGCACGGACGCCTACCTCTAAGGAGATGAAAACTCCCTAGCAAGTTTCCAAAATAATTTCAAAGAAAAATATTACCCATTCATAGTTTATGTATCAGAGTTTCACTTGATGGGGAATTTCAAGGAATAAATTAAAACCTCTCCCCCAAGCTTTCAAATGAGCCCTCAACTACCGCCATAGTTGGTCTGGGGCTCCAAATTCTGAGCCAAACGATAGCCTCTTAACACTTTATATTATTACTTGGACCTATGTGAACATTCCACACTTTGTAATTCATTGTTTCAAAAGTGCAAATGATTCCGTATCGAAACGCAGCGGAGAGCAGCCTGGCTCTGAAATGTGTGTTGTATAAACAACTACTTTGGGACATTTTAATATTGCTAAATTTTTTTTACAAAGCGAAATACATGAGCCCGGACGATTATTGTACAACATCAAAGTACAGAGTATCCAATTGTTTAGCATGACAATTTTACATAGATTTCAAGATTCTTAATAACGAAGAATTTTACGTAGATTTCATGATTCTGCACGTTTCTGTCTATTCGTGCTTCGAAGTGAGAAGTGCGAGATTGATGAGGCCTTGTACATCGTACAAAACCGTCATATTTACTTGGCATTTTGTTATGTCATTTCTGGACGAAAAACTTATAATGCTAAATAATGTTGTAAACTATTACTTAGAACGTGGTAGTAAATTGCATTGAGGAAATGAAAGATCGTTAACCTAATATCTGTTTCGTTTAATGAGTTGGTTTTACCATTCTGCACATCAATTACTTCTTTTCAATTAGCTCTTCCTCCTGTAATTGAAGAAGAAGCAGTCCTTGGCGGCTTGCAGGGAATTCCCAGCCCTCGTCGAGTCGAAATTCTCGCGGGTGTCTCCCCAGAAGGCGGTCAGCTTCTTGCGCCCTCCTTCCGTCGCGACGGCAGGCGGCAGCCACTCCCGGGCGCGCAGGGCGGAGCTGGCGGGCGGCCCGGGGCAGCTCGAGCGCGGGGGCGGGGGTGGGGCGGGGAGGAGGAGGGCGGCAGGGGCGGCGCCTCGCGATCGATCCGACGGCCTACCTGGCGGGGGCGGGGGCGGCCGCGGCGACTTTGGCAGCCCTCGCCGCAGACTTCCTTCCGGGGAGGCTGCGGCGGAGAGCGAGCACCAGTCGCTCGACTCCGTCCAAGAGGTTGTGGGGTTTAATTTTTTAAATTTCTTGTTAAATTCTCTCCTCTGTTTGAAACAAATTCGCGAATCCTCACTTATAAGAAAATATGTTTGTGGAAAGTTTATAATTTGCTAAATATATATTTTTGAATGGCACATCATTTGAAAAATGCTATATATTCATATACAATCAAGCGTCTGGACTTTGATTATATTAATAGACAATTAGCGAAGTTGAAAGATTAAAAAAATGGATCTAGTAAGAATAGAGTCCAATAAGCCGAATATTGTAATTAACACACTCACTTATTTTTCATAAAGATAAACGGTTTATGTCCGGTAACGTTGATGATAACTACTCACTCTCTAATATGTGCTTGTCATCACATGTTCAACCGGTCTCCAATTTTTATGTAATGCGGTATAGAACAGTATTTTATAAGTAAGATGAAAACTTCTTTGGGGCGGTCTCTTGCAGCATTTTCTTATCTAGAAATATATAATGAGAAGCACTGGATGGCTTTCAATGCAATTAACAGATGCATGCCATTGCATACTTTTCCTCGCATAGAACATCAATAAGGGATGACCGGCATGCCTGAATAAATTGCAAAATAACTGAAGAAGCATTTTATACATTTAAGTAAAAATGAAACATACACTTAGCAATACACTAAAATTATTTTTTGCATGTTTGTGTTAAAATATTTGCATGAAGTTTTGACATATGGATAGGGCATGTATATTTTAAAGATTGTACTTGCGGTGTCTTTGTGAAACACAAAAAGGCAGGACCTTTTTTTAAATTTTCTTTATTTTTTATTTTAATAATTAGTTCAATATTCACCATGTTGCTCTGAATGAACAGCTGTTATTTATGTCGTCAGATACTAAAATTGTTCCTAGTTAATGGACAGGTCTGGCTGTAAAAGAAAGCTGGAATTTTCACGAAGCTACAACGCATAGCGACGTTTTGAATTGTTTTGTAAACATGCGATAAGCGTTGAAAGACGAAGCTAGAGTTAGAAAATGTTCTAATAATGAAAGTTCAAATCAATGAAACCGTAACTGCTTTAAAAAAATAGAAAAAACTTCCCTTGGATCTGCCCCTCTGCCAGTGGCATGAGACTGTTATTCTCCGTATTCATCAACCATCGACAAAATATTTTTTGGATATCCTTTTACTTTCTCGTACACTACGTACGTAGTATAGAGTATGTATTGTAATTCTCCGGACAAAAAAACTATTTGTTGACAGAAAACTCGATTTGTGGGGCGCCGATTCCGAAAAAGTCGGGAAATCTTGTTCGTAAGTGTAGCATACTATTTCTTCTAACACGATTACTAAAGATCCACATTTTGTAGGGGTACCTGCAAGTATACTTGCTACACAAATATTGTCTACCGGTAAAACGTATCTGTCTTCCCGTCTCTCCAGTCGTCCGTTGATCTCCCTTTTCATCTGTATGCAAACGCTAGAGCCTAGATGTTCAAACGATTTTCTCTAAAAATTGAAATTCTCACATCGATCTGGCCGAACTCAAGGCCCTGCAAATTTGAAATGAGTATTTAGAGTTGTGGGGGTACTTACTAAAGATGAAATATTTTCAAATTTTTCCCAAAAATTGCTCCAATTGTTTAAATAAAATACGTAGGACGCATTGAGAAATTAGGGAGGTCACATTTTCGTTGAACTATTTGAATTTTCGAAAATTACAAAAGTTAATTTTTTCGGTGTCTTGCTGTAATTTCAATATTGAAGTTTCAGATATTTAATCAGTAAATTTGTTCTTCCAATACAGTTTTTTAAATAAGGTCAGGGACAAGTTTTCGAAAATAACGTAGTTTTCGCGTTATTTTAAGTGAGCTAAAACAATTTTTCAATTTTTTTTTCAATAACGGCTCCGAATTTTTATTTTTATTTTTTCTAGAGTAGAGCAAATAATGATTATAAACATGATGCAGGTTCGTTTTCCGTTGAACTCCTTTTATTTTCGAAAATTGCAAAACAATTCGAAACTACAATATTGATGATAGATAATTTGTCCTTAATAAAATCTCTTCTAAAAAATCTGTCTTAAATACAGTCATGCTTAAGTTTTGGGAAAAAACATTAATTTTCGCGCGATTTTTGTTTGAAGCAATTTAAAAACATAATTTCATCAGAAAAGGGCCCAATTTTTTAAAACTGCTAAAAATTAACTTTGCGAAATTACAATACTGATGTTAGAAATTGTTTACTTAAAGAAATATGTTCTTCAAAATTACATCTTTAATTACAGTCATGTACAGTTTTTTAATGCGTAGTTTCGAACATAACTATCTACATAGCTAGTTCAAATTCAGCGACTGCCAGGAGGAGAAATCTGGCGGCTGCCTGCTCTAATCGGAAGTTTTTAGTGGTTTCTCTAAACAACAAACGAATCACGGACCGCACGCAATCTTTCCTTCTTCTTCTTCTTCTTCTTCTTCTTCTTCTTCTTCTTCTTCTTCTTCTTCTTCTTCTTTTTCCTATCCTCACCCCTACCTTACACAAACTTACACCTTTGTTGCGAGACCAGTCTGAAATTTAGATCTTGCCCCAGCTGAAACAGTGCACCGCTTGGGGGAGATACTTGAAAAGGGAAATCCCCGGCAAGATGACGTGTCGATCAGCGCCGGATCTCACCATCAAGTGTGTGTGTGGGGGGGAGAACACCTTCACTTCTCAAGATAAAATGTTCCTTTTCCTAACTCGTGCTTTGATCAGTTGAAGCCCTGAGAATTTACAAATAATACCTGATATAATTTCAGTCACTGTAGTGCCTCTTAACGGCAGGTCTTGGTGCGAGTCGAGATTTTCGACACTAGCCAGATAGCTAGGTCAAATTCTATCTCGCGGCGGCGATGGTTTGACGGTTAGCGTACCGGACTGTTATACCCAAGCTCGCGGGTTCAAACCCGGTCGAAGCCGTGGATTTTTAGGGCGACAAAATCCTTCGTACGCCTTCCTTCGGAGGGGAAGTAAAGCCGGCTGTCCCATGTTCGTAGATTTACTTGCATGTAGAAGATCCTCAAGCCTAAATGACGCCTCTGAGCTAAATTCTAATCGCCTGTTTCTCGCCCAAGAAATACCTCCTTTCTCTGCTAGTTGATGAAAGGAGCGTAGCGAAATTTGCGTGGTCAGACGGAAGAGCGGGCCTGATGGCCCGAGTCTCGCCACGTAAAATAAGGCAAATTCAATTCAATTCTATCTCTGTCTGGAGGAGAATCCTAGCGGTCGACTGCTCTGATCGGTAGTTTTCTCCGTTCAACGCCAGGCGAATGTTGGAACAGCACCCCACCAAACGAGCCACGAACCGTGCGCGATATTTCCTTCCCATACCTTGTCCTATTCTCACACACTTACACTTACATGTGCTACACTACTTCACATGCCGGGAGACCGGTCGGGAGCTTAGAACTTGTCCCGGCTTGGGCGGTGCCCCCCTGGTGGGATATAACTGGTTGGGGAAATCCCGCTAGCCGGCACAGTATCTCACCATTCAGCGAGGCAAAAATCACACAAATCCCCGAGTGAAAACATGCACTATATTTACGGTACAAATGACCTTAGCTGTTGACGCGCCCGAAATCACGAGTAATCAATCAATCATCAATGGAATGATTGATTGGTGTTCATATTTTGGATTTACTTCTAGTATACTACTCTCGACATCCATTCGCTGTTGTTCATCCACATACTGCACCAAACGCGAATGAGAGTGTTTTTGTAATTACGACTGAAATAAACTGGATGAGAATTACCACTCCTACTAAACCAGTTTTACCATTCCCGAGTTGTAAATGATAGAGAATATGTTTTGGAGATGGAAAATTGTTTAGAGGGGAAATATAACGGAATAAAAACCAGTACGATGCAGGAAATTACACTATCATGTTACAAACATTACTTTTAATGTCGATAAATATGCTGTGAATCTTCTTTTTTCATTATTTTTATTACCCTCAGTCAACATTTTCTCGCTGATCTAAACTGTAAATATTGAGGTCGTACTGTGTATAAAAATATTACCGCATCCGTTTCAAAAACTGAATATGGCCAATTAATTATTTTTTAATAAAGGGGATACAGTGAATATACTTTATGACGACATCGGTGTGTTCGACCTACCGAGTATAAAGGCCGAAACTAACTGTACAATGGCTGGCTGAATTTCATATGCCCACCTTAATTGAAAAGTCGTTTCTTAAGCCACTGCTTATAACGACGCATCATTTTAACGTTTCTTGCTTCGATTGATCAAGAAACTGCTTCGGGAAGAACGACTAATTGTTAATTAAAAGTTATTTTTTTCTCAACACAGTTATCTCTAATTCTTATCTGTACGAAGAATCGATGTAGAAGTATCGAAGTAAAGTGAAGATTGGAGGCACCACCTATGCATAGAGCGCTGTTGGAGTGCAGTGTATTTGTCATCCCAAACCAGGCCAGTTGTTTGTGAATGTCGAAACACATCAGAGTATTGAAACGAAGTATTAAAAGAAGAGAAAAGTGTTTACATTTGAAGAAAAATCGTATATAATCTTGTATATATATATATATATATATATATATATATATATATATATATATATATATATATATATTATACATATATTTTTATAAATAATTATTTTTAATACTTTTTAACCAGCTAATGATTCTTTGTTTTAAATCTTTCTTATTTTCTAATATTTTAATTCCTGCTTGTGCAAAATTTCAATATGCGGCTAAACTTACAAGATCTACAAGACCAACCAAGCTAACAAGACCAACCATAACGATTAAAAAGTTTGGCCAAAACAACAACCAACTATAACGATTAAAAAGTTTGGTCACTTCAGGGTCATTATTAACGGATTTGACTAGTGTCACATTGTTTACAAGCGTTGTTGCAACTTGAAAAATCATACTTGGTGCGATATATTTACGTTTAATAACGTATTTAATACGTTTAATAACGTTTAAGAGGAACAGACGTGGTTGAGCGATTTGAATACTTTAAGCCCCCAAACACACCGCGTTGATGTTAAATCCGATTCTAAATCTTTATGCAATTCTGCTCTGTTCCGTCCCCTACCACTCGATGTTCCCCTCTCTCACCTCGTCGATTACCACGTCTCACCGCCGAAACGTCATCTGCTGCCGCAAAGCATCCGTAGCAAGTGTAAGCGAGCACCCTAAGCAGAGCTCAACGACAGATTAAGGGCACGGCTATCCCCTTTTCTCAGTGGGAAAGGATGACATTTCCGAGCCTCTCCCAGGAAGTCGCATCAACCTTTGAGGGTGAATACTCTGCGAGCCAGCGAGTGGGGAGGAAAGAAGAAAACACGAAGCGTTGGTAGGCGGAGTCTCAGGGGAATTGAGAGGTGATGCTCTAAGTAAGAAAATACAGAATATGCGATGTTGGAGAGAACAAAAAAGGATTAATGATAAAATTTTCAAGGAAAGAGAGAAAAGTGGGCGGAGAAATACAAAGGTAGGCAAAGAGACTCAGAATGTGGACAACGCTGCTAAGGGAATGATGACCATACGAAGTAATAAGATGGATGTGAGAGAGAATACTCGTAATAGAGTGGAATTGAAATGGTCAGTGATATGTACTTGACCGGCGAAAACAAGGGGCGCAAAGGAATGAGGCACTGGAGAAAGGAAGAAAACAAGATACCAAATATGGGTTGAGGAAACAAAGGGCAATAGATTACAATTTTCCTAGACAAATGTGACAAAGAGGCGCGTAGAAAGATATTGACAAAGATTCAAGGGCATTGCGAGAATTTTCATTGAGGGAGAACCAAAAGTAGGAATTATGTAATAATAATAATAATAATAATAATAATAATAATAATAATAATAATAATAAATGATGAAGTTGTACAACACAGGATATAAGAAAGAGGCGCGTATAAACAATAATGAATTAACAGCCATTAAGAAATCAAAGAAGAAAAATGGGGTGTGGGGTCGGTATATTTTGAGAAGCATTTGGTTGGTGACCCCTGAGGATAAAGTATTGATGAGGATAAATTGAAGCATGATCCGAAACAGATGATGCCGAAGTTTTTGAAAGGGATAATTTGATGTAACAATGTAAAATTTACTTACCACGGTCAATGGAAATTATCATATAGGCAATGGTTATATGAATGAAATGTTCCAATAATATAGGGATACACTATAACAACATCGTACGTAAGAAAAATTGCGAATGCTTAGAAAGTTGAGATTGTATTGTCTTCGGGGCACAAACACCACGATCGTGGCAAATAGGGCAAATACATCTGAATGGAAGTAAATGTCCGTACAACATGCAGGGATGAAGAAAAGAATAAAAATTATGTTCTCTCCAGATCATTAGAAAATCTGTGATGTCAGAACCAAATTAAATACTTAAAACAATGAGTTATATGCAGAAACCTTTTTTGGAGGGTGAGGAGGGGAGCATTATTTCATGTAATGAAGAGTACGAGCTATGGCTAGGTGGAGGGATGGTGTGCAAGATTCCCCGTCCGAGACTCCAATGAGAAGGGACAAAACTGATGGGGTGGTGGGGGAGAGGAAAGGCGGCGGCGGCGGCGGCGGCGGCGGCGGAGAGGGCGGCTGTTGCTCGCGTGCCGTGACGTCACTGCCGACCTTTGGCGCGCGTGTGTCGCGTTTGATCGGGCGAAATGTCGCGACCTTTCGGCCGACACACGCGGCCGCGACCTTCCGGAGCTTCCGCCCTGCCCGCGCCCGAGGGGTCACCGCCCCCTCCGCCCTCGCCCCGCCCTCGCTCCCCCCTCACCCCGCCCTTTCCCCGCCTCGTCCTCGAGCAAGGAGGGCGCGTGCCGCACGCTATCTCCCGCTGCCGACAGGTACATCGTTGGATTTTCAGAGCAGAAAGAGACGAGTACTCTGAAAACGTACTTCGTTGCAGGTAGAGTTAATGGAATTGTTGAATTGCCGGACTGACCTTACCCTATTGATGTGAGAGCTTATGTTTCGGATTGGTGCTCTCGTATCTTGTATCATTCGATTTTCAGCTTTGTTTATATCTATCTGAAGTTTTTCACATGTTTTGCATAAATTTGGCAAATGTTCCTACGATACTCGACGATTGATTGACCTTTCCAGAAGAAATCTGTGATAACGCCGCTGTAATTATTAGTAATATCTCATTGTTTTACTCTCACTATCGTAGGCGTGCACAGCTTAAATCAAGAGGAGAGTACAAGTACTTTTCTGGAGTATAAATACTAATGTATTGATTTAATGAAGAATACGTCATGATGAAAAATGGTGACAAAAGTCACCTTGTCACAAAACTTCTTAAAATAGTTTCGAAATATTATTTTAATTTTGACTTTTACAAGACGTGTATATATTTAATTATAGTGTATTACTGATATAGAATTGCCAATATTTTAAAGGTTTCAGTGAGAAGAAAATGGGACATGTAACTACTTTAATTGAACACTAATTTTAGTACCATAGTAACCATTAAAGAATCCTATTTGAATACATTGGAGCGATTTAAATCAGAGACATATTTTCACTATGGAGACATCTGCACAAAGTATCTTCATTAGCCAAACAAATTCTTTAACTGACGTGAATTCCCCAATCAGTTGCGATTCAGTAGGTCCACGGGTGGTTGATACCACATCGAGATTGTAACGTAAGACATTATTTCCTCAGTCAATACAATTAACCTGTCCAACAATCTAATGAAAGGACACGAGAGGTCCATAGTCCATCGTGTGTCATAGGTGAAAGAAATCCCCAAGGGCAACTACTACACCTATAGAAATGCCCCTCTCGTCTAACAGATCACCGTTACAAGCCTGTACGTGTCGTCGCATTGTGTAACGCCCGACGCACCGGGCAATAAAAGGGCTGTCGAGGAAGATAATATTCGAGACGAGCTTCTCTGACGAAAGATGTCTCTCGGTTTATCACCGTCGGCGAGCGAGGTGGGAGGCAGTCACGTGGCTTCTGACAAATGAACGCGGGTCAGGAGGCGCCCGCGGGCCGCACCCGGATGCGCCCGGAGCCCCGAGGCCGAGCAGCGAGCAGGGGTTGGCGGCGCCACCCACCGAGGCAGACAGCGACAGGCGCGCGCAGCCTCGAACAGGAGGGCGGAGGGGGGCGCCGACATTTCTGGGCCCCCTGTTCCCTTAAACGTTTTCATGTACATAATATATTTTGCTTGTAAATAAATAAAACATACTACAAATAGAATGAAATTGTAAGTGGAATGGTAAATTAATAAATGCACTTGATTTCGTGCTTCACCATTTACAAGATTACCATGTGTCTGGGAGAGCGTATTCCCTAATACGCAGTGTAACAATTCCTATAGGTTAGAGAAGGGAATATTAGGGATTTAACATATTTACAGAAGTAATTTTTTTCAATTCAAAATCCTACGGGACCCCTTTCAAAATTGTCAAAGGGGCACGGTCCTCTCCCTTCCCTCTGCGTAGTCCGCCTTCAGACTGTTGCCAGGGTTTAAATCCAAATTGCTACTATTGAAATTTCTGGAAGAAAAATGGGTTTGTGGATGAATTTTACGAGGCCAATTCTCTTGTTTCTCATTCAACTATTTGCCAGGTCTGTCTACATAATCCAGCAACATTGAATAGAGTTGCGAATCATTGTCTCTTAAAGCTTCTTTGCCGCTTCGTACGTTGGTGCCTGGAATGTGTCCGATAATTGTAATTTTTGTTTTTTCCTAAAAGTTGCAGCTTTTACTTTGTTTATAAAGTCTTTTACGGTGCAATTGAGTTGATGAAATAATGCACGAAAAGTGGAACCGATCTTTTTGCGTGTACTTTATCTGTATTATATTCAAAGTAATTCTTTTTTTTCTCTTGAAAAATGTCAAGTTGCAAACTTCTTTCAGAAATAGAAAAATTTGTTTAAAGAATGCTATTGGTAAAAGTAAAAATCATTTCAAGCCATTTATCCATGTTCGCGACCTTCAATCTTCTTGGAAGAACCCATCCTCTTGTTTCATTTCCTAATATTGACAATATTGTTATTAAGAGAAAAAGTTAAGGACAGTATATTTTCATCACATTTTAGACTTCTTTAAAAATGTATCTACTGTATTAAAATGATTTAGTAAGTGGATTTTGCATGCAAATGTTCACAAATAAATGACAGTCTGTGGCGATTCAGTTCCACTTCACGTTCCGCAAACCACAACTTGCATTACTCCAGAAAGGCAGGAGAAAGACGAAACAAAATCTTTCGAAAAATTTCCTCAACATTTCGTATTCGCCGTTACTGCCAAATAATTTAAGGCGAGCTTCATTTTTAAATGATCGACGACGTTTCGAATATTTATGTTTTTCCCATATATGTTTAACATGTTAGACTGTTTCTTGAAAAGACTGTTATATTGCTCCATCATTTGTTTATGTGAATGAAATCTTTTACCACAGTGTATTCCAGGGCTACCAAATGTTTTTTGTAAAGACCAAATATCAGTTTGCCGATCCAGATGGCCCAGATCGTTAAGGCAGTATTGCCGTCGCGATCTCGAACTGAAGGCTCGCGGATTCGAGTCCCGCCTTGGGCATGATTGTATTTGTGTTTATTCTTTTACAACTTATCGTTACTAAGTTGTATACGTAAGCTTCCACGGCTCGAATCCATGAATTCTCTGCTATCCGGGAGACGCCGCGTCGTTGGCTGGGGTGCCCCAGGCACCCCAGCCAACGACGCGGCGTCTCCCGGATAGCCGAGAATTCAATTTATCGTTACCAAATCATGTAATCTTCACGGTAACTATTATGCTAATTTCAGTAGAGGTCGCTATTGACCTGGGTGTTAATGCGACCTAAAATAACAAAAAAACAAAAAAAAAACATCAGTTTTAGTAGCAATCAAAATACCCTGAAACGAATGGATAGAATGCAATAGAGGAATTAGACTAAGATTATTTTGAACAAAAACGATTCTCCTTGAAGTTGTCATTGACGAATCATATCATGTTCTCTCCATAAAGAATATGATTATCATCTTCTTTGAGACTGAAAATTTAAGACTCATAGATATTATCAAATAGTTATGTAAATTCGATAAATTGGAAGTTATGTACAATAAAGATATTGACTGATATTGACTCGTCCATTTCTGTAAGAGCATTAGTAATTAACAATACACATTCAATCCCCTGTCGATTTCTGATCTGCACCTGCCAACTGAAAACTTACTTTGGAAGAAGATGAATTTATTTTCATAGTTTGGAGTGACATGATTGAGTCTTCCGCGTAGTATCAAATTAGGGAATTCCTTGGGGTTCACGTTCGCAAATTTTCCTTCCGAAGGACGCCTCATATCCTCTGAGGGAAGACGCCAGCGCAGGCCCCTGTGGAACGCCGATCTCTGCTTAGCCCCTCCTCGTCATCCATTCAAGGGGCTGTCCGCAGCGTGGCGTGCCGGCCACTTCTTGCGCCCGCGACGAGGGTCCGAGGCAGGGGGCGGCGGATGCCTGAGCCGAGCCGGCCACCGTCCAAGACGCCCGCAAGAACGTCAACCGCCGCAAGGGCCCTCGCCGCCGCCGCCGCCCGGTCGCCCGCCGCCGCCGCCGGCCGGCGGAGCCGCATGCAAATTGCGGTCATATTTCTTGCCGAATTACGGAACGCGCGGGGATATCTGAAATATGAGATCGTTTATCAGGCCGGCGAGTCGACGGTGCGGGCGACGGAGGCGGCGGCGGCGGCGGCGGCGATGGCGCGGGCGGCGGGCGCGGGGCGGGAGCACAGATGTAATTGCATGGCGCCGTCAGGTCCCGGCAATGCTACAATTAAAATTCATAAGCCGGCGGCGGCGGCTGCGGCGGCCACGGGGAGCCCGCGCAGGGGAGGAAGTGTAATGGAAACTTAACGGCGCCCTGGGGTGGCCCCTGGTGCGCGGTCGGCGCCGCTGCCGCCGCCCGGCCGCCCCCGGCCGCCACGTGCCAGGTGCAGGCAACGTCGGCCGACGCCGACTTGATGGGCGCCGTCGATAGGGTCGCCTCTCCACGGGGCGATGTGATCGTATCTATGGAGGTGAAGATATGTGCTGCAATATATATATATTTTCATGACAAATGTGAGAACTCTTTCTTCAAAATAGATGTTTGTGAAGAGAGCATTGGCAGGGAAGAGGAGATTAAGAGGAAAAACACGGTTCTAACATATGGGCAAATTATTAAATTATATGGGTATTACTAGTTGCAATATGTTTGTAATAAATAAAAGTATTATTTCAAGGAGCTAACAATAATCTATTATTTGGAGCGTTAACAACTAATTATATTCCAAGGAAATCGTAATTATTTAAATAACAAAACAAGTGCAATTACAATTAATGAGCATCATATTTAATAAACTACGAAGTGATCTGAGCCCTAATATATTACGCAAACGAAACTCTTTTAAAAACTATAATTTGTATTTTCCTTCTCCATATCACTCACTAAAAGAAATCTACTTTTATATTCTATTAGAAAACATTCCCAATTGAAAACGTATCAATCTTTACAGCCCGAAATGACCAACCACCAAATGATATGTTTCTACAACCTCATCCGTTATTATTAGTAGGTCACCTTTTCGGTCATCCGTCGGAGCATTGTGTTAGCAGACCAATTGTGCAAACATTGGCACGCCAATTAGAACATTCCTCGCCAAGTATTTGATCGCGACATTCGAGTGTCGTCACCATAATTGCCCTCAAAGTTCAAAGGCAATTGCGCGGCTTCGTGTGTACCCGTACATGCATGCGCGCCCGCGCCCGCGCGCGCCCGTCTCTGTGTACTCTGCATCGATGGCCAGCGGGCCTTCTCTGCGGCATCTCGGTGACGGCCCCAGAACGCCACGGGGAGAAGGGACGGCGGCGGCGGCGTCGTGTGTTGACCACGCTGCCCAAACATCCCCGCCCCCCCTCCCGCCGCCGCCGCCAACGCCGACGGAGGGCGCGCAGCGATTTGTAGACATGCGCCGTGATAGAGCCGTAATGGGGCCGTTACGTCGGTCAAATAATTAGCGCGCCTCTCCCTGCCCCGCCTCGGCGGCGCCCGCCCCCGCTCCCGGCCCCGCCCCCGTCCGCCGCCACCGTGCCGCTCCCTCGCTTTGCTCATCCGCTGGAGTGCCGCCAGCGCAGCGACACGGCAGGGGTGGCTACAACATCCCCTACCTGCTTGTACTCCCACGATTTATGCCCCTTAATAATTAGCCTCCAGTGCGGCGGCGGCGGCGCGGGGAGGGCGGGAGCGGGACGGCGCGCCATGGCAGGGGCGGGGCGTGGACGTGGCGAAGGGGCGGGGGGAGCGGGGCGGGGCGGGGACCCTCGCGGAGTCCGCGCATTCGAGTAATGAGCCGACGCGTTTTATCAGGCGCATTGTTCCGCCGCGGCCACAAATCAGCTCGGAATGGCTCGGGTTCGAACCCCGTCGACGCCCTCCCGTCGCGGAAGGCAGCGTGATGGCCGCGTGTGGAAGGCGGAGCTGCCTTCGTACAGCACGGCCAAGGTAGGTACTTCTTTATATAGATATGATAATCTTTTTTGAAGCCCATTAATTGTTATTTTCAATATGAAATTACCTCGCTAATAGATTTTTGTACATTTTTTTATTTATAACACGACATTAAATATTCGTTTGTTGAATACATTAAACATGATTGCCCATCGCATTTTCGATATTTTACATCGCGTAAAAGCACCAGTATCATTACAATATTCCACATTTGTTTAATTTTCAAGCGTTAATATCATGTACATTGTCTAAAGATATCACTTATTGCGATGCTAGGATGGTCTGCGGAGACTTAAAGAGTATTACAATTAAAGTACTAGGTTTTGAATGATAAAGGAAAAATCGAAATCAGTGCTTGTATAATAAAAATATGTAGACCAGAAATATGTAGGTAACCGAACTAAATGAAAATGAAATGTGAAAGTAGAATAATCAGTATTATGTCAATAATCACTTAGTTTGTCGCATTACCTATCTTATTTAATATTAATGAACAAAAATCAAACTCACTTAATTTTTTGAGCAGTCAAAAATATTTCAATGACGTTAGACATAAATTCATTGATAACACGTCGTGAAACCTATTTGTCTCTGTTTTCCGTTTTTACTTCACGCACTAGCCTTAATGACTTAATTAATTCCCATTGATAATGTAATTAATTATTTTATTAATAAGAAGAAGAATAAATATTAATATAACAAAATTGGCTGACCATGTCAGTGTGTATGCTCCATAACACCTTTCGAATCTCTGAATGATTGCTCCCAAATTTTGCTTGAACGTTTTTGAATGATCGAAAAAAAACCCACGGCAGAATCGTAATCTTAAATAGAAAACCAAATTTTGTAACACTCCAAAATTTGTGTGGCTATCAACAATGCAATCTACATCAGCAGCGTTATTTTTTGCGGCGCGTTGCCTGGACGGGCAGGGCGGGGCGAAGGAGGGGGGCTGGCAGCGCGTGCGAAGCGGGCGGTGCGGGGCGGGGCGAGTGCTGCGGGCCAGGGAAGGAGAAGCGGGAGAGGGTAGAGAGAGGGGAGGGCACTTGGGGTGAACGTGGCGGGCGGGACTGTTTAATAGATTGTGATAATGACCCGGCCAATGCCGAGTAATTAGCTAATTACTTAAATAAAAAAGACAAATTTCCATTCAGCATTATTACATTACTCTCTCTTTCTATGTTGCAGACATGAAAAAATGAAAATAGATCTGTAATTCAAAATATTTTGGTATTTCCGTTTTTTTAAATAGTGACGTCAATATTAACGCCCTTTTTAAAATTATGTAAAAAATAAGTTTCATTGAGTGCTTTTTCATGGGTGTTTGAGGCACAGTTAATCCACATCGATCAGAGAAAGCCCTAACGTCACAACATGAACCAAGGTCCGGCGTCAGGCATGAGTGTAATTACGTGTTTATGACGTGTAAAGCAGTAACAGCCCCCTCATTTACTCGTATCATAGCATCTATATCATCCTTTCATTTCCTCCTCATTGCCTACGGTAAAAGCTACAAACCTGCCGTAAAGTAGATAATAATATGCACACATGAACCAGTCAAATGCCTATATATGAACAAGTTATCCCGAACAGTGCATTTTGTAGATGAACAATCACTTCAACGGATTTTATGCTTGACACAAAATTGAATGTCCGTACTTGGTGAATGTGTTGACGGACACTACAGATATAAAGTAGTGTACATAAATAATTTTATTTTGACTGCGATACTCCATGAAAAGTACTATTTGACATGTCGCAGAAAAGACGACAACCGACACTTTTATTAATTGGTTTCGTATTTCAGTGATCCTATCATAAGGAAGGGAATACATCGGCTCAAAAAACATCTGTTGTTTGAAAACCAGAAGCCATAAAATCAATAATGGGCGGGGGAGTTCGAATTATTGAGCTTGTGTTAATTTATATCTTCTACCCAGCACGAATGTACTGTAGGAAGTCGGTAAAATCAGTGTAATTGTATTTTAGTGTTTTACGAGCATTATGGACAATTTCATTGACGTGGATGATTAATTTGATGACCAACAGTTTTCCTTCGTGAAGGAAACTTACACTATCTTCATATGGCCCGCGCGAATTTAGTCATCGTTCACGGCCAATCTCTTTACATTCAAAACGAGAGGTTTTAATGCAACACATACTCGTGTTATTTGTAACAGTTACGTAAAAATTGTACTACCAGATGAAAGTATACAAGAAAATAAAAACAGTTGTTATATTTCTCAATCATTGCGTAACTTTTAAAACGCATTAATTTAATAAAACATGAAAAATATATACTTAATAACTACCCATTACATTTTTTATGATTCCTCCCCATGTATCTGTTTGAATCTGGGTAATATTTTATTTAAAAGATCTACCACACATGAGGGGAACTAGTCTTAAAACGAGGAAAACTGGTTATTTAAAACTCTGATTCTAATGAACATTAGAAAGCTTCTATTTCAAACTTTATTTCTTAATTTTGATTTTCGGAAATCCTGAAAGACCAACTCTCAGTAGTTATTTTCTTCATACTTCTCAGAGTTCTTCGAGAACTTATTAAATTTTTTCTATTATTAGTAGAGACACTTAAATATCAGCATAGACACTTAAAAATATATATTTTTTTGATATTTGAATTTATTCATCATCATCATTATTGTTCGCGAATTAAGTCTGTTTTGAATATATCTGTTAAAACCCATATTAGGTATTAATTTCTTTCGATACGCTTATTTTGTAGGATCAGATACTACGTGACAGCTTTGACATTTAATTGAAATCTGACTAGAAAACAAAATTTTATTTTGGACAGGAAAGTTGTATTGAAGTTTTGCTTAGAGACAGATGGAATGAATCATAGTTTTTTTTAAGGAAAAACTAATTTGTAAAATTAAAGTCAAATTCACTTATTCACAAAGATGATTTTGAGTTAAATAATAAATTAAATAATAAAGTACGATGGGGTTATACTTTGGCGTTATACTTTATTAAATTGATTAAATGTCGACACAGACTATTATTTTATCTTCTTAAAACAAATGTCCAGTAAGATTTAATATTGTAATATTTAAGTACGAAAAATAACCAAAATAATTTAATACCTAATTTTTATAATAATAAAATTACAGTATTATTAAAGTAAAATTGTATTACTTTGTAAGAACATTTATATATTTACATTAACGAGAAATATGGCATATGTTCATAGATAAAATATTATGCATCATAATTGACTCGCAATTTAATAAACAAATTATTCCAAGAAAATGAAATCTCGTATATCTTGTAGTTCGTTTTGGTTTACTTACTATGAAATCCGTATACACTCCAAAGTTCGTTTTAAAACGTTCAGTTAGTGTCACTAATTCCTCTTCTGTACCTCTAAACAATTAATTGATAATTTTTATTGGTTTTTGGTAATTTTATTAATTTAATATTATTTTAGAAATAAGTAAGTAAGCCCTATTTGAAAAAAATGACGAAACGTTGAGAAATCCTAAGTTTAAATATTTGTTTTTATCTGTTAAACGTTTGATTTTGATGCAGATTTTAATCAATGATCTCACGTTCCAGCGGCGAAGGAGTAACGCAAAATCAGATATTAACAAGCACAACACTTGTAGGATAATGACCACAGCAACTGACGCGACAGGAGTCAATCAACAATTTAAATTATTACCTCTATACTCAGAGGTGCTTCTGGTTGTCGTAAATACGTGACTGTTTTACTTCTCTTCCGAATTGGTCCGTTTTACTCCTCTTCCGAATCTGAACATTAATTAATTAATTGACTATTTTCGTCCACTGTCGTAGAGGGATTAGGGATGCGACATTAACACACAACCTAAATGTTAAAAAGCATCAATAATCATAATTAAAACATCGATGTTAATAATCTATTCCCTAAAATCATAGATGTTTTTAAAGTGTTTAGTAATCTTCAACTTTAAATATTCGCATGGAGCAGAATTTAATGGGACAGTTTATTAATAGATCATTAAAATTTAACTGACAACACAAAGATAAAAATAGTAATAATTTGGTAACAAATGAGCCTGAGCATTCAAGGTGTTCTGAAGAGGGTCCTCAATTCGCTGTAGATGGTACGGAAAGAATAGGAGGTCATTCGCATATGTCGCATGAACTTAGTGGTATCAGTTATTTCATATTTTGTCTTGCACAATATTGTGATTACGAGACGTTTTTATTCGCACAAAAAATTTCGAAAACGTAAAAACATCGAACACAAATCATAAAAGTGTTTGAAAAACATAGTATTTAATAAATCGATGTTCAAAACATCGGTGTTTGTATGAGATAATTGATGTTTTGAAAACATCGACATCAATGTCTCATCCCTACTCGCAGCGACGCGCAGGGACGAAGTGCGTAGGCGAGGCGCTTAACGAGTAGAGATGGCAAAAAATAGTAGTTTTTAAAGCATCTACTATATGTTCCCACAGAAATGTCGATATGTTAACATCTATGTTTTGTTTCCGATGGGGTTTTTTTCAGATCGATAAATTATTCCATAAACATAAATTTTTTTTAAGTATATTTTTTCGGTGATTTTGTTCGTGATAATATCGTTTAACCGCATTTCGAAACTTGTCTGCATATAATATTTATTAAAAAATTATGATAACATAGTACTTTAATGCAAAATATACTTTAAACTAATATTTGCGTATTACATATTAGACACAGGACATTTACTTGATGTTTTATGAATGAAACTGAATAAATGGAATAATGGAAAACACGTTGCCCTTTATTTTTATATCCTTCTTTACACTCCATAAACATTATTATTAACATTAATTATACAAGACAGAAAGATAAAATATGCCGGTATTTTGTTTAAGTACCATAATTAAAAATGGAAACAAGATTGGAAAAATATTATCAGTTTCATCATATTTTTTAATATCAATATTTTAAACATGGATGTTTTTGTCGATGTTTCCAAGGAAATCAAAAACCTTTTGGTGATGTATCGAGGTTTGATAAAATTTGCCATCCTCAGTAACGAGGCGCCGCTCGCGCTAAGAGTGGGCGACTCCGATTTCCGACGCTCAGCGCCGGCGTAATTCGCCAACGCTTTAAGAACCTGTCCTGCACGTGAAGGAGCGACGTAACAAGAAAATAATAAGAAGGCGTTGTAAGAAGCTCGTTAAAAATTTAATTCGCCTCCGAAGCTTTTATTGCGCTCGTAAAACCACTCAGCATCTTATTTACTTACCGACTCGTGCTTACGCCTCGCCTCTTTCGAAATCACGGTGAGGCTGAAAAGCTTACGGAAAGGGCGGTGGGATTTTCTTGGCGTTTGTTTCCAGGCTTGTGTCCCACTGCTTATGTGTACGCATCAAGAGTTTAAAATACGTAGTTTTATACCATATGCATATCAAGGGAATGAGGTGAGACAACTACACTAATCAACAAAATTCTTAAGTAATACATGTCAGTTCACATGTGCATCTGACTTTTAATTTGGAAAAAAAATACTTTCAGTACATACCTTCACTCTGCTCTTGACATTCACTGAAATGACGCTAAATGTAATACATAATATTGAAATTTCTTTTCGAATTGCTCTATTTTTATCATTATTGCTATTATCGTTGTTGTCATTATGGTTGTTATAATCATTATTACAAATAAATTGTAGGAATGACTCGTGGATACCCGATCGTTGAAAGATAACAGGACTTCTATTCATGACATTTCTTGGATCATGGTTTCCTCTGCAGTTTCATCAACGTTTTTTTTAAATTTTACTTATAACTAAACTAATAAGACTTGCTGGTGCTAAAGCCGTGTATTACTTGAGAGAGATACTAATGAAAACTGAATATTATTATAAACTATTATTATTAACATTGTATACATTACACGGCATTTATTGGGTCCCCGTATTCACCCACAATATGTCATGTTCAAGCTATTTTTCAAAAACTTCTTACATTATGCAAAGTGTTCATTATTAATAATTCCTACATTTTTGATAATTGTTTTTCTAATTCCATAGTTTTCATTTTTTTCATGATTAGCAGAATGAGTCCTGTGACCGAAATGCTGGTAGGTCTTGTACAAACGTTCTTGACTTTCCACTTTTTTATTTCACCGACTTGATCGTCCCTTTCACATATCTTGTGTGAGAGTTGAATATCGTCGATTAGATGAAATCGAGAAATTGTTGATAAGATGGTCTTTTTGCCTCGCAGAGTGATGTCAGGTCGGTTGGCTGATATGGAAATGTCTCCCCTAATTTATCGACCTCAATGGACTTTAAAATCACGGTTATAAATTAATGGTGGCGATCCATATTTGAAATAAAATGATGCTGACGCTGTACCTCATACTAAATTTCGATAGATGATTACTTTCGTGTCTTGTAGTATTTTCAATGCAAGCGTACTACATGGTCGTGTTGTGTGTCCTGTTATATCCTCAGTGTTATGGCATTTTCAGTATTTGTTACCCTAGATTGCTTCCTAGATTATAAATTTTGGAAATTTCTTGTAGTTATTACTCTGACTTGAATCACCATTATAAACCCAGTTCTTTTCAGAAGTTTCCATTCTTGATGCAGGCTTGATGCTTCCTGATCTACTTTACTTTTTTTTCTATTCATTCACGAATGATACTTATAATTATTTTTGTTACCAAAGCGTCTTCCAGAACAACTATTTATGCATTTCGTGAGGTGAAGATTGCATTTTCGGCTGTATCCCTTCGAAAGATAAGGTTGTTAAGCCTTGAATTATAAATTATGAGGTGATAGGATGATGACGAGAGGTGATCGTAGACTTTTTGAACCATCCCATCATTCGCCTATTTGACCGAGTGAAACCATGAAAACTGGCAAGATGGCCGGCCCGGGGTTCGAAACCGGGCCCCCCGTCTGCGAAGTCAGTGCGCTCCTCACTGAGACACCACCTTTGATTATTGTTATTATTATTAATATTATTTTTATTATTATTGATTCATAATCAACCTATTCCCTATCTATTTAGATTTTAGATTTAGATTTATAAAAAAAATCCAGTTAAATCTGTATGTGTCGTACGGGGGAGAAGTTCATCTGCCCACGTTTTCTTGAGAATCCCTTCCCATCATTTTAACTACAAATAGTTGAAAGATGAGAAAAAGTTTAAAATAAATACATAAAAATAAATTTTAAAAAAAGTGCGAGATTAGTAATATTTGAAAAAAATTGACATTTTCGTCCCCGAGTTACAGAAAACTTATTTTTATCGATAAACGAATTGCAAGTATGATTTTTCTGCATTGCTAACAAAATAGTAACTCGCCCTTACCTCTACTCCTACCATTACAAGCACAAGGAGAGTTCAACGAAACGTGCGCATAGTGAAACTACACATTGAAGTAGGCAAAACAAGGAGCCATCTCAACATTTACTAAATGGATCAGGGAAACTGGACAATAACCTGTTCGATATGTGGGTTATTGACCCGGAAGTACATTATTTGTTACAAACATATTAAGTCTTTTAAAAAAAATTATATAATACAAATGTAAACTAATTCAATATATCACTGTTTTGTTAAAATAAACATTATTTATCTTTCTGATAATCAGTATAGTCCCTAATTGTATAGAAACAGTTATGCAGCAGAAAAGATTTTACTTTGAACTTAAATTTGTAAACCGACTTCAGTTGTTTAATATTATCTGGCAATGCATTGTAAAGTAATGTACATGTATTGGAAGTGGATTTCTGATATTGAGCTGTTGATACTGAGACTTGATGAAAGTGTTTTTTACGACGTGTGTTATAATTATAAATATCAGTATTGCATGAAAATACGTTCCCACCGTTAAGTAGGACACTTTTGACAAATATTACAGATTTGTAAGTATATAGGAAAGGCAGTAAAATTCCACGCTCAATGAAGAAAGACTTGCTGGGATCACGCGGATGACATTTTTGCATTATTCGGATAATTTTCTTTTGCAATCTAAAGGTCTGGGTACTACATGATAAGTTTCCCCAGAATATTATGCCATATCTCAGACGGGAATGTACATTTGCAAAATACACGCATGCGTAACATAATGAACTTAATTTAGTGTTTAATTTTGTTATATGCACATTCCATTTGAGGTTTGACTGAATTGAACGACCTAGAAATTTTGTAACCTGAAAATCAGCTAATTGCATATTGTTCATTGTCAATGGAGCATGCGATTGCTGATTTGAAATGCAAAAATGTATTGAAACTGTTTTTCCTTTGTTAACTATTAATTTGTTATTACACAACCAATTTGAAACTTCTACAATCGTACTATTTATTGCTTTTTTTGCGAAAAACATTCGTGTCATCGTCAAACAGAACCGTTCTTCCGTTGTTAATAGACGCGGGCATATTGTTTACGTATAACAGAAAGAGGATAGGACCTAAGATCGAGCCTTGCGAAACTCCATATTCAATTGGTAAAGAATTGGAAAGATAAGTAAATAATGTCCTTTCGTGCCAGTACGGTATTTCTACTCTTTGAGATC
The DNA here is from genome assembly GCA_038098605.1 of Gryllus longicercus. Lineage (NCBI taxonomy): Eukaryota > Metazoa > Arthropoda > Insecta > Orthoptera > Gryllidae > Gryllus > Gryllus longicercus. The sequence goes on from JAZDUA010000154.1 coordinate 1,654,845, forward strand.
GATGTTTAAGGTACGATGTTATCCAATGTAGGGCAATTCCACGTATTCCATAAGAAGGTAATTTTGATAGCAAGATGTAATGTTCAATAAGGTCAAAAGCTGTCGAAAGATCTAAAAAGATTCCAATGGGTGCTACATTTCGGTCCATGGATGATGCAACATCTTTAAGAAAAGAAAAAAATGGCAGTTGCGGTAGATTTTGATTTTCTAAACCCATGTTGTTAGTCTGAAAACGCTTCGTTTTTCCTGAAAAAAGTTTTCATTTGCGTATAGAAAAGTATCTCTAAAGCCTATTTAATAGCGGAATTGTGAGATTAAAATAAATTACTTAGAATATGGCAAGTGTTCAGATTGATAACATTTGCAATATCTTTCTATATTTCTAATTTTCATGTCTAAATATTGTATATTTTCTTAAACGTATTCTTTGGAATTCTACACATTTGTAATAAGGTCAGTAAAATATTAAAATAATAATAATTTTATTATTATTATTATTATTATTATTATTATTAAACGATAAGAATTTTCACTTAGTGTGTTAATTCAACGGTAGCGACAGAAAGATTGGGTAAGGAGATAAAACGTATTCCACACATTTTAGCAGTTCACTTCTGCAAATGATGGCCGTGTGTGAAAGCAAAGCGAGCGTCCCTCTTGGCGCTCACCTTGGCAAAGGCCCTGTGGAAACGCATCTGCGGCTTCCCCTTCTCTGCCCTGCTCGAGCAGGTGTCGGAGCCGCCTTGTCTCCCTGCACCTCGCGCCCGCCCTCCACCCCCGCGCTCACTTCGCGAGATGAGGAAACAGAGACGCAGCCTCCCGGGCCCTGCGCGCTCCTCCGTCAAAGTCCGCGCCCCGCCCCTTCTCACCGCTCCGCCTCGTTCCCGGCCCGGCTCGGCCCCGCCCAGCCCCTCAATACGCGGATGACGCGCAGATGAAAGACGCACCGTACCTTTGGGCCGGTCCTTAGGACGGTGCGCGCAAACACTCGCCTCAAAGACAACCCAATTACGGCCATCCCCTTGATTAAAAACTCTGTTTGGGAATTGAAAAACTAGGCCCCAACTCGGCTGGTTTTCATTACAGAGAGGACGGCGATGAGGACGCGGTCGGATGCTGCTGGTAGTAGGCCGAGGACGGGGGCGGCTGTGCGTGTGGGACGAAGGGCGCGGGAATGCTGAGGGACGGGGGCGAGAGGGCGCAGGGAGGGAGCCAAAGGCGAGAGGGGACGTGTGGGGGCGCGTGCGGGGCGCGGGGGCCGCAGCGGCGGTGGCGGTGGCGGTGGCGAGGGTAGAGAGAGGCGACCGACATGAAAGTCGCCTCTGTGAACTTTTATATGCTTCATAATCCGCCGTTTTTGCAGGCGCGCGACATCAAAAGAGCGACTTTATCTGCCCGGCCGGACACGCGGCGCCCGGCTGTTTAGTTACACAAGATGTGGCATCGCAACGCAAAGAGCGGGAACGCGAGCGGGCGCGGGGCCGGGGGAAGGGGGGCGCGCGAGCGCCCGAAAACTCGGCACGCGGCGGGGGCGGCGAGGGCGGCGAGGGCGGCGGCGGCGGCGCGGTCGCAGCAGTCGCGGTAATGGGCGCAAGTTTGCGTTTGATCAGCAAGTCGGCGTCACAAAGCCGTGCGTTTGCGCCTGTAATTATCCGACGGACCGGGAAGCGAGCTGCCTGCCCCGCCTACTTCACCCACGCTCTTCGACCGCGCGCGCTCTGTTCGTTGGCTCACCAGCTCACCCGCCGCCGCCGCCGCCGCCCGTGCGATGCTTATCGATCTCGCGGCCGCGATCGGCCAGCGCCAACGGACGCGGCTGCCCCCGGGCCCCACCTCCCGCCCCCCTCGCCGGGGTCCGTCCCCACCTGCCCGGTGCGGTTTCGGCTGCGATTGAGAGGGGCGGCGCTGCCTTGGGCGCGAAACGAGAGGGTCGTGTTTCAGCGCCGTCTGGTGTTAATATTCGCTGGGTGCGTTGTGCGTATTGTTTCATTCCACAGTCGAGAGAAGAACGTTTCGTTCAGAAATAATAAAAAATATCTCCGTTGAAATATATTTTAATGATTCATACTATCACAGGTTTTATTTTAGGGCAAAAATGAAAATTATAAAACTGAAAGCGCAAAATTTGGCGGATGTTACAATGTACAGTGTGTCGTCAAGTCGGATTATTTGGGCTATCAGGAATTAATAGAGATAATTTCGTCATTGAGACAAAGTGATATGAAGATAAGAATCAGAATGCCGAACAAAATAATATCAGTACTTACTCTTATGCTCCTTGTCTCGGCTGTAATCAGTGATTCCGACAGAAAATACGAAAAGTCACCTGTCGGAAATACAGTTGTTGGAATTTCTTTTCCAAGAAGATTGTAAATTATGATAAATGTCGTTTAAAATATACATTGATTTGAACATTTTGTTATTAAAGTAGAATATTCCTGAAATACGACGTAGCAAAACGGGACGGAATATCCACACACTTCTGTTTATAGTTTGCATAAAAAACGTGGTACACGCTTTACTGGTATATCTTTTCACACCTTTGGGAAACAATGAGAACGATTTGGAAATATTTTAGATTTATGGATCGATTGGAAAATATTAAACATCGTATAATTTTCAAATGTGAACATTTCAACCATCAATCACTATGCAAGTGGTAAATAAAAACCGCAAAATTGTCCTCATTTCTAGAACATGCTATCAGTATCAACACTGAAAGATGATAGCGACCTATCTTTGCCCCTATTTATGGGGTAAGTTGCTCATGAATTTTTACAGTGCATAAGGGTGGTATCCTGCACTTCCATATTGTTTCCTTTGGCATAGAAAATTAAGTTCAATTAAAAACTAATCAATTATTGTTTACACGATATGTGTTTTTTGGTATTCTGAGGATATTTAAAGATAATCAACGGCTCGTAGTTTTGAAAACAGAAATATTTTATTGTCATTAAATACATTATAAACCACAATGTTTCGTATGTGTTTTCGTCCTTGTCAGACTAAACCGCCTCATTGTGTCGAGAACGTGGTTTTTAGTGTGTTTGCTGTTAATAAAAATATTACTGATTTAAAATATACGAGTGGTTTAATTGCCTTTAAATATCCTGATGATACCATAGCCCTACAAAACTTCAAGTTTACTTTTATATTCGGTTCAATTCATAAAAAATTATAGTTAGATTTTTTATCAATTCAACTCTTCACCTCATAGACTTTTTTTTCTAGCGGAGTCGCAAACGTATCCTCCATCCCATTCAACTGCCCCTCCGGTGGCGTTCCGCTGCGGGCCGCGTTGTCCGCTGCGCTCGGAAAAGAGAAGTACGAGGCCGGGGAGACCCGGCGTCGAACCCTGACCCGCCCCCGCCCCGCTGCCTCCGGCGTCGCCCCGGGCGCTGGATCAATACCTGGAGCCCGGGGCGGCGGATGGGGCGGGCGGGCGCGGTCGCAGCCTCTCTCGCCTCCGACTCCGCCCACGCCGCTCGCCCCGCCGCGGGCCCTCTGCGCGCCGCCTCGCGACGGAACCAAGAAGGGCGAAGATGTCGGCCGTTTTCCTACGACAGGGGTCCAGTAAATATTAATATAATGAAATAGAAGCAAAGAGTTTAATCCCCCTACTATGTTAAGCAGTCATTACTTTTTTTGAGGCGAGTAAATAAAAATTAAAATAAACGTTTCAGTAAATAGTAAATGTACATCGAAGATAAGTACTTTTGATTTTATTTTTGTTTCGGAGTAACTCGTAAAAAGTCGTCAATAACTCTTCTATTTTGTATAAATCATGCATCTGGTTGCTGAGAGATGGCTCATTCTGAAATTTTGTGAAGAAGTCTCGGGGCCAGTTGTGTTGAAAACAAATTGATCCGACCGATCTCAAAGCGTATTTGCGTATTTGAAAGGGATTTTTTAATCTTGGACAACACTTTACAGAGAATCGTGTTAGCCACTTCCATATTTTTGTAAAAAATAGCTACAACGCTTTCTTCAAATATTTTTCTTAAATAATGCCCGTTTAAATATGATTTAGGTCTGATTTTCGTAAAAACTTCTGAAAACTGTCTTTCAAAATTGTCAATGTTCACATTTTCGAACCTTTCATATACCTTTAATATAGCAGCTAGACATTTTTTAAAAATGAAATATATTCAATGATAGATCGTTAAATAATTTAATGCTTATTTTTTTCTAAACGTTAGTAGTGGAAACTTTTATAGTGGGTAAACATTTTGCGGGATTGGAACACACTCAGTCACGCGTTGTGTCAATGAGGCGATCCCAAGTGAAGTAACCCCCCACTGGCCCCAAAAACAAGTAATAGTGTTCGAATTTGCGAAATTTTGGCACTGATTCAACTAGCGACGTAATATTACGGACCGACAGCAAAATATACAATAAAATGTGTGTTGTGGTGTACCTTTTGCACGGGATACATAACAAAGATAACAGTAGTAGATACGCTTCATTTATCTCATGTAGTCTTTGTCAATTCCAGCCTACATGAATGCTGAACTTTACTTAAATTGGCTGCCTCTGCTCACCGTTCTTGGCACCAACCTAGAACTATAGTAATGAATTCAATCGTTTTCCTAAGGTATTATGTAAGCGTTGCCAAAATCAATTCATTAGAACCGGTTTTGCTCTTTACGCACGTTCAGATAATTATATAGTACAGTAATGGAAGTCTCCAGTAATGAAGTTGTTTCTTTATCAATAATTCTCACTGATAGACTACATAAATCCAAGAAAAAATGAATTAGAAGAGAGTGAGAATATAACAAAGACGTATAGGAATGTTTTAAAATTAAAATGGTAGGAATTCTCGTAACTATCCAAAAACAGCAAATCGCATTTAGAATTGTTCGCAATGACTGTTTGACGACATCAAATCAAATCTGGAGCTACATTTGAATTATCTATTACCGGAATATTCAACTCAGAGTCAGAGAGCGATTTCCAACAGCAGGTCGCTGACGAGGGTGCTTCTGAGGGTGACCGGGTTGTCGGTCGCGGCCTGAGGTTGTCGGATCAGCGCAAACTCCACACCCTCAAGAGAGACTACCTCGGCGCTCTCCCCGTCCTTCGCCACTCTCGCCCCGCCGCGCTCCTTGCTCCGCACCCGCCCCGCCCCACCCCTGCACCCGCCACGCCCTCGCACCCGCCCCCTCTGCCTCTACGCCCGCCCCGCCACTGCACGCGCTCCTTCCTGCACCAGCCCCGCCATTGACCCCGCCTCTCCCTGCAGCCGCCGCCTACTGCACCCGCCCCGCCCGTGCACCCGCCCCGCCCATGCACTCGCCCCGTCCTGCTCCCGCTCCGCCTTTGCTCCCACACCGTCCCTTGCACATGCCCTTTGCACCCCTCTCCTGCACCCGCCCTGCACTTGCTCCCTCCGCTTTCCTGCACCCACCCCGCCTTTGCTCCCGCCCCGTCCCCTGCACCCGCCACGCCCAACCCATACCGCTCCACTCCTCTCTCATCCCTCTCCGCCTCTTCTGCTTGAGTCCGCCCCGCAACTCGTCCACTCGGCGTCCGCCCCTCTCCATCTACCCCCTGGCACGCCCCCATTCCTGGTGCTCCCGTTCCGACTCCCCCCCCCCGCCCCGCCCTTCCTTCGTCCCCGCTCTGCGCCACCCGCGCCCCATGCCCACCTGTCGCCGGCGCTCCTTAATTAGCGCGTGTTGACTCGCGCGCTCTCATTACCGCCGTAACGACGTCCCGCGGGGCGCCGCGGGGAGAAGTGAAAGGCTGCTGCGTGCATTGCGGGAGGGGCGTGGCAGCCTCGGAGAGGGGCGCTGCGACAGCCGCAAGGTCTGGGGCTCCGGTCGACTGGGATGAGTTGTAGTGGGTACATGAAGCACCATTAAGTTGAATACTAATATGACGATGCCATACATTGTGGTAGAGCTTGTTGGAAAATATTCACACGTGGGGTTCCAGGTACATGAAAATGTTATGAAGACAATAAGTGTTGCCAGCAAAGACGCTCATGTGTTTCACTGTTCGGTGCGAATATGTGTTATGTTATTCAATGATGTCGGTTTTTATGTCACAATATTCAGAGATTATAGAGGAAAGCTTGCTTTAAGGCGATTATGTGACACACGCAACGAGAAGACTGAAGGTGATATTTATTATACTTGGGATGATGATTGGTAAGTACGCTCATACTTCCAATTGCAAATTTAGAAAAAGAGCATTCTGAAGAAGCTGATGGTTGAAAGTATTAGTAGTAGCGGTTAAGATCAGAATAGTCGCTAAGGAGTATCTTCTAATTTTATTCGATGGAACCAATTTTTTTCCGAACTCTAGAGAATACTGAGAAATCCATGAAAGATAGATCCTCATAGAATGATGTTCGTGATGAATATGAATTTTTAATCGTAATGTGTGATTGAAGGAGTTGTCAGTATGGTCAAGGAGAGGTGGCGACGAATGTGACAGTGGTTGCTTTAGCAAAATATGTGGCGCTCTCTTCGTATTCCCGGAAATGATCGGTTTCATTGTTCAGGAACATTCGACACGATCGTATTTGAAAAACGTTTATTTATAATGCGTTAGGTGGCTGTTTGCTAAGACTGGGAAATCGAGTGAGCTGTGTTTAGTCAGAAAATCGCTAAAATGTTTTAGTCACATGTTGAACAGAAGCGAACAGAAGAAAAATGGGAAGTAATCATGCACGAACACATATTTAAAACACATATTTGTGAGAATGTCACTGTAATTACTTTGTCAAAGAAACATACGCGAATTTTTTCCTTGAAACACATGTAGTGTTAAAGTATATTATTTAGTGAATGAACTACTTTTCATGATCATTTTATTATGAAGTGTAGGTTGAAAATAAGCGTAATTAATTATTATTTGCTTCTTTAGTGTTTTCAATACTAATTATAGTTAGTATTACTTCGTTTCAAAGTAAATTACCTCTTTTTTTAGAGTATTTATTGTATGCTTTATCTATCAATTCTCGGTTCTCTTGTCTTGCAAAGGAAAGCTGATGTCATGTTCCACGTTGCGACATCTCGTAATGTAAAAGGATACGAAATAATTCTCGTTTTAATGTTTTGGAACTAATACGATAATTTAAATCCTATTTCTATCTTATATACTTTTCTAAGGTAAATGGAATAAAAAAACAATTCCAACTTCTTTAAACACATCGGATCACCCAGGACACATATTTGTTTAAATTTTCACTACACACACACGTCCGCCAATTCTGTGCTTGCAGGTCGCATGCTCGCACCATTGTCCTAGAGGTACTCGTATATGTTCATTAAGTAGGGGCGGATTTTTAGGTAGGGAAACAGTAAAATTGGTAGGTAAAATAGCAACTAAAAAAACTAAAATATCCACTGACAATTTATTATTCTCAACTAAAAAATTAATCGAAGGATTGCGTGACAGTAACGTCGGTAATCTAGACAACACTACGACGTATGTGTTATTATGACAATGAATAGCTGAATATATATAAATATATATATATATATATATATAAATATATATATATATGAATATATGTAAATATGTATATATATGAATATGTATAAATATATATAAATATATATATATGTACCAAATTCTCCAATGAAAAATGTCTGGTGCCTCTAAGGATGTTTTTAAAGCGGGGGAAACTCCTCCATTCTTAGAAATGTATAAACGCGGAATTAAATATGCCTATACCCACACACACTCCTCTAAAGTATGAATTTGCTAATCCCGCATAGCATTTCTAACCTCCCAGTGATCTTAGACGCCTTTTCAAATACGAAATACATGCCTTCTAGTGGCGATACACACTTGATGCAGAAATCATTTTATTGCACACATTATGTAATTTTCTTGCACCATGTGTACATAAGATTATTGATCTTTATTCAACTTTCTGTACTCTGTTCGATGAAACTGGAAGAATTTAAGCGATAAGTATGTATATGATATTTATATTTAATATACGTAACGCTGTTGCGAGAGCAGATTATATTAAGCAAAAGTTGATTATTACCAATTAGGGTTCATATAATTCAATGTTTATTAAATTACGATCAACGTCCTGTGGTAATTAAACAAGAATATTTTTTAATACAGGCAAAATTGAGGCATTTGTATCCACTTTAAATTCATGTATAATACACCTAATACCTCAAATCGGATAAGTAACCTAAAATATTTGCTGTTAAAGGAATAAAATAGGTATACGGGGTATATGCAAAATTTCGCAACTTATCACTCAAACACTTGTATAGCATGAAACTGTTTTTCTTCGTAAGCACAACATCCATTTCTCACGTATGTTGAGCAAATATCTAATTTTTTGGGTATTTTTTTTGGAAATGGAGTATAATATACCTTTAAAATATTAGATTCTCATGCATGAAATGAATAACTGCATGACATGATAAGGGATATTCCCGAGTAAATGGTTTGAAGGAAAAAACTTGCTTTACGTCGTATAATTGCTCAGGCTTGTGCGGAAGTCGATGCGTTCAAGACAAGAACAATACAACGCCTCGCCGAGGAAGCCTTCGACTTCACATTTACATTAAATATCCGCCAAGCCACGATGAAGGCTGTATGAATATGGTAATTTATGTTTTGTGTGATATAGTGGAAAGTCATATAATAATTTACATAAATTATTCAATTTTAGTATTGTTTGAGCAGACTTATTTGCAATAATAAATTGGACTTTCAGCAACAGTCGTTTTATGTAATATTTATTTGAAAAGCTTATGCACTCCTCGCCAGTTATAGCCGAAGATATTGCCTTGAAATTAAAATTTCAGTGAGCCAGAGGTAAGGACGTTCTTGGCATAAAACCTTGCTGTAAACTCGTCACATATACTCATTGATTTTGCTTCTTACATCAACATACAAAGTTAAAAATTAAACTCCATTAGAGGTCTATTTGGCTAGTTTATGAATTGTCAAGTCAAAATGTTTTTTTCATTTATTGTCTCCTTTTTAAATCTTTGTCTGCTTTCTGTCTAATATATCGCAATGCACGTTATACACATGTATAAAGTGAGTTACAGGGATCCAGTCAGATAAATCATTTTAAACCAATTCAGAAACAGATGAGACAGAATTGAACGGTAGTAGAGCAGTACAGAACCTCAGTAGTAATGGCAAATTTTAGCAAAAAACGTCGATATATCACCAAAAGGTTTTCGATGTCGATTCGATTTCGATTTTGATAAAAAACATCGATGTTTTTAGTATGATATATTTCGAAGTAAAACGTCCTAGTTCTAATGTGATATCACGTCAATATTAGTTTAAAGTACATTCTGGCTTAAATTTCATTGTCATCTAATTTTCTAATCAAGGTTTAAAATGCAGTTTAACGATATTACCACGTACAAAATAATCAAAAACGGCAACAACTTTGGAGAAAGGATGCGAATAGCATACGGTTTCGTGGGATCGACAACAGTGGCAGTTGTTGATGGCTGTTCATCCACAAAGAATATTAGATAACGAAAATTTTATTTATCATATCATGAGCATGTTTTTAAATCGTCGATATTTTTGGACAAGCATATCGGTCTCAAAAAACATCGAAAGCAAAACGTCTATGTTATAAGACGATGTTATATTTTGAATAGATGAGTTAAATAGTACGACCGATTTGGTCGGCAAAAGCTGCACTGTTAGCAGTGGTTCGGCTGTCGGCCGTTGAGCGCCGGGGGTGGCTGTCGCAGGGCACAGGGCTTCGCGCCCCGAGCGACCAGGCCACCCCCCGCGCCCCGGCTCCCTTTGTGGCGAGGGCGCGCTGCCGTGACCGGTGGCGCGGCCACAAAGGCGCGGGGTCAGCGCGCACCTGGGCGAGGTCAGCGAGCGCGCGTGCGGCGGGGCGCGGCGACGCCACGCAACGCCACGCCGCCACCCCCGGAAGCACCACGCGTGGGGGGGGGGGAGGCTAGGGATGGTTGCAGGGTCGGTGGTGATGGTGCGTGCGGAGTCCGCTCTTCGCGTAATAATTACAGGCCCAAGGGGAGAATGAGAGGTAGTGATGGTGTTGGAAGGTTGGTGGTGAGGGAAAGTTGTGACGATGCTGCGAGTATGTTGGCCCATGGAAGCGATAAGAGGGGATAATATTGGCGTTTATAAATCTGATAATGCCGATGTAGGTGATAATAATGGTAGTAGTGATGGCCAGTGTTGCCAGTTTAGCGGATTGGCCGCTAGATCTAGCGGAATTTCAACCGTTCTAGCGGCGAGAAATAATGATTCAGCGGCTAGCGGAAAATCTAGCGGAATGAAAGCAAATTTGCGGAATTTCTAGCGACAAGGTTGAAACATGTTTCCATTTATAAACTTTTGTTTCGATGACCAAAAACTAATGGGGACATGTAAAGTATTCCGTCCCTTATTATCCAAAGTAAACAAATAACGCTGGAACCATAAATCTGATATGAGTCCTATTACCTTAACCCTCAACTAGGCGCGTGGTGCCTTTCTCATTGGCTAGCGGCCGGAGATTCTCCACCAAATATCCAATCAAACGTGGAGAAAATATTATCCGCGTTCTCTTTAAATACACAATATCTCTTTGTACAGTTTTTGAAATGCTAAGCGTAATAGTTTGTGAATAAATAAATAAATATTCAGTCTGCAAATTCAAGTCTGTATAAGAACAATATTTTAATAATATTGCAGTAATATACTTTAATATTTTTTTCTACATCCGCGTTAATATTCTATCATATTAAATTATGAAACTAATATTTAAAAAGTATTATTTTAGTAGACATAAGAATATCGTGAAAAGTAAGCTAAGAAATCGTATGGAAACCGAAATGGTGAATGCTGTTTTAAACATTCGATTTAGTTTAAAACGGCATGGAAAATGTTGTAATAATTTTCGATTTTCAGATTAAGTTCTTAGGCTTATAGGTTCAAATGCGAAATATAATAACCAAATAAATGAGGACAATAATGAAGTCCAAATAATAGACGAGCTTGTTTCAGAACTTAATAGTAGTGAATAGTAATGTAAAATTATAGTAATAATAAATCAATATTACTTATTACTTACAAATCAATATATATTATTCAATTACTGCGATTCGTCTGTGTAAACTATTATATAGTTAGATTTAAGTTATAAATTATAAATATAATTACACAAACATGTGCAATATTTAATCATTGCTTATATTTGTATATTTTATATATATTTAAAATAAGTTGTAAATATCGAATTTGTATTTTTATCATGTAATAAAATAAAAAATTATAAATTATTTATTCTACACGCGTAATTAATATTATTTCTTACATGGCATATTTATCACCCTAGTTCTGATTCATAAATTTCACATATTTTCATTTTTAATACTTTTGTATCACATATTAATTTAATATTTATAAATTATTTATATAAACAATTACTTGATATTATAAATATTATTTATTAAAAACAACTGTTATTATATGTAAATTAAATATCTTGATTTAGCGGAAAAGTTAGCGGCAAGAAGTTTTAAATTTAGCGGAATCTAGCGGAATTACGCGTGCCATCTAGCGGCCGAATGTCCATCGGACCTGGCAACACTGGTGATGGCGATGGCAGTTGATAATTACAGCGGCAGAACCGATAAGGTCGACAGTAGGGTTGAAACGAGGACTTTATCGAGGACTTGTCACTGAGAAGTTGTGGCTAGATGATTGTAAGAATCAACAAGGAGAGGATTGCATTGATGATATTGATAAACTTGACAAAAAATTGTATTTATCTATAGTACTGTAAGTACCAAATATTAAAATTATTTTCAATACAATCGTATTAATTGATGAAACGTTATTCTACTTTTCAGAATATCATTTCTCAAATTTTAACAGAATTTTTTTATGTCAAACAGTCGCTTTGTGGCTGGCTATGAAATGCAATAACATCTAATAATGATATTTTATTTTAAACATCTAGTAAAGATGGTTATGACAGTGACAGTTGTAATGGCCGAAATGTGTAGGAGATTATACGATCGGGCGACATGGAAGAGAATATTTTCAATGACGAGCACAATTCCTGTGTCGCGGCAGTTGGGGTGTTGGCCGAGAAAAGAACGAACAGGGGGTGCGCCTGGAAAAATCTGGAGAACGGTTAGGGTGACTGTTTCACTAGGTCCCCCTCAATTCCGAGCATTCAAAGCGAAGTCGATTCCGGATTTCTAGCACGCCGCGCGGAACGAGCTTCATTTGTTATTTCATTTCTTTTAGACCAAGCCAGGTGAAGGTCCCCGGTTTTGTGACACAGTTCACGTGGACTTTGTGAATGCTTGTGTTGTGCCTGCTTACTCACATCTGTTCATTCGATTACTACAGAATCGCAATTTACATATTATACGTAATTCGCGTGGAATGATTTAATGTGTTGCCTTGTGCTTTGCATATGAACTGCAGAATATATGTTATGCCGGAACGAAATACGCATCATATATTTTTTTGTATGTTGGTGGAATTGCCTGCATTTTAGAACTACGTCTTCTTGAATAAAATGATCTAATTTTCTCAATGAAGTTCTTTTGTGCCTCAAAGCTATTTTCTCTTGTGAATTACCCCGCATAAAGCCATTTGAGAATGAATGAAATGATACATTCAAATAATTTTCTCAATTACGGGAAAAAATGAAAGAGGAGGAGAGTAGCAGCATCTAATGTGTGTCAATAATTCACCTTCCCTTGCAGTCTCCTTGTTTCCTTTTTTGAAGTTATTTAAAACTTGAGCTAGTTCTTTTGTTACACCTTTACGGAACTTTACTGAATTTAACATTTCTTACACTTGTTTCTAGTAACATATTACAAAAATGCTGTTGTAATATGTTATACTTGGCGTAAGAATAGGTTACAATGCAAAAAATTATTGACAATGAAGTAAACCTTTTTACCGGTCACATGTGCCTTTAACCCCTGTTAACATGCTACCATGCAGGTTTGTTAAGCGCACTTGTTTTTGTTAAGTGCACCTGTATTTTGAGAAATGTAACATCCTTAGCTGCGGATTTTAAGATCCTTAGCAACGTAACTAAACAATCATCAATTAATCGCAAGTGAAATGTTTTTTAAGAAAAAGAAAATGGCATGTACAAAACAAATCAGATTCAAACAATTCAGAATAAAAGTACCTCATGTTATGTTTTGGGATGATTATTGTTAATTGTAATATTAATAGTACAATTAAATATGTGTACCCTCATTTTCCTGTCATTTCACCAAATGAAACTCTTCTCTGGTAATCATATTTACGGATAATCTGAAGGTGTTGTGACTGGTAGTTGACACACCAACTTCCTTACCGAACGGCATTTCATAAGGTTTCTTTAGGTTCAGGAGTATTATTTGCATCCATCTTTTTTCAAGCCACGATATACGATTATTGCTTAAACAGATATATCGCAAGCAACACCTCACAATATTGTAGTATCGTTCCACAGCAACAATATTAATTTGTTTCCTATTGCAGTAATGTCAAAATGTTCGCATAAATCGCGAGATTATGATAACCGATAAAATGCTGAACATAACACGATATATTAGAGTTTTTACTGACACGTCCAAGGCAAAATGCTCGGCTCCTCTAAGCTTCACTACGAATTTTAACGTTTGGCCTCTGCAGTAATAAAACTTGTAACATTTCTAGGTACGTTAATAGCAATACCTCTATTTTAAAGGGGAGTTTAAAACATATGAATAGGGCTGAAATGTTTTCTAGGTGTTGCGTTGAAGTAGATGATAGCCGAGAGATGATGGAACATTTTTACAAAATATTCATAACACAAAACGTCAGTCAAACGTGTGTACAGAAGAGGTTTAGGAATACTCCTGTAAATAAATTGGCACCGAGAAGAACGAATGCTTGAACGACACTAGTGTCAAATAGAAATCGAAGTTCGTGAAGTTCTGTAAATTATGGAATACCGTGAATGAATTATTACTAACGAATGAATTATTGCCCGGGCGAGAACTCTCGCATGTGGGAACCCGACTCGCTTCGAATCCACCCCGTATCCGGAAAATACGCTGTATTGTTGATTAATAGAATATTAATATATTACTAGTATATATTATCGTATATTAGCATTTAATAGAATTCGACACAGTATACACCTCTGAATTTGAGATACTGCACGCCCACTCATACTCTCCGAGTGGGGACTCCCAGAAGAACCGACCTCCACCCCCCCCGAAAAATATGTATTACGTATATTTCATTTTGTGGACTACGGCGTAACAAGTGGGCTGTGTGTTGCAGATTACATTCGCTTTTCTCCGAATGAATAAAGACCATTTTTTTAACAAATATTAATGTTTATTGTAATACATCACCTCTGCCTGAAATTCTTCCTTGTGCCACCTTCCTTCCAAATACTGATTGGTCTGAGTACCCCAAAAATTACTTCTATGGGGAAATAATATAGTTGATTATCATCGTGACTGTAAAAATATTGAACGTACTTATTATTTCTTCCTTTTAAATTTATTTCTGCCTGCTCGGCATTTATATCTTTCGGGGGTGTTTATTTTACAAAATTCTTCATATTAACTTTTATGCATGTGTTTAAACTCTCTCTCTCTCAGGGGTCTGATTATACATTTTACTTAACGAGAGAAGAAACTGTGAATGACAGTTTTTGGAGTTATTTGTGATAATATTTAAGGGAGGATGTTAGTGGGTGGAATTTTAGGGAAAGGGAAGATGGGTAAAGGATTTAAGGTGGATGAAGGAAGTCTTTAGGCAATTGTGATCTAATTCTCTTTGATGAACTATACGTTTTGCCTAGTGGAATATTGTTGTACTGCGCGATTGGGGAAGGGATGAGAAGAATTTATGAGTCATGAGATTTATATAGTCGTTAATGGATGATATATTTAGTTCGTTTTATTGATTGTGTCTACAATACCAATAAATCTCTCATATTTCACTTCAAAATTACAAAATTGAAGTGAAAAAATATGCTACTTTGATAGTAAATGAATCGTTTCGAAAAGGTTCCAGCGAGTTATTTCGATGTTTAGCAAGTACTGGGGCACATCCCGAATCCACCTCGTCTCTATTAACTCTCCTCGCTGTTTCGAAAAAAATAAATGAAAATGATGTTGTTTTTTAAGTTCTGAGGCATGTGAAGGGAAGATAAGTAGATGATTGTAATTTTATAAAGCGAAAGCATTTCCATCGAATTCTATTTTGATATCCATGTTTTTAATCGACTCGATAACCCAAACATCCATAACACGAAAATAATGAGATATTCGTTAAATTGGTTCACCATGATTCAACTAACAATAATAGATGCCTTTGTTTTTATAGTAAAACCTACAGTTCTGCAGTAGCAAAACGTCTACGTGATACTTCGACTTTAATCCTGAAACTGTTGCATCGCTTCATCTCCCGTGCTTCGAAAGCACAAATTCAGCTGGCGCAGGTGTCACTAGCCTTTGGCTTCCAGTTACACGTGTCACACCGGCAGCGCACAAAAACGCACGCGGCAAAATTACGAGCCCCGTGCGCTAAACGCGTGTCTGCGAACAAAGCGCAGCGCTTCCGTGGTTATTTCCGTCTGCGGCAGAGTGCGCGGTGTGCGCGACGTACGGGAAGCCAACGATGTGAACGTGACTTCTTTGGCGAGGCTGCTTCCCGCGACCGAAGCCTTTTCAAAGGCACTCATCCCTTCCAGTCGAGCAATTACGTACGTGTCGCACGGTTTACGTGGAATTGAGAAAGCAATTTGCAATTAAATGTGGCGTTTGTGTGTGACGCGTTCCGTCGGAGTTTTCGAGGTGTGAAGACGCTGTTTGCTTTGGTCAACGCGTTAGCTTTGCGCTTATTGCTTGATTCGTGGCGTTGTCGGATTCTGTGCCGTTAACCAGCGGGTACGTGGGAAGGAGGATGAAATTTGTCATGTTAGTGGAAGATCTGCGTCCAAGATTATCGTTCAAGACGGCTCCTTACCGAAAGTCATCATTTATATTTCTTTTCATTCCCAATTCTTCTGTGTCTTCTCACGCCCTCTCAAAAGATATTACGATTCTTATTCAATATTTTCGTTTTTTTGTGTTCATTTCATAGTTCTAAATTGAATTTCGTATTCAATGTATAACCTTCATTTATTATATCTCACACATTACCATATATAAAAATTGATATGCATTATTGAAAATGATTGTTCATAAAATTCCTCTCTTAAATTCTACTAGAATTCTTTCATTTATACCATCACACTAAATATTTATCCGTCCATGTTACTATAAATATATCCAGACGTGAAACAACTCTTTTTTCATATCACTTTTTGAATAACATTTACTTTCCCATTAAGGCACACATCAGTAACTATTCTGTTGAAAAATTAAAAATGTCAGTGACAAACTAAGTTTACAGACTTCAAAAAAAATCTTATTAAGGCATCTTTTTTTAAAATGTTGTTGAAAGTAAGTTCCATTCCAATGTAGTCGTTTTTGAAGCCATGTGGGAATTCTTAGTCAAGAATGTATAATTTTTCATTTCTTGCACGGAAATGAAATGCGACATCTTGATAATTTAAATCGCAATGTAATTTCGTAGCAATACAGTAGCCGTGGATTTTTAGGGCGACAAAATCCTTCGTACGCCTTCCTTCGGAGGGGAAGTAAAGCCGGCTGTCCCATGTTAGTAGATTTACTTGCATGTAAAAGATCCTCAAGCCTAAATGACGCCTCTGAGCTAAATTCAAATCGCCTGTTTCTCGCCCAAGAAATACCTTCTTTCTCTGCTAGTTGGTGAAAGGAGCGTAGCGAAATTTGCGTGGTCAGACGGAAGAGCGGGCCTGATGGCCCGAGTCTCGCCACGTAAAATAAGGCAAATTCAATTCAATTCAATTCAATTCAATTCAATACAGTACGAAGTGCTCCCGAGTAACCATGTCAACGCACGCTCTGTGGCCCTCACCCCCACCCCGCCGGGCCAAGAAGAGCGCTCCTTATGCTCCGCCAACAACACAGCGAGTGCGCGCGCGCAGAAAGGGTTGCGCGTGGCGGCGCGGCGCGGGCGGAGGTCGCGGGCGCCGGCGGCGGGGGCGACCCCGCGTCGCGATGGCGCCGGCGCGGGCGGCGCGGGGGCGGCGCGGGGCGCCAGGTGTCGCGCATTGGCGGGTCGGCGGGGTCGCGAGGGCGCGCTTCGGCCAATGGCAGACGGCGTCGGCGCGACCCCCGACCGGCGACCCGCCGACCCCGCGCCCGCGCTCGCGCCCCGGCCCGGCCAGGCCGCCCCCGGCACCAGGTGCGGGGGCGGCGCCTGGCGTGCCCTGGCGGGGGCGGCGCCGCGGGGGCGGGACCGCCGCCAGTGGCTCCCGCGCGCCGCCGCCCGCGTATTGATTTTTACGTCGCGCGCGACGCTGCCGAGTGGCCCTCGGAGCGCGCCCTGCGGCGGCCCGGCCGCCCTCGCCCCCGCCCCCGCGGCCACGGCATCTCCGCCCCGCTGCCCCGACCGATGCACACTGGGCCGCAATGGGGCAAACAAGCGCACGGCGAGGAAAGGTAAACTCCTCTCTCGACTCGATTAATAACGTGCTTGCTATGCGACTAGTAAGTGGATGTACCACTTGTCTTTCTGAAAACCCTTTATTTCCTTTAAATGAATACGAATGAATTGAACAATGGTTTCTCTTTACGCAGTATATCTCTTCATCTTAAGAAATTCGCAACCGCAATTCTTCGCAATAACATTCCATATCCCCCTACCGGTCTTGGGACTGCCAAGACAACACTTGTTTTTCATACACTTAATAATGATTACTTGCTCAACATTATTTCATTGTACTTGCATCTATGGCCCTTTTGGGATATTCGTCGAGCATCCTTACCGATGTGAGAAGGATAAGGGGGAAATAAAATACCCCTCACTAGATGTACAAAAACTTGAATTGGACCAATCACTCTGTTTTCGTCGTTTATCTTATTATCTCATTACTACTTATTTCATATTGTAAAAACTGATATTTGATATTGATATTTCATGTTAATGTTTCTGACTGATATTTCATATTGTAAAAACTGATTCATATTGTATTTGATATAATACCGAACATGTTATAATGAATTTCAAATATGTATAATTATTGTAAATTGGACAATTAGTCCGTGAAATATACTAAATAAATAAATAAATAAATACACTATTTAATGTAATTAATATAAACTGTATTAGACAACTGCTGTGTATTAAAGCAGAGTAACGTAAAGAGCTAATTATTCTTTGGCCTCCAAGAAAGGAATAATAATTTTAACTTCCAAATTTAATTTTTTGTGCGGAATCAAGAAAGATACATTCATCATTCATTCTTAACAAATGATTAGCCGACGAGTGTGAAAGAATAACATTTTCAATTGCAGAAGATCAGAGCTTGTGATGACATTAATACAAAATCAGTCAGATAAAATTGTCTTTTAGGAATTATCTCTTTGACATACACAGTAAACAATTTCATTTGCTATTGCAGTCCTGCTTGCCTAATTGCATGCAAAAATACTATGTTTCTTTCACTAAACTCTTTGTGTGTGTATGACATTATTCGGAACTGCAACTGACTTAATAACGAAATAATACTTTTTCATCTATAAAATGCGGTTCCGCCTTAATATTAATTATAGAATCAGTAGCTTAAAGTATTTTAATTCTTCCATTACCTTCAAAACTGCCCATTTGAATAAAGAGATATTTCTTTTCTTCCGTTGCGCATCTTTGGGAACAGTGCGCGCCGTTCCCGCGCTCGCGTACTGCCCCGCCCCGCCCCGCCCCGCCCCGCCCCGCCCCGCCCCGCCCCGCCCCGCCCCGCCCCGCCCCGCCCCGCCCCGCTCCGCTCCGCTCCGCACCGCACCGCCCGCGCTGTCCCGGCTGGCGCAGGCAAGCAATAGCTCTCCGTGGAGGCCGCACAAGAGCCTCCGAGAAGGCTCTTTCTCCGAGCCTCTCGTTTCTTTTACGAGATGTTTTGTAATGCTTCTGTGCGATTCGAAAGACGGGTAAGTCCGTGATTCAGCGTATCCGGATGTCTTCTTGTCGCATTTAGCAGTTTTACTCACGTGAGTAGCAAACACTGTAAGTAGAGATGTCCAAAAGTCACAAACCACAGAAGCGTTTAACCTACTTAATGTAGTGAAAATAATAGTTTTTCAAGTTATTCAATATTTATTATTTATTTCGTGTTAAGGATATTTCTTAATTACCTGTGTAATCAACATTTCAGAAATTTCCGCTTTGTAGAAACAATGATAGAGAGTGAAAATAGATACGATGCATTGTTAATTCGTATTTGTAAATCCAATAGTACTATATTGCTGTAAGGAAATATGCTTATACTTTCTGATATAGTCGCAAGATAATAAGCAGTATGTGCAAAGGAGAAGACAAGATTTCTTAAGCTGGGGTCAGAAATGTTAAAAAAATATTCCTTTAAAAACTTTATTTTAACTTATTCCGACAAAATGGTGATAAGCAACCAACTTTGATCAATCAGAGAGCACTGAAGGTCACAAACTGAACGACTTCCTACACAAATGGAACGAAAACATGAAAACCTCGGTTCTCTTTGACAGCAATTTTAAGAAAATTGCAGGATGAACTGTTGTATTGGAAGCCACCACATTCATGTCTTTGTTTACTAAAATATTTTCCTGAAATTTCTTAATTAGTTTATTTTAAATGTGTTAAAAAATATTGCTCCCTCGTGTCTTCCCTCATTCAACAAACCAGAACTTTTCTCTCCGAACTCGATGCAAGCGACCACTGGAAAATCAACGCAGGATTCTTTCATCTCGCGATTCGCACTCAATGTGCTCTTTTACGAGCACTAACCCTCTTCCGCGAACCTCCCCGTTACGAGGAGAACTCGAAGCGGATATCCGGTCGCCGCCATTGGCGCGCCGCAGTCAGCCAAACGAAACTCAACTCATTCATTGGCGGCGAGGCGAAGGGTTGAGGGGGCGGGCGAGGGTGGGCTGGGTGATTCGCTCTGGGCGGCAGTCCATCTGTGCCGCGACGGTTAAAAATTTAAAACTCTCTTTTCACGAGCCACCCCCATCACCTCACCCTCTTCACCGAGGGGACGACTCTCGCAGCAAAGTTTGATTTACACGAACCGGATGTGACATCACCCAGAGGTTGCGCTCGTAAAAACAACTCCCTCGTTGTCGAACACCCCCGTGACGTCGCGGCGCCGGGAGTAGTTGAAAGAAAGAGAGAGAGTGAAAAAAAAAGACGAACACTGTGGCAGCGTAACGACGCCAACATGGCGACCGACGATCAGCTGATTGGGGAGCCACCTGGCGACTTTACGGCCGAAACTTTGCGGCTAGGTTTCACGCGAGTGTAGACGCTTCCGCTTTATCTCTCCCTGGTGACGTGGGCGGCGGTGGAGCGTTTAAAAACCTCCACGTCGCGGCTCCATAAACGAACTCGTTATGAGAGCCACAGAGCGCTTCATGCTTAATCTTTTAATATCATCAGCTCATGTTGCGTACGCGTCTCACGGGGATTCAAAGTTTAGTTTTCATTGCCAGCCCCAACGGACAGGAGTCCCGTGCATTCTTATGAGAGTTAACACTTTAGTAGCTAAGGATACAGGGTTATTATAAAATAGAACACAAATTTAAGCTCCAAATGACAAAAGCATCATTATTGATCATTACTCACACAGGCGATGACATGTATTCAATTTATTCAGAAATGATAGCTTTATGAGTCTTTGGAAATTAAAAATATTTTCCTCCTTTCCCATGAGCATGCTTGCAGATGATGTAGAATCACATTATTCAAACACAAATAGAGCTACGTTATTGTAGTTGTTATCCATGTGTTGTTGTCGAATGACCTATCTTCAGCATTCCTCTTCTAAAAAAGCTTATCACGTGACGAGTTGAAGAAGGAAAACTTTTAAATGGGTGTGTTATCACATTTTTCGAATATTTTGTCGAAACCTTTCTCACTGACAGTCTACAATGAGAGGTCAATCAAGTTACCATATAAATGTGTCTCGTATTGTTGTAATACGAGCTGTACATAATTTTGGTCCAACCCCTCGAGATTCTCTAACCACTTCAAGAATGACATTCATTGATTTCATTTTTGGTTTGCACACATATGCGTAACTCTTTTCAAACTTATTATATTTTAATACCTATATATCGTAGTAGTTATTTACAAAATAAGTATCGTCCTTCATCGTATTACAAAATGAGATCGGAGAATTCAAAGAAAGCCTTAAACGAGGTTGAAAACGGATTTAAGTTTCGTAATATTTGACTTACGACAATCAGCGAGGATACAAATATTATTAAAGTTTATTAATCAAATTAACTGCAGGGGATTGTAGATATAATATGCACTATGTTTAACGACCTCAATTTTGTGCATGCATATACTATTTAAACATTTTTCTTCTAAGGCGTCCTGGATTAATGGCCGACCTGTTCGAAGGAACATTTCAAACGTATTGTATTGAGTTGTATACCTTTAATAAAGTATTTTGATGTTACCTCAAACGTGAAAAGTCTAATCTATAATAAACTTAACAACTAATATGTGAAGATCATTATTTTAACAAATCTTCAAAATTTTTATTCAACTTGTGAAAACAACTTTCATGTGTTTTTGGTTCAGCAAAACTATCTGCAATAAATGAACGTCACTGTAATTGACTCGTAGCATGTTCCAAAACATAAACCAAAATATTATAGGTAATAGGAATTTTGTACATAATCGTTAACTACTCATTTTTAAATATACCTAATGCTGGTTCAACAACAACCACAGCAACAACCGCTTAATCTCAGGCATTTCAACAGAAAAGGCGATCCGAGCAACTCTGATTATCTTCCATATTCATTCTAGCTTCAGTAAAAGTCACATTATTCATGCTTAACGATAAAAGTCGTTATTTCATGCCGTATAAAGGTCTATTTGCAGACCTCATATATCACATATACGTCTTCTGAGGTTCGTCCCAGAAATCATTTTCATGATCTTCAGGATAACATAACGTAGGGACCACGTTCTCTATTTATAAACGAAAACTGGGCTTGGGTAAAATCTATTTATACTCACTTATACCTGTTTGGTGATAAAATCGGCATATCATTTCCAAGGCTGTGTAATTTAACCATATACTACCATTTTGAAGAAACATCGGATTGAATAATGTTTTACCTGCCATTTTTATGTGTGGCTAAATGAAACTCCTTTAAAGTTCCAATGTTAACCGCAAGTTTTTGAAACGCACCTAGTGTGTGAAAGAAGAAATATACGTTTTTCGTAATCTAGGAAATTCAGTCCGGCTTTTCCCTTTATATGTTGGAGTGGTATATTAGGAATCGTGAGGGAAGTGACAGAAATGTGCAGAATTTTTCAGAAATAAACAAATTTCCATGAAATTAAGTTTTAGAATAAAGACGTCAGTTCATTTCAGAAGTTCCTGAAAATTATTTTAAACACACCGTTGGTAAAATGGTGGAATGATAGTCAGATCAATGTAATCACTTAAAATATACCAGACGTAACGCATCGTTATTTAAGAATTATTTGAAACGAGTGATATGGGCCCCCTTACGAAATAGTGAGACAAAAGACACTTAATTTAAACAATCAGCAAAACGTGAACTAGTAGAATGTGATTAAAAAAAGGTGAAGTAGACTATCAAAAATTCAGAATAGGGAAACGTGTTACTTGTCAGAAATCTACGTCTAGATGTCGTACATCTGCGTATGAGTAAATATATTAGTCTGTGGGTTTGTAATTAAATACCCCACGCTCCCACTTGGTTCTTCAAAGGTTGGGAAGAATTGCTACAGATTATTGGATAAACGAAGCTCCCCGCTGGCCAAGCCACTTCATAAGCTTGTCAAGTTGTGGGGTTGTTGTAAAACTCTCAAATTCGAATTCATGTTGCATAATTATTGTAGAAATGAGAGAGTACTGAAAATAAAACTAACAGAGAACTACAGTTAATTAAAATAATAATAACAAAGTTAGTTGGCTTGAAGCTGAACAATTAAAGAGTGCAATCGACGGAAATACATGTACGGATCGACCGTATAATATCTTTAGTGGAATTAGGTAAGAAAGTATTCGAATTTCATTTTCCTTTCCATTTCAAGCGAAACACATTTTCTACTTCAACTTTTGCTATCTCATTTGCTTCGTCATATCTTCCCAGCACATGTGGCGAGTCTGACAAGTGTCGCGTAAGACGGGAGGCGAACGGGGAGGTCACGGCTCATCCCTGCGCAGGATGGGAGAGGCAGAGGCAGAGGCAGGGGCCGAGCGCCGAGGTCCTGCCGCCGGCGCTAATGTCCGCCCCCGCCCGTCCGTCCGCCCGCGCCGCCAGATGGCTGGCCGTGCACGTCGCCGCCGTTACTCTCCTTCGCCGGCATCCCCTTCGCGCCGCCCCCGCCCCCACCGCCGCCGTCGCTGCCCGCGCCGCTAATGCGCGCGGCGCCGGATAACGACGCCGTCGCGACATTAGCGCCCTCCGCCGCCGATGCGTCTCCTGAGGCGCCGCCAACCTCCGCGCCGCGACCGGCGCCGCCAACCTCCTCGCCGCGGCGCACGCAAATTGCCCCCGGCCTTGCTCGCTGGCCGTCCTCGGTGACGGTTGACTTTCTCGCGTACTGCTGCGTATGAAAGAGAAAGTTTATGGCGTGCGCTGTGGAAAATGGCGATTTGGGGACAGAAAAACTCGTTTCGTGTGTCCCCGATAACGAAAACGTGAATAATTGTTTCTCCCATCTGTACAAATTACTTACTGTCTTTGGTTAGAGAGAATCCATGTTTTGCGGGTCCTTGATACCCAAAAATTGGTTTACGGCAAAACATCCGACTGTCTGCTCATCTGTCAGTCTATCCTTTTATATGTCTATCCATCTCTTTGTTCGTCTGTCCGTATGTCTGTCTCTAGTGTGGAAACTTCATGTAGACCAACTCCGACGTTCGTTAAGTTGAGTGCTTGCGAAACCTACCATCAAATTGAAGCGTGGGCAAACGTTTTTGCGGTTTGGAAACACTTTTGCGGGACCAAGTAGAGTTTTAATAGTTTGCGATAATAAGAGAAATACAGAACACACACGGACAACTAATGCGAGTAAGTAAAAGCTTTACAGCTGCAATAGTTATGGATGTTTTTGAGAATACAAATGATTCGTTTGTTCTGAGCACGAGGACAAATATGTAATCTTGATCTGTTTGCGTGAACGTTCTCGGTACCCCAGAAACATTTGTTAAGATACTATTAAGAGAAAGGTGATAATAAAATACACGAAGGAAATGGAAGCTCCTAATGGTCTTGTTCGTAAAGAAATTTGATATTTTATGAAGGAATATTCGACACAAAAAAGATGCATTTGCAAACTCCAAGTCTGGACTCTAGCCATAATGATTTACAGCCTACATTTTTATTAATTGTGACAAATAGAATCGAGAAAACTAAATAGTATCAACTACTCACTTTTGATACCGGTGTTAGATATACTAATACAACAGGATGAATATGCGTAGGTATTTGTACATACTGTAGCATTCACTATTCATTTGGACATCACGGAATCACTATTTAAATTGGTTTCGATTTTCCTCGGCTTACTTAGCAAACCGGATTCAGGACAGTTTTGTTCAATGCAATTTCTTCCCCATCTAACCCACTATTCTCCCACTCGTATCACATCATTCGGAAGCCATTTGGTGGTCGCCCCATTTGTCCAGTTGCCGCGGGGGCATGGCAGAAAGCTCACTCACGCCCTCTCCTGCGGAGCAAACATAACGCGCGGCGGTCACGGCCGGCATCGCCGTCATCGTCATTAGAGTCATTATCGGCGGCGAGGGCGCGCGTTGAGTCAGCGACTCCCCATAAATCCTGCACTGGCCGCGTGGCCCTCGCCGCGCCACTTAACGCGCCCGCGACGAACTGCCCCACGCAATTTGGAGGCGGCGGCGCGACGGCGCGGCGGCGGCGGCGTATGGTCACGGTGGCGGCTAAGGCGGCTGCGGCGGTCCTGGTGGTGGTGTCAGCGGAAGCGACGGCGGTGATGTGGGGTTGGTAGGTGGTGGTAACACATGTATTACAATACTGTTGCTGCGACGGCTGTGGTGGTGTGGTGGGTGGTGGTGGGTTTGATATTTATCAGAATCGGCATGAAATTACATTTCGAATTTATGTAGAGAATAAAATCAAAAACAATATAACTGAACGGTAGGAGTTGGTTCTACATACTATATAGCAAGGTGAAGTTTTGATGAATTTTTAAGTGTCAAAAGTTCAACACCGTTGATTTTCAGAGGTATCGCTTCATGGTCTGTAGCTAGTCGGTTAACAACTGTTTTTAAATCTTCACTACTGCTGGGGTTGCGTGTATAAAATTCATCCATTCAGGTACGACCGTGCGGGACTTTAGGTGCGGGGTTTTAGGAGAAGCGTTATTGTACGTTTCAGAACTCTCTTCGAATTGTGAACCTATAAATCTTCCATGTGTAATTCGGAATCCATTTAGTGTCCGTTGGTTTCTAGATGCCATGCCGTACATTTACCAATGTAATTTGTTAAACTCAAAGTTTTTCCCTATTGGTCAGGTTGCGGATTATCTATCTACATGACTGTCGTTAGCATTTCTCAGATTTTTGTTCTAAGAAAGTGGAGGATTATGCGTCTGGAATAGTTTGTTTCGGTGGCGGCATGTCTTGATAGAAGTAAATTATATTATACACTGTCGAAGACCAGGCGAAAAATATAGTACATGATTCATAACGTACGTGTTCTGAACGACATTTTTGCCTTTACAATTTCTTAAAAACCTTCTCATTATGAAGGTAGAGGCAATTCGAAGATTAGGTATTTCAACACACTGTTCTCCGGTCTTTATTTCTATATACTACTAACAATTTCGAATGTCGCGCTGTTGCGCCTCGTGGTGTCTTCGAAATGTCGCGGATTGTAGCACTCACTTCAAATGTACTTTTTCTATATCAAAAAGATTGTGCTATTAATGCGCAGAAAAGTAATGCTGATCTCGCACTGGCATGCAGTTACATTAATGGAAGTCATTTCGAATGTGTTACTAGAACATACATTTTCTAATGTTAATGCACGGAGAAGTTGTATTGACTTGTCAGGATACGGAAGAAATCAACAGATTTTGCCGTCGTTGATGGAATTACTATGCTTTCATTAAAGCAAAGAGCTTCACATATTTTCTCACCTAGAAATCCAATGCATTCTGCTGGCGTGAAATTTGTATTTTTGTGTCAACCTCCTTGTGTTCCTTTTGGCTCAGTTATCAGGTGTTTCGTTTCCACCAATTCACAGTGTGAAGAGATATACTTAAAATGTATTTCTTCTTCACCTTTAAGTTCACATTATTATTTTCAAAATTAAAATACTTGTAAACCAATGCAATTACATGAAACTATGGATTGTTATCTCGTTTACATGTCATTTAACATTACATCAAATAACAGAACACAGAAATAAAATATACAGTTATCTCATTAACAGAAAAAAATATTAATTGCTTAATTATTCTGGTTATTCACAATGTTCATTTTTAACTTCTTCCCCTATCTAATACGACGACTTTTGCAATGAAATGTCGTTCAGTTTTAATTTGTTCGACTTTCTTCATGTAACGTCCGTCTCGCATAATAACAGTAGATCGTTGTGTTTCACCGATTAGGGAATATCAATAGCGCTGTTGAAGTGACTGTGTGAACATATCTTTATCCATCTCTCGCTTTCTGTGTACTATCAGTTATTTATAAAAGGCTATAGTTCTGCCTGGAATATTCGAAACCTTTGCACTTTCAATAAATCAAAATGTAAATCTGATTTCAAAGATCTTTTTTACACTTTGAAGTAAATACGAGAAGATACATTTCTGCGGAGTTAGTATCAAAGGAAATATTTCTGAACGATTGTTATGACAAATTGCACATATCACGTAAATTCATCCATTCACGTAAATTCATCCATTCACGTAATAGAATGTCGACAAACCGTAATGTCAAAATCGTAGCATTATTATTCTCAACATGTTTCTCCGTTGTTGCTTATTTCGCCTAGACAGGGATACCCAGTAAAAGAACTGATAACGTTCGTGCGGGGGATTCTTATGTCTACTGACACTTGCGATTGATATTCCTGAGAAAGGGTAGGTAATAGCTTGGTGTTGATTTACTTGAGGGAAACATTGATAGCATCATATTTTTATTTGTGTGATGTACCATGGAACTGTTTCCAAACTTCTCTTTGGCCACGCTGTTAAATAGGCGTCGCGTAATCACTGCTTACACGTGCCGGCAGCAGCTGCGGCGGCGTGCGAAATGTTTTTGACGAACAGCAAGTGCATTAATGGAGAACGTGTGGAATGCGCTTATTTAATAAAGTAGAAATACTTAAACAGTAGTTCTCCACGAGTGAAGTCAGTTAAGATAATTCTTATCTGCATTTGGGTGTAAAAAGTATTTTTGTAGTGGCTGGACTCAAAAACGTTTTGTGTTAATCTTGGCGAAGACAAGAGGCTCGCCGCCAACTTGGAAAGGGAGCGAAACGAGTGAAATAAACCGTATCAAATTGGCGACGTTTTGCTAAGCCAACTTAACCCCACCAACTTAACACTTAAGACCTTTCGAACCTCTACCTATTATACATCGCATTCCACACTTACGTCAATTACCCTTTTGCTCTAGCTGTTTGGCCGAAGAAGCAAAGGGCGCTGGGCGCGAGAGCCAGACATGGCGCTGCCCTCCGTAATCGAGTTAGGCGCCCACGCGCAGAGCCGTCCGGTCGCCCAGAGTGCGCTGGCTCGCGAAAGAGATGAGGCGGAGCTGCGCCGAGCGGAGGAGAAGCGAGGGCGTGGCCGTGAGTGGGGTGGGCAGGCGCCGGGCGAAGCCTTGTGCCTGGCGGCCGCGCTGCCCCTGCGGAGGCCGAGGCGGCGGCAGGGGCGGTGGGCTCAGGTGGAGTTAAAGAAGACGTCACAGCAAGCAACGCGTGTTCGGCCGCAAGGGGAACTGTGAAATGCCGTTGGACTGAGAGAAATACGTGTTTTCGAAATCAGACACATTAAGATACTCAAATCTCATGTCAGAAAGTAACTGACGCCAGATGTATTCTGTGGAATGGTAGCGAATGGTTTTCAACCTATTATCGTCAATGTTTGGGGACTTCACTATTCCCTCTAACGTGTGCGAGTATACATTTGAGAACATATCGAACTTCGGATACAACATTACTATTTTATAGTGTCTAGGCATTTCATATGTATTCTATGTAGTTCTGTATTATTGAATAAACGTGTACACGTCGTGAATAAAAAATACATGGCTGTTGGAAGGCGCAAAATGTGATTAGCTTAGTAGAAATAATCGAATAATGGATAGAAATTTATGAACTTGAAGAAAATTGATGAACTTTGGAAACCTATTATATATAATTAGTGAATTTATTGTGACAACTACAATTTATAAAGAAATACAGTAGTAAAAGGCGAATGGCTGACTTCGTTTGTCTCTTATAGCATTAAGGCTACATTTGGCCCTCCAAGAATTACCGTGAGATTATTTGACAACCAAAAGAAACTTTTTTAAATACTGATAACCAAATTACATTTCAGTGACATCATGCTCTCAATAAACCAACATAATTAGCACATTAGTAAGATCTGGAGAAATAACATTAATAATTAATTACTTGTGTATTTTATAATTGGAATATTAAAGTAAGATCACAATTTTTAACACCTCGTTTTATTAAAGGCTGGACAAAGTTATGAAGTTTTAACAACACCCCTCTGCTTCTTTCACCACACTTCATCGTTCTTTTTCTCCATCCATTATTGACTTCAGTTTCAACACCTTCGTAAAAATATCGATATAGAAAGTAGTTTAACTACTCACAAATATACGGATAATTAAAGAACTATTTCCAAATGCTAGTGGATTTATGCCCGATAAAAAACATTCTTTTGTTTTAACGGTGAAATGTTTAAAGCTATCGATCACTGCGTGAGAGTGACATTGCGTGTCACGTCGTTCTCTGATGATCCGTGCCCAGAAAGCCACAGCCTTACCGAGAATCCCTCAGAGGATGAAAAATAGATCGCGTCGGAGTCAGCGATCCGGCGACGTTCAGCCTCCGCAATCAGACGACAAACCGCCCTTGCAACTTTTCCCCTCCATCCGTGCCCCTCCCCCCTCCCGCTGGCGGTTGGAAGAAGCTGCGACTTTTGTTTTTCCTTTCTTGTCTCTCCATTCATATCTTTGTGGAAGAAAAAAAATCGGGCCCACGCGCCAGCCCTCGCTTACTAACTATATTGTTAAGACAAATTATCTGAAAATAATGTAACTTTAAAGAACATCTTCAGTTTGCAAGAATAGTAGTTGTTACTTTACTAGATAACGGTCATTAAATGTCTAACAGTAGAACTTGTGGGCGAAAACAATTCGCTCTAAGATATATATTTTGTGAATGCCAAACATGAGTGTATGCTGCAATATCGCAGTTGAAATAGCGGCTGTTCGCCACCCACAGAAGTTTTGGATGTCTGGATTTCCCGGTGTGTAGTTTGTATTTTATTGTCATACTGGAGGCTAACCGTCAAAGTGGGTGGGTCGAAACTAAATGCAACGGTAGTTGTTTTTCTTTAATGTTAATATGTTGTGTATTATAAAATTTCCCCACCAAATTGTTTGAGAAACCTCTCATTACAAACTTTTCTGTTATGGAGAGGGCTTCGTGAAGTTCGCAGTGGAAAAATGTTTTTTCTAGAAACGCTCGCACTTATCGAAAGTCTTGATTGTTAATTTTGAGAACGAAATCATTTATTACACCCTTGAATGATCTAATACTCCCTTGTAACAGCAGTTCTAAAACGTTATGTTGGAACTTCCTTTAAATTCAAAGAATTTCCAATCTCAACTATCTCTTCCCTATCTTCAAACTCTCTGACTACCGAATTTTGTTCCGCGAAATCTACCAAATTGTATCACCATTATTTTCCAAATATCGTGTTTAATTTCACAGACACGTGCAATATAAACCAAAGAAAATGAATGAGAGTAATATATTATTTTTGCATGAAATCGAAATTAATGAATTTTATATATTCTACATAGATTATCATATTTTTTACCACATTGGTACACTTTCCTCTAGGTGTTCATAATTGTAAAAGTAATCTAGCGAATGATATTTGTAAACTTTATTAATTAGTAAGTTAGGCTTATTAAAACAGTTATTGTATTATTATTATTATTATTATTATTATTATTATTGTTGTTGTTGTTACTATTAGTATTGTGATAAGTACTATTAAATGCAATGCGTTATTAAATATATAGTTATATTCAAAGTAGTATTTGCATTGAAACGTGTTGTGATGTGAAGTGGAGTGCAGTGTAATTAAATGTCGTGTATTTATTAGTTTAAAGTACAAGTAGTATTAGCAGGACAGACATAAAGTGTAGAGTTAATGCTATTATTGCCTTTATTGTCATCATCATCATAGTATTATTATTGTTGTAGTAAATTAATTTAAAGTTTAAGAGTATTAATATTCCTAAATGTAATATGGAAATTGCAATGTTCTGCCGTCATCCTACCTGCTGAAATAATAAATACCTATCTATTGCCAAAGAATTGAATAACTTATCGATAAGTATATTGTTCGGCTTGACACTCTTTTTTTCAATTTTTTTGTTACCTGTTTTTTTTTTTTTCAAAATGGAACAAGATAAATGATTATGATATGGTGGTTAAGAATTTCAATTTTGACTCAAAATCTTTGGGCTAGTCACATCAATAATCTAATGCAAATTACTTCGTCTCTTCTCAATTTTTTATTGCATTGCGGGGGTACAATTATCTGTCTGGACGCGAATTCTAGCAACCGGCTGCTGTGATTGGTAGTTTTCCATGGTTTTCCGATTAATACCAAGCGAATGCCCGAGCAGAACTCTAACAAACGGGACAAGGACCGAGCGCGATATTTCCTTCCTCTGCCTTGCCGTATCCTCACCCCTTACTTACATACACTCGCACTAAAATGTACTACCCCACCATTGGTGTCTAGATACCAGTCGGAAGCTTACAGCTTGCCCCGGCTAGGTCGGTGCCACGCTAGAGGGAGATACCTGGTTCAGGAAAATTTCTGCAATCCGACATAGATCGGCGCCAGATCTCGCCAGCCAACGGGAAAGATCACAGTCACCTCTCTCCATAAAGTATGCACTACTCTCGTACGGGACTAATGACTGCAACAGTTGACGCGCACGGAATCACTAATCAATCAGTAAAATTCAAACGTATTCGGGTTACTAATTGTTCTCGCAAACATACCGGTGACCACGTAGGATAAAGAGTAATCGTAACTCAAAACTTTAGTTCTCTGCTATTGGAGTCTTCATTCTGTCCAGTTTCGATATATTATCATTAAATGTTTCTTGTTCAACCCCCTACCGTTTCTCCTTTCATTTCTCATCTTCCTAAACACTCGCCTCCCTTTTCTGTTCTTCGTTTCTTTAGTTTTATTCACTCCTCATATCAATCATCACTTCAACCATCTTCCTCTTCTCCATATTGTTATATTGCCATTTTTCTTATTCATTTTCATTCATCCCTCTTTTCTGATCCTTTACACCTTTCAATTCGGTCAGTTCGATTTTCTTCAATTCGTCCTTTTTCATGTCATTTTCCGCGACGATTATCTCCTTAAGTTTCACTCAGCGCCCCACCTTTTACCTCGAGGCAGCTCCATTCCGCAGTCTGCGCACTAATACCCCCGCGCGCTTCCTGCACTCCGCTCTTGACTCCTCGCCCTCCCCTCCCCTCCCCTCCCCTCCCCTCCTCGTCCTATCCCTTGCGCGCTCCACCCCACGCACGGCCTCTTCGTCTGTATGCGGCGCCCGTCCCGCGCCCGCCGCCGTCGCCCCCGCCACACTCCACAGGAGAGCAGACGGGCGGGTGAGTTGAGGACTGAGGACATCGATCCCGCGAACGTGCGCGCGCGCGCTTGCGTTTCCGCCTCATTTCCATCCACCGCCGCGCCGCGCGCGTCCTCGCGGAGGCGTCCTCGCGAAGCGTCCTCGTCCTCCCGCTGCCCTCGCGGAGCCGCGACGCGGCGCCCCCCCCCCCCCCCCCCCACGCGGAGCCGCGGCTATTTACGTGATTTCTCGTAAGCTCCGGCGGAGGCGAGGCGGGGTGGGCGGAGCGGGATGGCGAGTGGCGGGACAGGGTACGGAGGGGAGGGGCGGGTCGGAGCGGAGCGGGCTTTGATGTGCCCCGGCCCGCGCCGCTTTGTCAATGACGAGATGGAGCAGGGGGGCCGATGCCTCTTCAGATATGTAAGGCGACCGCCGTTTAGCGCTTACGTTGTTGATACTTTCTTCAATCAAGGGATCAAAGCAGGATATCGAGGAGAGAGGGCAATGTTTATTTGGGATTACACGATATAATCATTAAAATTAAGCAATTTTTCTCGTGATATTCCTTATGTAATAATGATGTTTAAATATCACACAAGTGAAATTGGCATTACCATGCAATTTTTTTACCTCTCAATGTTTTTTTATAAAATATTATGTGGTTAGTGGTTTGCTTGTGTCTTTCACTCCAGAAGCAAGCAATCGATTTGATTGGCATGTAATCATGACTCTAGCGCAAATCGATTACTGTCACGACAGTCTGTTTTATTGTAAGCAGGCTGCAAGTGAGGTAAATATTGAATAAGTAAATAATAATGTTATAAAAATACATTAATAGAAATTAATTTTACAATACTTTGTTTTTTATTAATCTTTACAGTTTCAATAATTGTGTAATCAAAGTTCATATTCAAGGAGATAATCATCCATCCTTTGAGGGACCAGTGCTCCTTGGATTCCAATATCATTCTTTCTTCATATTTTATGAGAGGTTGCAACTAAAATTACGAAAATTATATTTCTAAACTTTTCTCTTTTACATCAGTAACTCACAACTGCATCGATAATTTAGGACGACGATGGAGTCGGTCATATATCACTGCATCAAACTTTAAGGTCGCAATATGGTAATTTGCTAACTTTCCCCAAGTGGATAAGTTCCGAGTATTTACATTTAATGCAATACAACCATATCTGTCAACGTGATTCCAGAGTAGCATTACATTACATGTTGGAGCAGAAGAATTACAAAAGCTATTTGTAATGACCGTCAATATAGCATCCTCAAACCCTGAACAAACCTAAAGAATCATTTGTATTGCTCAGTTGCCTTCAGGGAGTAAATTGGTAACTTCATGTTTCCAAAATATTGCTCTTCAGACGAATGCTCACCTTGTGTTCTTCCTCCACCTTCCGCCTCCACTAGTGAACAAACAGAGCTGTCATTGCCCACATCCTTCACCCGCAGCCCGAGAAATTGCTCCTGGCACGGTAAAGCACTCGCGTTCTTCCTGACGTCACAGATATTAATGAACGTCGAGAAATTGGGAGCCGGAAAAGACGAATCCACCGCTCCCTCTTCCGTCGTCCTTGTCTTCGCAGCCACTGCCTTCCCCTTGCTTCGCTTCCACCCCCTCCATCACCACCACCACCGTTTCCTCCGTCGTGCCCAAAGATGCTTCCACATCCACCTCACTTTCTTTTCCGCCACTTTTCTTCTCTTCCTCCATCGTCTATGTCCTACGTCTAAGCGTGCATCTACGCCTTAGCATCCAGTCACCATCTACGCTTTCACCGTCACCGACATATATCAATTCCTTCATTGCCACCGGGACAAGCACCATCGGGCAATACCTAGACAACGATACTGTCACCTCGAACTCTACCCCCACTCGAAACCGTCTCTAACTCTCCCTCCACCACCCCCTCTGTCATCATCCGCAACGATGCCCCACCCCTGCTGTCACTTCTTCGCGGCGCGTCGGAAAGTTCGGCCGCTCGCCCTGGGCGAGGCGGCGACGCGCGCTCGGGCCGCGTCGCGTCGTGACGCGAGGGGGCGCAAAAAGCGAGGCGCGCGGGCGGGCGGGCGGGCGGGCGGGCGCGCGGGCGAACGGACAGACAGACGGATGGGGAGCACTCAGTCATACGCGGGGCGGCCGTTCCCCGCGAGGGCCTCTGATTGCCACTCGAGCCTCGCCGCCGCCGCCGCCGCCACGGACGCCCGCACCCGATCCGCCGTACTTAATATTCCCCCACCCCCCGGCGCGAGCCCCGCGCACGCGCTCCCCCCGCCGCCCCGCCCCGCCCCCCAATCCACCCGCTGCGCTGATCCCGTGTAATTGCCCCCTGGGCCCCCTCGGGGACCCCCACCCCCCACCTCGGCGCCCGCGATCGCCCGAGGGCCCACAAATCACCGCCGCAAACTTTATTTTTATCTCCGCCGGGACGTCTTCTACCCTCGCTCCTTTTTTTTAACGGGGTGAAAAATGTGCCCCCGGGCTCCGCCGGCGCGGCGGCGGGGGCGGCGGCGCGGGCGGAGGCGTCATCGCGCCGCTGCTGACGTCACGCGCGGGCCTATCGCGCCCGTCGCCGCCGAGACGTCCCGAGCGGCGTCCGCGGGGGTGTATTATTGTCCTTATGCACTCGACGCGCGTCGCGGCGCCGCCGTAACGACGTCACGCGTGGCACGCGACGCGCTCGTCGGCTGTCTTCGCCGCCCCCGTGGCGCGGCGCAGCACGGCCCGTCGCGACACGTGGGGTGCGGGGGGGGGGGGGGAGCGGGTGGCGGCGCGCGACTGCATGCGCGCGCCCGTTAAGGCTTCCGCGGGGAATCGAGTTTCTCGTGATGGTCTTGCGCAAGGGGAGTTGTGCTTGTAGGTATGCTACGTATGTTTCCGAGGGAAGGAACCTGGGCAAGTGTAAGAAATCCAACTACGCATATATGAATTTTACGAAAGATACAGAAGAAACTGTGCCTCGCTTAGCACATGTTGTATGCTAGAAAATAAGAAAAATCGGGAAAAACTTTTTATGCGCTCATGCACCATGTCGAGAAGGCGCCGAGTGTAAGCGGAATAAGTGAATGTTCTGTGAACACAGTAGAACATTTGTAAGATTGCCCATACGACAATTTCAGCACCGTGGCCTGCGGTTCTTTCTTCAGACTTTTCAGTTGACTAGATGCACGCGTGGTGATGACTAACTAGATACCTCATCTTACCTCTCGGATGTTTTTTTGAACTTGCTTATTCCAATGCAAAGAGATCGAATGTCGGAAGAAAGCGCAATTTATCTATTTTTCTTCTTTGTTCAGAGTTTTTAGATATACTAGCAAATAAGATAGAGGAAAATCTTCATGTCGGAAAATCCAAAAATTCAATCATGTTCGATTCTATTGCCTAGAGATGTCTGATACATATTTTAATTTTTTAGGGTTTTTCTACGGCATATAAAGACTTTTTCATTCTTATAAAATGACTATACATAGTTTATCAAAAACAGATTGATTTATTGCAGCCATGCCTGAACAATCGTCTTTGCAATTTCTAGCAATAAAAATTTGCGTATTTTTTGCTATTTTAGTGCCATGTGTTTAAAAAAGTATGAATGTTTACACAGAGATAACGGAGATGAAAGAGGGAGGAGGTTCTTGACTATTGTTCGGACAAAAAGTTTGGCAATGCCGCTACATAAACCTGACAATAATTTCAAGTATATTTGAGAAAATCCTTTTTATAGCCTGAAGGAATTAGAACTATTACATAAAATATTGATGAAGATCAATAGTGTTTCATTTACAATGTAATAACTACCTGAATAGTAAATATAATAAAAAATATGTTTTTGCTCTTTACTACTTTTAATCGTTGTATTACTTAGGTACGAAACATATGTATACGTGTGTGCTTCCAAAATTTCCAAACACCAATCTACAGAAGCATCCTGTACCAATAAAAACATCATATTTGATATTATTACTCTTACAAGTTGGTGTACTATGTGCGCTCAGAAGTTATCGAAATCGACGAATCATTGTGATTTCCGTAGACAACTAAAATAATTTCTGTAATGCAATTTGTTTTGGAACAAATAACAGACCATATTAGAAAAGTTAAAATCAAATGGATGTTATAATTGAAATTGCTACGGGATACAATTAGTTAAAATTTAATTTTAACTTTGAATGTTATTGTTTTGTAATTTGATTTCACACCGATTCAAATTGATTTTCGGAATGCAAATTAAGTTTTAAAATTCGGAACTCATTGCAGCATAACGAACAAGCATTTTTTTAAATATAATATTTCATAGATATATTATAAAAATAAAATAATTGTATGATATATAAACTTTATTTCTTAATTTTAATGTAAACCATTACGAGTACTAATGTAAGCTCTTTATTTACTCCAAACTATTCCGACTATCGTGAAGTCTGTGTTTAAAGATATTGTTAACCACAGTTTCGTAGCACATTTTTAGAAATAGTATACGGGTATTTCGAATCATCAAAGCAATTAGATGTCAAATATTCAGTTTGAGGAATCTTTATTTACCAAGGCAATTTCTATGAATCAATATATTTAAGCATTTCTTTTCTAATGATGTTTTAGAAGAAATTGTTATATTTTCATATCGGCAAGCTGACGGACGCTTAAACGCATTTAGCAGCCCGAGAAGGGATTTTTTAATACCCAATTTTACAATAAAACGCTGTAATCCTATATTACATTCTTCTACATCACGAATAAGATAATAAATACATATTCTAGGAATGTCTAGCACATGTCATTGATATTTCGCATCTCTTCTAACGGTAACCAACTCCTACTGCCTTATTACTGACAGTTACAATTATTGTCTGTAGGCATTCGATCGCAACACGTGTAAATTTTTATATATCTCTCTCGTCTCAGGCTATTACGTGGCATAATTCTCAAATTATTCCTGTCGACTAAGCCTTTCCGTCCACCCACCCCCCACCCATCAGACCAGCGATCGTGCAATCCCGCCCGCTACCTGCTGAAATATCTCGCGCGCCCGTCGCGTCGTTTCCGCGGATTAAAAAACGGGCGGGATTAGCGCGATTCGCTCCCGCGAGAAGACGCACACCGCCGCCGCCGCCGCCGCCGCCGCCGCCATCGCCGTCGCCATCGCCTCCCGAAATCTGCGGGGCGGGCGCGATAATGGGGCTCCCGTCGCCCGCGGGGCGATAGCAGCCATACAGTGGGCCCGGCTGAGGACCGAAAGGGAGCATGACGTTGCGTATGTTCTGTGATTTTCTAAGCGAACATTCGACCACCAATATCTTTGAAAATATTTTAATCGTGTGGATCGTGGGAGCGTGTGGATCGTTTAAACGTGGGTTTAATCGTTCGGACATATTTTAATAGTGATTACTCCTCGAATTAGATTACAATGGTTTTCCAAAATGTAGATTATTGTCTATAGTTTCCGGTTGCGTCATCTGATATGGTTAATAGTCCCGTAAGTGTAGCGCATGCTTTATCACTAGGGGTTGGCGAACGGGGTGAGCTCAATAAGTGAATATGCATATTAACAAATGAAATATTTCTATTTTTTGTCAAAATTGAAACTTTCATTGTTTTCTATTTCTTCCGAGTTCCTGGATTTGCATGGAAACCATAGACATATCCCTTATGCCCGGAATGCGCACAGTTTTCTTTTAATTTCGGAGCGCATAGGAAATTAATAATATAGATTATTGATAGAATATCGGGGAACGTCCGGTACTGACGAAGTATTTCTGGTTGATGCCACATGGGAACGCCCAGTATTTCTGGATGATGTAGAGTATGCCACATGGGAATGAAAATCAGCTCATCGCGTGGTCGTGAGGCTGGAAGTAGGAATGGATTGTGGAAAGGAAACATCTTGCGCATTCTATGGTCCATTGCCTACTGTTCTGTTTTGGTGCCCACCAAGAGTTGAAAACCGAAACGACCAATCAAAATCAAAAATTCTCATCCAGGCTTGGACTCTTTATAATCGTTTCAAGAGTTACAAATAACCAAAACCCAATTTCAATCGAACGAATTTTAATTTATTTTTACCGAAAATTAATTTAATATCATTTAAAATAAACAACCACTACTCGTAAATTAATCGGTTTATCTATCATATTCTATTTCGTAGATGTACTGCCAACTGAGGGCTGACTGTGCCACATGGGATGAGAATGTGCCACTCTCCATTGGCATCCTATTTGCAGGTATAAGAACTTAGCTTTTTTTAACTTGCAAAAAGTATTATTTGTTCAAATAATAACAAAGTCCTTATACCAGTCAATACGATGCTAATATGTCAAGAAGTGGAGCCTAGCACATTCTCGTCCCATGTGGCACAGTCTCGCCCTGTTTGATGGTATGCCCTTTGTGGTAACTGACCAGTTTTCACCTTTTCCGTTCTCGCTACGTGCGTTTCTTTGTCCGTTTCGT
Source organism: Gryllus longicercus (assembly GCA_038098605.1). NCBI lineage: Eukaryota > Metazoa > Arthropoda > Insecta > Orthoptera > Gryllidae > Gryllus > Gryllus longicercus. The sequence goes on from JAZDUA010000154.1 coordinate 1,693,242, forward strand.
GCCAGTGTGCAGCGGGGCGGGGGCGGCGCGCGCGGTAAATCGCGACAGCCGCGCCGCCGCTGCCGCCGCTGCCGGCATTAGCATGCAAATCGCCCGCGCTGCAGATCGCCCCGCCGATCGGGCAAAGACGCCGCCGCTGCCTCCGCAGTCGCAGCCGTCGCCACCCCTGCCCCGCCCCTTGCGCTGGAGTGCGGCTGGAATGGGGAGAGCGGGAATACGCCGCTGTTGGCGTCCGGTATCGGTTATGCCTTCAACGCCTGCCGGATGCCTTCAACGCCAATTTACCGTCTTCTGCCGATAGTCTAATCACTGTACCGTGATTGCCGTGCGCATTAACGCACTTTCATGGTCGCTTTGTCCTCAAAATATATCACTGTTTCCTCTACTTCTACTTCCAGTTTCAAGTCCTGTCGCAGTTGCTACACCCCTGCATATGCCACGTGTATCCATGTTTTGATATGTTACTGTAATTAACGATTCAGCGTTGACGATGCATGTAAATCCTTACTGACCTATACTTCTCTACTGTTGTTCTCTTTATCATTCGAATATCTACCTTTGATTTACCCTTTTCTTGTTTTATCACTTTCTTCTCCATACTTTTTCTTCTCTGCTATTTCGTCACGTTAAGTTCCCATTTCTACCCCGCTCTCTTAACACTGTAGCAGCTGATGCTCCTGGCGCGTTTCCCCCACTTGTCTCCCTTTCTCTCTTTCTCTCTCTCTCGTTATCCGACTCCATATCCTTTCCTTCCATTAATGCAGATGTCACCACAGCTACCGCTTCTGCCGCGTCGCCACCGACGCGCAGTGGCTTCGCGCTCTCGAAACACAATTTACATTTTCATGGCTTTTTGAACGGCCAGATAGACGCGGTGTTGGCGAAGGAGGCTTTCCATCAGCCGGCGCGGCGCCGCCTCCGTCGTCGCTATCAACAGCTGCTACTTCTGCCACCGCCTCCGCGCGCCTCACCCGCGGGCGCCTGCACCCAAGGGATTTAGGGGCGCGCCAACTCTTTAGTTTCCTATTGCCGCAGTTAAAAGCCCTTGCGCGCGTGTATTTATGCGCGATGTGGAGATCGTCATGGCGCGTTGCATTGCCGTCGCCTCTTCTCTCGGTCTCCGTTGTTGACTTCTACATCTGTTTCCGCTTGCACCTCTTTCTCCACTTGCTGCGCCATTATCGCCGCGAGTAAACCCCACACAAGCATCATCTCCTCCTCCATCAACCTCTGCCATCTTTTCAAACACCACCATCTCACAATCACCCCACACCATTACCACTTGCGTCACCAACTTCAAGGACGACACCATCACCACCACCACCACCACCACCACCACTACTACTACTACAATCTTATCATTTTCATCATCATCACTACATACATCAACAAAAATGGTGACACCTCTGTATGTGTCGCAATTGCATTACTACCATTGTAAGCTCGCCCAAAAAGCTACATTACCATTTGTGGCACCTCAAGTTCCATCACTAGATTACCGAGAGGGCTACGGCCTCTTCATAGTCACCACCACCATAATCGACTTTTCAGCAACCACCACAAGAGTCGTCACCACCACCACCACCACCACCACCACCACAACCACCACCACCACCACCACTACCACCATCACCACCATCACCTCACCCCTTGCTCTTGCACGACCACCCTTGCCAACGCCTGCTCTTCGGGGTGGTGCCGATCCTTCACGCAAATTGCGAGGGGACGCGACTGAACACGCCCCGCCCCTTTCGTAACACGCTTCGAGATGCGAGGCAGCCGCCGCCCCACGCCGCCCCCGGAGTGCCGTTCAGAATGGGTTCTTAAGCGCCACGGAAGAATGGGTGTCCCGTTATGTAGTTCGGAGGCTCTGCAGAGTGGGTAGACGTTCGCTGTCGCGATATTTATTTATGGATGAGATGGTATCTGTCGTGTCGTTACAAATGGTTTGCAATGTCGTAGCATGTATTACCGTTATAGTTCAGGAGTTATTGCTCGTCTGACTGATAATAATTCTAGAGGTTTGATATGCGTTCTGTAAAGGGTATTAGGAGAGTCATTGTGCTTTCTAACGTTTACCATAATTTAACGATTTAGTGATTTAATGCAATTAGTGTTGTTTGATTCGATTATCATTATACGTTCAAAGCAAATACTTTGTGCCGCCATGTAATACATACAGGGACTCCATGGAGGAAACGTCAAAAATATGAAAATAAGCTCTTAAGTTAATTTTGAACAGATTTTGTTTAATAAACTATTTGGATATTCCGAATGGTAGAGCTGCAAAAGGCACTCAAAAAGTTGGTTTGAAAAAGTTGTTTTTAGGCACAATTTACACTTCAAAAGCATAGAAACACTCCAGAAACATGTAGATTGTTTCTTATTTACAAAATAAATGAATATATTTGTTGAGAAAGAAAAATTAACCCCGAAATAAAAAAGCCCTCTATTTACATAATTCGACTGCTTTTTGACTTCTCGGTTAATTTTTCTTTCTGAACAAATATATTTATTTATTTTGTAAATAATAAATAATTTACATGTTTCAGGAGTGTTTATATACTTCTGCAATGCAAAAATTTGTCTAAAAAGATATTTTTTCAAACCAACTTTTGAGTGCTTATTGTGGCTCAGCCATTCAGAATATCCAAGAACTTTAATAGACAAAATCTGCTTAAAATTGTCTTAAGCGCCTATTTTCGAATTTTCGACGTTTCTCTCCGAACACCTACATAAAAATTAAATTGTTCTAATTTCAAACGTCGATTATTGATAATGCGTACAGTTTCTTCAATTGTGTGTACAAATAAGTGCGACAATAAGTTTCTTTGGGGTATCATTCGGATGCAATGACCGTTGTTAAAAATGTTCAAGTAAAGATATAATGAAACCCTGCATTTCGATTATTTTTAATGACGCTCATAGATCATTCAATACGTTCTGGAATAGGTGAACTCTTTTCATATTGATTTTTGTTTCTGTGTGAGAGAAATTGACCCGAAGGATTGGAAGTGAACAGCAATTGCATGCTAATAGTGTTCTGGTAAAACCAAGGAGACAATCAGGTTATGCTCCTCTCTGCATGACGACCTTGAAGACCCACTGCTCCCGAGACGCTGTATTTGCGACCGTCAGTTACGATTTTATTCATCACTTGCTCTTCTCAAACGACAATAAACGTCTTTAGAAACACTTAAAGGTAATGATATATTATACCCTACAGCGGTTGGTAGCATTGCTTATTCGTTTTACTAAGGGGAACGTTAGAAAGTGAATGTATGGAAATACGATGCAAATCGTCAGTCACGAGGGTAACAAATTCTTTGTCCTTGGAAATAAGCTCCTGGCATCATGTATACGTCTTTCAGGTGCAAACATTAGTTGGAGATAATCTTTTAAAGTACTAGAAAAGAATACTAAAACGAATTCAGAAATTAGTAATATTAAAATATCTTGTACATCATTAGCAATAATAATATTAATAATAATAATAATAATAATAATAATAATAATAAATCAGCTACACATATTAACATCTTTTACGTTTCTTGTTGTTCATATATCCAAAATTTAATGAGAATATTGTCACATGAAAACAATTAGTGACGGGCGTTCTACATCTATATCAACGAATGAGTAATCGGATAATGTTTTTATTGATGATAAACTGGAACGAATTAAAACAATTTAGATTCCGTGTATCCCTAAGATATTGATTAAATTTACAAAATAATGTAATAATTCGATATTTTTGATTCTGGTTTTAATATAACCCGAAAAATTGTGATTAACACGAAATAACTTATCACGACCTGATAATGCGGCCATTTTGAGCCGCAAAAATGTTAGTGAATTTGAAGATAATAAAATATTTCTGTTTAAAAAAATAGTTTTTGATTCACTTTAAAAATCCTGTCGTACACTAATGAGATGATCTCTCATAAGCATAACGTATCTACTTGAGCTAGGGACAATAACGTATTTTATCATCTTGTGGAAATTATAATTGTATCCAAGGTGAGGGCTTAAGAGACTACAGTCCTTCCGGAACTGAAAGAATCCTACGTAATATAATACGAAATGAAACCTTGCTGTTGAAAATGGTAAATTACGTGACTTTTAGAAACATGTGATGACTTAAAGAGAGAAACTGACTTTTTTAAATTTAATATCTATTTATCTTGTCTATAATCGTATGAGTAGCCATCACAGAAAATACACACATATACTGAATTTGTTATACTAAATGTAAATGAATATCAAAAATGAATTATATTTACATCTTTCACTTCTCTAGGAGTGGGAAATGTGCAATAATATTTTAAATTAGTGGGAGGTTTAGTTTTCAATGTTATTATTTCGAACTCCTCTGAAAGAAAATACTTACGATAGCCATGTCTTCAACTTCAGAAAACCCAAAAGCTGTGTACTCGTGATGATGACATGGTAGTTTTGCGAGCATATGACTATTGTGAACGAGCACACCAACCATCAATTCTACACACTGTGGGAACTATTCGTTTGTGTTCTCCTCCGGCCCTGCTCTGTCGTGTCCTTTCCCTTTGCCTCTCCCTCTCCCTCTCTCTCTCTCCATCTCTATCTCTATCTCACACACACACACACATAGCCCCCACATACACAAAATATATCCACAAGCAGCTAAACCCATCTACCCACACACATACACACACACGCATATATATATATATATATATATATATATATTGTATATATTATGTATATATATATATATATATATATATATATATATATATATATATATATATATAAGCACGCTGCTCAAACGATCCTTCAGTGGCCATGTCTTTCGTCTGCCTGTCTGTGTCTGTCTAGCTGGGCCTGGGTGTGTCTGTGTCTGTCTCTCCCTCTCTCTTCCTCCTTCTCTCACTCACTCTCACTCTCCCTCTCTCTCTCTCACACACACCCACACACACACACACTTAACACACACAAGCACTTGCGTGGCCAGAGGGCCTAACGATGAAATCCCAAACGTCCCGTGTGCAGGCTTCGTTACTGGACGCACACGCTAGCCACTAAGCCTTCAAAACCACAAAATCGTGAAGCCTCCCTCTGCGCAGCGGCGGCGCGGTGCCCTCCGACCCCGCGGCCGCGGTTAGCTGCGTCCCCGGCGGCCGCGCGGGTATTTTTAGCCGCGCTCCGCTGACGCCGCGCGTGGCCAATTCGCGTCAATTGGGCGCGCGGCTCGGGTTCTCCCGGGGCGGCGTCGCCCGCCCCCGCCCACTCCGCCGCGACACACATACGCGTGCAAAGGAACGGAGAGGTTATTTAAGGAAGAGTGGGTGATGAGCAAAAGACTTGTTAACATCCCGGGCTTCGTTTGTGCAGTGTGCTTGTGTGTGTGTTTGTGTGTGTGTGTGAACGCGCGTGCGTCGGGCTGTGACCGCAGAACATAACTATTTCATGGATGCGACATCGCTCACAATACATGCATGCAACACGTAATTAATATTAAAAACTTAAAACTTTGTTAATTCTGAAATGTTACAATAATTTAAAAAACGATTTTTAATTAATTATATTCGCCCGAAGGGAAATGGAAGTAATTTTCCGTGTATATTAATATTTATAACTGAGATTTAACCAACAATACGGAGGCAAAACTACAGAATGACACAGACGTTCTCGTACTAGTGTCCTCTTATTTTGAGTCTTTCAATTTTGTCCCACCCTCTTCTCAGCTGCTATCTATTGGCGCCTATAAGGCAAATCTGCGCTTTTTGCGGTACCTTCCGAGCCTCTGGGGTCAGTCCTTGTGAAGAGCAACTTCTCCGGACCTCGTATCGGCCTATCTCGGCCCTACAGTGTTACAATTTTTCCCATGGTGTCTCTTGACCCCATCCCGGTGCTCAATGGTGTATCCAACATTGTTCTTGATCAAAGGATCCAGTTCATCAATTACAGTTACAGATTGCTCACATATCACTCACACAATTACTTGTTAGGCCAAGAGAATAAGGAAGGATTTAGGTGTATGTGTAAAACAGGAGGGACTCGGAATGCCCCATATGCCACGCTCACTTCTTAAAACTTTGGTACCTATACCGGGTTTCAAACACGCAGCCTTAGTATAGACGTAATTGGTATCACCTACTCAAAGACGGTGAGTCTTGAGACCAAATTCTATTAGTTATATTAGTGAACGTGTTACTATCATGTTCCATAATAATTTTATAAAACAAATAAAAATATACTGACCTTTTTATTCATACGCCGCCTTTAGTGTGCGTTGCAGCATTGAACCTGAATGCTGCAACAGTGCAAAAAAAGTTTCTTTAGCATTAAATTCTATAAATATTGTATTCGGTAATGAATAAGGTTTTCAAATTCTCTACAAAAATGTTGTAAAAATATTTACAGAATGTATTAGTTAACACAATGGGTTAGTTTTACTTTTATGTACTATTTACATTGAATAAATTGTGTTTTATCAAAATCGTTTTCTCAATTTTTTGCTCTCTTAGCAGTAAAATTGGGCCATTATTTCATGAATGGCATTCAAAAGTGAAACCTGAACGTACATGTATATCTTCTTTGAAAATTTGGAAACTCTGTAAACTTTGCTGATTATACGTAATTTTCGATTCATTTTCACAGAAAACTTTTGAGTTTTCGAAAAACATTACAAATAGTTTGAAGACCTATTTACAAATGCAATAAATTATTAAAATGGCTGTACTATAAATGTTAACGATGTGAAAAAATTCTAAATCTGCGCTGTTGAAGAATGAAACGTCGATACTGCGATGGTTGTACACACTGAGAGCGAGCCCGTCTACCTTGTCTTCGCACGACGGTACGTGTCTGCGGCCGTGTCTACTTATACGGCTGCCGTATACTTACCGCCCGCTCGGTGGCTGCCGTGCGGCTCGCCGCAGAGCAGCGGTGCCCCGCCTACGTAGCTACCGGCGGCGGCGGCGGCGGCGGCGGCGTGAGCGTTGACGCCTCACCTTGAACCACCCGCGGTGGCCGCAGTGGAGCGGGCAAGGGTACGCCAGGGGGAGGCAGCGGTGGTGGAAACGACGGTTGTAACTGCGGACTGCGGCGAATTGATGAAGGGAAAATCCCATAATGCCGCAAAGCCGAGGCGACCCCTTTAGTAAGGGAAATGAGTGGCGATCTGGATTTGTTCTACACAAAGATCACGATTTTATTAATATTAGTTAAGTATATGCAAAGTAAGTGTATATTTTATTCGTAACACGGTGAATAAAAAACCAATGTTACATTAGAATTATACATTATCTTTGGCAACCGCTGTCTTTATAAGTGCGGCAACTGCGATTACGACAATATGTCAATGCTGTCTCTATGGGTTTGTCACAGAACTTCTTTGTCGCGGTAGCAGTGATAAGTTTTATAAGCTGAGGTGACGTTGGTGATAGTGACATTGGACGAGGATAGGGATATGAGACAGCAACGGTGACAGTAATGGCGGTGGAGTTATTGGTGATTGTTACGAGTGGCGAAGGCTACAGCTACGGAGGTGTCTAAGCATGAAGCTTCGTAATTCGCACGGAGGTTATGTTAGTAGCGGTCTTGACCATGGCATTGGGGTCGACAGAAACGGAATCGTTGGTCTGGTGATGGTGGTGGTGTACTCGGGGAAAGCAAGTAATAGAGGCATTAGGGGCAAGTACAGTAACAATATCAAAGATGATGTGTCAAAGTGCCAAAAACAGTGACATTGTCTAATGCAACGACCGTGACAAGTGGCTGTGACAGTAACGATACGCCCGTTGCAGCAACAGAGTGCGCCCTTTCCAGGAGGCGATGTGCGCAACGAGCGCGGTGGCGTCGGCGGGGGCGTCGTTGGCGGTTACTGTGGCTGGTTGCGGCGGCGGCGGCGGCGGCGTGAAGCGTCGGTGGCGATGGCCGAGGGTGGCGGTCCAGTGCTCCCTCGAGACTCCTCCTTTCCCCCCCCCCCCCCGCTTCCCTCGGCCCTCCTGGCCGCCCGTGGCCGCGCTGACCTCTCCGTCGTCCATCACCGCTGACGGCGCCTCCTCGCCGCTCTTCCCCACGCGGGCGGGAGGGAAATTGATTGCTTTCGAAGCCGAGCCCCGGAGTCGAACGCGCAGCCCGGAGTGCCGCGCCACGCCACGCCACGCCGCGCCGCGCCGCCTCCGACCAGAGGCTCTCGCCCCCTCGCGGCGTCACAAATGAAACAGACAAAAAATTACACTTGGAGACTAATCTTCTCGTAATACTTCATCAACATGGTAAAATATCTCAACCCTAATGTACGTGTTACCCAATAGTCCCTTAATCGATAGATGGCAAGAGGTGCAGCCAGAAAGTAGATTTCGTAAGTCGTCAATAAAAAAAAACCGATATTTCATGGAACAACTTTACTGTAGCGGAGAGAGCACAAGTTGCACTGTTTTCCGAAAGAGTCACCACCAGAATTAAGAAATTTGTCATACCGTGGGATCAACATTTGTATCCCTCTGTCGTATCCAACTGACGCCTGGGATAGGTACTAGTGATGGACACTCAAGTGAAGTCAACTCAATGTCGCTGTGATACGCGCAATGCTGACCGGATTGGAATTTCTTGAGAAAAGATGAAAATCGTTGGAGAAGATCCGCACTATAGGGTGGATAAATCTCAATATCCTGTCATGCATACTGTCGTTAAAACTCAATGTGGCTTAGATTCAATATTTCCTGGATCTTAAAATGGAGTATAGAAAGTCCCATTCGCAGAAATAGTTTATATATGAATTCAAAACTTTCAACGGAGGCGTTGCAGCTCTTCCGTCCTCCTTAGCCGCCTAGGTTGGTTTTTACTTTATGATTTATTTTACTAAAGATGGCTCACTTGAAGATAGTGGAACGCTATAAGCTCCAGCTACGTCGCTACTTCATCGTTCTTGGCGCCCGAGCTGCATGCATCACCTTCCTACGGCGGAACGACCTTTTTGCTTGGAAGAGTGTGTTTGCTTGAAAGAATTTAGGAAGACGTTCTGTATCTCTCGTGACAGTCGTCTCCAATATTTACATCAGAGAGAGCTACTTTGACTTGCAATGGGACGGAAAGTCCGTTATGAAAATTAATAGAAATCCCACGTCAAAACATTATGTTAGATTCAACATTCATTCTATCCACAAAATATTGTATGTTACGTAGAGGGATGTATTCGCCTCATGTGCGTCCGCAACCTCGACCACGACAATGTCACACACGTTCTTCACATTCTGCGATGCATACATTCGCCTTCCTTCGCACAAGAAAAAGCATTCCATACATTCTCTGAGAATTATGGCTCTCTAAGAATGAATTATTTCCATACATTCATTATTGGCTCATCCTGATAGTTGCCATTCTGGATGGCGACGGAACGAAGAACCACGAAATGAACTGAAGTTATCTCCTTTCCCTGAGAAGAGCTTGGAAAAAATCTAAGATCACTCGTTTTGTAAACTTTATATACCTTTGCGACATTTGCAACATGAATGTCATGTTCTCCAGCCCCTCGATGTAGATTTGTAGTAGTTGACCTTTTATTTTTGCAACTTTCTCTGTGCGAAGAGCGCCTATTTAGGAGAAATCACAGTAAAATAAAATCTCAATCGTATGGCACACAAAATCAAATTATTAACTTGTTTTTTATTCCATACAAAAGAGTATACTCTTTAAAATGAATCAATAATACATTCAAGTACTATCAAATAACTATTTATCAATTCGCTTTTTTGTTCTTTCTTCTTTGTGCCTTAAAGCTGCGTTGGTGCTTGGCGACTTGAAATGAAGAAAATGCTCTCAATGAAATATGTTTATTTATTCACATTATTATTATTATTATTATTATTAATAAGACTTCAGGCCAACGTCTCTGATAAATGTATTATCAGGCAGCTTATTAAAGAACATTGGTATATTTGCAAGCTCTTATTCTTGAACATACCATTCCATTCTTATAGTTTAGTATTAGAAAATAATTGTGTATTTGAAATGGTTGATGTGATCTAATGGCTAGGTGAGCTGTTTTTGAATGATTGCAAGTCGGTAGTATATAAATATCAAATTTAATTTTGATATTCCAATCCCTCAGTGTAGCCTGAAATATTCAACTGTTTGGTTCACTTCTAGATGAATGAATAAATCAAAGAATGTGCACTTTTTAAATATAGTTGTGATCCAATAATGAATGTAAGAGCTATTCTCAGAAAATGTAAGGAATGCTTTTTCTTGTGCGAAGGAAGGCGAATGTGGAGAACGTGTGTGACATTGTCGTGGTCGAGGTTGCGGACGCACATGAGGAAAAATTACATCAAACGCTGGAGCGTGGCGTCGGGAGGGGAGGGGAGCGAAGATGCGGAGGACGAGGGGGAGGAGGAGGAGGAGGAGGAGGAGGAGGAGGAGGAGGAGGAGGAGGAGGAGGAGGAGGAGGAGGAGGAGGAGGTTGCGGGAGGGGCGGCGGAGTTCGCGCGCGCCGCGCCGCCTGCAGACCTCATGGCAATTGACCCGGCGACCCGGGTTCGGGGAAAAGAGCTATTCCTGGTTGGGCGTCAGCGCGGGCGCGCTCCCGTTCGCCTCGCGCCCCGCGTTTCGCCTCACGTGGGCCCCTGCTCCCCGGGGGCGCCGCGCCGCCCCGTTCACCGCGCACCGCCACCAGACGCGACGCGACGCGACGCGACGCGACGCGACGAGGCGCGAGGATGAGACGCCCGCGCGAAAATGCAGCGCAGCGCCGGAAGCGGTGCAAGGACACGGTCACGTGGCAAGGAAAACGTTCGAAGCGTAGTTGTCACTATTGTTATTACAACGACAAATCAAGGGCAATTGTTAAATAGTAGGTATTTGGCATTTTGGGACGATTGCCCGACGATGCCGGCCAGTTAACGGTGCTCCCCATGCCTGGACCTGGTTTATTTCCACGATTGAGGGGTGAAAGAGACATGCGGCGGACATATAGAAGCAATTCAACTCCCAATTAATTAAAAAAAACATATATTACTAATTTCCTAGCCAGAAAATTAAATTCAAACAAGCTTTGCAACCTCGGTCCATTGGTTACGTTATATACCTAGGAAGTAGGGAACAAAACAAAAAAATGAAACAGTTCCGATTTTCAGTGAAAAATATAAATATTTCGTTTCGGCTGCACTCTTTGACGCATTCTGACTGAATTCTCATACTCAGTGTGCTCAGTGTGTCGCTGCCTACGTTATAGTTGACGTCATGCGACAGCAAAGTTCCTATAAAGAGGCCGACAGCCATGAAATATTTGCTATTCACGTGCTGCATTATGGAACAGCAACATTTTGTATATTTTTGTTATCTAAAATGATATTTGTATCTGTATACACAATATCATTGCAATATTCGTGAATATTGTTTTTGTTAAAATAATTAATTTGTTGTTGTATTCGAGATGTGTTCATGCTCCTTTTCGAATAATATTTTTTTTCGAATTTCGTAAATATTGTTATTATTATTGATATTATTATCATTGTTGTTAAATATGTGTAGTGCCGAGAAATCCTTCTAGTTTAGGGCATATCACAAGTGATGACTGTGGATTCAACTGAAACTCGGCTACAGAAAGGTTTATTCAGTTGTATCAGCCGACGTTTCGTCAATGTAAACTGCGCTAAAGAGTTCTATATTTGTAAATTTTACAAATTTACGAAACTCTGGCTGATACAGTGAACAACAGATCCGCTGCTAGCTTAGTCGGGTTTCTGTCATTTCTCTGAATCTTATTCCAACTTTCCTTTATGTTGTCATTGTAATGTTCTGGTGAACACTGACAAAGTTAGCTTCAAACACAGAAGAACCTCGCTTATCTGAACCTCACAAATCCGAAATATCTGATAACCCGAACAAAACTCGGAAAGTAGTGTAAAGGAAGGTTTGTAGAATTACTGTCGAACTGAACAAATAATTATTGAAACACAAGTTGCGAAATGAAACGTTTATTGCACTTTTAACTACGATGTATATCATATGTTTATGTAGCAGTAATTTTGACTTAGAGGAACTTGCAAATTCGGTAATCTTCTTTTACCATAAGGAACTGAATCTGCTTGATGCTGCGATGTGATGATGCGATCGCTTTGCTTCGTTGATTAATCCGAATATTTCCAAATCTGAACCGACCACACCCCCAATTAGTTCGAATTGCCGGGGTTCGTGCTGCATAGGAATTCACAACAAATAAAATTATTATTCAATTGAAAAGAGCTATCACTTTGTTAAGATGGTTAGTTTTCCGTCCGTAAAAACTTTCCGTGTATTCGCACGACCGACTCCACCACGAGGGGGAAGCAGGCTGTGGCGAGGAAGCCAAGGGGGCGGCAGAGGGCTGACGTCACGCACCGGTGACAGACGAGCAGCGCGCGCCGGAAGTCGAAAAATCACTCCGCTTCTTTACAAAGAGCGGCCATTTCTTAAATGACTCGTGATGCTGAAACTACGCCGCGGACTATTTGGAGACGACGCGGCCGTCCCGCGGCGGCGCGCGCTTTGTCACGTGACAAGGCGGTACGAGGGATGACGAGAAAACTTCTGATGTGATCTTCATCATTTCGGTATGGAAGAAGTTGGGTCTGCTATCATAAGTGGCGGGCCAATTTAACCACAAGACCGGCTTTGGGTCTGAGGGTTTGTTAATCTGAATCTTACTTTTCTAAGAGTGCAGATGAAAGTTGTGTATTAAAATCCATTCGTAGAAAAAATCAGAAGTCTCCGTACCTTGATCAGTATTTGAGGAACGTATGTTGCAACTATGTTGCTGTCTTTCAGAACTTTCCATGAGCGCCGTAATTTACCTGAATCTGATCGTCTGATATTGGTTTTGAGAATTGGTATATTTTTAAAACTGCGAGAACTTCATTGTCGCAAAACAAGCAGTCGACAGTATTTTTCTGTCGCGCTACTAAAATGCATATTGTTGCTGTTCTCAAACCCATGTTTCCTTGGTTGGGTAGTTTTAGGGCAAATATGCCATGATTTTGAATTTCCTATTCCAATACATTCATTAATCTCGTGAGGCGAATCCAATAAATGTGTCAAAATATCTGTTATACCTGCATAAAATACACACCTTCTTTGAGGTGACTTTTTTTTTCTTTCTCGAACAATTTGGATCAAGCCGTTCGTGCTGGGAGTGCTTGTTGGATGACGTGTGCTAATATAATGCTTATAGCGAATATAATTGTTGTTGACGCACGTAATGATGTCTATGATAATACGCAGATATTTTGAAAATTTCAGGCGTCTTTACTTTACTCACCCCCTAAACACACGATTTTTCACTACGTTTTAATTAAAATCTTTTAATTTTCGAATATTGCAAAAGTTAAATTTTGTATATCTACCTTACACTTTACCGAAGCTAGAGATATTTTCCTATGGTATTCTCTTCTTTAATATTATCTCATTAAATCATTTCAGACATCAATGTTTTGTGATAACGTTTTATTTTTTATTATGAAACCGTTCTTTGGAATACGAGTATTTTTTGCGTAATTTTTAATCAAATCATGACATTATCTCCAAAAATACATAAATTAGATTGTTTCAAAAACTTAACAGTGTTTTTCAGCTACCATTTTTAACTAGGGGATTACATTAGCACATTTTCTCGGATTGTTACTAAGTTGGCAATATTCTAAAATTCAGATAGTTCAACAAAAATAAGACTGTCCATCCTTTTAAAAATTCTTTGTCCTATCCGTGGAAAAAAATTAGAGCGACTTTAGAGAAAATGCATTTTGTTTATAATTTGCATAAATTTCCAGCACAAATTACTCAAAAGCTACTCGTTTTTTCAAACATTGTACATGACGTTTTTTAAAAGAGAGAATTTTTATGAGAACCTATTATGTTTAAGGCAACAATCTTTATCTTCAATTTTGTGGTATTGAATAGTGGAATTTTTGCGATTTTCGAAAATTAGAGTTTGCCGGAAATAGCATTAGCACCCAATTTTTTATCGTCTTTTGATAGTAACAAGAGGAAAGTTTTTAAAAATTCGGAGCAATTATTGAGAAAAAAATTGGCCATTGTCACAAAATTACACGAAAACTACTCCTATTTTCGAAAAATTGTTAATGACCTTTTTTCAGGATTGTATTTAAAGAACAGATTTTATTTTAAAATAAATATCTATCTTCAATATTGTAGTTGTAGGAAGATGCCGTAAAAAATTGAACTGTTACAATTTTCGCATGGCTTCAACGAAATTGAGACATACACCATTCTCTTAAGCGTCCTTTAAGCTTTTCAAGAACACAGTTCAATATAACAATTTAGAGTAATTTTTTTAGAAACTTTTAAAATTATTTTTGGGCGTTCATTTAAAGTACTCCAAATCAAAATATCTGTTTCAAACTCAGAGGACCTGAAGCTCTTTTAAATCGATCGGTGAATATCAGTATTGGGGACAATCGGCAGAATGGTTTTGGCGTTAGCGTTTATCACACAGGCGAACCTACAGACGAACGGACAAACGATTGGACAGACAGGCGGACGGTCGTACAACTGGATGGGTGATCAGACAGACAGACGGACGAACAGACAGACCTGTTTGACCGACGGCTGTAGCACCACTTAATTATGATCAGAGTGTGACATTATACAATGTACACAGTTCTTCTGATCATGCTAGCTTGAATTTGCTTTCACATCAGCATTAAATACTTTTTCTATAACACATAAAAACAAAGCATCAATATTAAAGTACATTCTACGTCTATAAAACTAATAATCTGTATTATTCACTTTACATTGTACGATTCTCATTACAAAGAAACTCATAAATTATGTTTTATCACCTTGCAATGATCAATCACGTAATCTACGAGGAAACGTCTACAATAGTTTGAATAGAATATATTTAATATCCCAACGAATGTGAAGTCATATTTCGTGACATCAATATCTAGAAAACAGATGTAGTGTCAAATTCCATTATCTATATTCCCATCTCAATCTTCCATTATGTCAATACACCTCAGAAGCAGGCCACATAGTGGCCCGCCGCAGCTGCTGCTTACGGAGCAGACTCCCGATCCTGCGTAGCACGGAGGTTCCTGCAGCAAGGCATTCGCTGCCCATCCATCTTGCTCCCGCCCCTTGTCGAAGGTTTTAATAATTCCAGACGTATCGATACGTATCATTGCCGCAGGGTACGGCGTATTTACATAACGCGGCACAGGAGACCGTACTGGCAGTGAGGGATAAAGGATAAGGGGAAGAAAAAGGAAACGGACGGCTTGGAAACTGATGTTGGGGAGAACGGAGATAGTGGTGACGACAGAGGAATGAGGTTGTGGGCGTTAAATAAAACGCGGGAGATGCGAAAGGTAGTTGAATAGAGATAGTGAATGTAACAATGGTGGCGTTCAAAATTATGAAATGTGTTCATTTTCAAGGCAGTGAATTTGATGGATCAAAACAAACTTAAGCTCTGATACCAGGAGAAAGAGGAAGAATGAACAAGTTATCTTGGAAAGCTGACATAAAAAAGGGTAATAAAATTAGGGGATAGGAAAGAAGTGAATAAAATCCGAGGTAAGCTACGGAAATAAGCATGCCCTATTCTAAAAGATCTCACTAACACTATATCGGAAATAGGCGAGATGGGATGTCTATGCGGAATTATGAGAAGTAAAGGTAGAGAAGGCAGCGGTGGAGATGGAGATCGGCCAGCCCACAAAAGCAGAGGCTTAGCGCCGCCGCCCCCCGCGCCGGGCGCGGTGAGACGCTAATGACCGATCCATCACCTCGCGCCGTCGCCTCGATCGACCCGCGGGGACCAGGGCCACGTGTCCTCCCCGCGGGGCGCGCGGCCTCCGCTTCGCGATCTCGCTCAGGGCGGGGGGGGGGGAGGTGTCACGTGGCGGCCGGCGTCGATTTCGCGCTGACGTGAGCGGACGGCCGGGATCAGCGTGCGATCGCCCCGAGAGCGAGGGCGGAATCGACGGACGTCCTCTGGAATACTCGCCCCCTCTTCTAATAAGAGACTGGTTCACACATTTTGTGTGGGAGTTAATGGTTCGTTTGACTGATATTGCACGTGTTCATATTTACTTGGCTGTCCGGGTGACGCCGCGTCCATGGTGAAGGTGCCGACGTTTCGGTCGCCATTCTGCGACCTCCCTCAGGGCGTAATGTCTAAGGTCGCAGAATGGTGACCGAAACGTCGGCACCTTCGCCATGGACGCGGCGTCACCTGGACAGCTAAGTAAATACTGACTCCGGCCGCGGAAGCCTACGCTCTCGCACGTGTTCATGTTTAATTTTGGCAACTATAAACGTGCCACATTCGAAATATACAAACGAACCTTTCTTCATGATCCTGAGAATTTTCTTATGCATTCACTGGGTTGCAAAGCTACGTTTCACTGTAATTTCGTAATTGTGTCATTGGTAACTACAATCACGAGGGGCCACAGATAGTAGTTTACAGCCAGTACAATTTACGGAATAAATTCTTTGTGAGCAACACAAATTAGTAGCGAGCAGCAGCAAAACTGCTGCCAAAAAACACACAAAATTGTTTCCCGAAACGTGACTGGCACACTGCTCAAGAATAGCAAATAAAACACTCCCATATTATACTGAAATAAATTAAATCTTTTATCAAAGTCTCACGAACACTGCAATACGCAGATGTTATATACGAATAACATAAGCGAAATAGCACAACCAAATATTTACATTTTCTCTGAAAATCAAAACGTTTTCATTCTTTTTTAATTTTTCAAAATTCTCAGAATGGTGACCGAAACGTCGGCACCTTCGCCATGGACGCGGCGTCACCTGGACAGCTAAGTAAATACTGACTCCGGCCGCGACATAGACATCTTTCTAATGGCCGGAGTCTGCATAGTTTTCTTCCAATTTCTGCGCGCATTGGAAATTAGTAATAATAATATTAATAATAATTTTATTAATTATATAATATTAATAATAATATTAATAATAGTAATAACAACAATAGATCATGATTCGCTAACCGTATACGTGCGTCGTTAAAAATCATATTAGGAGCATCTAAAATAATTATTTTCATATTTTTATTAATCAGTCTTCTCCGATCATCATTTTAATGAATGATGATAGATTTTTTGTGGTCTTTTGGAGTGACAATTTTCTGTTGGGTGAAGACTAAAGCAAATACCTATTAAGGTGAATTGCCAGAGAAAGGAATGACGTACAAGCTTACGCCTCCTCCCTTTCCCACATCTCATACTACAGTATGATAATTGTCACGATTAACGATTTTTATTGCTATTTTCCTTTCTTGAATTCGGTCTGTTTTTATAAGAAACGCTTTATCGTCTCCACCTCCGAATAAAGATGCTTCTGTTATCTCAAAGCAACAATTTACTACAATGCATTTTGGAAATTAGTGGCTCCTCTTTCGCTCCTAAGATCCATCACTTGTGTTTGTCTTTCTGAAGATGACTTGTATCCTCTCAGTTGCAACACACTGTTAGCACGCGCTGCTCCTCTAGAATTCATCAGGACACCCCTCTGACAGTAGTAACGACACTGGTGAAATACCACCTCAATTTTACCCCTAATTAGTGTTGAACCTGAACCAATTCAACACGGAAATTACCGCCAACTTGCACAGTTAGCGGGAGATTTTTAAAAAGTCCATTTCTTTAAAAGCAAGTTAATTGAAGAAAAGCTTCTTCGAGTTATCGCCGAGACGCAGGATTAAATATGCAAACTGTGGCGCCAGCAGCGGCGGTCGCGGCAATTACTAGTGCGCGCAGATGTGACTTACACACGCTCGGCAATTATTAGATTTAAATATTAATGCGAGGCGGCCTCGCAGCGGCGCGGGGGGAGGGGGCGGAGGAAGGGGCGGGGCCGGAGGGTGCGGCGCGGGCGGCGGGCGGCGGGCGCCAGGGTGTCCCGCTCATTTAGAGCGTCCTGTTAAGATAAGAGTGGCGCTGACGTCATGGTTGCCATGCGACGCCGCTGCCAGGCCGCTGCGGGCGCGGGCGCAGCCGCCGCCGCCGCCGCCGCCGCCGCCGCCGCCCCCGCTGGCCTGTGATGCATCGCGGCTCAGGTGTTCGGCTGCTAATCGGACTGCGGCTTCTCTGCCGCGCCCCGACGCCTTTTCACTGCCGTCGCCGCGGTGGGGGGCCTGCGTTGCCGTGGCGGTCACCGCCGCCTCTTTCTCCCTTCCGTAGTCACCTTGCGCTGCAGAAACCACTCCTGCAGCTCCACGCCGAACGCCTTCCCCCTCGTAACTCCCTCCCTCGCCGTAATCGTCTACTTCGCTGCCATTATCAGCATCGAAACCAACACATCCCTACATTAATGGTCGTTTTTTTCCCATCACCACGATACTCTCTCCATTCCCATCGACACGGCTACCATCGCCTCCACGCCCATCGACTCCGCCACACCTCCTATTCTTCGTCCTCCTCCACCTCCTACAATATCATCACCCCCGCCCTCACCATACCATCAACTTCGCTTTCCTGCCTCCTCCGTCCCCGCCGTCTCCTCTCCACCTCGTCGTTTCGTCCGCCTTCACCTCCGCCACCGTGCAGGTGCCGCCGCCGCCGCTGCTACCGCAACCTCCGCCGCCTCCCGCACCGCCTGCCCGTCGCCTCCCGCGAAGGCCTCACCTGTGTAACGTCCCCGCGTAAAACTTGCGCCATTAAATAACGCGGCCCATTAGCGAGAGGGAGGGCGCCGGCGAAGCGGCGTCGAAGGGGCGCGGGTGGGGCGCTCAAAAAGTTGTAAATAGGCGCGGAGTGGTAACTTGGCTTTATGCCGGGAGACAGCAACCCGCGGCGGCGCCATCAAACTTTATCGACCCCCCAGGGGGCGCGGCCGTGCGCGGGGCGGGGGTGGGCGGTGGGGGCGAAGTGCGGAGTTCGGGGCGGGGCGGGGCAGGGCACTGGAGTGGGGCGGGAGGGAGGCTGAGGAGTAGCGAGACGGGACGCAGGCGGAAGAGCCCTCCAGAAGAGCACGGACTTCAAAGTGAAGCTGCAGTCGCGGTGATGGTGCCGGCAGACAAGGGGCTCTGGGGAGGTAGGGTGGAAAAGAGATGTAGTTTGCTGGGAATTTGGCGTGCGGTTTGAAGTATCGGTCAGGTAGAATCTTGTATTTAATAAATTTGTTGTAAAAGTGAAGATATCCAAGCATTCTTGGTCCCGTGAATATGAGAGAGGTTGTTTATCGACACTGAATGGGCAATGTGTTATCAGGAAAGAGTAGTTTCAATGGATCCTAAACGCCAGAAAATATCAAAATGATAAATGTTTTTGAGATGTACTGACAATCATGTAAACATAATTTAATTCAACAGAAAATTATTAGACGACGCAATTGAAGTTATTGGAATTAATAGTAAATGACAGAAATAGAGACAGCAATGAAATATCAATCATTTTACTATGGGTCTTTGAGAATATGAGAGAGAACCCTCTAACCAATCTGCATTTTCGATGGGAATATTTATAGGTCTATGCATTTCAGAGGCCATTTTGAAAAGAAAAAAAAGAAAAGAAAAAAAACTTTAAATGATTATCTGTTGATGTTTCTCTTCCTGCAAAAATACAGTTGGAAACTGCTTTTGCTTGTTCTCAGAGAATAGTTGAGCGATAAAAAACTTCACGTCAAGTATGTAATCACGGAGTCTAAATTCAAAAGTCGGATTGCGAATAGTAAATACAATCATTGCATAAATACAAGTTTTTAGAAATTCGTAACCTATTGGAACCAGAAAAGTATGTTAGGTTGTGTGTTTCATTTTCACTGTTGAAATTAATCGAAATAATATGTTTGAGCGTGACACCTAAACTTAAATGCCTTTTTACAAAGTGGAATAAACACAAAAATAAATCGTTCGCTGTATTAATATACTCTTATGAGAACCATACCATGTAGTGTAAAATTCCATGCAAACTCCAAAATGTTACAAACATTTTGAGGCGAAAAATGTAGTGTTCTATCCCCAATGTTGAGAACGAAAATCAAAGAAAACAGTGGCTGATCCAGTGGGGAGGGGGGCGTATCCCGACAGCAACCTGCTGTCAACTGTTCCTGAGACTTTTACCTCTCTCCCCCGAAAAATATAGACCGATTACACCCCGCTCGCTCTTCCTCGCTTGTACAATTATATTTGAGATAGATTACATACACCGTTCCGAAGATTTTGTCATGTTAATCTGTGTTCCAGGATTTCTCACGAGTGGTGGGAGAACATCTATTTGCATTACTCATGAATTGAAACTTAAATGAAATGTTTCCTCCTTCCCCGTCCCAGAACACCGACCGGGGTGCAGTCGGGTTATGACAGCTCAGGGAGCTAAAAGTGAAAGGTATAATCTTGGAAGTTGGAGTGGAGGAAACCTGACCGCGGGATGCAGTCGGGCGATTCTCCATGGAGAAAATGCTCCCTCCCCAAATCCAACATATTTTTAAAATTTTACTCGCTTTCTTTAAAAAATTATCAGTATTGATCTCATGAGATACCGGATGAGATTTTGCATAACATTTTTTTCAATTTCGAAAGCTTATATATTTATTATTTCAAAAATATTTAGGGGGAGTCTGAATTTAATTAGCCTTTCTCTAAATACTTGTTGGATCCGCCTTCTGATACGTAAACTAGTTGGCTTTAATTTCCGTAAACACGTTGTGCTGAACGTCTAAGAAGAAAATTCGTTCCACCTAAACTTTCGCCTAAGAAGTTATTATCTTCGAAGATATCATATAAAGGATGCTGAGCGTATTATTATGTGACGCTTGTTATGAACGCCTATCTTGGCAATATTAACGTGAGTGCAACGTCCTTATATCTTGCCGAATCCTTGCACTTTACCGATGCTCCTCCGCACAATAATGCACGGGGCGGAAAACAAAAGGCCACTGCCAGCACTCGACCGCGTGTGGCTCCACGTGCCACTTAAGCTGAAGAGGTAGTGTTCGACGCGGTTGCGTAGGTAGTGTTTTAAAGAACTTTTCTCCTACGAGTGTCCATCTCCATTAACACAAAAGCTGTGAAGTGCGCGCTCAAAAGCTATGTTGCACTGTGAATGGATTTTTGACCAGCAAGAGGATTGAGAGTCAATCTTTGTTCTCCACGAGTTGAAGCACTAGAAAGGATACAATGGACGAGTACTTGACTAACGTGTCTTTCGGGCCCTGTGTGAAAGGGACTAAGAGATCCTTGACGATTTGGTGGTGGCATTAAAACTTGCGACTAGTGGTTTTAATAGTTGCAGTTATTGCGAATTAAATCAAAGAATTCGAATCATCAGCTGGAATTGCCTCGCCAAGCAATTTATGAAATTCATATACTCATTAATCGTTACCTATAAGCTGAAGCGTAATTTGTATACCGTATGCGATTCACGCATTGAAATGGAAATTCAAATTCCAAACACTGTAATTATTTATGACGAGAAACTTTCTTCACAAAGCATATCTTTTGAAGTCATTCTACACCGTAGCCTCTTAAAAACAAAGATTGTTAAACCGATTGGTTAATTTCTATGTAATGACTTTCACTGTTTACTAAACAAGGTAATAGGTGGCATACTTTGAATCAACAAGAATTCTTCTTTGAATAAATTATTATATCACAATTCTTATTTCTAGATATCGTTTCAATTTCGTCTATAGTAGTTTCCTATACCTTCAACATTTTGATGTCCCTGAAAAACAATAATAATAATAATAATAATAATAATAATAATAATAATAATAATGCACAACACATCAAAAAAGCAGAAACAGAAAAAAATCAAAGTACATTTCTCTCTCAATAGAATGTAAACATGTGTACAGATTTGAGACTGTTGATATTCTATTATTAATTGGTGATTGGTGGTAATAAGAAAAAATCGTCTTGTTAATAAAAAACTAAAGTATTATTTGGAAACATTAGGTTTTCCTCGCAAAATTATTCCAAAAGCTCAAAATTCAGCCAGTGTTGAAATCTGCCGGATTGTTCGCACCGTTCTAAATATGTTAAGCTAGGAATGAGGAATACCTAAATACCCATCAAACCAGGAATCTCGGGTGAGGAAACCTAAGGAAAAGTAACATAATAATATTATATGCACAAGCATATTCTGAACATGAGCTTCATTTGAATCGCTGACCATTCCACTTAACATTACGTATCAAATCATCATGTGTTATACGCGCGACATCCAACATTCCAAAAACCACAGGATGTACTTTTTTCTTAGCAACAAATTGAATTGAATTGAATTGAACTGAATTGAACTGAATTGAATTTCCGTGGCGAGACTCAGGCCATCAGGCCCGCTCTTCCGTCTGACCACGCAAATTTCGGTACGCTCCTTTCACCCACTAGCGGAGACCCACTTCTTTGGGTCGAAATAGTCGATTTGAATTTAGCTCAGAGACTTCATATAAGCTTAAGGATTTTTAACATGCAGTAAATCTGCTAATATGGGACAGTCGGCTTTACTTCCTTCCTCCCACCCCCGGAAGGAAGGCGTACGAAGGATTTTCTCGATCTTAAAGATGCCCGGCTGCGATCGGGTTTGAATCCGCGAACTCGGGTATAACAGTCCGATACGCTAACCGTGACACCATCGCCGTCACAAACGCTCTGTGTGAGCGAGTGGCGCGCGGGGGGCGCTGATGGGGGCGAGCGCAGGGGCGGGGCCGTGGGCGATCGCCCGACCGGAGCGTCCGGCACGCGCCCGGCCACGCTCCGCCGGCCCGGTCGCGCAGTGGGCCCAAACGTCCAACTCGCCGGTAACAAGTCATTCAAGTGGCAAGATAATTGAATATGAAATACGTGATAATGTGAATAAAGCACAGGAAATTGAAGAATATTCCAAATATGGGTTTGGTCACTGTTAAATTTAAAACATTAACACACTTCAATTTGCCGACTTTTCGGGATATTTAACTCGAACTTCAAGACTATTAATATACACAATAGCAACAACACTGTTAATGCGTTTGACTAAAACACGACACAAAAAATCTGATAGATAATTTTAGTTACCACTATATTTACCACTATATCTATTATTACTATCACTTATCTATTATTCATGATAAACTAACTACATTAAAATCTGGTAACTATATGTAAATGTTGATATGTAAATCACAATGTGTCAACCTTACTTATAAATAGATTACAATACATCATTCCATCTTCAACATGACATTAATTTTGTGACGAGAGTCCATTTTGCGAAATGGAATTAAGTATTCCGAAATGTCCACAAACTCAAATCTGTTAATGATTTGAATTTAACTGTGACCAAATCCCATGATCAGGAATATCCTTCAATTTAGTTTGTTGTGAAACTTCAATGGTCAATTTAAAATTATATTCTTGTTTGTAACAATTTGTTATTGATACGCAATTTTAACATATATTTTTGCAGTGAAGGATTAGTGTGTGCTTGCGAAATAAAGTACATTATAAAACTATTTATTTTCCTTTTTGTCTATTTTAATTTTCACTGTTACGTAATTTGGCGAAGAAAAGAAATTTCCTTTATAGAGAAATATTTTCTTGTCTTTTCATTATTATAATAAAAAAACTCGGTGATTATCGTTGAAAAATGCATTATTTGCTCAAAATTTATCAATTACCATTATTAGATATTACCAGTTCACCTGCCAATATTTGGTGTCAATAAATTGGAAGTTGCAAAGATGACATCTAGGCCATGAAACGAGTTTATTAAAACCATAGGTACAAAACAGCACTGACGAAATTTATGTTAAGTTGACATGGAGATACAATTTTTATGCCTCGTTGACTGCATGGTTATATACATATGAATTATGAATGTTGAATTATGGATACAAGTAGCCACGAGCAACTATGAGATTGAGTTGGTTGACATTTCTACGTGTCCGTGGTGCCAAATCCCAAATGAGATACGTTAGCCCCCGCCAGCTTTGCCGATGGAATATAATCATCCTCAAATGCACTCTTGAAGGCACGATTAAGTATCAGGCGTTAGCAAGGGCGTCAGTCTCCGGGCTCTGTCTCAGGCTCAAACGAAACAAAATGTCTTAAAAGATCGTAATTAATAATTAAGATGTTCAATTCAGATATCTTATCGGACATTAATTTATTTCAGATTCAAAGAGTCCGTGTGTTTGGTAACATTGCATCAAGTGATCGCCAGGTAACAGAACCAAAGAAAGATCTCGCGAAGTATAATTTACAGTTTTATGTCGTAAATAAATTACTAACGTAAAGCTAGATTATTTTGACCATTTGATATTACTTTGTCACAACTCGAAAATGTATAACTATTTTTATCACGGGAGAGATAGAGATAGATAGATAGATAGATAGATAGATAGAGAGAGAGAGACAAACAGAGAAAGAGAGATAGAGATAAAAAGAGATAGAAAAAGTGAGAGAGTGAGGGGGAAGGGGGAGGGAGCGTGAGCTTCCGCGGCCGGAGTCAGTCGCTGCTTGGCTAACCGGAAGACGCCGCATCCTGGGCAGGGGTGCCATCAGGGCGAAATGTGCAGATACTCGTGCGCAGATCATCTCCGCGTGTTTCGCCCTGAGGAAGGTCGCAGAGTGGCGGCCGAAACGGTGGCACTTGTGCTTGGGACGCGGCGTCTCCCGGACAGCCACGCAGCTACTGTTTTCGTCACTTTTAATCTCCGACAAGTAACTTCGAGGAATCCAATAGGATTGCGTCCACGCGCCCCTTGTATCCCATTTGGGAGCGTGCGCCTCCGCGCGTGGCCGCGCGCGGGAAATCACGGTGCGCCGCCGCCGCCGCCGGCCGCGGCAGGTGGCGTCGAGCGGGCGGCGGGCGCGCTGCCGACCGTGAATCCGCACGGCCGCTCGCTCGCCCGCCCGCACGCGCCGCCCCACGGCAGGAGGGGAGGCAATGAATGGGCGGAGGTGTTCATGAAGAAAGGACGAGGCTGGCGGCGGATGTGGGGCGAACGTTAGTTAAGGATGGGAAAATTGAACCAGGTGGGTTGGAAAGGGGTTCTTTGGTGCAGGTAAAGTAACTCGTTGATAGGGGAAGCATAGGTTGCGTCTGATTTTATTGTCGCACAACGACGATTTAAGCTGAAATGGGTTTGTCGGACAATGATGGATTGAAATTAACAGGATGAATAAGATAGTGCTGGATGGTTGGATGAAACATGATTGGTTGGTGAGGACCGATAGGACAAATGTAAGATTCTCTTCACTGCGAGATCAGGAAAAGTTGACAGACTCCGAAAAGGTGTGTGGAAAAGAGTCATTTACGATGAGGGTGTTTTTGTTTTGTTTTTTGTTTTTTAAGAGAATAGTGGAAAGAGTTTATGACAAAATAGATAAAAGAGATGAAAAAGATTCTTCAACAAAATGAATCGTATGTATGTATCGACGAAATGTATCACGTGAATTAAAATGAGAATCCGTCACAGTTTCAAAATAACTTAAAATATGTAACTCATCAACAAAATCCTGATGAACTTGTGGGTTACGGTAAGTAAAAAAATTAAAATTATATAAAAAATGCAAAGTCTTCTTGAAACGCCTAAAATATAAAGTGGGAATCAATTCTTTAGAAAACGCCATAAACAGTTTTTTAAAAAAATGAATACTTTAGCGTAAATTCGCAAATTCGTTTTTCCCGCACTTATTTTGCTAGAATTTGTTATTCGGTAACGCTTTACACAACAATGGGAACGCCGCGACACTGTAATTTGAAATTTTCAGAATAATTTATCATTGTTAGGCTGTGTTTCTGAGTGTATGAAACGGAGTTTTAGATTGATTCGAATTTGTGTTGATATATTCGCTTTCAAATAATTTAGTTTTCCCGTCTTGTGCGCTACGAATGGTAAAGAGTTTTACAAGTGATGACTACAATGTGCTATTATTTACAAAAATTGTGGTTTTATAATTTTACATAGTTATGTATTTTCCATTATTGAACCGAAGTCTGTTGCACGGTGTTTTAAAAATCATATGTTAATTTGGCCCAGAAACCGTACATTAGTACCTTAGTGCGTGACTTCATATGTGCGTTACATGTTGTGGAATTCAGTTTCGATTTTCCGTGTTCTACAAGAGTAAACGCACTATTATGCCTTTTAAACGCGAGAAATTATTTTTGGAAGTTCCGATTTTATTAACAGGTAGTAAGAGCTGTGTAATACTCAAGGTGCATACTCTATGACTGCAATTAACGTAAGAAGCCGTGCTACGTACACAAAGAACTTATTTACACACTTCCTTTTGACGAACGATTTTAGGATTTATTTGGGATCGCGCGCGTGCGGGCAGCGACCTCTGAGGCGGCGAGCTGCTGACCACATGCAGGCATTCCTTAGGACATCCGAAATCGTTCGGCAAAACCAAGCGTATAAATCGGATTCAACGTGGGAGAGAAAACGGAAACGAGGACTTTGAATCTCAATATCCTTTTTCAACAGGCAAGTACCGAACGGGGGTGGCTTGGGGTGGTGGAGGGGTCGCCTTCCTGAACATTATGAAAGGGGCCCCATATTCTAGACAATAAAATGTTCTATTTTCGTAAATTCATGATTTTCCCGATTTGACGATTTGGGGAAATGATATATTTGGGGAACAAACTCCCCAAACCATCAACAGGTTCGACACCAATTGTATTTAATTGTATCATTTAAACTACTTCATTGTTCTTGAATTATGTTTTATTAATTTCCTAGTAAAATATGTCGCTTGTAAATAAAAGAAACAATGGGGGGGGGTAACTGGGGAATACAGACCCTGCAATTTACTTCCCCCCCCCCAACTCCTCTTGTTTCAGTCAGCGCACGCCTATGGTTATATGCGAAGGCAAGGCGGGAGGGGGGGGGGGAGGATAGATGGCAGCGCGTGCGGCGGCGTGCATGCGTGCGCGAATGTGCGTGGGCGGAAGCGCTGTCGCAGGTCACCAACGACTGTGGGAAAGCTCCGCGCGCACGGGAGGCTCCGCGACGCGGCGGAAGCAGCTGCGCAGACGGCGCAGGCAGAAGGGCTGCGAGGAATTATGGCTTTGATTTGCGCCCAGTCACTTCCGCGTTCCGCTGCGCGCGCCCGCACGCGTTCACGCGGCTATTCTTAGACGAGCTGTTTGCTCTCGAACTGGGTCATATAACACCAGCAAACGCAGTGATGCACACAAGTGCTCTACATATTCGTGGTTTCTGAGCTTGTAATTGCAGTAGTATAAGGCCAGACACTACAGAAATAATCACAATTTCTTCTTCTAAGCGATATATTGAATTATATTTCATATGGAAGCCCGTGAAAATTTGGTTTTCACATTAGCATTGAAAAATTCTCTGTGATTTTCCCGTTATTAAAAACGTTTATATAATGTTATGATTGTTTTTGCTTGATAAGAATAATTATGTAATACAAATATTAAATACAGTACGTAATAATATTTACTAATTAGAACATAATTAACGTATTTTTAGATGTATTTAATCAGGAGCTCTTCGTTGTAAACTGTCTGACCCCTTCCTTCTAATTTCGGGGACATAAAATTCCACCGGTATAATTGACGCACGCGGTGGCATACCGAATTCATTATCTTCTCTTAGTGCTCCCGTTCTCACGCCTGTTCGCACTCCCTGATAAGAAATAGGGCGCTTGTGAACCGTAGCGAAAATGCGAACACAATAAATTTGGGGCAGGGGCGCCGAGCGGCGCGGGTGCAGGTCGCCGCGATGCCACTGTAAATCCGTCGGACGCCGCCTGAGACGCCTCCGCCGCCGCTAGCGCTGCCTTGGCCCCTGCTCCACCACATCACCGCTGCCACCTCCGTCTCCTCCTTCGCCGCTTCCTTTCTGATATAGCCGTCCCTTTACACCTTTCTCAATGCCTCTCCTGTTCACTCTCTCTGTCCTTCCAATTAGGAATGGGACATCGATGTATTGAGTTCGATGTTTTTACTTGATTGATATTTTATTTTGGATTTAAAAATATAATAATAACAATAATAATAATTACTAACAACAATAATTACGAACAACAATAATAATAACAACAATAATAACAACAACAACAATAATAATAAACTAATTTTCACTTTATAATTTGAGCAATGCTCAATGAACATTCTTCACACCAAAGTCACCAAGAGTGAAAAATAAGTTAGCGCATTTTTGTTAATAAATGTGTATGATTTTAGTATTATCCCCAAAATATTAAACGTTTTGAAAATATTTTGTAATTTTTTGTCTTTGTTTTGTCAGGTAATTCTCAACTATAAATTAATACACTGGACCCAGGTGACATGAAATCGCCCTCCCCGACATGTGAACACTGATGTTCTTACTAAAATAGTGGCAAGGGGGTTCCTAATGACGTTACTAAAATATTTCTACAAACATCGGTGTTTAAACCCATCGATGGTTTAGGGCCGATGTGTCGATTTTTAGAATTTGAACATCAATGTTTCGATACATCGATATTTTGATGTCGATGTCGCATCCCTACTTCCAACGCTACTCTCGTCGTACACAGCCCTCTTTCCATCATCATCCCCTCCATCCTCAACGCCTCTGATGACATTCTCACCTTCTTACACCGCTTTCTAAATGTAACATCAGACACCCCCTTCTCAACCTCTACCTTCGATATCACCAACTCCGTTTGGACCATCGGTGCCGGTGAAACAAGCTCTGCTCGCCTATTCTTGCGTCTTCATCTGTCACGACCTCCACCTCAGCATCACCCGCCTCGTACATCTCATTCCAAGTCGGCTTCCTCATTCCACTTGAAGCTACTGGAAGCGGGTTCTAGCCTGATATTGCAAGCCGAAGCTGCCTCTCCGCCATCGCCAGTGTTACCCCCGCCGCCTCCTTCATCGTCGCCTCCGCTGACGACATTGTCTCCCACACTTCCTCCCTTTCCGTTCCCATTCTCGTCACCCCCCTCCCACATACGCGCGCTTAATTATGGGCCTTTGTCGGGAGGTGCGAGCGTCGCCGCCGATCACGTGCTGTTTCCCTGAAACACACGCGCAAATATTTGGAGCTTCGTCGCTGTAGCGCCTCCATAACTCGTCGCGACGCTCTGGGAACTACTGCAAACCCCATTGCAACAGCTCTTACGAAGCGCTGGGAACCAACTACAACAGAAGGATTGTTTTTAATTGAAAAAGCTTGCTACAAACAATTCTGATTAACGTCAAGGGATTATTAGAGTATTTATGGTAAAATACTACATTCACACAGTTAAAATATTTCCTTAATTGCATGCACTTTCCCCTTGGTCGACAACACGTCGGGAAACACCAGCATTTCCGATTGGAGTAGGTAATATATTGATGAATTAGAAATTTTAAAATATTTCCGTATATTTGGAGTTCTTTAATAGTTGGTTTAAAATTTTAAAAAAATGTTTGATTCAAAAATTGATTAAAAAGTTATTAATGTCTGAAAGACATTGTATACACCAAAATTTAGTGTTTCTAATAATAGAACTTATTCATGATATTACTTGTGAAAATATTGGTAAACAACATCAATATTATTATATATTACAAAATTGAAGTACAATACTATCGGTGCTCTCGAAAAACATTAAAGTGTATAACAATCGAAATTCACTTCAATCTATTACGCAAGTCATATCAGTGATATTTTTTTCATTTTACATTTTCTTACCATATTGAGACAAAATGGCTAAATGTAAACGCGAAATTATTAATTAGGGAAACTGTTATGTGGAAAATCAGCAACTCACCTTGTCGCGGCTTACGTTACACTGTGTAAATTAGCCCTTTCCCTACACACCCACATTCAATTTATGCTAACAGTTTAAGAACTTATTTCATGCAAATTGTAATATCAATTGTAATATTGAGATGAACGCAAAGCATTATCGGAGTTAATTTTCGATCAGTGTAATAGTCGAAAGTCGTGTCAGCTTGGTGAAATGACGAGACGAATACTTCCAAACCTTGATGAACAGAATAGTTCCAAGTCATTAATGCTGACGACGCCCCTTCCCCCCTCTCTCCCTATCGGAATCGCATTCCCAGCGGGGTCGCGACGTGGCGGCGCCCGGTGCTCCGATCTTCATTAGAGGCCGCGATCGCTTCATTATGCGCATGCGCGCCTCTGATTTATGGGCCGTTGCGGAGGAAGGCGTCACTCAGCCGGTCAGGAATCATACTTCACACCCCGGCGGCGCGGCGCGGCGCGGCGCGGTGGGCGCCTTCCTTCCGTGAATAATGACCGGGCCCGCCCCCTTCGCACCACCCCCGCGTCGCCGGGGGTGCGTTGGCGCGCGCGATTGAGTCGTCGCTGGGCGCAACCGCCGCCGCCGCCGCCACCTCCGACTCGGCCGAGTTTCCGTTGGCATCACCTGCCTCCTTAAGCGACTGTACGCATGACAAAAATCTCTTGGGGTCACAACGAATTATAATCTATATTACTAATTTCGATCGCTCGCAGAAATCGAGAGAAAACAGTGTGGCCTCCGACCATGTGATAGTTTGTTAGATATTTTGAAACTCGTAAAAAACGAAAACAATGAAACAAAATATCGATTGTGAGTGATAGGTGCAAATATTTGAATAGGTTATTTCACCTGTTATCATACTGCACGTACTGACTGAATTCTCATTCTCAGTGCGGCACAGCTTACATGTGACGTCATGTGAGAGCAAGGCTGAATGTAAGAGGCCTCTCACCATTAATCATACGTTTTCGTGTGTTACGTAATGACAACTGTGTACGTATATTCCATTAGATGTTATTGCAGTATTTGTGAAGATGTTTTTTTTAAGGTTTTACTTTTTTTTATGTGTTGTACGAGAGTATTTTATACGTTGCTCTAGAGCAGTGTGCATGCTACGTTTTGGAGAACCGTTTTGATTGGTTCTGTTCAGCAGCATTTTTGCTGCGCAGGTTATAATTATTTCAAATTCTTGTACTTTGCCAAGATTATCAATTTAAGCAGATTTCGTATATTTGCGACAATGTACAATCGTCGTAGAATAAACGGGAACATTACGGAATTTTAATAGAGAGAAAATGAAAAAAAATCGATTGTACGTTAGGACACCACCGTTGTATTATAATTTCAGAATCATTCATTTCATTCCTCAGCGAGTTTGTAGATATGGATAATTAAGGGGTTCCACTCATTGCTGAAGGACATTGCGCTGTGCCAGTTGACGACGAGTAGAGCGGCTGTAGCTCAATAACTGCTGTAGAAGAAAGGCTAAGGTCACAGTGGATCTGAGTTCGGCCGAATTCGTGTTCGGAGGAACACAGCCGTTTAATGGTTGAATATTTTAAACGCTGATTAGAGCGCAGACGTGGTAGTGCGTCCGAAATTATTCGGATGAACTGAAATGTATTTGAATTACGCGGCATCCAACATAAACGAAGACAATCTTTATTTGTTTGATTATGAACGATGTGTCTTGTGGAATACCTCCAATTTATGTTACCACCACAAAAATTTCAGCTGAAATGCCTGTAAATTCCAGAAGAAATGGATAAACGGTCATGCTGAAGGCTTCAGCCAAACAATAACCTAATCGTATTAACATAGGAGGTAGAATATGATGGTACATTTACACAAACTTCTTTCTCATATTATAACAAATTTAACTCTTAACAAGCATAGTTCCCAGCATACAGCTTTATTTTTTTCGCTTCAATTACATATTGCATATAAGTGAAAATTTCAAGAATGATGTGTGGTACTGTCAAATGAAGTGTGACCACTATTATTCGGCATAAGTGAGTAAGTCGTTCGCGTCCTAATACTAGTAGAATTCTGAGGTAGAACAGGATCGTAAGGTATATATATGTTTCATCACTATCCGGTATTTCGGCTAAAATGAAACTGTGAGTTTAAATGGGTTCGATTAATGCAGCTGTCTGCAGAGACATATTTTTTTCTTCCAGTGAGTTTGACGAACTTCTTCAAAGTTTGATAGGGGAGGAAAGCATAGTGAAGGAATATTAGAGAGCGTCAATATCCGTGGTAGATTAGATAGCTTCGTCATTGCCGTGGTAGTGATTGTTATTTTAAGTTAATCTCGGGCGTGGGATGATTGTCATGATTATTATAAAACTCTATGGAATTTAAAGTGGCAGATAGTGAATGAAGATTTCCACGGCCATTTCCAAACGGTTCATTTTCAATAGCGTAGGAATAGTGCGACAAAAATCGCGACAAAAACCACAATGACGTCGAAAATGTCGATGACGTCGAAAATGTCGATGACGTCGAAAATGTCGATGACGTCGAAAATGTCTATGACGTCGAAAATGTCGATGACGTCGAAAATGTCGATGACGTCGAAAATGTCGATGACGTCGTAAATGTCGATGACGTCGAAAATGTCGATGACGTCGAAAATGTCGTTGACGTCGAAAATGTCGATGACGTCGAAAATGACGATAACGTCGAAAATGTCGATGACGTCGAAAATGTCGATGACGCCGAAATGTCGAATATCTCGAAAATGTCGATGACGTCAAAAACGTCAATGACGTCGAAAATGTCGATGATGTCGAGACTGGGGCTGACAACTGATGGTACCTACGTTGGCTGGGGTGACGGACTCTGTCCAGTTGTGATGAAGCAGAGGTGGGGTGGCAGAGGTGGGGTGGCAGAGGTAGGGTTTGCCGAGGCAGGAGCGTCGCCCTCCGTTGAGCATCCGCTTCCGCCCAACTGCGTGAGCTGTGGTCGCTCCTCCTCCCCCTCTCCCTCTCCCCCTCCCTCTCCCTCCTCCCTTTGCCGCCCACGCCCGCGTCTCCTCCCCCATCCCCGGGGAAGGGCGTTTCCCGATACACCGCAGGTCTACTGCTGAATAAGCGCGACCGTTGGAATCGGTTGACTGTGCTGAAAGGTAATCGGTGCGGTAATTTTAAACGGGGTCTGGTGAAGGGGTGGTGATTTGTGACCAACAGATCTTTTCTTTTTTTTATAGGCCGGCATGCATTTACTCGATGGTGTGTTCTGGACTAACGAACTTCACTCGATAGTGTCGATTTCACGACAGAGTTGCTTTTATCGACTGAGCAGTTCCACTGTCAAATGCCATGTACTCGAAATAATCTTTGAAGCATGAATCAGAATAAATGTTCCTATTATATTTCATCTCAAGGTAGTTTCTGAGAAATATTTTCTGCATGTGTTTTTATTAACTTTCTAATTTTTATTGCTCCGAATAATGAAAAACTGGCCACAGTTCAGAAATTAATTTAATATTAACGAATATTTAAAATGTTTGACGTTTATCGCTTCCTTTTTGATTGAGCTTTGAGTGTACGTCTGATACTGAAACAGGAGGGGACAAGAACATGACCCCATTTTTTTCTGTATGACAAGAGTGATTTTCATCTGCTTTTTGGTCACGAAGTTAATCATCACAAAAATATGAAATGCATGGTAATGTAAATATTTTTAAGATCTGAAGTATACAACTAAAGAAATAATACGAAACAGAGTAAACATGTAAAAAAAATTCTCATAACTTTGCAAACCCATAAAAGCACTTAGAATGAATGGATAGGATCCCAATTTGTTATCAAGTGTGAGCTCAACCTTTGGCAAATTATAAAAGGAACTGTGTTAGTGATGACTTCCATAGTCGTAAACAACACACACTATTATACTATTTTAATATTTAATCCGCTTCATTTTCAAGAACAATAAATTTCATTATTTAAATCTCTATTGAAACCATTTTGTATATTTATAAATTTGTAATGTGCTTCATGAATTTTGCCCCACTTTTTTGTGTATGTGTATATGAATGAATGTTGCGTAACTGGAGAATGTCTTCTCGATAATCCTATCGTCTTATTCTCAACTACTGACATTTATAGCGTTCAGCTCGTAGTGCAATCAACAACCATTACATAGATGGACCAAGATAGCAAAGCCACAAATATTGCAACCGTTAACCCCAAGTGCCGTAGCATCCAGCAACGGGACTGCCATTCAATGACGCAGGACGCGACACAGTCCAGCAGCTGCGCGTCCCAGCGGAGGCCGACGCGAATCTCCTCTCGGCGCCGCGGGCCGCGCACGTGCCAGAAGCTTCCAGAGGCTGGCGCGGGTCCGGGTATCGACCTCCCGCCAGACGGCCGTATCTTACGCGGCCGCCTCCGCGGCGGGGGTGGCGGGGAGGGGGGTGTACGCTCGCCTCCGCCTGATTTATCTCACGAGGCGCTCGCGGGGGCGGGGCAGGGCCGGGGGGCGGGCGCCGGGGGCAGAAAGAGTTCAGAGGGCGCGGGCGCGGGGGCGGGGCCGGCGCCCCGTCAGCCAATCGCCGCCTGCGCAGCCGCCGCTGCCGCCATGGCGACGCCGAGGTGTCGCTTCCGCCGCCGCCGCCCGCCCGCCCGCGCCTCTCCCGCCGCCCGCCGCCACCGCGGCCCAGGTGCGCGATCTGCGCGCCCCCGCCCTCGCCCTCGCCCTGCTCGCGCCCCGCGCGCCCGCCCTCGCCCCCGGAGAGGCGCGCCGTCTCGTTCCTAAAGATAGACTCCCCCGGGCGCCGCGCTACGCCGCGCGCGGGGCGCGAGGGCGGCGCTGGGGGGCGGTGGCTCTCCGCGCTTCTCTCGCGTTCTCGCCCTCTGCGTCCTTCCCGGCGTTCTTCGCCCGCTCGCCGCGCGCGCCGCCGCGCCGCCACAGAGGCGCGGCGCATGAGCGGCCGCGCGCCGGGGAGGAGAGTGGGCCTTTGAAGCTGCGTCGCAGCGGGGCTGGGCTGCCGGGAAGGTGGAGGCGAAGCGCGGAGGCGTCGGAGAGTGCAAGGGGCAGAAGGTGGAACGATGCGAAGAGCGATAATGTGGGAATGATCAAAGCAAAGCGTGCGAAAGCAGAGAGTTGTCAGGCAATCCGTAGCGGTAAGGGGTTGAGGACAACTGCATGAGGACGTGGACTGACACGGAGCGACATCGGGGAGAAATTCAGGGCTCGAGATGAACTGGAAAAGAGAAAAGATTGAATCATGAAGACGAGTTAGGGATGATGTGTACTCTAATGCTACCCGATAGAGAAAGCAGATAAAAGTCTAGGGAAGATACGAGTGAAATGTGGAAGAGCAAGAACTCAAGGCTCGAAGAATTTGGCCTGATGGAAACGAATACCGTAGCACGTAGACGCAGGGTGAACGCTTTGGAGAAAACAGATTACATCTGAGATCGATAGGATGAGAAGAGGAAAAACAGTAAGTAACAAGGCAATGCGAGGAGGAAAAAGGGTGCAATGGAAGGTGGGGCAGGGCATGGCTTCGGAAGGCGTCACGAGCGCTTAGTTCGTAGCGTGAGTTTTTCTGTAACGCAGAAGTAATTCTGAGATATCACGAGGAATGGGATTGGAAACTGGATATGATGAAACGGAATTGCCCAAGAGACGCCGATGAGTGGTTCGTAATGCCACGTCGGCGACCGAGTTTGAAGCAGCGAGGAGGGGCAACGCTTTTCAAGGTGGAAGAGTTACGAGGCTATTATCTGTAGGTGCTTCTCCGCAACCGTTGCGACTCGTCAGTAAACACATTTTATCTACTGAGTTCCCTGTAAGTTCTTTGTCTCATCGCATCCCTCTCTCTCGCCTCACGACATTCACTTTACTCTAATCAAAGAGATTTCACTCCCTCGAATATATTTTCCTCCCTTAATTCTACTACCCTATGAGTTAAATTTCCTATTTACTGATTCTCAAGTTATTCTTTATGTGATCGTAAGCTTCAGATACCACTTTTCTGAGAAAGATCGACTGAGAGATTTTAGAAATCGTATTGTAATGGATTTGCAATAACATTCGGTAAGCATTAGAGTACTTGTGTTTACATTTGTGTGAAAACAAACAATTTCATTTTTACAGAGTTTACAGTAACATAATATGCAACGTTTCATTTTATTGATCAAAACTGTCTAAAACATCACCTTTACGATCATCTCCTCTTCAGTCGAACAATTTTATTGTTTACAAGTAATACAATACAGCAAAGATTTTGTTTCATCTATGGTTATACTTTAAAAATAAAGTCAACTTCCGAGAAGCCGTCTTGAAACAAAGAACACTAAAATGACACATCAGTCTTTAGCCTCCCCGCCAACCCGGGTTGCTGTGGCACATTAGCACGCTTAGAGGGACGAGTGTGCAATCCTACTCTAACTGTACGTTGTCCCCCTTCATTTTAATGCAAATTATATTTGATAGAGAAGTGCATCGGATTCCCCAATACATCACCTCATCCTCTCCTGCTCCCGGAGTGTCCTGTCTTCCGCGGCGATGAACCCCCGATCCGGATAAGCTGCAGGTGTCGCACCTGTGGGCACTCTCCTCGCACATCACCGCTCCCTCGTTGTGCAAATCGATTTGAATATGAAACTTCTTTTTTTTTGTTCGTGGTGGCGAAGTGAGGTAGTGCGACCGCACTGGCCCCGCCCTTCCGCGCGCGAGTAACTCACTTGGCGGCGCAGCGCCTGCAAAAACGCGCTGGCGCTATTAGCCATGAATAATGGATGCGCGGGGCTTCGCCCGGGGCTGCAGGTGCCTGGCGGGCGCTGCCTTCGCGCGGCCGTTCCATCGGGGTCTGGGCAGCAGTCGCCGCCCTCGTGCGGGCTGTTGAAAACGGGCCGCGATTTGCAGTTGTGAAGCGGCAGTTGTATCCCTTGAATGGCCACAAAGATTGAGTGATAAAAACCCAATATTTGCTGTTTAATGTCATTAGAATTGTTAGAGATCCTTCGAATTTTACTTCTTCTATTTTTTCTATTCTTCTTGCTCTTCTATTTATTCTTTTTTTAACTACTACTTCTACTGCTGCTCCTGCTGCTGCAGCTGTTCCTGCTACTGCTACTACCTTTTCTACAGCTACTGTTGCTGCTGCTGCTTCTTCCACTGTCGTTATAAACCTCATGAAGTTGGCTTGATGTTGTCTGCCCTTGTGAATGTAACATGGGTTGGGGAAATAATGTTGATGAAAGAATCTCGCGCTGTCTATATAAGGTGTCAATTGCTCAGACTATCACCTGCAATAGATTGCAAGAAATCATGGATCGAAAACGGTCGTTCAAAAGAATTCTCTAGAATTCTCATGCTGATGTAGGTCGGATTGGATCCCAGGTGGTGAAGTCGTAACCTCCGACTTCGTTGGAACTCATAGCTATCGCCTTCCGGTTTAGTTGCGAAGTTCAGTTGCGAACAGGTGGTGTCACTTCCCAAATCTATCGAATCTTGAAAGTTATTTGAATGATGAAACTCGAATCTTCGCAACACTTACTTTCGAAATGCTCTTCTAAGATATCCACTTTGCAGAGATTTTAGGTCATCTGTATGTGTATTACTTGAACGGTAATAAGGTATAAAAGGTACCGTGCATTACCAGAAGGGGCTCCGAGACCCGTCTTTCAAATGTTGATATCATGGAAAACTCTGACGACGATTTTGATAAATTAATGAATGTATATAACTTAGAATATATAATGTACATTCATTTTAACTAAAATTATTCAATTTCGTCTAAATGAAAAATATATCGATATTCTCACATTAATATTTGAATTTGACCAAAATCTATTACATTTTTATATCAAATTACGTCCGATCCTGTAAATTACGTTCCTCATAATGTAATAAAGTATTAAAATATGTAATACAAACTCTTACAATATTACAAATATTTACAAAATGTATTCTGACGTTCAGTTTTCGAGTGAAGAGTTCTGATTCTGAACTCAAATAATAAACAACGCTTGTGATAAAATCTATAATATTTTGAACAAAAAGGGCATAATAAACAATGTCAGCTTCCTAAAAAACTAAACTTACAAAAAAACCCATCGGTGGCTTTCTCTTCCCCTTTGGTAATACTAGGGTTAATAATTGTGCATAATGCAATAATTCCTGCATATAATGCAATATAATTTTCATCGTTTTTTCTCAAAAACGTAAAGAATATTTATTTATGCAATTCAAGGTCGTAAAAAGTATCCCTGAATTTGACGTTCCCTTATGAGGTTTTTTGACACAGCGTTATCAAAATGCAATTGTGGTAATGATATATATAAAAAAATCAATGACGAAGGAAGTTGAATAATTCAAAAGAACCACAAAAAGGTCATTTTCTAAAAATAATCATATATTCTCACCTAGATTTGAGAGTAGTTTGAGACTTTTCTTTTAACTATGTATCCGCTTGTCTTTTGCAGGCCTTTAAAAAAAATTTATAAAATGCAGATGTACAGTAATTCCTATTCATTTTCGCATATATTGCGGGCAGGAGCTGGTTCGCTGGTCTCAGGACACAGGCCGCGTCAGACATTTCTTGGAGTTATCAAAAGAATAAACACCGGCAAGAGCAGGTATATGGCCCAGCTTCAAACGTGGTACGAAACAAAGGCCAGTGGCGTGGATCACGTGATAGCCCGTAAGTCTTGGCCTTTCGCCTGACAGCAAACTAATATGTATGGACAGAGAGAGAGAAAGAAAGAAAGAAAGAAAGAGAGAGAGGAGAGAGAGAGAGAGAGAGAGAGAGAGAGAGAGAGAGAGAGAGAGAGAGAGAGAGAGAGAGAGAGAGAGAGAGAGAGAGAGAAGGAGATGAAAATATGTTATTCAATAAGATCAAAATCTATTATTACAGTTGCGAGAGGAATTATTAAGACTATTCCAAGAATGAAATTGCGTCAAACAGAGTTTCAGGAAGCGTCAAACATTATTGAAATTAATGTGTTTCAATGAACTTCCTTGAATATCTCTTTTGTTCAGTCACGCTGTTCCGTTGTGCTTCATAAGTACTCATGTGAAGCAGCTTATTTATGGTCAGTGGAGAAGAGGTAAGAAAAATGGAGAGAGAAAACCATGTTTTACATACACGACCCTGTTTGGGCCGTTTCAGGAGTATTATTAAACGCTATTGGTTTCATTATTGAAGTAGTGGAAATAATGAAAAAGTAGACATTTTAGCACTTAGATATTTGATTACTGGGAAAACACTATCTTCATTTGTGATACTCATTTCACTTTTCTCTTGTAAAAGTTGTTTCAACTCTTCAATTTTACTGTCACGTTGTTCTTTATGAAAATATCGACACCTTCCTTTTTACGTCCAACTTTGCTTCCATCAACGATTCTAACCGCGATCTTCGCCCTTGCCTTCACATTGCCGTTGTGCTCGCCTCCGACTTACATTTTCTTCGAATATACCCTCCCTCTCCCACCCCTGTACCTCGCCCTCTTCTTGCCACCCCTGGCGCTTCATCGCGAGCCGCACCGCCCCGGGACTTCTTCGGATGCAAAACTGATTTTTTTTCTGAATTAGACCGCCGCACAACAGTTTCCATTGCGATGAATATCGATGTCGCCGCCGCATTGACAGCCGCGCGCCGCCGGGCGGCCGGGCGGAGGGGGAGAGTGTGGCGGGAGGGGAAAGGGAGGGACGAGATAAAGCTGCCGCGGCTTGTCACTTTTTGTAACGCGCCAGTCGTTGCCAAGATTTGATTTTTGTGGAAAACGGGGAGGCGCTCTTCCTGACGGGGTCCGCTGCGGGAGAGCGGCCGGGGGGAGGCTGGCAGGCTGCTCCGCGGGTTGCATACCCTGCCGGGCGCAGGGGTGGCTCCCTTCTGGCCCGGAGGGTGCGCGATTACGCGTCCGAACGACGTCTCCGTGCGGACTGATCGAATGACGAATCTGCTGCGGATTTGGAATGCGCGTGAGGGACTGAATGCGTCTCGAGTGACGATATCACTGAAGTGGCATGATCACAGCGTTATAGTATTTCGAATAGCGAGTGACAGATTTTGCATGCTTATTTTGAACGTTCGAATGCGTGTCCGCGATGAATAATGAACGTTAATGAAACTATATCTATTGCCTTTTTCGAATACGCGTGAATATACCGTATTTTGCTACTTGAATGACCATTGTAGTGAAGAGACGCATATACTACGTCTGATGCTATTCGAAACTTTAACTTACTCTGTTCTTTTTACGACTAAATTTGCACTATAGAGGTATTGTGGTGATAATATTGTTGGCAATGACGACGTATATTATTATTTCATAAATTTGCACTACTGAATAATAAATACACTTACTGTAGTTGTGTGTTTGATAATTATGTAAAGTAAAATATAATTGTAATATATTTTCTGTATTCGAAATATTTTTAAGTTGTATGTTACCATACATACATTATGTACCACATTATGATGGAATTATTTAAAAATATCATATTAGTCATTTTGAAAGATTTTGTGCAATTTTTTATTGTTGTGAAAATAATAATTTTTTACATTCATATCTGAAAATATAATTGAAACACTTAATTCGCATGACTAAGTTTTATATTTTCTCATATATACTTATGATAATACCTTATTGTAGCAGTTTTTAGATGATCAATTATTAGTCACTTCAACATTGCGACTGACCTTCGGTCTGCTGAGGAAAGTTAGGTATTGAACATGTATTTTGTTTCACACTTCTATATAATCCAGAGTTGCCCAGACACTTCTCGCTATCATCTATTGAAATAGTTTTTTTTTTTCTTTTTCAGCTTTTTTCCCTTTAAGGGGTCGCTGTTTTTCTGGTTTTGGCGAAAGTTTTACGGCCGGATGCCCTTCCTGACGCCAACCCACGTGGGGATGATATGATATATGATGATGATAGGAGGTGAAAGGACGAACACAATACAACCATGCCCGAGGCGGGACTCGAACCCGCGACCCTTCGGTCCGAGATCGCTACGGCACTACTGCCTTAGCGATCTCGGCCACCCGGACCGGCCATCTATTGAAATAGTAAAAGGAATAATTCTAAAAATAATGTAAAATAGTACCTTCATGTACAGCCTCGCTATCCCAGTAACGCAATGCTGCACCTGCCCTTGTGCCACCCCGCTCCACCCAGCTCCACCCAGCTCATGAGCCCCAGCAACCCCCCACATATTTTCCTGCTTTTTTCACACATATTTATTGGGTGTTGCCCCGAATGTTCCCGAACTCGTACCCCACATATTTCCAAATGTTTCCTTCATATATTTTGCAAATGTTCCTCCGCATGCTACCCGCATGTAACGGTCCTAGATCTTTTTTGCTAAAATTGTAATCGCATAATACCTACCTTTTTAAACAATTAATTTAATAGTGAAAATATCTTGTGTAACCTAACTTAGAGTGTTTCTGAAAACCGGTGTTACGAAAAGAATGTTCCCTCCAAAACTGTAAAAATCGCCACGTAAAGTAAGGCTTTAATCGAAATAACGTTCAAAAGGTTTCATTGCGGCATAATAAACATAATTCGTGTCAAGATACTGGTGTGAAGGGCCAAGGATACATCATTTACTACTTATGTACGATGGTAACGTGTTTGCATTTTGCCTACTGTTTCGTATAACCATTGCAAAACCATCTTAGCGTATTGCAAATAGAGAACATGACATATGATGGTTTTTTATTGTCTTACCGAATATCCAATAAATATATATTTCAATTTTTGATTTTTGATTTGTTATATCATATTATGTTTAGATTTAATTTTTAATAAAATTAGTGATCTTCACAATTATTTACTGAATGATTCACAATATTCGACAAACTTTGCAATTCAATTTAAAATTTCTCTTATCATAATGTGTTTATATGTACAAGTAGATATCATAAAATATAGCATTTACATTAATGAAAATGGTACATTAACCAATAAATACTAATAATGTAGACTCTGATTATACATAGCTTTTTTGAAATGCGTTAGGGTATCTAGAAGTGTACTTTTTTCCGTCTAGGAGCACAGAGTAATAAAAATGCCGTACTAACGTAGAAAACAACTTTTGAGAAATCTGAAAAATTTTATTGATAATTACAAAAAAAGTATGTGATTATACTTTTTCCATATTTAATCTAAGAGTACCTGGATTTCATAACTAACAAATATCTTCTCCATTTTTCTTTACATTCTTTTCTATCTATCATACATTCCGTTCGACACAATTCACATATTCACATCGATACTAAATCGTCTCCGGCAGCAAGCTGCAGATTTTCAAACTAGGCCGTTGCGTTTTATTCGGCGAGAGCGAACTCGGGCGCTGAGCGCCGAAGGCTCTGCGGCGAAAGCCTCTTTCCGTGCGTGAGGCGCCCCGCCCTCCGCCCTTCGCTCTTCG
This sequence comes from Gryllus longicercus, assembly GCA_038098605.1. NCBI lineage: Eukaryota > Metazoa > Arthropoda > Insecta > Orthoptera > Gryllidae > Gryllus > Gryllus longicercus. The sequence goes on from JAZDUA010000154.1 coordinate 1,735,364, forward strand.
GCCGGGGCTCGACATAGCCCCGCGCGGCCCCGGGGCGCGCTCTTCCGCCCGCCGGCCCCGAATGCGCCCGGCCGCGCGGCAGCGCGCGGAGGGACGCGCGCAGGCGACGGACAGTGGCCGACGGATCGAGGTGCGGAGAGGACGGTGGCGAAGGCGGGACGGAGATATTGACAGGCTGGGGTCGTGGCCAGGAGTAGGCAGACATGCGATGAAGCTGTGGGTGGGAAAGACGTGAATGAAGCAAGGTGTGAATCGACGGGAAACTTGAGTGATACCAAGGCTTGGATGGAGCGGAGGACTTAGATGAGGTGGATGTTTTGGAAGGAGCGGGACCTTGGATAGGGACGTGCGTTTGGTGGTGCGGAGGCTTGGGCTCGCGCAGATTGGACAGGGCGGATTCTTTGACGTGCTGGAGGTTTGGACAGGGTGGAGGTTTTGGACGTAGACGTGGACGAGATGAAAAGCATGAAACGATGAGCAGTGGTGGTGATGGAGTCGAGATATGGGAAGGACAAAGGTTAGAATGGGGTTCGAAGAGCGCTGATATTGACAAAGTGAACACAAAGATATCAGCACTTTCGCACAGAATGTAGATGAGCAAAACTGGAAGTATTGACTGACCGGAGGTGTGATTAGAGATTCGAAGACGAGAACAGTCGTGGGTAAGGCGGTGCACGGACTGACATAACACACGTCGTGACACACGTGATTCACGCACGAGTCGATTTTGTCGTCCGAGAGCGACGAGAGTGAGGACGACAAAGAGACAAGTGCTGGAGACTGGAGATCACCTATACCAATTTTTTAACACGCCACCTTGACCGAATCGCAAGTAAAGAATATAAATTTTATTTTACATTTCTTGTACTAAAGTAAATGGATTCCAGTCATTGTCGTAACACTATTGTTTGTAAATAATTAAAAAGATGTCGTCAAGATGAAAGTCAATTGCGAATCGTTACAGATCGCACACGCGTCGCGATGTTTTGCACACCCTTCGCGATGTTTTGCACACAGAAAATTAGCAGTTTCGCACACGGAACTCATGCACGAGAAACCGCATTTCGCGCACGGCGTGTTACAAGTGCATTTTAAAAATTCTGTTAGCGATCAGAGATATTTTGCAGCGGTATGGGTGCAACAATGAAGTAGAATTAAAAGCACATTTCTTATAGTCGAATATTAACTGCAATCGTAGGAAACCTCGACCTTTATTTCTACTTTTATCGAAAATTAATGAAGCTGTACTTTCCTTCGCTCAAGAATTTCCCAGTCCCTACGAAAATGAGCTTTGTTATTATTATTTTGAAACTGGTCTCCTACCGAATTTTGACTTGACGAGATCATCAAGAGTTGTAGCATTGTGAAGGAGACACGCGGTAGACAACGCCGACTGCGGTGCGAAGGGCCGTGGGGCATGAATTCGCGGTGGGCGCGAGCGGCGCAGGGGTACGCGGGAGGGTCAGGGGCTAGTTGGCGCACCGGGAGCGTGGCGAGGCGGGGTGGGGCGGGGCAGGGCGGCGGCGCGGCTAACGCGATTCTGCCGGCCGCCGCGCGCCCACAAAGCGCCGGCAGTGGCGGCGGCGGCGGCAGGCGCCGAGTTCGGGCCCCGGAGCGCCGCACAATACGCGCGCGTAAAGCGCTTACGGCGCGCCAGGGCGGGGCGGGCAGGGGGTGGCGGCAGCGGCTGCAGGTACTCTCGCGCGCGCTGATTGCGCCGTTGCTAGGAAACCGATCCGCGCGTTCCATTCAGACGCTCCCGCGCGCGCTCGCGCCTCCGCCTCCCGCGTCCGCCCCCGCCCCGCCCCCGCCCCCGCCGCCCCTCACCCCCCTCACCGCAGCCGCTGCCGCTCGCATGCAAAACAGACGCCGAACTCTCGCCGCCTTCACGCCCCTAAACCCTGCCACCCCACCCCGGCGCCGCCACTTAGCGGGACAATACGCTAACGTGTTGACAAAACCCGAGGAAAACCACCGCCCTGCACGCTGAATTTGCTTCACAGTTCGACACACAGAAGCGGCGGGGGCGGAGGCGGGGCTGCAGCGCCCCTCCTTCCCCGACCGCGCCCTGTTCGCGGTGTATATGGCGGCGAGGGGCGAAGGGTGAGGCGCAGGGAGCGACGCGAGCGCGTCGCGCGCGAGAAGAATTAAACCGCCTCCCCGCCCCCTGCCCCAGCCGGCGCGCCGCGGCGCCACGACGCCCCTCGACGCCCGGGCTTCGCGGCGGCGCCGGCGACTTGGAATCAAAAGATCCGCCCGCGCGCAAACACTCCAAGCTTAATCCGCGCGCGGCGTAACCCGACTGCGGGGTTGGGGCGGGGGGGGGGGAGGGGGGGACCACGAGGCGGTGACGGCGTCTGTGTCGTTTCGGAGGGATGATGAGATGAGTGGGACGTTGGTGACGTCTGAGCACTACTTTTAGCGTATTTATAGGACAGGTATTTACGTTTATATGCAAGTAATAAGCAGCAATTCTAAGTTTATAAGCAGTAATTCTTAGAGAACAATCTACATAACTAGCAGATAAATGATATGTCACATGTAGGTCAGTATTAAAGTTCAATATAGAATTTCATAACATTTTGAATTTTAAACGAATTTAAATTACGATATACTTTAATGCAATAAACAAAGTTCTACAACAAAACTTCGCGATTAAACAGAAATACATGAAGTTCTTCTAGATTGACACGGAATTTATTTCAGTTTGGCATTTAATGCATGTCTTCTCAACTATTTGCTTAGCTATGATCGCGAACTAAAGCTCTTCAGGCTGCGGCATGGTGACGGCAGAGGCGGCGAAGGACGTGACGGGGTCTGTGGCAGTGGATGTGTCAAACGGAGCAAGGAGCGGGGTCGGAGGCAGCGTAGCGCAGGCGGCGGGAGCGAGACTAAATATGGCGCATAATCTCGTCGCCGCTTTGTCGCGAGCGGCGCTGCTCACCGGCGCCACCCCCGCGCACGCCCACCCGACACCTCGCACAATGAGGCGCGCACTCGGGCGTGCTTCTTCGCACCGCCGCCCGACGCCCATCACCCCGCGCGCACCGGCGCAACCGCCGCCCAGCCGCCGCCACTCCGCCAGCCACCCCGCCAATCCCTCTCCATCTCGTCCATCCCGCCCACCCCGTCCACACCGCCCACCCAGCCGACCCCGCCAACTACGCCAACCCCACCTACCCCGCCCAACCCGCCCCTCCCCGTCCACCCCGCCCACCCAGCTCACCGCCACTCACTCCTCCACTCCATCCGCCCTGTCCGCCCCGCCCACCCCGCCCACACCGTCCACCCCGCGTACCGCGTCCACCCCACCCACCGCAACTCACGTCGTCCACCCAGCTCACCGCCACTCACCTCGTCCACTCCGTACACCTCACCCACCCGCCCACTTCGCCCAAACCGTCCACTCCGTCCACCCCGTGCACCCCGTCCACCCCGTGCACCCAGTCCACCCCGTGCACCCCGTCCACCCCGTCCACCCAGCTCACCGCCGCTCACCTCGCCAGAGCCACTACCAACGCCGCTGCTTCAATCTCCGTCACAGTCCCCATTTTCCGCACTTCCACCACCACCATTACAAGAATCACCGCTAAAACCGCCGTGGTTACTATCGCCACTTCTGCCACTGCTACCACAGTCAACGCCTTCCCCCTCCGTCACAGCCGCCGTCGGGAGTCGCCTGCCGGAATAATCGCATTCGGGAGCCAGCGTCGCGCAGGCCGATATTGCGGATTTGCTCGATAAGTAGTGCGCTCCAAGTGGCGCGAGGCGGAGCGCGGGCGCTGGGAGAGACAGGGCGGGGCTGAAAAGGCGTGAAGGGTAATGAGAGGAGGCGAGCAAGGGGCCTCCGCGAGTTCACAGTTGCAAATTGTTCTCACGCGCAGATTACTCCCGTCACAGATCTCGATCCGCGGAAGCGCTTCTGCTACGGCTGGATTTCATCTCCTAATGCTGGAGCTTGTTATTAAGAGAGAGAATGAGCCATCTGGGTTACTCAGGGTTGGCACCTCCTGGATTCAGGGAGATTCTTTCTCGATGAACTATTCTAATTTTAGTAGGATGAACATAGCAGGGAAGCTTCGTGAATTTAATGATGGAAAATAGTTTAGAGATTGGAGCCAATCGATACATTTACCTACAAAAGCCAGCAAAGATTGCAGTGACCTCTAAATGAGCCCATACGACGTTAAAAATTGTTGTTGGGGAGTAATAAATACTACAGACATGTTCTGAATAAGTATTTTCATGTATCTAAACTAATTTTATGGTATCAGAAGATTGATCAAAGTAAACGTAAGCCGTAGAAGAACGTAATGTTAACATACATACATGTCTATTTTATCGTAATGGAAGGAACCAATGACCCCCGTACCTTCAAAAAGAAATATATTTTTGTGTCAACGCTTCTGTAAGTTTGTTTTCTGTCCGTCGCGTGATAGGTAGATGAGGTACCAAGGCTTACTAGAACCTATCTCAAATGAGGGTGTTGAAAAATACAGTACCTTATTTCTCTCAGATTTCTTTTGTTTATTTTAGCTCTCTTCATATCTTCCACATGATCCCACCATTCCTAAACCAACATTCCTATCATTCTTTTATAACAAACACAGTATTTTTTGTAGGAATCTTTTGAAATTAAATCCAAATTCTTTATGATGGTTTTCTACTCTGAGATTAAATTTGACCAGAAATAATAACGTTATCCTTCAGTGGTATTATTTGGGGGATAAACACTGTAATCCTTCACATAAACAAATCCGAATCATCAAAATCCTCTACAGCAACCTATTTGATTCTAGTTTGAGAAGTTTCACATATGTGATTTTTAAAGGAATTGTCTTTGTAGGTATTATGTTAAGATGTATTAATTTAATTGCTAAGGGTTGTTATTTTATTGGCTATTTCGTGTGCGAATTAAAATGCTGTGAAATAACTTTCAATGTGTCACAATAATGTTATAGAGACTATTTAATTTTTTGATCCCGGATTTTTTTATTGCTCCTACAATAGTACACTCGTCTCACAGGTTTTATGAATAAATAAATAAATTCGTCGATGTGTTATAGCCACATTCTTATATTTTCCTTCGGCAATTTTTTTGTAAATCAGATCTACAATAATTGATTTCTTCAATCGTTCTGAATGTCACGTTCTTCTGCGGTCTCGAACAACGGGTAACTTCTACCTGTGCCATATCAAACATGCGACGAGGAAGGCCTTCATTTCGTGCTGCAAATGAGTCGTACATCAAAATTCCAAGACTCCTCCCCCCTTCCCAATGGGATCTACCACTAGTCGTATCGCAGTTTCTACCGCTCGCGTTTAATCCTCGCCTGCTTGAATCATTCTTCGTCTTGTGTCCCAGATGTTCTTCTTTATTTCCGTCCCACCTGCATCTCTCCACGCCCCCTCCCCAGCGCTGGGCTCGTGCGGTGGCCGTCCCCCGTGATTCGATCAGGGCGAGCAGTCGCGGGCGCTCGAGCGTAGGTGGCCGCGGGAGGGCGTGGCAGGCTTTTAGCCGCTGTCCGATCGTCTTGCGTCTGGGGAGTCGGGTCCCCTGCCTCGGCGTTGCCACCGCGGCCGCTGCCGTCACGGCTTTCCGCCCACCCGCGTCTCTCCGTCTCCAGCTGCCCCACCGCCTTTATGTTCTGTCACCCGTTCGCCTCACCTCGCAGTCTCTATCATCCGTCTCTTTACGTATTTTTCATCCAGCTGTTCTCCGTTCTTTACCCTCTCATTTAATCAACCGCTGCCCTACCATCTCTCTGTCCTGACACCTACTCATTTCGTTACTTCCCAGCATTGACTCTTACCCACACCACCATTTACCATACCTGACTACTAATCCCGACAACTCCTCCCCAACCCGAAAACTATTTATCATCACAACTACAAAACCCTCAACAACTCCCCGTCCCGACGACTCCCCATCCCGACGACTGCCCAACCCGACGACTGCCCAACCCGACAACTACCCAACCCGACAACTACCCAACCCGACAACTACCCAACCCGACAACTACCCAACCCGACAACTACCCAACCCGACAACTACCCAACCCGACAACTACCCAACCCGACAACTACCCAATCCGACAACTACCCAACCCGACAACTACCCAACCCGACAACTACCGAACTATCAATTTTGTCACCAACCAACTCTATCATATTTCAACCGCGACACATTCGCCCCTGTACACACTTCTACGTCTCCACTTCCCCACCGCATCATATACACCTTCCGATACTCACTCGCCCCATCACCAACCGACAGTTACTCTTCTCTTCGTAATAATACTCCTTCGAAATATCTACGTTTGTCCCACTGGCCGCCACCTTGCCTCATCCCATTCGCCTTTTCATCTTTACCTCTGCTCTTCTTGTCCCTTCTCCCTCTCCTTCAGGGGCCTTTCCCAGTAAACACACCTTCTATAATTCTCCGCCCTCCGTTCCCGCCCTCACCACCTTCCGTGTCGCACTCGCCCATTCCCGCCGCCGCCGTTGCCGTCGCGGCATCGCCGTCTGCGGCGCCGCGTGGCGGGCTGCCCCGCGGGCTCCCACAAAGCCTCAGGCGGCGCGGACGTCGCTTGATTTTATTCGGACGTAATCTGGCGGCGGCCTCCACGGGGACCTGCGCCTCGATTGAGAGCCGCGCAGGGGAGCGCTCCTCGACCCCCCCTCCCGGCCCGCCCCCAGCTGCCGCCCACGCCCACGCCCTCGCCCGCGCCCGCGCCCACGCCCGCGCCCGCGCCTACGCCCACGCCCACGCCCACGCCCACGCCCTCGCCCGCACCCGCGCCCACGCCTACGCCTGCGCCCACGCCCGCGCCCACGCCCGCGCCCACACCCGAGCTCACCCGCACCCGCGCCCGCGCCCACGCCCGCGCCCACGCCCGAGCCCACGCCTGCGGAGCACCTGCTTCCCGCTCCTCGGAGCTCTCGCCCGAATTCGGTTGCTTCACAAATGTAAAAATCTCTTCAGCATGACCTGCAGGCTAACGTCTTGTAAGAAATGTTAATAATAAGTCATGTAAGAATTTTTAATTAAATAAGTATGTTTTTTAATAGGAAATTAACATTAAAATACTGTTAACATGTGTTTTCACAAAATATGACATACATGCATGAAGAAATAAGTAAGAAATCAGACGCTTGTTTACTACCTGTTCGTATAAAAATATGAAAATTTACCATACTTGTTTCTGGAAATAATCTCTTATCAATCCATCACATATTTTTAAAGTTACTGTTCCCATTACAAATATCTGCCAGGTATAATGTTTTACGGCACGAATGATATCAGTATTTAATTGGCTGGCCGGGTGACGCCGCGTCCATGGCAAAGGTGCCGACGTATCGGACGCAATTCTGCGACCTTCCTCAGGGCGTAATGCTAAGGACCGAAACGTCGGCACCATTGCCATGGCCGCGGCGTCACCCGGACAGCCAAGTAAATGCTGACTCCGGCCGCGGACGCCTACGCTCTCACGAATGATTGTGTCGTCCCAAATTCAGCCAATCGCAGGAGGGAATCGTGGGGAGGTAGCGGTGAACGGAACAGCCAAGCACCGTTTTCTCGCACATATGTCCAATACCCGAGATGTCGCAAGAAAGTTGTTTCGCAAAATTAAGTTTGATTCTCTTATAAATTTATAATGCTAAATTTATAATACAAAAATATGGTGTAAGCAACTCCTTTATAATGATCGCTCTTAACGTCGCCCGTTTGCAAAAAATGTACTCATGATTAAATCTTAACATTGCTAATTGGTAACTAATTACATAAAGTACTATTAACACGCCGAGTCCTCAAGATCTTTTGTGCACGCTTCGTAATGTTTTACATGCTGTTCCACCATTTGGCTCAAGAAATACAAGCACGAGAAATAGTTTTTGGTTCACGAAATATTAAAAAGAATGTTTATTGTCATTTAATGATTGTCCTTTAAATATTTGTATACATAATATTTAGGACAACTTATTTTATACCTAAGAATGTAATTTGTTTTTACAAAATAAAATCATAAATGTAGTTTAAATATTTTCATAATATCCCTTTTTATTTTGAAATCACTAGTGATATTCTTGATTGCCTCAAATATAATTGAACCAAATAGTATATACTCGATAAAAGGAAGATAGCAATTTTATTCTTTTCTTTTTCTTGCCGTTCAGTAGTTATGACCAGCATTTTGAAAACCAGCTATGTTTTGTAATTTCTGATAACTGTCATTTTTTAGTTTTAAATGTGTTGTGAAAACTGAGTCTTGTATAAGCTATTTAATGGTGCAATAACCTTGATGATCATTTGTTGATTGTAAAAACCTTTTATAAATAAATCATTGTTAATATTTACTCTTTAATAAACGCGACATTATTCATAAACAAGTCATCGTGGCGATATTTAGTCAGTGTTTTCTTTGATTGGTCCCAGCGCTTTTATAGTAACACATGCTATTAAAATTCTCGCGAATAAATAATTTCTGGTTAATTTTTATGAAATTAGATTTTTTTGACAAAATTGTAACCATATTTAGAAATTCCATTTAGTAATCATTACTGTTACGAATATTAAATACTTCATACATTCAATTCAAAATGTTATGTGTTAATGAACTAGACTGCATAATACAAATATGGATAGCGGCCAATTAAATCAATGTTGGCATCGGTAAGCTAAACGTTTCCCATATGCCTGGGTCTTGTTAAATTCCACGAGTAGCAAAGATAAACATGTGTTTAATCAACATATTCCCTTCACCGGAACCAGCAAACTTCGTCATTTCTTCTTCAGACATCTACAGAAAGAGAGGCGATTTTGAAGGAAAGCTACAACTCTATTTTGTCCCGACTGGGAATTGATCCCGGGACTGCACCACAAAAAGGCAGCACGCTGTCCGTGAATTAAATAAATTAAAGAATGTTTTTTTCGAGTTTTGCGACGTACAGTACCTTCGTGAATAAATTCCGTGCATTCCCCATTCCTTCTAATACCGCACGTCCTTGTTTACGATGACACCTATCTTGAGAAACACACGGCAAACAACCATGTCCAGCTCCCCCTCTTTTTTCACCTCCGAGCCAGAAATTGTAGGAAATTGCCGCCTTCTCGCCATGCGTACCGAACGGTGAGGGCGAGAGCGCGCGTCGCTCACCCTCCACGCTCAGCCACCACGCTCACCGGAAGTGACGTGCTCCCTCGCACCTTGATTGGCCGCTGGCGGTGCAGGCGGCGAGAGATCGCCTGGGGCTCGTCCACCCTCCGGCGAAGGGGCGGCATACTGATTGAGCCCTTAAAAAAAAAAGAACCGCAGTGGAAAGGAACACTCACTCGCCAGCGAGGAGGAGGAGGGGGACAAGGTGAAGGAAGAGAGCGGCGAGCAAGGGAGTAAGGTGAGCGGAGAGAGAGAGAAAGAGAAAAAGAGAGAGAGGGAGTGAGGGAGGGAGGGAGGGAGGGAGGGAGGCGGGAGGACGCGGGAGGTGAGAGGACGTCTTCTCCCCGAGGACACAAGCACGTCAGCACTTGTCGCGAGGGCGACGGCCCACAAACAAACAGGCGGCGGATCGCTTCCTCAATTTGCGGCGACTTAAACCACTTCGGCGTGTCAATTTGTCAGCTTCCGCGGACCCCGCCCCCTACCTCCCCTGCCCCGTGTTCCGCGCGCGCTCTCTTCCCTTCAGTTCGGAGGCGAGGGGAATTTCATTATTATTTTTTTTTATTGCGAGGGTGTGAAGTCTTGGCTTACGTCTTCAGAAAGAGGATTTAGAAACACTCTTGCCCCCTATTGCCCTTGTCGAGGGGGGGGGCGAGGAAAAATTAAGTGTTTGACAGACTTTCATATTGGCTGTGGTTGGGAACAGCCGAACTCCATTTCCGGATTAGCATAGTGCTCTTTCTGTGTACGAGAAGGAGACTTCAAGTGTTGATGAAGAGAGTACCTATTCTTGGCGAAAGAGCCATTGAATATTTTTCACTACAGTTTCTGCTATATTTTATGTTTTGTTTTCAAGATTTTATGGCCAACAATATTTAAATATTTCTCCACATCTTTCCATTGCCATTTCATCATAACAAATATAAAATTTCTTCAGAATCACCGTTTGCTCAAGCTCTACTCCAATATGAGAAGCGACACTCGAAACCCGTAGAGACTTCTCCAACTTAATGCATGCGAGTCAGCATTGAGGAGTTCATTGGGATGAATCGACCGCTCTACTTTTCTTGCCTGTCTCTCTTCTTCTCTCTCCTCTCTCATCCTCTCTCACTCCCTCCCTCCCCCCTCTCTCTCCACCGCTCGCTCGCTCGGGCTTAATTTCTTTGATTTTGATTTTCAATAATCATGCATCTCGTGTTTGACATCGATTTATAGTGTTTGATCCAGTCGCAATTTGATCATTCTTGCACGTTGTAGTTGTAATTGTTTTTTTCTGTTTTATTATCTCGCTCAGTTTATTTGTCGTACCGTAACTCGCATTCCAATATCCGATCACACATTGTGATAAGGTGACAAATTTTTTTCCAATACATCTTCATTATCGTTCGCCTGTTGTGTGTTCGGCGGCTGTCAAACAACGGCACGGCATATTCTCCTATGGCGACCGCCCCGAACTCGGTGTCACCGCCCCATACAACTTCCGTCGGCGCGGCGCGGCGCGGCGCAGTTCGTCCTCGGGCCGCACCCAGCGTCGAACGCGCGATGTGCCGGCCCCCCGAGGCCGCACGGCCGTCGCATCAGACGGCGCGATTCATCCGTCCTGTCAGCGGGCGGGCGTCCATCGGGGCGCACGAACCGACACGACGCGACGCGACGCAACCCGACGATCGGCTCGTTTCGATTTTTACGACGATTTTATTCGCACGGGCCCGGCCGGCCGCACGCGCCCGGGGCGGTGGTGGGGCGGGGCGCCCGCGAAGATAATACGAGCGCGCGGCTGCTGATAGCGGCGGCCACCCGCCGGTTCGAACCTCGCGAACCGGCGCGGGCGAGCGGTCGGCCGGGCGGGCGCTTATCAGCGCGGGCCCGCGCGCTATTCATTTGTCTGTTTTTACGAGCGGCGGCGGCGGCGGCGGCGGGGCCGGCGTGGGCGGCGGGAGATACGCTGCCGGTCGCTCGCCCGGTTTAACACCCCGTTTTTACCACTGCGTCCTCCGCCCCCCGGCCAGTCGCGCCCGAGGCCCCGCCCCCGCCCCCGCCCCCGCCTCTGCCCCGCCGCCGCCCACCCCCGCCACAAAGGCCGGAGCCGCCGATTGTTCGAAGCGCGCGTATCGTGGCGAGCGCCCGCCGCCGCCGCCGCCAGCGCCGTCTGTCCAGCGCGCGCTCGTAACGCGCTCGTAAAAGGACGCTTTAAATTCGCGCGGAATGCGCATAGGATGTTCGAAAAATTACGCTTTCTCCTGTGGTCGCGGCTATTTAACGGCCGCCAGATACCGGCGTTAATGGACTAGCCCGACGCGGCCGCCGCCGCTATCTTCCCGCCCCAAATGAAGTGCGAGAGGGAGTTTTTTTTTCTGTTTCGCTACGTTACACCTAGCTCTCGCTCCCCTCTCTCCGCGCGGCGGCCGGCTCGCTCGACGCATCCCTCTGGAAGCCGACGGCGATGATGTGTTTTTTAACGGTTGCCTAGATATTTTATACAGTATATGCGGGCGAAGTTCTTGCAGAGAGCGACGGTGGAGGAGGCGACATGAACGTGTATTTCCCTCTGCAGTTGCTTTGAAGGTCTCCCGTCAGTGAGTGACGTCACCACGGTCAGATCGATGTTGCTGAACACGTGCACTTGGAAGACTAAGAGACTTCTTAATTTTGTGTCTACAGTTTAAGCAACATTTATATGCCACGATATCTAATGTGCCAGAAAGTAATGATCTTAGATAGTACATAAAAAATCCGATCTGATAATGTACTTCATAAATAATGGTTGAAACGAGCTCTTGGATGAATAACTCAAATGCTACATTTTAATTTGTCGTCTATCTCTTGTCGTCTTTAATTTGTTGTTAATCTAGTCGTCAACTCTGTTCTTGATGATATCACATATAGTTCGCCACTTCGCAATAGACCGATAATTGATTTGAAGAACTAATTCCTAGTAATAATAGTTTACAGCTTGGTTTGATAGATGGGGCAGAATGTCTTTCTACACATTCATTTGTTTTGCTTACTTCAAATTCTACGAAATAATGGCAGATTGTGAATTTTAATATTATTCAATGCATCTTGAACACAAATTCTGGATTAGAGTGAGGAGTGTTTCATAATTACTTATCCCCTTGCTTCACGGTACATAACGAAATAAACCGAAAAGGGACGATTTAAGTACGCTTATGTTAGAAGAGAAACGACATTTTACTGGGGAGTATTGTAAATCAAATATCCATCAAAAGACATCGATAATTTTTCAACTCCCAACGGTCGCAATGTTAAATCGAGCTTCCACATCACCAGTCATTTTCTGCTCGCTAGGTAAACGAACACCTTCTACCTGCACTTGTCTGAGAAGCCAAATCCATGGGAACCCTCGTCCGCCGGAGGGAGACAAGGCTTTCCGATCGGCCAGCGTCCACGCGGCCGATCACATCCACGCATCCCTCTTCGCTCGCTCCGCTGTGTTTGCCGTCGCGGCGCGGTGAGGACAAAGCCGCGGCGCGCTAATGGTTGACGCCGCACAGTGGTCCGGAACGAAGCAAAACGCGCCGAAGCACCGAAGCCGTCCGATGATTTCGTTCTCGAAAAGACTCTGCTAGAAAATAAGCTGAGCATGTGTAATTAAACGAATGATTGGAGATTTCTTGCTTTTTATTTAAATTGCTTAATGCATAAATTGCAATGTTTGATGATTTGAGACACATTACTGTAAAGTAATGTGCACCAATTCTTGCGAAGTTTCTGATATTTATTTGCGTTAATGACGTACTACATTATTATTATTATTATTATTATTATTATTATTATTATTATTATTATTATTATTATTATATTATTATTATTATTAATAGTTTCATCCTTTATATTATTTCTATTAAAGATATTCCTTTTCAGGCCCAAGTAATGAGCCGTTCAAGAAAAGTATGGTGTTATCGTTTGAAAGGTAGTGTTTGTACGGACCACGGGATAGAATGAGTGAAATTGTTACACATCCTCCGTTTTCAGTAATTACCTACTAAAGAAGAGCCGTGGTTGCATTTGTGAACGTGAAAAGAAAATTATCAATGATAATAATAATAATAATAATAATAATAATAATAATAATAATAATAATAATAATAATAATAATAATAATAATAATAATAATAATCTTTGAATAAATTGTCGATCGAGACGAACATTATTATCATTCTGCAGAAAGCTGTGATCCTGAGCACGTGTTCTTTAGTTAGAAGATTTATGGGTCACTAAACAAATATTAATGTTCAGAATTGTTTTACTGTTTAATGTATAAATTAATTTAAGTGTTCATACCTGTAGAATTGTTTGCCCTTTAATTAGCTCTTAAAATTAATTCGCATGTAAAACTATTGTATTATGGAGATCATGCTTTGATAGAAATATCTGTGTGACTCCTGGAACATGTACCAGAAAGCTGTGAAAATAAACAAAAAATAATAATGATGATGATAATAATAATAATAATAATAATAATAATAATAATAATAATAATAATAAATAGAATACAAATTTTCTCACATGTACGATGTTATTTTTTACAAACGTTCGTCGTAATAATAATGCCATTTTTACTTTACATAACATTACACACAAACAATGGCGGTCTAGAGAGTATATATATTTGACTTCTGAAGGACTTTGCTCTGTAGGCGGTTGAGGTCACGAGACCAGTTTTCGTTGCATTTTTCAGCCTTGCGGGAGGGGGAGAAGCGAAACGATCTCCCTCTTGGTGACCATTGTTGTTAATTCAAAATAACAAAGAATGTGCCACAATAACACAAAACAAGTGATGCTACAATAGCACGTACTTTCTCGCATCATTTCTTCTTTCTTTTTTTCCTGATAACTGTGTTTGTTATTATTATATTTTGTGCATATTCTGTATACACTTTTATTTATTACGTGTTGTGCATACTGAAAGTGTGATTTGTGAAGTATACGTGAAAAACAGAGAAAAATGTTTTTGCTTTTACATCTTCATTTATTTCTCCCGATGCTTCTCTCTCGCAGCGCCGCTGCATTTCGAGAGTGGAGTTGCAGGGTTTTCGCCCAAGCTCGCTTTGCAGGCCGTTTGTGCCCAGTGTGTGAGTGTGGCGGGGAGGGGGAGGGGGAAGGGGGGGCGTCGCCAGGGAAGCCCCCGTTGTCCCGCCCGGCGCGGTGCGTGGCGTCTCGCACGCAATTTGTCGCGATGGCCGCTGCTAATCCGTCGGTCGCGCGGTCAGCGCGCGTCCCGCAGGATGATCGATGACAGCGCGCTGCATTGACTGCGGTCGCCCTTGTTGCGCACATTCTCGGTTCGGGTTGCTACCTCTGCGTCCGTCGGCTTCCCCGCCGAGCGATGGGAAAATGATACCTGGCGGTAGTACCTGCATTCGCCGCGACGCGGACGGTCTGGAAAAGTCGCGCCGCTAACATGCCAACGCTAATATTTACTAGGCTGTCCGGGTGACGCCGCGTGCATGGCGAAGGTGCCCATACCCGCACCTTTTCCATGACCCCATCTGGCACCATCGCCATGGACGTGGCGTCACCCGGACAGTCTGGCAAAGACGCGCCGCAAACATGTCAACGCTAATATTTTGCATACGCGCATATGTAGCATACGCGATCACATGTCAACGCTAAGCCCCGATTTACACGTATCCTTTTGACGAACCATTTGTGAATTATAGTGAACGAGCGTATGCGCAGTCCCCAATCACTCACACTTGTTATCATACACAAAAAGAAATATGTATAGATGCAGGCAGAAAATAATTGAACCAATAGAACATTTCCTTGCTGCAATACCTTCCAAGTGTCTCCTGTGGTTGATACCAACATGAGGGCAGTGTTGTATAAACTCTGTTCGGATTCGGCGATTTTGATTAACCCTTTCGTTGATTTGCTCTTGTGCTCAATCCAATATACTACCTTGTCTGACAAAAGAAAACATTCAATATTTGAGCAATAAAAGCAAATATGGACAGTGATAAGTTTAATATCGAAGCGACTTCTGTGCACTTTGACTTAATAATATAATAATTTAATAATAATGATATATTATTAAATATATTATTTAATAATATATTAATAAAACTGCCTGAATTCGGTATTATGATATCCAGCAATTACAATCATAAATCTACTCGTATCAATTTGCTATTCCACCGCTATCCTCGTACCCATCATAACATATATATTACGACGCTATAGCGTCAAAGGCTGGAGCCTGTAATCATGGCCCACTTTTACGTAAAAATTATTGCATTATCAACCCTGCATTCACGAACCTAACATAATATTATTTTCGGTATCATCCTAGTTGTCACCTTAAAACATCACATCAGTAGCATGTCCTTAATGCTTTAATTACACCACTTTACTGCCTTCAATTCAGTAAATCATAACCAGAATCAGAAGTATTTCCACCGACGTCTTTCATCCAGTCATCTAAATTCCATATTAAATCTTCGGTAACTCAGCTCTCGTAATAATTAATCACTGCTAACTTTTTTTCCTCAGCGTATCTTACTATAGCGGCACCTCCAACACCACACGCACTTGCATGTCTATTTACTCTGTATACCCTGCACAATTGCAAACTGCATTCTCTTCTTTTAGCAACGTCGCCATCGCCGTTGCTCCTTCCCTCCCATTACCACTTGCGTGGCCATCACCTTCACGTCCATTACCACTTGCGTGGCCATCACCTTCACGTCCATTCCCCGCATAATCCCCGACAGCCTTCGCCTTCACTTTCACTACCATCGCCGCCGCCAATAAGCGCAACCCCCCCCCCTTTGGAAAGGGGCGCCTTTCCCGCGAAACGCGGCAAAAATTTCCCTCGCGGCCGACAAAAGCCGAGCGCAAACGCCAGCGCGCGCCCCTCTTACCTCGCCGCTAATGATCGCACGGCGCGGCAACAAAGAAATGACGACACCGACATCATCAGTTACACTGACCGGTGGCGGTGTTGGCGGCGACGTCGAAGGCTGCAGAGGTGCACAGTGAGAAAGTTTTCCCAGCTGCCGGAGGAGAAATTCTTTAGCCTATTCGAGGCGGAAGAATTAGCGCCTGAGAGCATAATTTCGGGTAAATTGCTATTCTGTCAATAATGTTTGTTGTTGTTCGGAATCCTATTCCTACAAAAAAAAGCTGATGTCTCTACCGTATATTAATTGGTACGTTTATGCTTGTTTTGTCAACTGGTAGTTTTGTTAATACGATCCGGTGTTGTCATGACTTTTGAACTATTCCTAATTGAATCTTTAGGCGAAGAAAGCAAGGATGATTAACGATATCATGACATTCTTAAAATTATTTCATATTAAGCTGTAAGAGATTGCGCTTTAGTGAATTTTCACCAGTCTCTGAATTTTGGTTTGATTTTCATCAGAGAAATAAATATTGTATATTTCTATCTTCAATTCGTTTATGCTATTCGTTTCGCAATAAAACTGTACCTTGTTCTGTTCCGTAATATCACACTAGGTGTTTAACATGCGTAGATAATGTTCATCTACTAGAAATAATTAGAAGAATTAGAAGTGGCAAAATCAACGTCTCGTTCGCTTACATTGAAAGACTATCGGAAAAAAAGAATTCATTCTAACTTAAAAAACTACAAATAAATTAATAGGTGAAAAACCTATTCGTATGTGAAATGTGTAGTTTGAAAATCTTGTTTCCAATCCTTTCCGATGTAGTTTTGATACTTTCAAATAAATAGTGCGTGTTTATGTTTGCGTTGACGCTGGGGCGAGATGATATTAGTGTGTTTGTATTGTAGTGTTGCATTGGGCTAATGTTAGTAGTTAGCGGTGACGCAGAAGTTGGTACAGGTGACTGCGGCGACAGCAACAGCGACAAGATTGATCTGTGTGGTAGATATCTAAATAGGAATAGTAAGTAAATTCAGCGTAATTTAGCGTAATGATTGAATGCTCGGCAGGGGCCTACCCCAACATTTAAAAAGTTGATTTTGTAGGTATTTCACTTTCTATTATCTGACAAAAATTGGCTAACCTCGAAGATATACACCACTAAATATAATTAAATTAGAGAAAGGTTAACATAAAGAAGTTTTGAATAGTAAAATATGTAAAAATATTTTAAAATTATCAAAATACTAAGGAAAGCCACTTAGGAGTATTTTGAAAAGATTATTCTAATTGTGGAAGCGCTGGATTTTGAAGGACGACAATTGCACTAAAGCGCCTGAGTATTGATAGTGCTGATATTGAGTTTATGGACACATTAGGCTCTGCGGTAGCGCCGGTGCACAGTAGGGTAGCAAACGTCATGTTTTAGTGAAAATTAAAAGAAGGTAATTAGACCAAAAAAGAAAATTTTGCGGCTGCTATGGGGGGTATTACATTTTCTGATATTCTGACATTTGAAGGTGCTCCCAACGCTTTGGGATATTTCTAATACTACCGTGTCCTTTGTTGATGTCTTGTTTGAGCAAACAGTTTCTATATCAACTATTTCATTATCATATCGTTAATCATTATGAATATATGCATTAGTTTTAAACGTCATACACTTTGAAGAAATCAATTTCGTTAGTTATGAGAATTTGGTGCGAATTTTAATTGCATTTTTCTTTATTAGGACATAAAAAAATTGCAAAGTTTATGTGTTGCGGAAGTTCAACATATCACTTTTTCAAAGTGCTAGCAAAAAACGTTCCTTTTTCATTTTACTCAAAACTCGTATTACATTCGTTTACTCTTCCACGTGCCAGCCTCAGATTGTCTCTTGCCAACTTGCTATAGTAAAGTTGTTTGATTTGTTCATAGAGACAAAAAGCCTAACACGCGGCAGTCTTTTAAGCTTGTTTCACGTACTAAGTTGCATTGGTAACATCCATGTTATTTTGAAGTTTAATATTTGTAAATGAATTAAGGGTATTAAGGGCCAATGCCAATTGTTAGTGATTTTTGGTTTGTTAATCCAATGTGTGCTTTAAACCCCCTCTTTTCAGTGAAAATAGGCCAAAGTCAAAAGTCGATCGTGTCTTCTAATTTCACATTGATTTACATTGGTCTACGATTGTTATGTCATTTCGATGGTGCAAGAAAACAACCAATTCCGTGAAACTTCGAATATTGACATTGGCCCTTCTTGCACCAATCCACATATATTCTTTATTCCTGCACCGTATTAAAAGTCTACTTTTTACTTTCTCACCCTTACGTACGTAAGAAGAGAAAATATTGTAATCGTGCGCCGAAAAACGAAGACCTTTTGACACAAAATGTCTTATTTAATGAAGCCAACGTGTCGGGTGTTTGCTCTACTGTGCGTCGGCCGGGCGGCGGCGGGGAACGGAGCAGCTGTCCGTCCGATCGCGGACCGGTCGCGAGGAAAATGAAGAAAAATGGAAATGCGGCGGCGGCCGCAGCGGACACGCGCGGGCACATTCCGCGCGGCAAAACAAAGCGCTGGCGGCGACCGGCGCCCTTTCGGGTCGCGCGCGCCGCCTCCCGCGGCCCCGCGCCGGACGCCGCTGCCGTCAACGCACGGCGAGCGATCGCTCCGCCGGTCCCTCTGGTCCCCGCCCCTCCCTGCCCCAACTCTCCCCCGCCAGGTCCAACTCTCCCCCGCCTCGCCTCACCTAATCACCGTCTCTCCGCTTCGTCCCTCCTCCTGACACTTCCCCGCCCCTTTCCCTACTTCCACCCCTCCCCGCCCCGCCTTGCTCCTCTGGTCTCTCTGGTCCCCGCTCTTCCTCCCCCTGTTGAACTGTCCGGTCCATCTCCCGCTTTCCTCCACCTCGCCTCTCACCGTATCTCCTCTCTGTTCAGTTTCTAATGCTGTCACTGCCCCACCTCTTTTCCTACTTACACCCTGCTCCGTCCCCCTTTTTCCTTCCTTATATCATCCAGCCCCGCTTCATCTCGTTCCACCCCGCCTCACCCTGCCCGGTCCCACTCGCGCCACGCCGGACGCGTTCCACGTCAACACCTCACTCCGCCCCTCCCAAAGCACATCGGCCCGCCTTCTCCAGCCCGCCCCCTCCCCGCCATGCCTGGCTCCCCCGATCCCTCTGCTTCCTGTCCCGTCCAGATCCGCCCCGACCTTCTCCGTCCCCTGTCGACCTGCCCGGTCTACATCGTTCCTCTCCCTCCCACATCACTCTTTTCATCACTCCTCTCTCCTCTCCGTTCCTCCTGCTGTCACTCCCTCGCTCCTTTCCCTACTTCCATCGCGGACCGCCCCTCCTTTCCCCGCCCCACGCCCTGCTCCCTGCCGTCTCACCCCCTCCCCCCGTCGTGCTGGACGCGTTCCACGTCAACACGGCGCGTGATTGCAGGTCCTGCACTTCAGACGAACGGCGCGCCGGACATCTCGGGTTGCAGCCCGCAGAAGCCGATATAAACAAAGATAATTGAGTTTTTGAGGAGCGCCGCGGGAACAATAGCCGCTGCGACGGCAGATCCTATGACGGGCGCTCCTCTTGGCGATCCGTGAAGCGACGTACACCGCACGTTTTTAATTAATCGAGGAATGTTTCGCCGCGTGGGATAAGAAGTGTGCTTTGTGTCGTACCGGTGGCACGGTCTCGTGCACCGGGTGCTAGTTACTCTTTTGTTGGCGGTGCTCTCTGCGGCCGTATCGGGGGCTCTGTCTGACACGCAGGTGCGTGATGTTGACACGGGTTCCGATCGGATGACAACTCCTGCGCAATTGTCTGGAGGAAAGGTCCTTCACCCTTCTCGCTTCTCTAGATTATTGCAATAGTATCATAGCAATACTTTTGGTTGTCTAAAACCGAAACAAAAAGAAAGAATGAATATAAATACAAAGTGAATACATTTAAGGCTGGCCACTGCGAATATATTCTAAACAGTTTACGACATCGGAATGCGAGTTGCATGAAGTTGTTGTAGATGATGAAGGAAATAACATATTTCGTTTTCTGCTTTGTAACGTTTTTAATTTTTTAAGTATTGACACAACTTTGATTTTTTAAATGGAAGTATATTTTTTCTACCTCCATTCTAAAGTACGCAATGAGACAAATTCAACGATATAAGTATTTTTAATATTTGGAAATAAATAATAGAATTTTTTCTACATTTCTTTAGAAACCACGTTTTCCGCGTCCATTCGCAAGGGTTTTCCACGAATGTTGTCGCCAGTGATGTGGAATAGGCTCAAACCGTCGCTTTGAAGCTCCTCATTGATCTGGAAGCTTTGGTCTAAGAAGCCAATTATTCAATTTAGGGAAGAGCTGAAAATCATTCGAGGCAAATCCCCCCAAAAAATGTATCTGCCCCAGACGTTTTTTGGTTACAACACCACTGTGAGGGCGGGCGTTGTCATGACTGAGGACATTTCCAGAAGCCAGCATTTCTCTTCTTTTATTTGACTTCTTTTCACCGTACCCCTCATTCTTTGGTGATTTTCTGCTGCACTATTCCTTTTATGTTGAAGAAAATGAATAACACTTCGCACCTAGCATTCGCGGGAGCATCAATCGTACCAGCCATATTTTCAGTCCCACAGCTCGGGTCACATATGTCATACGGTAGTAGTGGAGGTTATGGTAAAAGAGATAGGTAATCGACCACTGGATATTCCCAAATCCTCCTATTTATTTAGTGGTTTAATGCCTAGATTGGAAGTAGAAAAACATCTGCCTACGTAGAATATTCTTTATACTCTAAGGGCATCGTGGTTTGGTTTCCATCGCCCGAATGGTGCTTCTCCCTTAGTCAGAATCACAATACAATGTTAACTCTTGTTCGGGAAGCTAGGAAGTATCCGCACAGTATAATGCACTGTGTCAAGAATCTGCAACACAACAACAGACATGATGTCAGGAATCAAACCCCGTAAGGGAGACCTAAATAAAAGCCAGACATTTCATTACGTGTGTGGGCGTTTTATTGAAGCGGCTCCTGTTAATGCGGGCCATGAAACATTACGGCCTCAACTTCGACACGGCGGCGTCCGAGTTTCAACTGCAACGGTGAGTCTGAAGGGACCTGTAGCACCGCAGTAACTGTCAGCACAAGCGGTTAGTGCCCGGAGAAATTTATGTCGCCGATCGCCGTTCGTCACCGCCCGCGCGCCCGGTGACATCTGGTGCCGCCGCTGCAGTTGGGGTTGCAGTCAGTTCTTCTTCGCCTCGCCCCTTCCCTTCCCCCCTCTCCGCCTCACCTCTCACCCCTCCATTCCGTTCGATGACGTTCCATCGCTCCCCGCCTCGTCCTGGCCAGCTATGTCCAGTCCCGTCTCAATCCGCTCCATTCCGATCTATTCCCTCCCCCCAACCACCCCAGTTCAGTTCAACTGTGCCCTGTCTCACCCCAGACCCGTCACGTGGCGTCTCGTCACGTCCTGTCCCGTCACGTTCCGTCCCGACTCATTTCATTTCGTTCTATGCCGCCTCACCCTGCCCTGTCTCGTCCCACTTCTTCCCGTCCGTCCTTGCCTTACTCTACTCTAACTTGCCCCCCTCTGCCCTGCTCCACGCCTGGCCTGACCTACCCTTCCCTATCCTGCCCCAACCTATCCTTCCCTGCTCTACTCTGCCTTACCGTGCCGTGCGAGGCCGGGCAGTGCAGTGCAGTACAGTACAGTGCCGTGCCATGCTATGCCATGCCGTGCAATGCAATGCCCCGCCCCCTCCTTCCCCCCAATCCATCGCCCTTCCTCCCTACCCTCCCTCCCCACCTTCCCCTTTCCACCCACCGTCTTCCACTCCCTCCCTCGCCTTGCCCTACCCAGCGTCGCCCCGCCCCCGCCTTTCGCGCTTCACCCCTCTCCGCCCAGCTTTTTTCTCGTTCATCCTCCCCTCCCCGCCATCCCACCTAACCCCACTCGCCTGCACCGCCGCCAAAGGCCCGAGGTCGTTTCCAGCGCTGGTGCATGTCAAGTGACGACGCCGACAGTCCCGGCAATGATGCAGCCGCGGCCTCGCCCGTTGTTTGCTGCTGCAGCAGCTCCGGCTGCAAGGCAGGTCGTTGTCGCTGCGTTCGTCGCCCCGCGGAGGAAATATACAGGTTCTGCGAACTGGAAAAAGCACTGTGGGTCCAAGATGTGGAGGCTGCTTAGGCATTTTTAATTAATTTTCAGAAGGGAAGGGTGGGTGAAATTCGATAAACACTGAGAGTTAATGCACATTTGAAAAGGTATTCAAAATAGGAAAACATATTTAATATTTTTTATTAATTTTAAAATGAATTTAGAAAAAGCATGTTTTTGCTGAAAGTGAGGAATGTTTTTGCATTGGAGGCAAGGATAGTAGGTTCAGTTGATACACAAATATGACCTTAAATATATTGCTTATAATCTGGCGTTTCGTTTTATAGATCTGCTGATCTTATTTTATCAATAATGTGAACAGTCCTACAAAAATGACCGAACTCGGTAGCCGAATGTAGTAACTGTCTGCATCTTGCGTACACGAATATACCTAAAAACTTATGTTATAAATTAAATGTATACTTTTAAAACTGTTTGAACTTAGTTGTTTCAATAGGGTGCTTTCATTCAAACCTACTTCCAGTAGTTTCGTAACGAATAATAATCAAATGCTGAATTTATATACATAGTTTTAAAATATTGCAACCTCCAATAAATCTTTTTTACTATGGACTGGGTATTAAAATTTCATAAGAATAGGTTAGTGTACATTTCGAAATAGCATCGCAAGCCAATCATTTAACAGTAACATTATACTGATCAGCGGATAAACATTTCTCATCGTCACAGCGCCTTTTCACACGCAACGATACTCAATTGTTTCCGATTCTGTCAGAAGGACCTCGTTAGAGCCCCCAGACGTTTATGCTAAGATGATGCTTGTCAAGCATCGCGGTTACTGCTTCTGATGCAGCCACGATATTTGCTGTTGCAGCAGCCTGGGCCGTGAGTGCGGTCATTGAATCTACCGCCTGCATCCCGTCTTTTGCGAGGGCCACGCCGACATCTCTGCTGCAAACTCTGCACTATATCCTCGGTATGTCTTGCTTCTACGCAAATTTTTTGCGGCGTATTTCGCAAAATTTGACCGTCGTGAAAGGTGGTTTCGTCGCCTCGAAATATCTTAAATTCCTTGACCGTACGTTTCAGTTGGATATCATGTGCTATTTTTACTTTCTGGTATACGTATGCGTACATGCAGAGTAAAATAAGTGGTGTAGAGAATGTTATGAAATACTGTTTCCAGAATTCGTAAATACACGTTTTGGGTTCCCTGGTAAAGAAAAGTGTTGTTTTTTTCAAAACGTCCCTCCGTCTGCCCATCCGTCTTCCCGTCCCCCCGCCCGTCTTTTCTTCTGCCCGTCCGCCTGTCCGTCCGTCCGTCCGTCCGTCTGTCCGTCCGTCCGTCTGTCCGTCCGTCCGTCTGTCCGTCTACGTATCTGTCTGTTTCTCCGTCGTTTGCCCGTCTCTGTCTATCTGTGTTTGTCTGTTTGGCCCATCAGTCTGACTGTCTGACCGTCTATCTCCTTGTCCTTGCGTCTTTCTGTCGTCTGTGAACTCCTAAACTATTTGAATTTTCCCCCAAATTAATAGTTTGGTCGATCTGACACGACTCGAAGCTCTGTCAAAGGCTCGCATTAGGAGAAAAGCATAAAGAATCGGGAAGACATATCGTAAGAATGTGCAGTTAACATTGAAGATACCTGATGTTATACATACTCTCCAACAACTCAGCGTCTATTCTCAACGAGTGCAACGCTATTACAGAAACTTCAGAAGGAAAAAAGACACTAAGAATTTTCCCAAAACCAGTAGATCTTCTGTACGAATCTAAGAAGAGAAATTCTAACATGAAAGTTTCCAGAAGAAATCAGCAGTAGAAAATGACTGGGCCAAAATGTGGTCAACAGAGAGTCATTTACAATCCAATACATTTTGGCTGAGAGAAGTGTCGAACATCTCAAACAAAATATAGGAAATGGAAGTTTTAGATGTATAAGTGGATGTTTTAAAAGCGATCATTTAAAAATTAAAGAATTGAAAATTGCCTAATCCAGATAATTTGTAGATTAAAATATTGACCTGTCTTCATGAGAGGGTTCTGATCCTCAGAAGTACCTGAAACAACCTGAGGAATTGTCAATGGCTCGTGCAAGGGTATCACTTTCATAAAGCCAAAAACAAGTAATACCATGGACCCCAGGCAATTTTGACCTATCACATGCCTCCGTGCATTATATAAAATCACTATCAGCGTATAAAAACACCGAGAGTGAGAATTGAAAGAGGTGGACAATAGGAAATAGTGGAGGAGAATACTTGAGTATGACAAGCATCCTCCTCCACTCGGGTTGTAGCGCCAAATGAAGAAGAAGAAGAAAAACTAGCTCTTTGTAGTTAGTCCTAGAACAATATAGCGAACAAAACAATATTCTCTCAAAGACCCAGAGGGGCTGTTGCAAGGGGTTCGTAGGAATTCTAGGAGCTGCTTGTGATTAACAGTATCATGTCTCAGGCGTCTGACAAAAAGCTCGATTCATTGGCTACAAGAATGCCGTGGACTTGGTCCCACATCATTGGCTGCTGTATGTTTTAAAAATGTATGGTATTAATCATATATTCATAAGATTTCTGATGTGCACAATTAATAACAGGAAAACAACAATACATACGTCATACAATGATGAAAGAATCGTCACCAAAACATTTAAATAAGTATATTTTGGGGTTATTTTTTTTAGTCATTTTGGTTTAGTCTTGCCGTGAATGCTGTATCCTTTCTGTTGGAAAATATGGGAGTAGGATGCGAACTTCAAGGCTTAAGGAAATAAGATGTGTGATCTAGCGTACGTAGCAAGCTGTACACAGGAAACTTACAGGGACTAATTCAGCTCATACATGTCAACAAAAGATTCTTCACCAACATAGGAATGCAATTTGGTATTGAAAATGAAATATCCAAAGCATCAATGAAGGTAAACTCATAAGCGCAATAGAACACGAAACAATGTCAAGAGAGACTGTTACAGATCTAGAAGCAAATGAGCTCTACAAATACCTAGGGATCCAACAAAATAAGTTGGTCGGGCACCGCAAAATTAAAGCGAAAATAGTATATATGAATGGGTGAATATCAGAATGGTATAAGTGACCTCTTATAAATTCTAAGAAAAACGTGTTTATTGTAGGTTATATTTCAGTGACAACGTTTTTAGTACTTTTAATGAACAATTGAAATTCTGTGGCTTTAATGATGAAACAAAGCACAACGACTTTACAATATTGACTTAAATAAACAGAATTCTCAGAATTTATAAAATGTTACTTCCACCGTTCTGGTTTTCACCCATTCATTTGTAGTAAAGTGTATAGTATATGTATTAATAGAATATAAATTAAAAACCTTCTCCACTCAGGAAATCTTACAGCGATTATTACGTACGCTATATCAGTAATTATATTATCATTCGGGATCCTGGTCTTTATACGAAAAATGGCCCTTAGACAGACTTATCAAGAGCCAAATGACCCTCTTACAAAATTACCATCCCAAAACCTCAATTTAAAGGGTCACACTCCCAAGAGAGATGGGAAGTCGTGGCATCTTAAAAATCAGCTATATACATACAAAACATGTCATTAGCATGAGGGAGATCTTCCGGAAGTAAGCTGCATCATCTCATCTACATAAAGCGGTACAGGAAGCAGATGATAACTGTTCGCCGATAGGCTTCAACCAACCTCAAACTGACTCTAGCAACCATCCTTCGAACAAGAGAGGGAGCTATGAAAACAGAAGACAATTCACGGTAGATATCCAGTTGATGTAGCCAATTTCAATGTCGTCGCTGATATATCCTACAAATGGCTTAGTATTGGTATGTCTGTGCCCCGAAACCGATGGGTTCATGGTTGCAATCCAAGACCAAGTAATTGCAACGAAGAATGATTTGAAATACATAATCAAAGATCCAGATATGCTCTGTGATGATTACCGGGCTTGTGGTCAATGCAGTGAGACTGTTCAGCATAGCATCTCTAACTGTAGTGTACTAGACCCGACTATGAGAACGGACATGATATGGTGAGGCGAATGTCCATGCCCAACTTATCAATATTTGTAGTTTAGTACTATACCATGATATAGCATATTACAAGTACATCCCCAAAAATGTCCTTCAAAACAATGGCTATAAACTGTACTGGTTCCGCACTATACTAACAGTTCTCCACAACAGGCCTGACATAACGCTCTGGGATAAAAAAAAAGAAAAAAATATGGTTTGGGACTATGGCAGTAGTCGATACCAGCAATACACGACAGTAACTCAGACGAAGATGCAGAAGTACAAAGAATTGGTCCATATTGTAAAAGGAGCTGTGGAACATCCTAAACATAAAGATTGACCCTGTCGTCCTTATCTTTTTAGAAATATTATCTCTACAACTATTATATCAACTGATGACAGTACTGATTGCACTGTTAACTTAACAATTGCAAAAGACAAAGAGTAATGTTATTGCAAAGAACCTGCAAAACATTTCGTTTATATGTACTCTAATAAGCAATAAAACACTCTTTAAAATCTTAAATGTTTTCCATTGTGTAACAAAACTGCAAAATAATTTTGCATGAATGTTGTAAATGAATGCCTATTATCAATTTCTTTATTAATCTGTAATTACTGGACATTTCCTGTTCTTTCTTGTCGGAGAAAAGTTAATAGCGAAACTGCAGGATACTAAACATAAAACAAAAAGTACTGTAATAATAAAATTATACTACGCAATTGAGAATTGAAAAGCCTATCACTCGTTTCAAGATGTGATCTCAACAGTTTCGGGGTTAACGAATCCTCAATCATAGAGCTACGTTACCAACCGGTGTCGCCTTTTAATATCGTTTGTCTGTAATCAGTCCCAATCTTGAAGTACTGCTACTAATCATGAATTGCATTGTTAATTTATCTTGTATATTAATTTACTCTTCTCTAAAAAGAAACTTATTTTTCGCGATTTCTACATGCAGTTTTAAAACCCTGAATTGTGTTGTCTTTCTAAATCCCTACATTTTTATAGAGGCATTAATAGGTCTATATTCGAGATGGGCATAGGCTATTTGATCCCTTTCGTTGGAAAAACTAGCATACTGAGTGAATGGCTTCATAACTTCTTGCACTGATGAGTCGATACATCTCCAACCGGTCTTGACCTTCACGTTGACTTGTTCATGCCACGAACCCATTACCACAATTGCATCCGTACCTACCTCCATAAATGCTTCAGCCGCCGTCCTCGATTCCGAACCAGTAGGAGACATTGCCCTTCACTTTCCTTTTCAAGGCTTTCGCACATTTTATTAGCGCCGTCTATTCTTAAACGTTCGGTCAAAACATCGTATCTGCAATTAAAGAACTACTACATGAAAAGGCAATTCTTTGTAGACTACATAATGAGTTTCTCGTGGTTCGTAGATTTAATTGTTTATTGCTAAATTTACACTAAATTGCGGTTGGATACCTCTAAACCGTATTGCGACCAAACTTTCTGGAGAAGATATAAAAATATTTCTCAAAAATACCAGAATGCAGATAAATCATATTGTCAACCCTCTCTCTCCATCTCTTTCTCCTTCTCTCTCCCTCTCTCTTTCTTTCTTTTTTCTTCTCTCTCACTGAACTAAATTAAATAGCTACGATCCTTATAAACTAACAAATAGTCCATTCAACGAGCACTTCACCACAGCGATTTGGTTGTTCTTCGAACATGTCTCCCACCCTCCCTTGCCCTCTGCCCATCTCACCTCGAGCCGGCCGGCCACGGCGGGCCGGGCACCGCGTCCAGACAAAGCTCTGGTGCGGGCGAGGCAATAACCATTAGCGGCGGCGGCGGTGGCGGCGGGCGCGAGCTGGCTGCGGCCTCCGCCGCGACACTACCTCCCGGCTCGTTAATCAGGAACGGGCGCGCTCGCCCGCCCGGCCAACCGTCAAATTGGCTCTCACGCGCCGCCCCGCGGTGCTCTGCAGCTCCCCGCCACACCCCGCGTCACCTCGCGCTACCCCGCGCCGCCCCCGCCTCCCTGTACCCCCCGCGCCGCCCCGCTGCACCCCGCTGCGCCCCGCAGCGCCCCGCCGCAGGCCCGGGCTGACCGCCGCAGCGCCGGACGCGTGAAAAATGACTGCTCAAAACATGAGCCGGCGCGTCGCTCCCCCTGCGTTTCGCCGCCGCCGCCGCTGTCGCCTGAGACGTTCCATTACTCAAGGCGCGCGAAGAGGGCGGCGGGGAGGGGGCGGAGGGGACGAGCGGGCCGCGGGGGCCGCTTTGGGCGGACGGGGCCTGGGAGGGGTGAGCAGGTGAGTGACGTGTGCCGAGCCCAGAGGGTCCTCGACGATCACGCGGTGGTTGCGAAGCGATCGGAGCAATATCTTAAACACAGAACCGACATGCCGTGAATTTTGCGACACATTCCAGGGTAACTGAATACCACTAGTCGATAAACGTTTTGTTTGAAGAAATCCAACTTGCTTCGTTATGCAAAGTTTAACCTTGGTATTTTAAACACTGTTCTTTAAGAACAAATGTTAAACAATTCTAACAGACTCCCATCGGGAGAGGTGGTTCGGGGCATCTCCTAATGTCACTGTGTTGCCTCTGGCTGGAGGTTCGTGTCCCGGCGGTGGCAGAAGTTTCGACACTGGCTAGGTCGAATTCAGCCGCTGACTGGAGGAGAATTCTTGCGGCCGGCTGCTCTGGTCGGTAGTTTGCTGAGCTTTCTCCGATCGATACCAGGTGAATGCCGGAACAATACCCTACCAATCGGGCCACAGACCGCGCGCAATCTTTCCTTCCCCATCTTTGTCCTATCTTCTCCCCCTTGTTTACACTTCCATACACTACATTATCACAGGTCGGGAGCTTAGAGCTTGTCCCATTTGAGTCGGTGCCTCGCTGTTGGGAGATACCTTTCTGGGGAAAGCCCCACTAACCGACAGGTAGGTCAGCTCCGGATCTCACCATCAAGCGGTGGAAGATCACCACCTCCCAAGGAAACATACACTATACTTACGGGACTAATGAATGACAATAGCAGTTGACGCGCTCGGAACCACTAATCAATTAAAATCCAACTTGTATGTCTTCCTCGCAGTTCAAAGCGTGAACAAGTTCGCCCGCAATCTTCGTCAGTATCATAAAGAAATGTAGATAAATAATGTATTAAATAATAAAAAATATTAAAAAACAGACAAATATAATGAAGGTACTATCTGTACTATAACATAAGGAATTTTGTGTGTATGCTCGCAAATATGCACACTTCGTATCCGCTATTCGAGGTTCACATTAGTCCCCGTCAAAAACCTCTATTGATCTTCTCTCTAATATATCAGTCATCAGCTTTATCATGACGGACTTTGTATCGCTGGCACAGTCTTCATTGTAATAGAACGGTCTTTCGCCACTTGAGAGTAGCCAATTTCTTACACATGCAAAGAGCCGCCAAAATTGAGCGAGAAATCGAATGCCAATCAGGTGGCAAATTGAAATGAGGTCTGGCGGACGAAAATGAGACTACTCGGCCATGGCTACATGGTAAAGTACAATGCATACGAGGGTTGCCTTTTATATTTCAGGATTAGAGAACAAAAACAAATATTAATCATCGAAAGTCACTTTATTGTTTTTCAAAATATTCCCCATGATGATCTATACACTTTTGCATGCGTTTGAACCAATTCGTATAAAAATGACATATGACTGAAATGAGTTGCAAAATAACCAATCTAATCTATTGGAGAGGATCCCTGTAAATAATCGCAATGTAAAAAAGACAATAGTAAAGTTCAGTTGGTTGATAATGAGTAGAAATGTTTCGATATTGTCTGTATGGTTGAAATCGTTGGAATGTCTTGTAATAAAGGTGTTTCAGCTGGGGAGCTCATACTGACGGCCCACAAAACAAAAAGATATTTGTTGATAAACTTCGCGTACCTCTATTTTGATGTTGGATAGTAGGGCCATGAGTTTAACTAGTTGAATTATGATGCAGATTACCAAAACCTGAGGCGTTGTTCGCAGAATTCAACGAAACGTGGGCTGTAGATAAATTATGTCACAGTCACGTGCTCGAGCAAATGGTACGCGTAGCATTAATAGCAGTAGAATATAGTAAAAAATTATATTTTCATTAAAATCTCTGAATTTTTGACAGTTGAAAATGTTCAATTTTTTGAATTTGCTGAACAATCAAATTCTTCAAATGATCTCCTATGAAGTTTCAAGAAATCTGTAGTTTTCGAAAGTAAATGATCTCGAAAAGGTGCATTTTTCTGACATACTTCATTTTATTTAGTCATGTATTAAATTAGCGAATTCGTAAAGGAAGTGTTTGCATAATAAGAATACACCATGAAGATTGAAAAATATCTCGTATGTACATATGTTTTACTTTATTATAATTTTCACCCTTCATTTAACATGGAGAATCGAAGAAGATAATGTAAGATGTCAAAGCAAGCATTTGAAAGCTAAAGCTGTGTACTCGGAGATCAAATATTCCATGCACCATGTTTAATACATGCAAAGTTGAATAGCAAAACACTGTATGCGCATTCAAGGTAGTATGTAAAAGGGATTAATCCATACTTAACGAGCTTGAGCATGATACATTGTGCTTTGTATGGGAACAAGAGTATTCATGAATGGCGTGTAAACCTATAATGAACCTTATTTTGCCAATACTCGGATGATTTTGTCATCGTTTTCGCTCACAATGTGTAGAATACGGCCTTTTTCTCTTTCTTTTCGTGATTCCATTTAAGCGTAATTCCACGTTGTCAATCATATTATTTATAGCATTTTTTCTTGTAGATAATTAATTACTCCTGTGCGTAGAAAGTTTTTGCAAATGAAGCTGAAGTCAGTCTGAACAAAGTCAAGGGAATGCGAGGTAGACTGAAGCGTTTCCTCGTCTTAAATCTTGTGAAATCCGCAATATGAATTTTATAATGATTTGGAGGAAATACAATGTAGATACTTATTTCAAACGTTTCACAAAATTCAATAATATAATAGTGTGTTCGCGGTCAGTTGTTTAAGAACCCCCAGAGGCACCGTGGAGGGGTATGCACGCTGCTGCCTCCCCTCCTTGCAACCTCGGTTTTCCCTCGCTTCGGCTTCACCCACGCTGCATTAAGTTCTGGCCTGTTCCGACAGATCCCACTGTCCCCGCTACCGTAGCACATTTTGCCACTGTCTCACGCTACGACTTTAGCGTTCAAAAGCTTCTGATCTACCAAAGTTATGCGTGACACATGCACAACCACGCATTCATCCAAAGAGGCATTATTTTATATTTTTTCTCTTTCTTAAATTTTTGTCTCATCAGCTTCGAAATAGGTTTTACTACCAAAATATCGACTTCGAATTTTGAACTGATACGAATATCCCCCCCCCCCCATATTACATACAACGGAGGAAAAATAAAAATAAAAATTATTAAATTTCAAAGATTGAGTTATTTTCTTGCTTTAAGTGTAATTTTTACATTCCTCGCTCATACACGCATGTGCACAACATTATTACACGAATATGAAAAACTCCCAAGCCCCTCACTGAAACTCCCAAGCATTACTAACGCTGTGAATGAATCCACATTTCGCCTCACATTTTGCCACTTTTCATCCATTTGAAAACACCCGTCCCCGCTATAAATAACGGAACAAATCCGCCTTCGACGAGTTGATTGTAGAATCAAACTGCCTCGTAAGTAGAGGACATCGTGTATTCGCATTGTGCAGATGGCCGTCGCCCGACTACAAAGGACGCCACACACGGCTTCGCACCGCTTCGCGCCGGTCGGCCGTGCACAGGGCGCATGCGCGCGGGGGATGGGTTCGAATCAGTGTTGCCAGATGTGGAGAGTTTCCCCTTCAAAGGGGAAACACGAGTACTTTGCGAGTGGAATAGAAAACGGGGAAAAGAATGGAGGGGGAGTAATAAACGAAACAACACTGTGGTGCTTCTGGCTGGGAGGTCCTCGGTTCGAATTCCGACGGTGGAAGGCTTTTCCACACTTCTTAGATAGCTAGGACGAATTCAGTCGCTATCTGGAGGAGAACTCTAGCGGTCAGTTGTTCTGATCGGTAGTTTTTTTCATGATTACTCCAAGCAGTTCTAGGCGATTGCTCGGACCACGGACCGCGCGCGATATTTTCTTCCCCTTCCTTGCCTTATCCTCCCCCCTTACATACACACACATACTCTTTCGTACACTACCATTCATTCCGGGAGACCGGTCGGGAGTTTAGAACTTGTCCCGCTTGGGGCGGTGCCTCGCTGATGGGAGATACCTGGTTCGGGAAAACCCCGCTAGCTGACGATAGGCCGGCGCCGGATCTCACCATCAAGCGGGGGAAGATCACGGCCACCTCCCGAGGGGAAAAAAACATGCACTACACTTATAGTTCTAAATAACAGCAGTTGACATGCCCAAAATCATTAATCACTTATCAGTTCACTTAATCAGTAAATGAAACAACACTTCGCGGTATCATTTCTTCTGAATAATAAAGTTACAAAAACCTAATCAGTTTAGTAATTGCCATTCAAAAGTAGATAGCTGAATAATTGGAAATCGTGTTAGGTACAAATTCCTAACGAAATGCATCGATTCAGAACAAAAACATTGCACCCAAATATTATTTTCCCTTGATTAATATGCAACACTTGTTAAGGATAAGGAATGAGTATAAACAAAAATAATCATTTGACAATTAAGGAAATTGCCTGTTAGGGGATGCTTCCCCGCAACGTTTTGGGGGTATTGTAAAAGCATCTGGCAACACTGGTTCGAATCCCGGCGGCGGCAAAAGCGCTGCGGCGGCAGAGGACGCGCCGCGTGTGAAATTGGCGCGTTATCGGAGCGCGGATCCGCTCATTACGGGCGCAATGTGACGGAGTCGATGTTCATTAGCGGGTTTGACGGGCCGCTCGCCGGCTGAAAGGGGAAGGACCCATCCCGGCTCATAATGACGTGTCTTTCAAGCGGAATGGGATAATACGAAAATTTGGCGCGTGCACTCGGATTTCCGGTTTTATATAGGAAGCGCGCCCCGAAAAAAATACAGGATATTGGGGCAAATGTGTGTCAGGTTGTAGTGTGTTGATGTGAGCAATGATTGAGAGTCGTGTAGTTGTGTTAAAGCTTCTAAACTGCTCATAATAATGGTGTTTTTGGCTCTTTATTGCGTTTGATTGAGGAATCGATAAAAACAAAAAGTATTCATCCACAAAGATTTATAACGCTGTTATTAGCATTTAGGACTAGCAAAAGGCATTCATTTTAAATTCTATTTCACATTAAAAAAATTTAAAAGAATAAAATTTACAAACATTAATGTAAGCTCATTTCATGAGCTTTCAGAAAAATTTAAATAAGTTTCGATGATTTCCTGTATTTGTGAGTTTTTTTTACGCGTTTGGGGGATATTTGCGAAAAATGGAAAGAGTGTTCACTTTAATATTGGTCTAAGGGTAGGAAAGAGAGTAAAAAGTAATTTTTACGAAATCTCATGGAGACTGTAACTTATCTCTTGTTTTAATGGTAATTTGTAGACAATTTTAATGGATATTTGTAGGTAAAAAATAAATAGCAATTATGCTAAAACTTCTATTTAAAAAAAAATGTACTTCAGCCTTCTAAAATATTTATTTTTAGAACAGATTTCATTCAAGACAAAAATCTTTATCTTCCATATTATAATTTTGCAATGTTAACTTTTCCGTATTATAAAAATACAGAGTTTGCGGAAAATGGAACTAGAACATATTTTTACCGTCCTTTGATACATACGAGGAGAAAATTTAAAGACAAAAATGAAAGTCGATTTTGAGAAAATAACTACACATAGTTCCAAAAAATTTTACATAAATGTTTTAAGACCCGTCTTTGAAGAACAGGTTTTATTAAGGAAAAATTATCTGCCTTCAATATTATAGTTGTAGAAAGACTCCGAAAAAAATTTCAACTTATACAATTTCTGAAAAATCAAGGATTACTACAAAAATGAGACCTGGACTATTCTTTTAAAGTTTCTTTACGCTACGTAATGACAAAGTTTACTAAAAAATGAAGCCTTTTTGACCAAATTTTGAAAATGTTGGGGCTTTATGTAAAATACCCCCAAAAATCAAAATATCCGTTTCAGAGCACTGAGTTCCTTTAAATCACTAGGTGAATATAAATTTTGGAGAAAATATATTTTAGGCGGTAGAGTTGTCCACGGACGGACAGACGTTGTGCTGTCAATAGATTTTTCGATATCAAGACAGATTCTGACTATACGTGTTAGAGGAAGTAATTTACTACATAATAGAACAAGATTTATCTACTTTTTCCTTACCAGGGTCAGGTAACAAGAATTTTTCTGCCGAAAAATCGCCAATTTCTAGTGCATGATTAGAATTGTTTCTTTTCTTTCGTAGTAAGGAGAGAAAATAAGAAAACGGTTGTTTTAAAATCAGAGGCAGACGTTCCAATTTTATTTGTTCCAATTTTTATACATTAGAGTCACTTCTTTTACCAAGATAACATGTGTACCAAGGCAAAGAAACGAACTTACGAATGCAAATCGATGAAATATGAATTATTCATCCAAGAGATAATATTTTAAATTGACTGACATGATTCATGATTTAAAGTATTAACCCGATTTATTAATTAGACAAATGTAATATCGAGCTAATTGAGTCAAAAAGCTTCAAAAGAATTCCGATGACACTTAATTTCAACTGAGCGTAACATCAATCCTCAAATGTAAATACTAACAATTCATCTCCGCGCTCATTCACCACTTTCCACTTGTCGTTAGCGTCTACATCCATTGCTTGATCATCAGAGAACGGGTGCCATTCACGGTCTCATTCCCGACCTGCGAATTGACTCCGCGATCGGCGAAGTTAATGCAGCCCACCGCGACTTGGCGCGCGGCACTAACTTTCAAACCGCGAGGGAGAAAACAAGTGAGCGGCCCGTGGAGGGGGCGGGCCGGGGGCGGGGGCGGGGGTGGGCTGGGTCAGACGATAAAAAGTCGCAGGGTGCGCGCGGCCCCGTGCACCCCCTGGCCCCGTCGCCACTTCCGGTCCCCGCAGCAGACGGCGACTCCCCTCCTCCCCCATGCCCCCCCCCCCCACAAAACGGCCTTGCGCTCAGCAGCAAATGGCCTCGCTCCGCTTCCTTAATCATCACGCAAAAAAACCTCTTTTTTCTTTTTCCACGACGCGTATAAAAAGACGAGCGCTCTCGCTCATCTATTTTCGCATCCGTGTTTAAGCAGAGGACGTATGGCTCGCGCCCCGGGCGCTCCGCCGGCTAAAATAATCCCAAAGAATAAAACAGATTATGAAGGCCATAAATGGACCGGGAGAGCCGAAGACGAAGGGGTGCGGGCGGGGCGCGCGAGAGCGAGCAAACCGAAGGGAGAGCGCTGCGCTGCGCGGCGCAGGGCGGCGCGCACAAGTAAAAAGTCATTAATCCGCGGACTAACGACTGTGACAGCGGTAAATTACCCGTTGACACGATACGCCGCATCGGCGCACTCATTTGTTTCCTCCTGTTAATGGATTCGGCGGCGGCAGAAGCGGGGCGGCCGAGATTTTTGTGCTCGCCTAATGTCGCGAGCTTTTTTCGGCGCGAGCGAGCATCGGAGGTGGCGGGCAGATCTCCGAGGGGGAAGCAGTGCAGGGAAGGAGGAAGCACCGCCGCTGTTGGAATCTCGGATGAGTATTCTACACGGCGGTGACGTGAACTTGAATGCTCGATGCAATTCCGTTCTCAGTGAATGTGGCGCACCGACGCAGGGAATTTTATGACGAACCTGCTATACCGGGTTCCTTTAAAATATAATAAGACCATTTTTAAAAATTTGAATTTAAGTTACACATTCGAATACACTTAATATTTTTTGATATAGGGGCATTTATTTTCAATTCAGTTTTTTCCCACTGCGCATAACAATACTTCACCTCGTATTTGATACGGCCTACCTTTTGTTGCAAACGCCAGTAAAATATTATATTTTGTGGGGAGCTACAACCAGGAGGCTCCAAAAACGAATTTTGACGTGAAAATTCAGTATATTTTTAAACATTTGTTTCCGTAATACACGAATCAGATATTCATAAATTGGCCCATAAACCGAACCGTTTTGGTCCTTTTTTCGGTTTTGTTGTCTTCGATCTGTCCTTGACGGTTTGCTTTCAAACAGAACCAAACTTCGTATTGTCGGATTTTCATGAATAACTTCCGGAAATAGATCAAATAAAACTTTATACCGGGGATGCTGACCGTCAAGCCAATGCATGTCAGTTGACTGAGCACGACAGTCAATGGATGTCATTCAAGTAAAAGCACATCAGTAATGCTGATGCACATCTTCAACATAGATTTAAATTTCAAGCTTTTGGGACACTAAAATTTTGCATACTCCCCCCCACACACACTCACACACACACACACACACACACACACACACACACATTCACACATACATGCATTTGACTATTACTCCTCAATTGAATTTGGAAATATATTAACACGCATTAATGGGAATATCTTGCATACCACGGGCGCCTGTGGATAGCCCACTGTCTTACAGGTTTATATTTGTGTATTTAAAATCCCTCAAAGACTATAGTCGAACGGGAAAGTCGGTAAATTATAAATTAAAAAAAAATAAAGCCACAAGAATCTACGCACAATAGATGTAAAAATATCAAATCTGAAAATGTGAAATGATAGGCAATAACCTATCAGAAAAGTAATAAATTGCCATCTGAATATCTAGTACTTGTTTTTGCGGTAACTGGAGAATGTCATAATTTTGTCAGTAATAGAAGGAAATTAAGTCCGCCTGCGATGGGCACTGGGGGACCTCAGCAGCCGCCGGTCCCAAGCCTTGATAAGGGAGGAGGGTTAGGTATTGGGCCAGCACCCAATTACCCGTAAAAAATAAATTGTTAAATGCCCAACTAAGCCTCAAAAGGATAATTGAGCAGGCCAAGACGTTCATTTGAAGGTCGTAGAGCCGAAGAAGAAGAAGAAGAAGAAGAAGAAGAAGGAAAGAAGAAGAAGAAGGAAAGAAGAAGAAGAAGAAGAAGAAGAAGAAGAAGAAGAAGAAGAAGAATAGAAGGCACTTATGCAAAATCGAAGATAATTATTAGATACTATTGATTCGCTGGATCGCTGGGTTCATTTGTATTTGTGGGCCGACGTGTGATGAAATATGCTACAAATGTTAGTAATTTGGTTTTTTAATTACTTTCAATCGCTTTCCGGTAGTTAATTGAATTCCAAGCGTACTTCCTTGCATTCTTTGTACGAGATCTCAAGTTTATATTCGTAGTTCATATAATGTATTGCAACTACCCAACTTCAAAACTCATAAACAAAGCTATTTTAAATTGACCGTAGCGAAAGTAGATCACGAAATAGTATCACTCATGAAGTGTGGACCTAAAGCAGTAATAGAACTAAGATCTTTGGTCCATGGAAGAGAAATAGCGTACGTCAAAACTAGTGGTCCCACAATATGGCCCAGGTTTCTCGTGC
The DNA here is from genome assembly GCA_038098605.1 of Gryllus longicercus. NCBI lineage: Eukaryota > Metazoa > Arthropoda > Insecta > Orthoptera > Gryllidae > Gryllus > Gryllus longicercus. Next base: position 1,773,062 of record JAZDUA010000154.1, read on the forward strand.
TAGTTGGTTCTCAATTATCTTGAGTCTGAGCTAGCTTGTTGGGTTTTCCATAGTTTATTTGTAACGGCACCTAATAGATCTCCCAGACCTCTTGAGATACCTACTGCTCCTACGGAAAAATTCTCTGTAAAGAGCACCTTCTTGTTCCCCGCACATGGGCCTCTCTCGGCCCTTCACATTCATATATTTCCCCATGGAATGCCTTAGCCTCATCTCAGTGCTTGTACTATTGTTTTGGGTGTAGGGATCCACTTACTCAATTACACCGTAACTTCAGGCCAAGAGATTAGGGGGAGATTAGTGTGTACATGCAATACACGAGAGACTCGGAGTGCAATACGATGACAACTTTAAACATTCGTGCCTCATGTGGGTTTCGAACCCTCAGTCTTGGTGCCCTACGCACGTGGGCTCACCTTCTCGAAGTCCCTGACTCATGGAACCAAATCACTTGACCGTACTATTTGTCAACGTGGTGTATTGGCGTTCGGGAGGTACACGATATCACTTGCACTGAGTCAGAACACAACCTGCTTAACACAAGTGCATGTCCGTGTTAATGGTCACATTAGTTCTAGTAAAAAAAGTTAGTTTATTAACTTAAAAAGAAAGTATGAGAGAAAAGAAAGAAGTGTGAGAAAATGTTTTTAAAATTTAATTTTGATTAGCGGAATACGAAACGAAATTAGAAATGAGATAAGTCGTATTCTGAAGTATTAAAGTATGAAGAAGTATCTGCTGTCACTGGTAAGTTATTGAAGCCGTCATTTGGATTTGGACTGGGGAAAGTCGTATCGGCCAGTAGAAGGTCCGGGATACTCAACGTGGAGAAGGTTGGATGGTTCAACTGAAAAATTAAATTGTAGTGAAAATGTGAATTCTTGAGGTAAAATTCAGTAGAAATGCTGAGGAATATTATATGAATTAGTACTTTACGTCACCTCAGCTGCTTCAGTCGGTGGTACTGCAATTGAGAGATCGTCCTAGTCGCTTTCATCTTTCAATTCCCAAATATCAAACATAACGTATCCGTTCGCAGCGAAGACAAAGTTTTGTGCAGAAAAGACCTTTCGTCCATAACTCCTGGCTGTCTTTGCATTTACAAAAGAAAAGTTGTTGTAGTTCCTCCGGAGCAGGGGACTGCAGGGTAGTTATTGGGATGAAGCAGTTCCACCCCTACCTGCTGCACTCAGATTGAGTTGATTGATAGCAGCTTCAGTGTCAGGGACTGAAGCAGTATTTCTAGTAACCTGATATGGTACTGTCAATTAGTGCTTGTTAAATCTAGAGATTTGATGTTGACCACCTTTAGCTACTAGACAATTTTCTTCAGTTCATATGTAATCTCCGTATTTGTTGGGCGGAAGGGTTGGCAATTATATTTAAATACGGTACAAGGTCAGGATTTTTTGTCAGGGTATTAAGGAATTCCATCTTGCATTGGTTTAACATTATTCAAATTCTGCCCTAACCACTCATCGCATAGATAAAGCAGTCGACAAAGCTTCTCCATTACAGTTCCAGGATGGTACAGTAATAGAAGGACTTACCTTTCCTTGGGTTGCGGAATCAGATGAAGAAGTTGGACCATCGTAAAGACCGGAAAGTCTATATCTTACCCACCAAAGCAGATCATTGCAACATTGCTGATGCCGGTGATTTAGTCGTTCGCACGATGAATGTATCTGCATCATCAGTTTCTTACTTGCACACTATTCCGATCACATTACACTATGACATCAGCATTGTGATGGGTCGACTTTTGTTTTTCGCAATTGGCTAAAATAAGGAATTCGAAGAAACTGTTAATACTATCGTGACGGTGAACTGTATTTCCACAGAGTATTTGTAGTGAAGAACCAATCCTCCGCTGACGCATGGTGTTGGGATACATTTCAGGACCCAGAAAGGCGCTGGCGCTGGAAAAGCTACGTCTCTTTGTTTATTCTTCAAATAGAATAGGGAAAAGGGCCTTTCAATGTAAAGTAAAAAGGATTTTATTACGAATTATTTCACGTCGTATTAATCTATTTATTCTGAGTATTCATAAAACAACGCGCCGCTATTTGTTAATCATTTTACATTATACCAGGTGTCTCGAAATATATGCTACAACTTCTACGACAGGTGAAGGTCCGAAAATAATCATGCTCGTTCCGGGGAATATTGTATATCACGGAGTTATATCATTTATTCACTTGCTTTTGCCCTTGGTTTTCAGTCAACCCCTATGCATACATGTTCGACAGGTATTTGAAATCTCCTTGAATGCGTAAGAACTCGACCTCCCGAACACATGTCCATAAATAATTGCAAACGTTAATATCAGGGGAAAATTACACATGTATAACTCTTGATATCAAATTTGCCACCACATATTCATTCTCAAAAAGTGAACGTTCATGACTTGTCATGCTCTAGAAGTTTATAGCATTTACACACTCTGTAATAAGATGCTGAAAAAGTTTCAATTTATTTGAAAATTTAGAGGTAACAATGAAAATCGGACCTATGCCATCTTTACAAGTGCGTTTCTCTCTTTCTTACAATAAATTTAAAGACATTTGGAAACATTTTTGGAAGATTCTGAAAACATCGCAGAGGTTTAATGTAAAGTATCAGAAACATTAAAAAGATTCTTTCCAAAATCACAAGGCGTTGAGCCAGGCTAGACCGATCCGCAAATATTCGTATTGCTAAAATTCCTACGAATAGTTTAGACGCTAATATGTTCTCAGATGGACGGACACACGAACAAAGAGAGAACTTTTTTAAAAAAACCCTTTTGCATTATCATAGGGCCCCAAAACGTGTATTTCCGTTAAAATCTCGAAATCGATTTTCCACGACATTTCGTATAATACTCCGCATATATGTACGTGCAATAGAAATGCAATAATGCAATGCAGAAATGCAATAATGATGCTACAGCCACTCATACATTCCCACATTCTTTTTAACTTTTGCAATTTTTGAAAATTAAGAACGTTTAACAAAATTGTCACATGTGCCAAATTTTCAGGAATACAAGGCACGGAACTACAAGGGGGGAAATGAATAACGTTTGGTGCTGTTGAGATATTTAATAGCAACTATTGCATTAACATCAACCAGAAACGAAAGCTAGACGCCAGACGTTCGACAGACAGACGAACGGACAGACAGTCGAACGGACAGACAGTCGAACGGACAGACAGTCGAACGGACAGACAGTCGAACGGACAGACAGTCGAACGGACAGACAGTCGAACGGACAGACAGTCGAACGGACAGACAGTCGAACGGACAGACAGTCGAACGGACAGACAGACGAATGGACAGACAGACGGACGGACAGACAGACGGACGGACAGACAGACGAACGGACAGACAGACGAACGGACAGACAGACGAACGGACAGACAGACGAACGGACAGACAGACGAACGGACAGACAGACGAACGGACAGACAGACGAGCGGACGGACGAATGAACAAACGAATGGACAAACGAATGGACAGACCAACAGACAGACAAACTATCAGACACGTTGTGGATATAATTTACTACATACAGGAACAAGATTTATTCACTTTCCGATACCGGTTCTCCACAATCCCAGTTTTTCTGTTGAAAGAATGTCGATTTTTGCCATTGTATTACAATACATTTTCTTTACTACGATTATGTAGTAAGACGAGATAGCAAAAATGTAACGACATTTTGTCCCTTTTATTTCTGTACAGTTTGGTGATTTCGAAGAACTAATGATTTTCTAGATTCATGCAAAAAACTGAAAATTGTGCGATATGTTTATTTTTTGTAATTCTTGTGTTATTTACCTTTTCGAAGATGGAAAATCTAATTTGATTTCGGCACTCCAAGAAATATAGTATCGGTGAGAGAAAAAAACATTTCGGAACCTTTCTCCACAGCCGGACCCTTTTGTGCACTGAACTAATGCAGTAAAGAGTTAGGTGCGTTGGTAATGGCATGGATTTCTGAATGGCTGAATGTGCCCACTGTGTTCAGCGTAGAGGAAAGTGTTTCTTTTTTTTCTGTTCAGAATTATGTTCTAAGTCACGCTGTGCACATTTAAGTTTCCTTGGGAGTGAAACATATCATCTTACCCAAAATTTCCATTTTTAATTGATCAAGTATTCTATAACAAAACTATTTTTGGTAAGTTGTTTATGTGAGACATTAACAAAGACAAATTATCAGAAATTCTATTTCTTCTATTTCTTTGTGTGCAATTTAGGTAATATAAATTTCTTTTGATTTTGTGTTACTTCAAATTTCAAATTTCTGCACATTCAGCGTGTTCTATTTCCATTCTTAATTTTCATACATTTAAAATCGTGTGGTCTTCATGCAAACAAATAGTGCGGGACAGTATGGCTTTCTTACAGGCGTTCTCGGACCGGCTTGTTGGCAATAGAAATCATTTTCCTCTAGCAAAAAATGTGTCTGATTTATAACAAGAGTTACCTTTTATTGCATTCAAAAGTCCAAGCTACTCACTATGTTAACTGCTATGATAATTTTAATTCTCTTTCACGTACTCCTTAGTTGAAAGTTACAATGGTTTAAACAGCAGACCGTCGCACCATCTGTTGATGTAAATGTGAACTAGACGCGAGATATTGCCTGGTCTTCATTCCTTATTTTTTTTTAACTTTTTTTATTTCGTTTAAGTGAATAAAGCTATAGCAATAAAAATATTAATTAGTGTGGTTTCTTTTCCACTGTCGTTTCCACAACTTTAGAAGTATCATTTACTTTTTTGGCGTAATGAATTATGAATCTACAAACCAGTTTCTCTAAACTTCACTGAATTTCGATTTCAATCGCTGAAGAAAAATTGTCAGTCCGGAATTTTTTAACACAAATAATAGTTGCATTACATAAATTTATATTTACTTCATACATTACTCCGCATATACGTATACGAGAAAGTAAAATGCCATGCATGTTAGACATTTTTATGATATTTTTCTTTCTTAACTAATAGTAGACTACTTATTACATATTTAAATTAAGTGCATAATCAACAAAAACACTGTTAATACGTTATATTATTTCAAAACGCGTTATTTTTGTTTTTTATTCAAAAATGTACAGTTATATACCTCGATAACCAAGAAAATAAAAATTATATAAGAATGAGATTATTCACTCACTCATTACTCATATGCACAGAAATTAAACATACAAACAGTCAATTGCAACTGCATCTGAGAACCATAAATGTTTAACTATTTGTGCTAAACTTTATCTTAGAAGAACACTTTACCCGGCATGGTCTCACTCAAAGCTTGCCGAAAAACATGCACTCGGAAGTGAGCTTGCAAAACACATCCTTTCACACCCTTAGCAGAGTTCTGCCCTAGATCCAACCCTGCTTACACCTAGTTCTCTTCTATCCTCCGGACCCTCTTCGGACCCATTACCTTATCCCCTGAATCTAATCCTTGAACTACCTATCATATTATTCATTTCTCTCTACCTGTCACCACACCTATCTCGCCCCCCTGCCACTGCTGGAACACGATACTTCGACCATGCACTCGGCGGTAAAAGTGAAATAAATAACAACTACAGTTAGATGTAGCGGACTAGTAGTTTACGTAGGAAGGCTGCGAAACAGGTGATTCACGCACGAGTCGAGTTTGTCACCCGAGCGTAGCGAGGACAACAAAGAGCCGATTGCGGGAATCTCCTGGCGCCTGTGTTGCGTGTACTATTTTTTAACACGCCGTGAACGAAACGCAATGCGTCAAGTAAAGGAATATAAATTAAACTTTACATAACTTTTTGGGCACATTTTGATGACCTAAAATATCATCATAAATAATTAATAAAATGCTCTTATAATTCTTTTAAAATGCCCTAAAAGATAAATGACGAAAAATTTGATCAAAACCACTTCAGATGAACACCTCAATCTGTTGGGTATATTACTGATGTAATCGAGGCTTCTTCCTATTGTTTAAGTGAACGTAGCCTGCAAACATTTGGTTTGGTCTGTTCTTTAAAAGAAAATCTCTGCCTTTATTTATCGCGAAATCGGCCGAACTGAGAATGACGCCGATAGGCGTCACAGGAACCTTAGATACATAGTGCTCCCAACGGCTGACATTACAATATATGAGCGAAGAAATCGAATATGCTTCTCAGGAATTCTGTGGTTAACATTTGTAAATATTTTTTGAAGCAAGTACCATTAAAATATTAAAATCGATTAAATCAGCAAACAATGCATTAAAAATGACGTAAAAAGGTAAAAAATGACTTATTAGTAGAAATCGACAAAAATGCAAAAAAGAAAAACTTTTGTCTTAACATAAAATTAATTCCTATACTAAACGACATTGTTCTAAAGTGAAAAGGAAAAGAAATGACATTTCATTAAAATCCGCTCCTACTCATAATGAACTAAACACTCCATTTTCCTGTTTTTAATCTTGCAGGATTCTATTGTAGAGCAAGGGAAACAAATAGGAGCCCTTCATATGGAGGTTCGTGTATTAAGAAATTATATTGATTTTAACTTTTGACCAGAATTCAATTTATATAGTACGTTAAGTTGAAAAGTCTTTGAAATACGAGTCGTACACACTGCAACGCTCAAATTTACCTTACGTCGTATCTACAGACCTCCAACAAAGCGAGCTATAGAATACTTAACTTTCTTAGAATATCTAGAGATAACTCTGAACTAAATTAGTTGCATCATTGAGTCTCGCGAAAAGTGTAATTTCTCAATTTAATTCATTCTTTCAATTTAAATATTATAGCAAATGTACCTAAACGGAACACATTTAAATAAAAAAGAAAGCAAAAAATTAAATCATAATTAACAAAACCACGATTAGATATGAAATAATTAACGAATGATCTAGGTTACTGTGGCCACAATGCTCATGTTCTTACAAGTACAAGTAATTTGATCTCTTGCACGGGAAATAATACGCACATTTGTATATCTTTTGCATCTGTTCATTATTTATTTACTACTAGCGGAACCTAGCAGACGTTCTGCCCTTCATCTCCCTCTCTCCTTACCTCTCCCTTTCTCTCTCCGTCTCTCTTCATCTCTCTCTCCGACCCTCTCTCCGTCTTTCTCCGTCTCTCTCTCGCCGACTCTCTCTCCGTCTCTCTCTCTCCGTCTCTCTCTCTCCGTCTCCCTCTCTGTCTCTCTCTCCCTCTCCCTCTCTCAGTCTCTCTCTCCGTCTCTCCCTCCGTCTCTCTCCCTCCGTCTCTCTCCCTCCGTCCCTCTCCCTCCGTCTCTCTCCCTCCGTCTCTCTCCCTCCGTCTCTCTCCCTCCGTCTCTCTCCCTCCGTCTCTCTCCCTCCGTCTCTCTCCCTCCGTCTCTCTCCCTCCGTCTCTCTCTCCGTCTCTCTCCCTCCGTCTCTCTCCCTCCGTCTCTCTCTCCCTCTCTCTCCCTCCCTCCGTCTCTCTCCCTCCGTCTCTCTCCCTCCGTCTCTCTCCCTCCGTCTCTCTCCCTCCGTCTCTCTCCCTCCGTCTCTCTCTTCGTCTCTCTCTCTCCGTCTCACTCGTCTCTCTCTTTGTCTCTCGGTTCCTATCCCTCCCTTTCTCCGTCATTTTGTTCTGCAGCGCCATGTAGTGGAGTTTCAACAAAATTAACAGCACATAAACATCTGGGCGAAAAAACACGTAGATCTGCCAACTTTCATGGAGATCGGTCACAAGATGTCGGAGTTAACCACTCTTATCTATCTATCTATCTATCTATCTATCTATCTATCTATCTATCTATCTATCTATATATATATATGTGTGTGTGTGTGTGTAAGAAGCGCCGATATTTATTTATCACAGTCATCTATAGTCAGAACCTGTTACAAACGTCTAGGGAATATTGGGGAGGGGGTCGAAAATTATAACTTTCTAACAATGATCATGAAGTAAGTGACATTGCCCTTGATAGTTCGGCAACTACTAATACACATGTGTCCGGCAGGTCACGATCGGGCCCAGTGAAGGAGAATTCACGTACCTGCTGAACACCTGAGCACACGGGGTTGCCTAACAATCAAGGGGAAATGCAACGTGTAACTCTTACATGAAACTTCCCGTTCATTGTTAAAAACTTATTATTTTTTACCCCTTTACATGTTCTAGAAGTGGCCGCAACTGGGCTAAAGGGCCACAACCAAAACCTGTAATATGGTTCCAGACATATTTTCATTACTCATGCGGACCACACATGATGCCGTATTGTTGATCTCGGCAGTTAGCCTGGCATCTCTGAAACGGGGAGGGGGGCATGGAACCATGCGTGATATCAGGCCGTACCAAGAAAAACGCTGTGAAATTTCATTGAGGTGATTTGAAATTTCTGAATTTTGTTGCGCATGAATTTCATATTACAGCTTACTAAATCAGCTTTAAAACATCGATGTTTAAATACATCGTTGAGTTTTTGTCAATGTGTTATTAAAATCGAAATTTTAATTGTGAACATTTCTGGTCTACTCTTATACATATACATATTGTGGCGTTATGGGATTATACGACCCCATAACACCACCGTTTCGTCTGCATGAACACCCACAGGCAGCGAGGAGAGCAGGCGTAGATCAGAGTACCTAAACGCGCAGCCTGGTATCCGTTGCCCGTACTAATCAAAGACGAACTAGCAAGCAACGTTTTTCCTGGTGAAGGGTTGAAGGAGGAGAAATATCCCCGCCACGGAGAATTTCCCCAGGCATCTCACCATAAATAGGCGAAACCCAAAGCGGAAGCTCTTTTCCTGGCAACACGCGTCGAGTAAGCATCTCTTTTCGTGCCACCACGCGTCGAGTAAGCAGCTCTCTTCTGATTGTCGCCGTTGGTCGGGTAAGCAGCATTTGCATCACCGCTCGTCAACGGCAGCTTAGATATTATTTGCCGCCGCAACGACTGCTAGATAGGAGTTTTCGGCGTCGAACAGACGTGCTAGCTAGTCGTCCGCGAGATTTAAATATTTAGGAAAGTGTTTCCTCAATTAGCATCACGGGAAGTAAAGTTAACCGTTGTGCGAAAAACATTGAAAGTTATTATTTAACAAAGTAAAAGTAGCAACGAGCGAGGAACTTGCACTAGTATTCACGGAAGTGCAAGAGACATTTTTCCACAACGAGGGTGTAGCCAGAGGCGCCGGTAGCAGCCGAGGGAGAAGAAGAGGCCGATTAGGAAAGGCGAAAGGAGAAGAAGAAGCCGAGGGAGAAGAAGAGGCCGACTACAAGAACGGAAGAGGGCGCAAGAAGACGGCGTACGACGCAGACGCTGGAATCCAGCAACCTCGGGGCAGATGCCAGCGTGTGACCTTCCAAGGCAGGAAACGACAGTTTTCGAGGTAAACTCAAATCCATCGAAAAGTAGGTCAAGTTCGCGTCGGCAAGGAAAAGACTGGTATAGGAAAGTGCAGTAAATTTTGGTGGACACGAGTGGTAAAAAATTGTAGCATTGCAGGAGGAGATTTTTGATGCATTATTGCCTGCCTTAAACATTCGATTTGGAGCATTTATTATTCTGCTGTTAGCAGTTACAGTTAAATTATAATTGAGAGTAATGCACTTGCCCACATTTTGTTCTTTGTATGTAATATTTTTTTTTTAAAAAGCAAGAGATTGTAAACTGAATTTGGTTTCATGTGCAAATGTAACTAGGATAGCTTAAATTTAGACATAATTAATTTTCAAAGGGAATTCCCAGTGTAGGTTAGAGAAATTGTTTCAGAGAATTAATTTTGAAGAAAATTAAGTGTTCATTCATTTAATGTGCTGTAAAGATTTCTATTTGTGTTTTTTTTTTTTATTATTTTTGTAAAGTGTGATTCTATTCTTGATTTTTTTCCCTTTGTCATTAACTTATGCCACAGAGTTTTGGGTAAATTATACGCTCGTTTATGTGCAGTTTGTGTGATTTTATTGTGTCAAGGGTTCAAACCTTTCTCGTACCCTGAAGATCCTGCTCCCGAGATTTTAAGCTCGCTTCACGAGCATAATATCTTATCAACCCGCTCACAGTTCATGCGGCTGTTGTGGAGGTACCAGTTGTGTGCAAGGTGGGTGTGTTAGAATATACATATACATATACATATACATATACATATACACGTATACAAACATTTTTATGTATTAAAATTAAGTAAACCTTTGCAATCTTATACATTCCCACTTATCAATTTGTTTATTACTTTGATCCTGTTATAGTTTTACATTTTAATTCATTCGTATTTGGTACAACATTTTCCTGTAAATTAATTCTTATTATGCCTCATTTTCTGCTACAGTTGAATTAGTGTACGAATATCCTATCAAGGCATCAAAAAAATGTTATCAGGAATGTAAATTAATAAAGTGCTCAAGTTAAAAAATAAAACAGCGTTTTATAAAATTAAGGTCAAGAATTGCTCCTAAGATGCGGAATAAACTAATATTATTTACATATTTATGGCTGCTCATACTTTTGTAATGGGTAGAGTAAAGTAACAACAGAATGTTGAGAACTGTGATATGGAAATTCAATTAAATGTCTTAAATTATAGTTATCTTTAATAAAAATTAACATTTAGATGTAATTCAGCATTTTAGAATATGTGAATGTGCTAGCTTCCTAAGATGAACTGAATTTCGTAAGACGAACGTTATTGCAACAAATATATCCCTAAATTATCTCATGCTGTTTAATTTGCGTAGATTGTTATTACAAAGGGGTTGTCTACAGCGACAACTTCAGCAACAAGGAACTCAAGTTTTTCATTGCAATATTCTGAAAATTCTCTTCTTCGTTGTTCAAACTTCCATCATTCTCGCCTCGTCGTCACAGAAACGAAAGGAGCGTGTTGTCCCGGGTTCCTACCTCGCCTATTCCTTCATGCACTGGAAGCTTAAAACCTGGAACGGGAGCTCCGATCCGTCGAGATGCTCGCTAAATAATTCAAGGCCTGCCTTCGTTTTTGTCGTTAAAATTTAAAGTGTCTCGCGGCGGCCGCCCCCGCGCCCGCTCCGCCCCCGCCTCCGCCCCGGCGGTAGCCTCCGCCCCGCAGAGTAGCGCCTTTGAACTCCGTCTCTGAACTACTTTTTTTACGGTGGTTGGTTAATTATTCTTCCTCCCATTTACGCTCTTAGCCGCCATCAGCCGTCGTCCCTGTGATCTGCGCCCAACCCTTCCATTTAGCAGCAACTTGCGGGCGGCTTTATCCTTGGACCAGGGATGCGGTCGCCTCTTCCCCGATGGCTTTTGTTCGCTCCCAGCAAGGTATTACCGTCGCCGCGAACGCCCCTCCCGCCCCTCCCAGCCCGCCAACGCCCTCGCGCGCGCTTTGTCGTTATTACTTTACAGCCGCGTCGCTTTTTAGGTTCTCAGGGGGCCGCGACGGGAGCGTTCAAATATTCATGCGAGGTGGACCGCTAGGGAACGGCCGAAAAAAGAAGGCGGGCGAGCGAAAGACCGACGGCGCCGCTGGAGTAAATAATTAAGCGGTCGCTGTTAGCGCCCTCCTCGCCTCTCACTACTTCGCCTTTCCCCCGCTCTCTCCTCATTCGGGGCCACTGTGAATGTTTCATGTACCCCTTGCTTCCTACGGCGCCCCGACCAAGACTTCTCTCGCCTTCGGACACTTTGGTACACTTTCGACGGGATTGCACCTTCAGGAGCCAGATTTTCGTGAAGAGAGTGCCTCCTTCCCTTGATTCCTGAAGCAATACACGCACTTATAAAGCGATTTGGATTCTTTCAATAAGGCGATTCGCTTGAAGACGTTGTCGCGTCAATATTATGGAAGGTAGCAAATATTTTTTTAAATGTGGCGAGAGGAGCGCAAGTTTTTTGAACAGACGAAGGCATAATTTCAAGCACGGAAAAAAGGAACAGTTATAGGGACGCAAAATTGACAAGTGTAAACATTTGAAAGTTTGTAAATAATGTGTTATATTGATAGAAAATTTAATTATTTTTATAATAATGAATTTGGAAGTTGATACTCCTATACATTCAATATCTTCTGAATTGTAATAAAATTATTGTAAATCATCTGATTTGAAACAATTAAACTATAAATGGATAGAAAATGTTACTAACTTTTATGATTTATTTAATTATGTATCGTGTATGTCAAGTATTGGCTGGCTATTGAAACAAACCAGGGGAAAGGAAATAATATCTTAAGTATCTAGATCAGAGATTCCCAAACTTTTTCTTTCATTGACCGCTTTTAAATTTATTGTATCTTCATCAACATCCTTTTTCTCTATAACATGCTGCATCCATGACACAAAGAATTGCACATAAATTCTTTAAAGGTAACAATTTCATACACCAATATTCTCATACATAAATCAGTTTTTCAGTAATCGAAGACGATTTTACTTTTGAATAGGCGAGTTTCTAATCTTCAGCAATGGTAACAAAATGTTGAGTGTTGTTTATGAATTGGCCGTTAAATTTCTCCAGTGTATATTGTGGAGAGTACTTTGCTGCATGACAGAGTAGCATTGTGAATCCTTAGTTATAATTTCTTAAATTTTCTATACATCCTATATCCTAAGGACATGTTTGACTATTCACTGCTAATTCAATTACATTGATTTTCATTCTTAATCGTCATTGACCTCCTTCAAAATTTCATCGACCTCTAGGGGATCTATACTGACTCTGATGGAAACCCCTCATCTAGGCTTTAAATTGTGCATAATTATGTGATGGGAATAAATTACCTGAACAGAACTGGGTAAGCCTAGTCAGCTCTGTTAACATAATATGCCTTTACATCAAGTTTTCACTGTATGTACTTTTAATGAGAATTGAAGGCTCTCTAAGGCCCTGGATTAAAGCTCTTTGGATTTTAAAAACATATTTATGGTTTTGTTCCTATTGAAAAATATTTTGTAATGTTTATTCTAGAAAAAAATCTCTTACCTTTTCTCACACAAGAGAGCCATGAGGTTTCTGAAATGAAACCTTTTCACTTGAGCAGAGCTTGAAGTATGTCGTACAAAAGTGAGTACACACTAATAGTAGACAAACATACTAAATAATATTCAATCATTATTGATATTGTCATTTTCATAACCTTTAGTACTATCAAATTAACAAAAATTCAACAAAATCATTGAGAAATACAAATAAAATTTTTACAATATTTCTCGTGTAATACATAGTTTTATTTTTTGTGAATGTTGTTGAAATTTACTCACTGTAAACATTTCCAAAATATGAATTTCTTTGAATCTTGTTCATGTTACACTCTGTTGTGAGATGATAAAGTTGCAAGGGGGATTTGAGAAAAAACAAAAGGAGGGGGAAGATATTATTCTATTAAATGTTGCTGAGTAAAAGTTGTGTAATTTGTTGTTTTTCTAGTGAAGACAATTTCGTTCTCTTCTATTCATTTTTGGGTTAGTAGTACTCTTAAAGTCCTCAAAGTTGTTAACCATCTTATGAATATTGCTAGTTTTACGTGTGACAAAATCTGTTGTATCAAAGATCTGATTTATGACTAATGCTATCCCGCATATGTTCATATTTATTTATTTGTTTGGGTAATTTTGATTAATATTAATAGCAGAATGTTCAACTTCTAAAACAATTTCATCACCAAAAATTTCTTTATGAGAGGGGATCCAAACAATAACAATTTGTTTGCCAATTTTTGTGATGTTGTATACTGATATTGTTGTATATAGTTGAATATTTCTGATCTTGATTTGTGGTTTATATCTTTTGTTGCATGAAAGGAATTTGTAAATATGATACAGCTGTGGTTCTCAGATATTTCATTTTCAATTATCTTTAGGAAGAGTACGTAATATGGAATGCAAACCTACAGTTTTAATGGAAATTAGTAAGTGGGAGGAGAGCCTATTTCAATTTAAAGGCATGTGAGTAATTATCTTATCCAATTCCTTTATATTTAGCTCTTTCAGTGTACACTCAATTACAATTACTATATTTGCTACTGATTTCTTCTCCATTCTTCTGCTGTTAATTTTTCTGTATTTATTCTGTTAACTAAGAAAAAATAATTTTTGGATACTAATTAAAGGAATAAAATCGTATTGCGGCATGAGCTAAGTGTAGCGTGCAATGTTTTAATAAATCTATATGACACATTCAACCAAAACATTTTGATTTTTCCCTCTTCTTTGGATCCACCCCTGACACTTGTATGGTAATTTTGATTCTTATTGCACCTCAACAACATAGAATGTATGTATTAGGGAGCAAATACAATTCCACTTACTATGGCAATACTTCAATTCCTAAGTAATCTCATTCATTCGTATACTACCCTCAATCACAGTTCCCACATGGAGAAAAAAAGGAACAATAACAACAACAACAACAATAATAATAATAATAATAATAATAATAAAGTAATTGTTAACACTGAAAGTTCAAATTTTGGATGTCCTGAATTGATCAGTCCATTCATACTCACATATTTTCAAATGTTCATGATGATTACATATAATATACAATCATCAGTTTACAAATTATGGAAAGTTAGAGGATTCCAATGTCAATATTGTCCTCAGAGAATTCGATAGTCACCATTCTGGGTTTAACATCAAACAATTATGTATGAATTATATTTGTAAATATCTGCAACATAGGTGTGAACAGAAAAGGGCTAGGTGCCAGTTACTCCCTGAAAAATGTCGAAAGCCTAATGCCTTACATAAAAACATTTTATTTCTATAAATATATTTGTTTTTTCTGATCTCCCCACTTTTCTAACCTGACCATTTGAGGGAATAGATATACATTCAAAGAATGCAGTGAATTTTATACTCTGCAGCTTAAGGTTAATTTCCTGTTTTTTCTTTTCCTCCCTTCACATCATACATTCTTACCATCTTTGACATATCGTTTGATGTCTTTATGCATTCCGATTATTTTTAAATATCTTTAAACAAGGTCATGTACAATTTTCTGAAAATATCAGAAAAATTACTCACATTTTCCAAAAAAAATATATTTATCTGCATATAATTACACCTATTCGGAATACTATATGGCTTCACTTTCTTTCTTTAATTTTTTTCTCGCATAGAAACTATGCTTATAAAAATGGCACAAGTCCCATTTTCAGTGAACTGGATTTTTTTAAATCGCAGAACTACAATATTGATAATAGAGACTTTGACTTTAATGAAATCTGTTCACAAAAGATTGATCTTTTAATAAGGTCATGTTTTAATGTATTAAATATGTATAAATAATACACAGATAGTAATTTTTGAAAATAAGATTTTTACATAAATTTTGCTTGAAATGAAGGCAATTAATAAAAATATTTTCCCAAAACATCTCAAAATGTTTTCTTGAACAGAACAAAGGTTCTGTTTTCATTTAACTATTTGTATTCTTTAAATTTGAAAAACATACAAATATGAGAAAGTGTTTATGTTGTTGAACCACTAGTTTCTTATGGAGATGTGACTAATCCCAATAATTAATGTTTCATATGTTTTTTTGCTATTATTTTTGCATGAAGATAAGATGTTTTGGATTCCTCATCTTTTGTGTTTCAGATGTATTTAAAGACAATGTGTTTGAAAACCTAAAATTTAGAAATTGAAGATTGTCTCAGTGAAAACAGGTCCTTTGGAAAGGAAGTACATAGGAATAGTAGTTTTGTTTTTTCTTGCACCAATATCGATGAATCAACTATCACAACCAACAACCCCCTTCTCTGAGAAGTAAAGTATGAATAGCACACCTTCAATACATACAGTAGCCCAAACAGGTAAAAAGCTTATCCTTTTTTTATTGAAGTTTTCTGCTATTTGTTTTATATTGTTGTGGCCATTGTTAGATTAAATGTCCATTTTACTATTACTGATTTGAGGGTCTAATGAGTCCTTGCTTCGAAGCTCAATTTGTGAGTATCACTTAACAGTTCTGTAGTCATCGCAGGACATTTGTTGAGAGAAAAGGATAACCCTCTAAATTCCATATATTGCAAAAGAATGATTTTAAGCATTAACTGCAACAAATTTCTACATACATAACATGTGAAGGTGATATAATCACTAAAATAATATTTGAAATAATTAAAACCTAAAAAATATTTTAAATCAGAGAGAGAGAGAGAGAGAGACACTGATAAACAAACAATATTATATTTTTCTTGTAAAATGTACAAAAATTACTGTGGATATCTTTTACTCATTGGCAGAAAGACATTACCATGTAGATAGGAAATTAAAACTGCAGTGACAAAAGAACAAATATGACTTTCCAATACTGAACAGACAATAAAAGCTGATTTTATAATCTAGTGTTATTAGAAATAGTTTAGCATGTTCATTAACATCTATTAATCTAAAAAAGTACATTAGTTACAGTTGTAAAAAAAAATTAAACAAAGAACTTTGATTCTCTTTTTTTTTCCCCACAAAGAATGTCACTTATTATATTATTAATTATTCTCTAATGTTTGTACTGACAATTCAGACTTATTTACAAAATAATCTCAAAACAACATACATTTTATAAGTTTAACAAAGCAAACATTTGAAATAATAACAGACACCAAATATCTCAGAAAGGGAAGGAATAATACAAAATCACGTGAATTCATGTAAGCACATTAATTCTGAGTTGATGACATTTAAGGAAACTACTTCCAGCTTATTACAAAATAACTTAATACTATTATTTTTGGCAGTACCACTACCTTGTTCTTGAATTTATTATTCTTCCAGAATTCTACCAAATACTGCAATGTTTAGAAAGGGATTCTTCCCAACACAGTACTTCAAACAAAATTATTTTTTAAATACAGTTCCACTGTACATCTGATTATGTACTGCACACTAATTCAATTAGTTTTGGAATAAATACTTCAGTGCATTCATTTCTACAACATACGAAAACACATTACACCATGCAAATTAGGTGTACATTTGCCGCCTTCACTGTGAGTCACTTGAAGAACTACTACTGGAATCAGTTGACATGACTTCTACATCTTCTGCTTCCTTATTATGGTTGCGAGTGTCCATTGCAACACTACCCACTTGATTCCCTACAGTCATGTGAATCTCCCCTGATGGATGCCACGCAAACTGATTTTGTTGAGACGCAGGAGGTTCTGAAAAAATGTGGCAGTGTAATATTTCATTTACTGCAAGTAAAAAAAGGAATTTTTCTTTACATTCTCAGTAATAAACCAACTCGTCTCAAAACATCTTCCAATGAACTTTGAAACTATTTCTGAACATGGAAGAGGAAAGACTCTCACCTGCACCTGGAGCATGACCTGCTCTGTGTAATTCACTCAAACTATTTGAAGACAAGAGATGTCCATTAATAGGAAGATCACTCAGTCGTCCCAGAAGACCACATCTCATTTCGATATCTGTAAACCACAAGGTTCACCATCAAATACAATTGTGGAGAAAAAACATTACACAAATCAAAGAAATGAAATTACAAGGAAACTATTATTTTACCAGTGGGATATGGTCTTCGGGGATCTCCCTGCTGCCAAGTAAGAGGGGCACAGACAGCATTTGAAGCACTGATTCGATGGGCAAACTTGATTAAATCCTCAGAACAAACAGGTCGTTTGTTTGCTCTAGCAATTGATTGAAGCTTCTGCTTAGCTTGGTAAATAGCTGTAGCCTGATCAAAACAAAGGGGAAGTGTGCTGTAACAACTTGCATGTTTACAGTAGCAAAGCTTCTAACATAGAAAAAAATATCTAACAAAGAAAATTATTCACAGTATGGAAAGATGAATTCCCGTAATCATTATTAGGCAACAAAAACAGAAAATTTATTGAATACTGCATCTACTGACATGCTCCAACTAACTTTTTTTTTATTTAGTACGTACCTGTTACATCTAAATGAAATTGTTATGTGCAAATAAGGAACAAGATTTATCTAAGAAATAGCATAAGTATGGCTCAGTTAGCAAAAGGGATACCACAAAAATAACTGAAAATATATTCCATTAATTGAATGATCCAAATAAGAATATGCCAATACAGAATTGTACATCATTGGTATATGGGCATTGATATATTTGAATAATTATGGAAAGGAAACACATGGATTAGGTTGCACATATCATGAGGTGAAGATGAAATACAGTCAACTACATTTATATTGATCCTCTGGGACCTAACATTTTTGGTTGATTAAAGACTGATTTTGTTATTTATTTCCTAGAGCAGATTCAGTATTTCAATCTATTAATTTAATCTTAAAATAATTGTTTTTAATTCTGTTTGCTATAACAAAGTTTTTTATTAATTTTTGTATATCCTTTTTCAGAGTCCCTACTTTTTACACTCGAATCTACAAAGACCATAGCCTCAAAATATTTTTGTACAATCCAGATTCTCTTGAATGACTCTTGCACTGCTAGAATAGTTTTCATTTGCATCCACTTCATCATCACTCTCCTATCTTTTGTTCTGGAAGACCCTTTCACAGCATTTAATACAATGTTCCTGGTCAGATAGGATTTCACTAGTTTTTATCTCCTATTCCACCGCTGTACAGTCTTCATGCTACACTAACAGAATTACCACAGATGAGCTGAAACTATTTCCTTAGTGGTATCTTCTCTTGAATACTTTTGTTTACTATAAATGTTACAAAGACTTGTGAGACTTGCCAACTTGTAATGTTATTGGGATTCACAATTTGAGAGTGAAGTATTTTTTTCCTGTACATTGTGTTTTTTACATTCATACAACCAGTACAAAGAATTCACTATAACCGAATCATCTAATGATTATTTGAATGTGAATGCAAGTGAATCGGGACCAGTGACTTTAGTTCACTATATCCAGAAATTACTGTTCCAAACTGAGGCACTTGGGACATTAAAAACTCATTTAAAAAAAATTATGTAAGAAAGTAACAGTGGATTCTAGAGAGTAGGTTTAGAAAGAAACTGAAGTTTGGATTACAGACATAACATTTCAGTCATTTATTTGATCTGATCTTAATCCAGCCCTAAAGAACATATTTAGATGCGCCGATTCAGTGTCTTGTTAAATCCAGAAACTATATCAATGTAACTTTACCTAACCAATTATATGCCAAATAAATAGGCAAAATGTCGGTACAAAAACTTCAACCTTTTTATTGACCTAACTTCTAGATACTAATGTTATTAAAAGACAGGTTGAAGATAAACAAGATGATTGTACTGTTACTTGCATGTCTACTCAAAATATTCTTATACAGTAAAAGCTAACTAAGTTTATCCACTCTAGAGAATTAATGTTTACTCTTAACATAATTATTTTTTCTTTCTAAAATATAATTTGAAATACTTGCATATCAATTAACTACTAGCAGAGAATGGGGCATCGACGCCAACATTTAATTCAACATTCGCATCCTCGTTTAAGGAGGTGTTAATTCTTTTAATCAAATATTCCTATTATTGTCAAACTATGTTTGATAAGATATTGTCAGATACGGAACATTTAATAAATTCCTCTACTGATACTACATTCCCAAGGAAGTAAACTGATTTCATTTCAATTCATCACAAACAACTGATTCTTAAAACCATGCAACACTTAACAACATGCAAGTCATTGGTGAAGTTGAATGCTCTAAAAAAATGGACGTCAAGAATATCATTAAACATTCGAAAATGATAAAATGTGAGGGCCATCAGACACACCAGACAATGTCACAATTTAATTACCAAGATTTGTTCAGCTTCTTTTAACTGCCTCTGTAGTTGCTGGATGTATTGGTCTTGTCTGTCAACTTCACCCTTCAGAGCATCCATCTTTTGATTAACTTTTGCTTGTTCATCAGCTAGTTTTAGAGTTTCCTTGAGTTCATTGTCCTTCATTACCAACAATTCTGTGATTTGAGCATGTTCTGCACTTGACAGTTTTTGGTGCTTTGGTGCGATTGTATTTTCTATTAATTCTCTGTAAATCAGTCATTAATTTTAATTCAAAGCTACAATTAATTCCTAAAATTGAATAACATGCATAACCTAGATCAAATATGTTGAATAGTACACGATCCCAAATCAGGTGCATGCTCGAAAATAAATGTTCGAGTACAAGGTATAAGGGAAATACATACTTAGCAATGAGTTCTATGTCATCAATCAGAGACAATAATCTTTCGCCGGTGCTAATGCTGTTCGCTGCCATTACTGCCCAACGCCAACGTCAACCCTATGCGACCTCGCGTCTGTTTACAATGTTTACACTGGTGGATGCGTGTCCGTGGGTGCGTGCATGCATGCTTGCTTGCAGTCGGTTTCCAGAAGATAGTAGAATTTGCTCTTCGATACCCGAGAAAAAACTTATTGTCATTGTTTTGGTTATAAATGAATTATATGTACTAATCACGTTTATAATTTTAAACAAAAGTGAGAAGTGAAAGGTATACAAATAATCGATATGAATTAAGTATTATTTTAATTAGAAATTATTTGAAAGTTGTGACATCTGCGCCGTAAATTGCCACAAACCTAAAATTGCATAATATTTTATTCGTGTAAATATAATAATGGATAGCAAAATGTGTGGATTGTACATCATGGTACGACGAGCCTTGTTATCACCCTCCTATATCACAAAACCGGCGAGTGAAAGTTGAGAGTTTATATCGCTCGCAGTGAAGCCTGATCCGGGTCGTGGGCAGCCGTCATTCGTCCAGATTGCCGGCTGTGGGTGGTAAGGGGCAAAATACCGTCGACACTTGCCGAAGGACGTCAAGTTATGTTCTAACTGTATAATTTTGACTCAGTTTGTAAAATTCTTATTTATTATCCTTATTTAACCGTCTTCGTTTAATATCTGTGTACGTGTCATTTCCCGCTCATATCTTATTATTTGTTACAATTCTTTTGTATCTCTTATTATTGTGAAATACTTCTAAAAATCAACAATCACTTTTGTTCTAGTGTTCACATTATCATGTGGAAGCTCAGTTTTATATTTGTTGCATTTAGTGTTGTGAGATGTTTAGCTCATGACAGTGATTCAAAATCAGTATTAGTGTATAGTAGTGATCAATTTTTAACTGAAGTATCCAAGCAGAATCATTTTGTTATGTTTTTTGCACCATGGTGAGTAAATGTGATAATTTTTTTCAAGGAGGAAATGAAATGTGTTAATGAATTTTAAATCTGCCATGTCATTAACCATCTATTGCAGGTGTGGTCATTGCAGTAGATTATCTCCCACTTGGGATCAGTTGGCAGATAAATATAATAGTGCTGAAAAAAACTCTGTTAAGATTGCAAAGGTTGATTGTACCGTAGAAACTTCTTTGTGCTCAGAGCAAGATGTTACTGGTTATCCAACGTATGATTTTTTTCATTACCTTGGTAAATATTAATAACTAATGAGGCAGCAAATACATACTTTAATTGTTTCATGTTATAGCCTTAAACTTTTCAAAACTGGAGAAGATGAAGGAGTTAAATACCGAGGGACCCGAGATCTGGCATCTCTTACTACTTTTATTAGTGAACAGCTAGGAATAGAGGTATCCTTACAAATTCTTAATTGTAAACACTGAGGGAAAATCATTGAGAATAATGATTGAATATGTATTTTCCAGGAACCAGATAGTGTTCCAGAACTTCCAGAGCCTGTGAATGGATTAATTGAGTTAACAGAAGAAACTTTTGAAGATCATATAAGGGAAGGAAAGCATTTTGTTAAATTTTATGCCCCTTGGTGTGGTCATTGTCAGGTCAGTTGTGTTCTAACAGTTCCAAGAAGATTCTATATTGCATGTTGATCATTTCATTTTTAAGCATTGTTTCAGAAATTGGCACCTACATGGGATGACCTTGCCAGATCATTTGAATATGATACAACAGTAACTATAGGAAAAGTAGACTGTACTGTGCATAGGTCAGTATGTAACACCTTCGATATTGTTGGATATCCTACATTGTTATGGATTGAAGATGGTAAAAAGGTATATATCTATATGTGTGTGTGTGTGTAATGTAAATTAACATTGAAATTTCTTATTTAAATAAACCTATTTTACTTTGAACTATTTTATTAAAATCAGAAGCATGAAGTATTAAAAGAAACATAAATAGAAGTGTAGATGCCAAAACATCCACATCTTACAGTAATTCACTCAATTTTACTCCTAGGAAATTATTTTTCTACTTAAACTGTAGTGATGTGTATGTATTTTAATGCTTTAATGATAAAGTTCTTTCTCTTTTTGATGCAAAGCACAGCCATAGTAATCTGGGATATTTAATACAGATATCAAGTACTGTCTAATTTCTACTTAAGATCACTTTCTAGATTCATAGTTTCAAATATAAGGAACAGAATCTTTTTAATTAACAATTAAGTTTTATTTTTTAAATATTTTATTCTTCATAACTGACTGTGCTGTCCAATTTCAAAACCAGTTGCAGAAGTATCAAGGCCAGCGAACTCTTGAAGATCTGAAGTCATTTGTTTCACGTATGCTAACCCCATCTGATGCAACTGCTACTGAACAAGAAACTGATACTGACGATAACAGCCCCATTGCTGTTTTGTCAGGAGAAAACTTTGAATCTGGTGTAGCAAGTGGTTTTGCATTTGTAAAATTCTTTGCGCCTTGGTAAGTATGTGACAACAATTTTCTTCTGTTTTTTATCATAGTACTAGTGTGTCATAAATTATTTTTTAATCAAATATACAATGTATTTAAGAAAATTATTTATTTTTGCTTTACCATATCTTTTCTATGTGTAAATGTGAATTTGTTAGGTGTGGACACTGTAAACGTCTAGCACCTACATGGGAAGAACTGGGTAAAAAGTTCGTGGGTAACGAACTAGTTCGAATTGTAAAAGTGGATTGTACTCAGGAGATAAGCAAGGATCTGTGTAATAGGCAAGAGGTATGTATATCTAATAAATCATATATTCAACTCATAATTTTTAATTTCTCATTGTTTTAAGTTTATAATTGTGAAAGCTTATGTGGATTTTAAAGGTGCATGATTACGTTACTGGTTCACAGATGTTGCTCAGCATGTAATTGGACACAATTCAATTAGCTGTACAGTGCTAGCTGGTGATACAATGTTTTACATCACCAGCTAGCACTTTGAATTACATATTGTTACTTTCCTTAGCTGTGGATTTGGCATGACTTGAGAATTTTGCATTAATGGGATTTAGTCGTTTCAATAAAAGCACTTCTGACAATATACACACTTCCAAGTTTCACCCCATTTGCTATCAG
Source organism: Gryllus longicercus (assembly GCA_038098605.1). Classification (NCBI taxonomy): domain Eukaryota; kingdom Metazoa; phylum Arthropoda; class Insecta; order Orthoptera; family Gryllidae; genus Gryllus; species Gryllus longicercus. Next base: position 1,796,275 of record JAZDUA010000154.1, read on the forward strand.
TCTAGCAAGATTTTTAACCTTTGTTTGTTTTTGAATTTATATACTTCTACGAGATGTCCTGATAGAAATTGCAAATCTGAAAATTATTGAACATGTTCTTTTATTTTTTATTTATTTAAATGTGTTCTTTTGTTTTGGGGAGGAGAGGGATAAATTATGACATGTCATTGTGTAGGTTGGTTGAAAACATGAAGTTGATAAAAGGAAGAGGACAATTAAATGTTCTTTTGAAGTTCATTATTCACAATTAAAAACTTGTAAATGTTCATAATATGTAAACATGTTGTGTCGAGAAAATACAAAACCTGCTTATCACAGAAGAATATCTTTCTGTATCATTTCTTCTAGGTGGATGGTTTTCCAACTTTGTTCCTGTATAAAAATGGAGAGAAAATTGAAGAGTATAATGGTTCTCGTAGTTTGGATGATCTGTACGAGTTTGTTTTAAAACATCTTCCACATGATGAACTGTAAGACTTACGTTTTTCTGTAGCTCCAACTTTGTACTTAGAAATGTTATCTTTCTCTCATCTTGGTACCTTTCATTGAAAACTTTTTTGAAGTTTTATTTCTGTAACTTCAGTCTTTTGTTATATGTTGTCATCAGATAATTGGTATGTTCAAATTTTACACTTTTTGTTGTATTTGCACAATCATTTATTGTTAATTATTGTTACTTGGTAGGGGTTGTTTGTGAAAACTTTTCTTTGTGCAATTTTAACTGGTTATATTGTTGATTGTTTTATTCATGGTCATTCTTGGATCAAATGTGAAGCAGTTGTGGCACTTTCAGAAAAGTGACTTGTGATAAGCTACACAGCAAAGGACATCTTTAGTTCTATTATATATAAAAATGACTACACATTCATACAGTGAAACCTCTCAGAAAGTCAACTTATATTAAATGACTACCCCTCCCAACAACTGATTTTTCTTGGAACTGTCACAGGAAATTATATATTGTACTCCTGTTAATAGATCACCTTTCTTCCAGACCACTGACCACTACCTTTGTTGTTTCACAATTTACCCTTTTTAAGAGTCACCTTTCAGGAAAATTGTTAAACTAATTTGCAGAGAATTTTCAGTAGTTAAAACAAAAATGGCACTCGCATAACATATCCTGTGTCTGAGCTTTTATCCTTGGTGAAATCAGGAAGGGAGAGATTTCTGGAATCGTGTGATAACATGTCTGACCATTGATATGGTACCATGCAGCTCACTCCATTGCAGTTTCATTGCTTCTAATGCTTACCCAAATGACTCAATACAATAAGAAAATGGGGGTTTGATACTAGTAGACAACTATGAGGAATGCTAAAACTGAAAATGAATTATTTTTCCATTTTAACCAAGAGAAGGAAGAGATATATTTTTTAAATTCATTTGGAAAGATAGTAAATACTTCAGAAAAGGTATTTATGTCACAATATGCAAAATAAAACTTCTTGAAATTTTTTCATTTTTTATAATTTGTGTACATATGCTAAAAGTCTTTATATTTGTTTGTAATAAAATAGACACTTCCCTAAGCTTCCAATGTCTAGTAAAAGGTATTTTTTGGAAATAAAAAGATTCCCCCTATTGAGCAACTACCTTTCTGAAATACAACTTTTTTTCATGGAACCATCAGTGGATTCTTAATAGAGGTTTCACTGTATGAGTATAATTGAAAATATTTGTTACGCTCAGAAAATTGACCCATCTTTTTGTTTCCTTTGACAGAGATCTTACAATTCAAATAATGTCTTTTTTCAATTTAAAATAATGAGTGGTATTTCTTTGATATTCTGCTCATATAATAACATTTTGGTGACTATTATAATCAATCTACAACAAAATGGTTTTTATATGAAAATTTTGAGATTTTGAAGTACCAAGAAATGTCTGAGAAAATATTTCCATTTTACAGTAGTAATTTCTTACTTTGAAATACAAAAGACATGACTGTAAATGAAACGATGTGATACTTCTTTTCCTTCTGGTGTGCCATTTTATGATTATATCAATGTTTGCATATGATGAAGACTGATTACGAGTTTCAGCAAAGAGCAATCAATGTAACTTATTGATAGAATCAAGAATCTTTTCTCAAATTATAAATCCTTGGTTTCTTGCAATCAAAGTGGGAATTGTTAGAAATAGTTCAAACTCTGGGATTGAACCAATTTGAAGTGTTCAAAAGAAAATTTACTTCCTCGAAAAGTTACATTTACACATACTTTGTCAAAGCTTCAAAATATTTTACTGAAGCTATTATGAAGTTATTTTCAAAATGCATAAATACAATCAATTTGACTATTTCTGAATATTATGGTCAAAATTTCAAAATGTGAAGAAATGCCTAATGTAAATCAGTTGAGAAAAGAATTGCATTTTGAAAGGTTAGTCCTCTAACATTACACATTCTTTCATAAAAGAATTCCAGATTTTTAAAATGGATATGAGATATATTCTAGTTGGGTTTGGACTGTGTAGGAAACCTTTTAGACTGATGTTTGAATATGGTAGTTATTTAGTTATTTAAAAATTGAGTGTGTCCAAGATGGATTGTGTGCATGTTTCTTGTTAAAACCTGTTTCTACCTGTATTTTCTACAAAATGTACCAATACAATATGCTGCAATAAAGATTAAGTTAAGTAATTATATTACATGTTGTTCTAGTCTGTCATTTCTTTCTTCATTTACTGGCCAATTTTGCTTTTGGTTTTAAAGACAGTGATAGTGATATCATCGAATATTCTCAACACATTATACAGAATTTCCCCAGAAATACAACACAAAACAAAAAGTGACAAATTCTTCACAAATTCAAGTGTTATATGAGAGAGTATAAGTCAAAAATGTTCAAAAGAAGAGACCCAAGTTCACCAGTTGATTACAAACAAAATGTTTCCCTTCGATCTAAAAGTGTAACTCACTTATTAAACAAATTATTCAGAGCTTACATGTATTTGACAGATAAAAAAAAGAAATTGGGATTATTAAGAAAATTATTAATTGGGAATCCCAATTAAATCAGTATTCTTAAATGAAAAGGTAGTGGAAATATCAGCATTTTTACAACACAATTGAAATTTCACTCTGTTTTGCAGGAGAGCCTAAACTTGAAAGAATTTGTTTATATATAAATTTATTTGCCGTCTTGTTGTAAGCAGTATAGAGCAAGTTATGATGCGCTGCAAAAACTCAATGTCAAGATTTTGACAGAAATGCTTGTTTTGAGAATCCCTGATCATGTAAAAGTGTTCAATTTTTTACTTCATACACACTTGTAAAAATAATTATACATTTGTAGATACACAAGTCTAATTTTCTCATAGAATTGAAGTTCTATGTAAATGGAAAGTCAGTTGATATTGGCGTGGCCAGGTGTATCCTTCTTGTATGTTGGTGATGAAGCTATCTTAGATGTTATTTTGGACAATTTCAATCATCTGCCTCCTGCTGGTTTTGATAAAATCATGCTAGAAGTCATCCCTCCAGCTGTCCCTGGTCATTGAAGTCCCACCACTACAAAGTTTATAATTGCTGGGTATTTGTTTATTGACTGTAAATTGTGGTGCTTATGCATGAGAAAATGTGGATTTCTAATGCAAGTGATGTTTTGATTTCAATGTGTTGAACTTTTAAGCCACCTTCCGGTTTAGTATCACAAGCTCCCTATCACAAGTAATAAAAATACTTTTGTTTCTCTCTTTCTTCTTCTTCTTGTTGTTCTTGTTCTTCTTCTTCTTGTTGTTCTTGTTCTTCTTCTTGTTCTTGTTCTTCTTCTTCTTCTTCTTCTTGTTCTTCTTCTTAATTAAAAATCTATTCTTAAATAGTAGATCTGTAAATCATTTTACAACTTTTGAAAGAATAGAACACAACATACTGAATTCAGTAGCAGAATTTCAACTTTTAAACTTGTAAAAAATTAAAGATGTGTTGATTGTTATTGAACCTTTCACTCTTTATTTGGTTAGTAGTTTTTCAAGTGATGGCTGAAGTGTAGTTAGTAGGATAGAAGTTCCAGTATGAAATAATTACCAATAATACAAGAAAGTATATGCTGTTAAATCATAGCTCATTTCCTTTATTGTTTTTTTCCTTTTTACAAGGCAGAAGAGAAAAAATTGAAGGCGTCTTATGTGTACTTGATGTACTTCCAATTTGATAGAAAATGGTTTAAGGCCATTAAAGTTCTTGAGTTGGTTGTTAATCGATGATAATGTGAGAACAAAAATTTTTCAGTCACAAATCTTTCTTGCATAAGAATTTTCACTTCCATCCATTGATATTTTTGTCAAAAGAGTATTTGATTTTTTCAAAAACACATATTGCACAGTGACTTTCTTCAACCTCGGGGCCCCTGTGAATTAAAAAAAAATGTTATAACTTTTGGAGGTGTTATTTTAAATAAAGAACTTGCTGGAATTTTTTAAGCTTTTCAAAATTCACTTCCCATTTTTACTTGAATTGGTACTGTTTTTGAATTGAGTCAGTTAATCCAAAATTTGCGAACCATTTTTATTTAACAAATGATTTGTTTATTATGCAACAGATTCTGACATACAAGGCTCAAATCAACATTAGGATTTCTCTAATAATTAGTTTTTTATCTGCATTTCCATCAAAATATAATAATTTTCCAAAAATGCTCACCAGCTCTTGGAAATGAGAAGAAAATTGTTTTCATAACTATAATTAGCCCTTACAGTTTAGTCTAACCAGTGAATATGAATCATCCTAATGAAATATATATTTTCAATAATAATATAATTTATTAGAATGGAATTGAAAGGTTTATGGTTTTTCTTATTAGCATATGCACTTTTTTAACTTCTCATTTTGATATTGTAGGTACAAACTTAGACTGGTTATGAGGTAAATGGTATTCAGGAAACTATTTATCAAAATTGCTTTTAAAACTTGTTAAATTAAAATAGGGATACAAAGAGCAATCACTGTCAGTTTTTCATTAACAATAAGTTGCTAATGCCATTCCATACCTTTCAATGAATGATTAGGTTCGGCAAGAGCCTTCTAGTAAATAAAGGAGAAAGAGTTGAGGTAACATTTTTCTCTTTCAGTCTTTTTGGAGGTAATGAAAAAAAGAATAGAGGTGAGTTAACCAAGAGAGGATGCAGAAAATATTTCAGTAGGAACCTCCATAAATATTTTTCTAATATTATTTTTCATTGTTAGCTTGGAAAAAGTAAAAACGTATGAGTATACTATTTTTAATGACAATACTGTTTTAGGTATGGCGAGATCAATACATGGTAATTGTTATATTGGTATTGTGGATAGTTTTCTTTGGCATTATTTTATATGGTAATAGTTTTAAATTGGGTAAAATAATGCGGACTTGGAGCGGGTGCATCCCCCCCCCCCCCCCTCTTTCGATTCGCCACTGCCCGTCTCAGGGTCTTTAATAAATGGTTATTTATAATGAAAGTGGTAAAAGTGATATTTTATTTTTCAAGTGGTAAAAGTACTTTTTTTTGTTTTGTTTTTTTGTGCATAAGTTGCCACTCGAGGCCGAGTGGGGCAATTCTACGAGCAAAAACAATGCCATCTACAGTAGATCCCTCCTCTACTTAATCGGATACCAAGTTAAAATAAAATTGGACGCGCCTGGTGTGATCAGACGTATTTTATTTTCTTTGTTGCATTCGCAGTTTGAGCTGAACATTTGAGCATCGTCGTACTATTTGCACTAATGCTAAAAATCGAATTTTCAGCTGAGTATAACGTAGGCCTATACGTAATACTGTATTACTACTCAGTTTTACTGTGTAGGCCTTCTCAATCACGTTAAGAAATATTTTTTTAGACAGCCATTAGTGCATTAGTAGGCCTGCTTTATACTTTTACTGTTATTTTTCGGGCATGTTCAGCGTGCTAAAAACAGTATTACGTTTAGGCGTAAGTTTGTAATGTCGGTATATTAAATATTACAGATTTCAATACAAGTAGGCCTACACATTATTTTCTGCTAGAACAAATCTCAACAGAAACAGTCATGATATTTTCATGGATTTAGAAAAAGGCAAGTGGTACCTGCCTTGCTTGATTTCGTAACGAATTGCATGAATTGTTCATCTTTTTCTACCATTTGAATATGGAGCTAAAACCACGCACCTCGACTACCCGATCCGACCTATTCCATTTTCCGAAGCAAGAACGGACGCGGCTAATTGGAATACAAGATAACTTCCGTACAATGATAGCTTACAGGCACTAAACTTCACTGATCATGAAAATAATATCCGAATTTGTATTTTCATGATTAAAAATTAAAATATTCTCCATTATCAAGATTGAGGATATGTGTAGACGACTATCGCTTTGATGATTATTAAGCAATACATTGTGAATGAAACTGCTGTTAGAAAGCAGACAATGCACTCTGCCTGGACGCGTGTTCGTTACAGTCTGTTAGGCGTTTTCTTTTATCGTTGGATGAAGATGAAAATCCATCAAAGTTCCTCGGATTTGAAGTCGTGAATGGCAGCTGAATTCTTTGTCTCTGACGCAATTCATTTACAGGAAACAGCGCGTTGCTGTCATAAAAGATTGAGATAACATGTGCCTTCTGTCTTACTGACACCTGTCGGAGTGCTAGTGCTCAGTGCATTACAAATTTTTATTGAAGAAACCATATTGTAAGTTTAAACTATGGATCCTGTTAAACATAGTACGGCGCCAGATGATGAACCATTATTTGATCCTGATGTTCTGAAGAAACTGGATTTTTCTCAACATTCTTCGAAATTGAATCCTTCAATATCAGTTATGGACCCGGGCCCATCGCTTCTGGTTCGACCGCTTTATTCATCAGATTATAACAAAGGCATTTTGGAGTTGCTCGGCCAGTTAACACAAGTGGGGTATGTTGATCAAGAAACATTTTTGAAGCGATTTACTGCAATGAAAAAATGTTCTGGTACTTACTATGTAATAGTAATAGAAGACACAACTATCAACAAGGTGGTTGGAGCAGCAACATTAGTGGTGGAACAGAAGTTTGTCCATGATTCTGGCTTGAGAGGTTTATTAGAAGATGTAGTAATAAATGACAATTATAGAGGCAAACAATTAGGTAAATTAATTGTTATCACTGTTTGTCTACTAGCAGAACACATTGGTTGTTATAAAATTACATTGAATTGCAAAGACAAATTAATACCATTTTATCAGAGTCTTGATTTTGCATTTGAGCCAGATCAATCCAACAGTTGTATGACAATTCGTTTTTCTAAATAAATTCATTTATTGGAAAACAATATTTTGTTGATATAATAACAGAATATATAGTGTTTCTTGTATCACATAAATTGGTTTTTGCACTTATAGTTTTACAGTCATTGTCTGGGATTATATTTGGTTTATATAAAATTGAATGTACTTTTTAAAGTGATGGATAAACATAATTTCAAAATTATTGATATTTTTACCAATGAAAACCTTGTTAATATTTATGGAATAAATATATTATTTTGAATTACATAATTTTGTTTCAATTTCCATTCAATGAGTTAACACATCAATATATTGAATAATCTCATTCTAAGTATATTGAATAAATTCACACTCTGATATATTGAATAAACATATTCCATTAATTGAATAATCACATATCACATGTCAATATTGAAGCCTGCACACCTAAAATCTCATTGTTACTTTTTTTGACATTACTATTAAATTTTAGTTTAGATGGTAACCAATTAATTTTCCATTTGCTCTTTGAATCATTTTGTATTCATTCTTCTCCAAGACTTTTCTTTTGATGTTAAAAGGAAGTGATGATACATAATTTATTACTGGCGGAAAATTATAAATAAGATTTTCTGGCTGTTGCTACTTCTTTCATGGCATGGATGTATAGTCTGTTGCAGGGGCAACCAGGCGGGGAGGGGGTTGGCGGCTAGGGCAACTTACTCCAACCCCTGATATTTTCATTCACAAGAAATAAAAAATGTGTTTATTAATTTTTCATCCAAATTTAATGCTGCAATTTATTTCTGATGCATGGAGAAATGAATTCTGTTTATGAATTGGGGGAGGAGGGAATGTTTTGTTTGAAATGAGGGACCCCTTGGATCAACTGCCCCAGGCTCACGGTTTTCTCTGGGGCCCCTGGTCGGTTCTGCTTCAGTAATGTTATGCATCGGTGACTCTGGCATGTAAAAGTTTGGGGAGACATCAAAAGAAATGTTTTACAGTGATATTAGTTTAACCCATAATGTTTAAATAATTTTTTGGAATTCACAAGGTTCACATGGCAGATTAAAAAAATTTGAGTTATGTTGCAGCAAGTCAACAATACACTCTGAAACACAACGAAAACTATTCAACACTTGTATTGAAATGAGCTATTCTCATTCATTTTAACCTCTATCATATACTACTAATTTTGTAATTCTGATTGAACCAAAGATTGCCCTGTGGTGATCACTGGTTGCAATAAATTTATAAATCTGGCTACTAATTCATGTAGATTGAGAAGGTCCATTGGAACTTGATGTATCTGGCAGATACCATAATTCAATCACGTCTGTGTGATGCTGTTTCTTAACTTCAGAATCTTAAGTAAAAATTACAAAAAAAATCTAGTACATATTCAGTTTTTGAAGTTGAAGTGGATGTTGGGAGTGCCAGTAACGCTAGCCCCCAAAGCATACTGATGGGTACTTTTTGTATAGTTAATATGTAGTTTGCATAAAAGGAGTGGTTACCAAGTTCTCAAATTTGTCTATACCTTATGTTAACAGTAAGAAATTATATTAGAAAATGCACTTGAAAATCTTAGGGGATTTGGCCAGTCAGCATCAGCCATGATTTTATGCATACTTTGAAAACTTATGCTTTTAGTTGTTTTTTTTAATGAAATAAGTATATTAAGTCAACATTGTATTACAATACAAGATTTCACAATTTAACCGAAAACTAACTCAATAAGATCTGAATTAGACTGAATTCATCCTGCAAAAGGGGACATACTTATGTCGATAAAAATTAATAGGAGGATGAATTAGGTCAGTATTAGTTACATTATGAAAGTGAAAATTCTAGTTCAAAGTGGGTGATGGATTATTAGAACATGTGTGTTTTAATAAGTCTTATTTATTTCAACAGTGATTTCAATTTCATAAATTGTGATTGAAGTTTCCAGGCTCATCAACTGCTAGTCATTAGAACTGTTAGTGTAATGAATCCTCTTTGTACTGAGAGGTGGTGTTGGTTTTTCACCCCGCTGGCTGGAGCTCCTCCTTGGCTTCTGGGGAATTTTCTCCTCCAGAAATCTCTGCCAGTAGGGCACTGTCCCAGCCAGAAGCTGTTGATTGGTCTCCCAACATGTGTTAGTGTACTGCATGTAAATGTGAGGTAGATAAGGTGAGAGGGTAGGACAAGGAAGAGGAAGGAAAGATCGCTTGTGATCTGTTTATTAGGTACTGCTCTCACATTTGCATGGTGTTAGAGAAACTACAGAAAACTACTGTTCAGAGCAGCTAGCTGCTAGAATTCTCCATGCAGCTGCTGAATTTGACCAAGCTATCTACTTAGAATTAAAAATCTGCTGGGACTTCAGCCTTAAGACCTCTGGGCTAGAGTCACTGCAGAGACAGTGGCTCTGAGCTAAACTTAGCCAGACAAGTTTCTTAAAGTCTGACTAAATAATCAAAGTGGATAGTATTTTAAAGCATTTGGAAATTAATATGCAAATTTGAAATGTTTTTCTCATTTTGTAGTTCATTTTAAGATCACACTGTTTTTCATATTAAACAATTTCAAATACCGTAATATTATTGTATAGAAATTAAAACTTGCAGCGTTTTCATTTATTTGAATATGTCATAAAAAATATAACAACTTATCAAAACACAATAGAGCATATACTAAAAATTACACTCTTTCGTAACATGCATAATTTACTATAAGAATGAATGTAAGGACCTCAGGAGGCTAGAGTATTAAAGACAAGATGTTAAATTGTTATATTTTTACCACCCTCAAACTGTATTAAAAAATAACTTAACATCCTGGTATCTTAACTGACTAGCCCTGTAAGATCTTACATTCATCCTTATCAATCGATTGGCTTACAGGATAAATCATTACATGCATCATTACTACAAACACAGCAGTTTTTATAATCACAGCAGAAGAGAGCAATGCAAATTTCTTTGCATTACATCTTAGTTTAGTAGGTTTATGTGCAGCTGCTCAGATCTTTACAACACATCTTCATTAGGAAGAAAATTTACAGCATTCAGAGTTCACTGTGTCGTGAAAGAATACGATTTTCCAGCTCTTCATGCAATTTCTCCACTTTCCGAGCCTGTTTTTTTATTAGTACCTCTCGATCAAGAAAATGTTCAGGTTTTTCTCCTGGGGGTAATTCTGCTTTGGCTTTCTTTCGCTCAGCACCTAGGGCTTCTTCAGCCTGCAGGTGTCTTAGTTTCAGCAAACGGTTTTCATAGTGCATAAGCTCAACCTTTAATACAAAAAAAAGCATTAGCAATATCAAATTTTCTGTAGGGTCTCTTTACAAACAGAGTAAAATGCACCTGACAAAAGTAATATACTTAATAAGTTTAAACCTATTTTAAGTTACTTAAATCTTTCAGTCTCATTTGCCCTTTTTATAAGATGAACTTGCTGCAACCCTCCCAAACCACATATTGTAGAAGCTTAATAAAATATTTTTTATCAAACTACTGTATTAACAAATGTTTATTTTGACATTAAAACATTTGTAAAGGTTTTATCACATGGTGGTTTTACATGGTCCAGTTGTAATTGAAGAATTAAGAGCTTTTTCTTTAGCACTTTTGGCACAGAAAAGAAATCAACCCATAACTACAAAATAGTGTCAAAAGAGATATTGAAAACCTATTGGATGTCCTTTAATATGATCAACCTACTCTGTTGAATAAATTAACTACATAATTGCAGCTATCAAATGGTGTTAGCACATGCGACAGTAACAACAATCATCACAAGAACACCATATCTCACCCGTAAAGACTCCAATTCACTAGGAGTGAAGTTGGATTTAACAGCTAATCTCCAAAGACCTTCCACTTTAGGTTCTATAAATTCCTTGCTATTGGGTCCTCTAGCTGCTATTCGGTGAAGTCTATCATAGCCATCACGAATATCGCGATGTTGATCCCTGTAACATGCCATGAAAATATAAAATATTTTCTCTTAAGCTAACAATTACTCCCACAACTTTCTTTGCATCCTTGTAACCTAAAATCTAACATATGAAAAATGTTTCAATATCTAGTGAGTCTGGTTCGTAGTTTTGGTTTTGAATATCTGAAAAAGTACAGAATATTGCCTGTAACTTTGAATAAGGCACAAAAACATCAACAATCATACCATGTTCCTCTAAATCAGGGCTGCTCAAATGTACAATCCTCTTGGGATGCCCTGCTCCAATTATATCTGTGGGCAACCAGTGTGGCCTACTGCTTGTCGAGAAAGTCATTAGGAGGGAGAGGGGAAGGCTCAGTATTTACTTAGCTCTATAGTGAAATGTAAGGCCCGAGGCAGTCTGGCACAAATTCTTGTCATTGGAACAATCTTGCTCTAAATAATACTAATTTTCATCAGATATTAACATTTTACTCTGATATTACACATGAAAAAAATACTTACCTCAAAGAATTTACTTGACTCGAGTAATCTTTTGAGGGTATTTCTTCTTGAACATCCAATGAATTAAAACGATCCAGTTTATTATCAATTGAATCTGCAACATAATTAAAATATTGATATCTATACTACGAACAACAGTAAATAAGAGAAATAATTAACAGTGAACTGCATACTTTCATGTTCATCATCAGGACCTCCCTCAACTTCTTTGAGCAAAGAATAATACTGATCTATCTTGTCTTGATGATGATTGAATTCTTCTCTCAGAGCTTTGAGTTCTGATGCTGTAAATATTGAAGATGTTACAATCATTTTATTTAATTAATATTCTAATACTTATAAATAATCTCCTGATAGTTCAAACGTGTCTAGCACGTTTGCTTTCCATGCGCATGGAGATGGGTTTGATTCATGGTGGGGGGCAAGAGAAAACTGTCACTTAAAAATAATGCTGTCTACGACTAGGGCAGATGCTGCCTAGGTTATGGATGGAGCTAAGTAATGCCATTTGTGCTGTGAAAGGTATTACATGCAGGTCTAGTATGTGTTTGGCTCTTTTAGCTTGCTTGCTTAAGAAAGAAATGGAAAACTACCTCACTTACCTCAAATTTCCTAGTATGCCTATTTGGCACAACAATTTGGTAATGCACTGAAGATTGAACCTACCTTCAGACAGATTAATACTGTAATACAATTGCAAATGTTTTACCTGTGAAACCTGCTTGTTCTGCTTTCTCCCACAGTTTATTTAATTTTTTGTCTTTGAATAAACTTTTATTTATATAATCTTCTGAGCCTGCATTAAACGCTTTGTGTTGACCTTGATTTCTTGGGTCATCTAATTCTTGAAAATGTTCCAGAAGACCATATGTGCTCATAATACCTGCAATGAACTACCATTAGTTTCATGATAAAATAAATGCAAACAATTCTTGCCAACTTACTCACCAATTAATCTTTTTCTCATAACAGCTTCTTGCATACCATCTTTATCCAAGCCCTCTGCTTTCATTTTCTTGAATGCAAGTTCTTCTTTGTCATGAATTTTCAACTCTCCAAAAAGTGACTTTAACTTGGTTTCAGTTAATCTCTAAACAAATTATTTCTATATTGTCAAGGTGAATGACAATAGATCTCTCTCTACACGTACATAAAGCATTATTATGACAGAAATTTACTTTCAACAGATTTTATTTTCTCTAAGAATGACTGTGTGCGTATAAAAATGTCATAATAAGTATTATTATTATTTGAATTGTCTAAAACTTACATGCTGTGCTTTTGCCCACAGTAAGTTGAGTTTTGACATTCTAAATGGTTTTTGCAAAGTCCTGAAGTTCATCTCCGGCTCGGTTGCTTTTATATTCGCTTCTGCTGAGTATTTATTTGCATTCGCACTTTGCGACATGATTAATGACACAAAAATGCTAAGAAAAACAAAGTGGATCCTCATCGTATATTAAATATATGAAAGTTGCTCTCACTAACAATGCAATGCAGAAACTTTCTCGGATGAACTGCACAGTACGAAAACTGATGACAAAAATCCAAAAGTTTCCTGCTCATCTATCATTTATCCCACTTTTCCTGCGCATACGACTGAAAAAAATTATAATTGTGCAACTACGAAGACGAACTGCCACGGAGTAACCCAATTGCACCATTCAAATCAACAAGTTGTTATTCTTATGATTCTACAGAACAAAGCAGCTTTGTTCAAAGTTAAAAATCCTTCAAAAATCCTAATACAATACGGTCATTAAATTAGGTACTTTTTAGCCCGGTCTTTCAATTTGTGTGACAGTTGAATAGTGTGGCAGTACTGAAGCGCACCTGCACCCACCTGTGCCCTTAAATACTCTCTGAGTTTGTGTTCCACATTCTGTACCACTGTATACTCTTTGATTCCATCCACGTCTATCAGCCCATCAGCCGAAAAAGTTGAGTTGGATTCCTCTGAATACACTTACTTTTGTTGAGTGAAGGGAAATTGTCATGGCTCGTCCACAAGGTGAAGTCGACGAATTATTTGACGTGAAAAATTCGTTTTATATTGGTAATTATCAAAATTGCATCAATGAAGCTCAAAAGCTGAAGGTAAAAACACTACACAAGTATTTTGACAGTTTAGATTGTAAGATTGCATGATGTATTGAAGCTGAATTTCATGACTCATGAAATATATTCAAAGGTACCTTTTTTATTTATATTGTACAGCCTTCTAATCCAGCAGCTCAATTGGAAAGGGATTCATTTTTGTACAGAGCTTACATTGCTCAGAAGAAGTATCGTGTAGTACTGGATGAAATTCATGGAGCATCACCTTTAGAATTACAGCCTCTGAAATTCCTCGCTGATTACCTGGCCCATCCAGCAAAGAGGTACTTATAAATGAAATTTCTTACTTTAGGAGCAGATCCAGAGACAAATTTTGGGAGAGAAAATTAAAAATGTTTTGGTTGAATGTGTCATTACAGATTTTGTTAAATGTCAGAGACTACACTTGGCTCATACTGCGATACGATTTTATTTGTTTTAATGATTATCCAAAAATATTTTTGCTTGAAAGTTTTGTGACAGGTAAAATTAATAGTAACTGAAAAATTTTAGGAGGGGGAAAATTTCCCTCATTTCCCTCCCTGTGGATTTGCATCTGCTTACTCATCATGACAGATTTTCTTTTGGAAATCTTCAAGAATTATATAAATAGTAAACACAATAATACTTTTAACACAAGATAATAAAATGAATCGGTCTGATCTTTTTCTGACATAAACGTAATTATTTCTAAAGGTATACATAACTGTTTCGTTCACAATCACAACATTTTGAACCATTCAGAACATTTTGTTGTTTAAAGTGGGATTGCGTCTCATTTGTTTTGAAATGTAATTATTGCATTGTCACTCGCCTTGTTAATCATAATTATTAAGTCAAAGAAGTTATTAAAATCATTGCTGTAAATTTCATTTCTCTTCTATGTTATTTACTTAATTTTTAATAATAAAAATAATAATGTGATGAATTTCAGAGATACTTTAATATCTGAACTCGATCAACAAATTGCTGGAAATGTGGATGCATCAAATATAAATTTTATGATCGCTGCTTCAACTGTATATTATCATGAAGAAAATTTTGATGCAGCTTTACGGTTACTGAATCAAGCAGATCATCTTGAGTGGTAAGTGCGTATCAATTTGAAAGATAACCTGGCTGAAGTCTAGTATACAGTACAACTTACAGAAGGCGTTTAAACTAGCACTTCATACCGTTCCAGTAGCAACTGCGCAGTTTGAATTCTGGAGGCTGTCTTGAAAAGAGTTTTTTTTATAAAAGTGAATTGGTAATTATGCGGAGGATAGGCTCAAGGATGTTTATAGTGAATGCGAGGGCTAAAAGCCCAAGCCTCACGTGACTTGGATCCAAGTGAGCCAAGTGAGAAAACTTGCCTTTGAAAGTAAATTGGCATTACAATGCAGAGGGGGAAAAGCGTATGAAGGGCAAGCCACGAAAATCGTCTATCTGTAAGTTTTATTCATTTCTATCAGAGTGTGTAGCGTAATTTGAGGGAGCGCTTTTGAGGAGGGAGGACTCTATATCTTGGTAGGCAGTGCTTCGTGAATGGAAGTGGAACAGAAGTTTGAACGGCTAAAAGCACAGTAGTAAATCATTTGTCAATATTTTCTACAAATTACAAAGTTTTGAGTCAAGTACAGTGTCTCCAGTGTGTGTGGCTATTTTATCTCCAGTTTGCTGTGCACAGTGCTTGCTGAAAATTTTGTGAAATGCAAGAGGTTAGAAAATTTCTATATGTATTTGGAAAATAAGCCTAGTTGTTGATGTTGTGTGTGTGGGAATGCAGTATGTTTTCTTTTTCACTGTAACACTTTATTAATGAATAGAAAATGTTTTTGAAGCCACTATTAACATATATATGTTCTTTGTTAATTTAAAAGTTTGTGACGCACATAATGTTAAAGTCGTTTATGATTTTTGAAAGATCTATGGAGTGTATCTTAAAGTTAAGATCATAACACCACAATGCAAAATATTAAAGTATGTTTGTATTAAGCAAAGAAAGCACTGAAATGTGGAAATTCACCAAGTACATTCTGCTATATAACTGGTAAAATCAGGCTCATGTGCTTCATTTTTCCAGGTATGAAGTGTTTTCTGTGTAAAAGTAGTAGGCAGGGTACACGAGATTACTGTTTTTGGCTTTTAGTTTGAAAGAAAATCAATGTGGAAGGAAAATTGAGACTTCCAGACGTGTAGAAGATTGCTATGTTTAGTTGTAGTCTGTTAATATATTATTCATAGCTAAAGACGAAATATGTATGTAAAATATCAGATGAAAAGTAACAGCTTAGAATTGATATTGTAACTTGGAGTTTCCTTAGTGAATTTTCAATTTTTCAGCTCTGCATTAAGTCTTCAAATTTATTTGAGAATGGACAGGGTTGATCTTGCCTTCAAAGAACTTAAATGCATGCAGGAAAAAGATGATGATGCCACATTAACCCAATTAGCACAAGCATGGGTCAATATTTTTATGGTAAATAGTATTCATTTTCTCCTTTTTACTAAACATATGCTGTTTATTTGTTACATTTATAATATTTAATTGTCTTTTTCATCATTTTTAGGGTGGAGAGAAATTGCAAGATGCTTATTATATCTTCCAAGAGATGTGTGATAAATATGGCAGCACTCCTTTGCTGCTAAATGGACAGGCTGTGTGCTTCCTTGGTCAAGGAAAACACGAGGAAGCTGAGGCTGCTCTGCAGGAGTCCATGGATAAAGATAGCAATAGTCCGGACTCTCTTATTAATATGATTGTTTTATCCCAACACAGTGGAAAACCTCCAGAGGTACGTTGGGGTACTTAAAAAAATCCAGGTTAGCATAAATAGTGGCATAGACATGGCATTGAATATAATCAGTCTGTGCTACTTACTGCAGACCTCAGTTTGTGCACATTTGTGAGCTGCTAGGAACTTCAGTCTCTTTAATAGCCAACCCCAGGTGAGAGTTTTTTCCCTATCCTTAAGTACTTGAAATTTTGCCTGAAGAGCAACATGTCAACCCCTCTTGTTTGGTATTCCTGATGTTCCCACTCTGTACTGTTAAATCAAGCACTTCCTGACTTAAGGATACCCTCCTTCCATAATTTGAAGAGCTACGTCTCCCTTGAATTTCAGATGTATTCTGCTAGTGTTCGCTTCTCTGTATGAATTGTAAGCTGATGTCTATGGCCTTCTGATTTATGGGAGAGATAGTCTGTTGCCATTGCTGCAATTGTGGAGAATGCAATGGTTTGTCATCAGTTTTCCAGTGTGGTGATCCATATTATCCACCTGTGTGTTCATTCAGTTTCAAAAGTGTACCTCTGTTTTGTTTGTTTTAGTGTGACCCTCTCATTGTTGGGATAATGTCCATCTTTTTATAGTCTCAACGTGATTTCCACTGTTGAGTTTGGTTCTGTGAAACTTTTGAACATGGATCTTGAATCAGAGGAGGAGGAGAAAGTGACCTTAACTTGTGGATGTCAGATATCTGCTGCCTGTTGAAGGCCTAGTTATGTGAATACCTCCTTCACGGCCCTGTGTCTTATTGACTAGAAGTTTGATATTCCTAGTGTTGGTAATTCTATGGACCTTTTCTAGTGCAAAATGTGGAAGGGGCTGCAGAAGTGAGGTTGAGAATGAAAAGGTCATGATTAAACTGTCTGTGGCCCGTTTGTTAAGGTACTGATTCAGCATTTGCCTGGTATTGACCAGGGAAATCAGTGGTAATTTACTGATCAGAGCAGCCAGCTGGAAGAATTCTTCCCCAGAAGCAACTGAACTCAACCCAGCTGTTTAGATAGTGATGAAAATTCAGCACTGTTGTGACTTGAACCCTAGGACCTCTCGGTTAGACACTGCAGCTGCTCCATTTCATACTTCCTAGACACCTCCTGTACAACTCTGTACAGAACATCTGTGTAGAGAAGTTGGGAGAGTCTATGATGTGTGATGTGCGAGTTAGGTCTTCTGCAGGACTGTTGCGAGGGAAATCAATGTTACTGCAAAGTGCAGTGAAGAGAGTGAGTCTTTTTTGAACATCCATCAGTGTCTTCTTACATTTCTAAGAGGGTTTCCTTATCAACAATTGAAGTGTTCCAGAGGTGCATAAATGCTTGGAGGAACTTCATGATCTTTCATGTATACCTCAACTCTTCACTTTCTATCTGTTTGGCAGAGAGTTATATCCAGATGTGCAAGTTCAATCATTCTTCTTGCATTCTATGAAATAATCTTGTCAATGATTAATCCATCTTTGGCCCCTCTGGATTGTTTGTGGTTCTTTTTTATTTTCTGGCTACAAATCGGCATCCTCATGGTGGTTTTGTATTCCGTCTGAGATTATCAATTTACAGAGATCAGTTGTCATTGAATGACTTATTAACCAATAAATGGCAGGTTTAGGTTCCTTCTACCAGTCTTTGATGAGAGTAGTCTCCCCGGTATTCTACCATGGTTGTGATGTGAGCTATCATAATCTTCAGAACCTGATCTGAATTTATCTTAAAACAACCTTATCAAGACTCCTGTCTTTCATCTGTTCAGTGACATGTATTATCAATTGTTACCATAGACTTGTAATGTTTCTCAATTTATTAGGGTTTCCCTAGGGAAGGGAAATTGAGAGTGAGAGATAGTGAGTGATATTCCTTCATTTTCATTATCACAATGATTATTTTTATGATTATAATCATAATTATTATCATCATATAGACATCAACAAGCTGTGCTAAACTAGTAATTTATTCATTGCATCCTTGGTGTCTTGAGTTGCTTAACTACCATGACTTCACTGAGCATAGTTAAGTAATTCAGCAAATGATGCTACTTTTCAAAGGTTATTTAGTGTCAGTGTCTGTCCTATCTCAGTTTCCACTTGAAATGATTGTTTTAATTACTCTGATATCAACAACAAAGCATAATTTTCATCACTCTCATATTAACTAGATTTTACTTCCAAAATATGTAATACATCAACAGCGTCGAATTCTGGGAAGTGCAACAGGTTCTCGAACATTGAATGTCAAATAATGAGATAACTAAAATTTAATGTTCGTATTTTAAATTGATTATTAACAATGCTTTTATTAATAAGTGTTATTTTGTTCATGAGAGAAAAGTGGAAACAAACAGTTTAAAAACAAAAATAATAAAAACAATTTTTATGTAATTACATTCAATATTTTATTGCAAATAAGAGTCAGAAGAAAATAAAGTTAAAATAAATTATCCTGATAAGTGATTTTTAATAGGTGTGACAATGCTGCCTTTGCAGTTGGCCCTGCATCTCCTCTGTAAGGGTAATTTATAATTAGAATCTCCTTCAGTTTCAAGGGAGGGATTGGGATGAGTTTTGAATTGAAATACAATCAATTGATGAGAGAGCAGCTTTGTGTAGAAGACAAAATTTACATGGTAATGACAAACAAAGATACTGTGTGTCACACTTTCTCTCTCAATGCTCTCATATACATCAAACTGTCAGTAACAAATTTATATATATTTTCATATTATATTTTATAATCTTTTCTATATTATATTTACATATCATATTATATTTTCTAAGAAAAATTTTTCCGTGTGTCTTATACAATGACTGAACTATTAAGTAAAATCAACTAAGCAACATTTGTAATAATACTACCTATTAAAGAGTAATATTGCATCATCATCATCATCATCATGAATTGAAGGTGTTTAGGTATGATCTTGTTCTTGTTTGTGTTGGTTCAGTAGACATAGTAGATAAATCATATGATGTTCCTGATTTTTTCGTCTATTTAAACATGTTCCAATGTCTCTGTTTTCAATTGGTTTATATATCCAGATGAGTTTTGGTAATCCATTACTCTCCATACTGCAGAAGTATTCTTTCCTTCTCTTTTGTGATTCTTCAATGTCTTCTATCAGCTTTTTGATTTCTAGTTTTCTTCTGATGTCCTTGTTTCTCTTCTCGTGACTCCTAAGAGGTGTCTTGGGAGTGTCTTGTGCTGCCTGTATTTTTTGCTTGTTGTTTTCCTTCATTATCCATGTTTCTGAACCACATAAAAGCATTGGTTTAGCTGTGATGTAATGTTGCATCATTCATAACTGATTAAAGAGATATAAAGCCGAAAATAATATTCATTATTAATTTTTGAAAATAAAAGTTGGATGTAAGTCATAGTTACAACAAACTATTATATTATATTTTTATAATATATTTAGTTGCATATGATTTTGGTTTGAACTTGCAGGTTTCTAATAGATTCCTGAGTCAGCTGTTGGACTGCCACACAGAACATCAATTTGTTAAAGACTATCTCCAAAAAGAAAGTGAATTTGATCGATTGGCAAAAGAATATGCACCAGTGAAGTGATGGTAACTGTGTAATTAATCCATTTTGTTTGATTTAACATTCAGTTTTGTCTGTAATGTTGGAAGGTGTTTCTAAATTATAATTTCATGTTGGATCTACTTTATCAACTGTTTATATAGTAGCAGTTAGTACGATGAAATCTATGCATTTAAAATGTTATGTTACTTATTTGTATTAGTTTTATGTTCATGTTTCAGAATGGAAACATTCCAAATATAAATTTGTGTAACTTCACAATTGTGGGTGTTGTGTGTGGGTTTTTTTTTTCTTTTTCTTTTTTTTTCTTTTTTCTTTTTTTCTTTTTTTTTCTTTTTTTTTTTTCTTTTTTCTTTTTTCCTCACTGTTCAAAACAATCCTGTATTTCATTTTGAATTTCATTGTTGTTGAATTCAAAACAAAATCTAAGCAGAGGTAGTGTAACTTTTTTATTATTTATGAGTGGATCCAGCAATGCTTTGGTATTGCAGTGTATTACACATCACTCACTACTAGCCATGTGATTGTTAATCACGTTTTTTGTGACACTATGCAGAACTTCTTATAGATGAAATACTTTCTCGCAAATATGGGCTTGTTCTCTGGTTTGGACATGATTGTTAAGTATTCTACTGTTAAAACGTGTCCCCTCAAATTTGAGCATGTGTTTGCTATTACACTCCTGTAGAGAAATTTGATTTACTTGGCCGAGATTCAAATAATAATTCTGGCTGATATTTCCTAATCGCAGGGGCAGAATACTTGTGTGCAATGAAAACGGGCTTAATCCTTGGCTGTGAGGCGGATTGTGTAGAGTTAAGAGGCGCTTTTCTTGTCATAAACTAATAGAACATCAACGCGCTCTACATGTCCGATTTAATTTAAAACACACTCTTCTAACACTCCCATTACTGATAATAAGAAAGTGAATATTTCAGGGAAATCACTCGTTTAGTTTTTGCATCTATGTGCGACACATGTACACACATTCCCTTTTATTTACATATAGATTGATTTAATTATGTAATTAATTTATATAAACAATGTTCTTCGAATTTTTATTGTCTGAATGTGGCTAAGTAATGGGTTAATGTTTTGTTTCCAAAATGGATGCATAAACTTGAAAGTAGAAACATATTTGAAGTACACTTTCAGTTCTAGCTGAATGGTTTGCACATCAACCAATGTGAGGTGATTAGCTAAAGTGAATTGTGTTATGGTATGAGAATTATAGATAATGTGATAAATGGGGAGGAGATTGCTGGAGGGAAGCTTTTAAGGCTAGTGAAAGACAAGGGGTGTAGTTTTGAGTTCCAGTGGGACAGTCATCAATTTTTATTTATGTATGGAGACTGTATGTATTATAAATTGGTGTAACTTCACAATTGTTCTTTTTTCCACTGTACAGAAAAATACTATATTTTATATTGAGGTATTTATAAGAGGTAGTGTAACATTTTTATTATTTATTTATTTAATTGTTCCATCTGACCTCAAAATAAAACTCAGTTGATGGTTTGCCACTGAGTTATCACTTCAGGTTTTATCCAGTATCTTTATTTATTTAATATCAAAAACTGTTAATAACTGTCTGTGATGTGGTATGGGAAGAAGTGTATCTCCAGATTTCAAGAATTTAGTTTTAGAAAGAAGAGGATTAGAGTAACATCTCCAGGATTCAAGTCAAATCTCTGTATTTGATCTGTTAATCACCAGGTTAATTCAATATTTTGTTTATTTTACACATCAAAAATAATTTAATAGAGAGTGCTTAATATCTTATTTTCTTAAACGAGTTCAAATTATTCACATTTCTTATTTTATGATGCTTTTGAAAACTATTTTACTTCAGAACAATGAGGTAGAAAAGAACAGTTTCCAGATGAATTGCAATAGATGATTGCCGAATCGTAGCTGTAAAGTTAGGGGAAAAATTAGTGTGAAAAAATACATTTGCATGTGCTTATCTTAATGACAACTCTATTTCTTTTATACCAAATCAATCTTTGACCTTCAAGACTGCAAACTTGTCAGTGATGTCTTCTTAGAATGGCTGTGTCTTTATTAACTGCAGTAGAAATTCCTTCTGAATTTCAAGATTCCCCTAAGAAGAAAGTTTCTCTTCTGAAGTTTGCATTCCTGAAAAATGTTTCAGACAAGTAAAGATTCTTCTCACAGATGCTGTAGTAGAGGTGGACAGAATGAGGGAGAAAATTTGTAAGTGTCCATAAAATGTACTTACCCTCATTAAGCATTTCAAACATCTTTCCTGTAGAAATCTGCTTATAGTTTTCTTTTTCATATTAAATAGAGACTTTGTTTCTTTAGTGGTGTGTTTTGGGGAATACAGATCCAAAGAAATTTTGCATATTTTCAAGGACACTAGCAGGAAAGCATGTATTGTGTTCTTCAACTTTTGTGCCATCAGTAAGGCAAACAAATTGAATTTTTTCTCAATAATTTCCATTGACATGTGGTCCAAAATTTGATAAAATATGATTGATAAATCTGAACACATTCATCCCCAGAAAGGGAGTTGTACTTGTTGTATGTGAGGTGAATGTCATTTTGTGAGCCTTTTCAATTATAGTAGGACATTACTTTTTGGTTCTTTTTATATCATTATTGGCCTTACTTTTGATATATAGTACTGTTCCTCCAATGGCCTCTTCTGCCAACAATCAAACAGGATATCTGTCAAATAAAATGTCACGAGACATTACTGCCTGAAATTGCCTGCGAGAATTAGTCATACTGTTCAGGGCAAACTATGATAATAAAAACATCTATCAGCTATTCCCAATTGCCCACAATTACACTCAAAAATTTTGAATTGAAGCTGCCTTGCATGCTATTCGAGTAAACAAATGCAAGAATCTCACGACAGTGTTCGCTCTTTTGCTATCTCCCACCTGTCTTTAATTAATCCATATTAATCCTCACAGTACCAAAGGTGGGCATTGTTTGGGAAATAGGTGCCTTTAGGCACCATTGACAGGTACATAACTTTTGGCATGGAACTGTGTAGACTTCTGTTTTCATTTATTTCAACAGTTATTTTGTGAATGTATCAACTAATTGTTGAACTACTCTAAAACCAATCAAGTATGTTTCATTTCATTTGAATGGTGAATATGTACTACTTTGGTGTTCACAAACTTGAGAAGGAGAAGTGATAAAAGTGACAATATTTCTTACTGTCAATGAAATTAGTTCCAGTAAAGTTCAGTTAAGTTAGAGTAATGTAATTAGATAGTAATGTTCTGAGTTCTGAAGTGTGTTGGAATGTCAGTGGAGTAAAATATTCAAGTCAGGAGAATAAGAAGAGAGGACAAATTTTTAAGATATAAAACATGTTGAATTAAAAACCAAATCATTAAAAGCATATTGTAGAACTATTCTTTCTTTAAAACATAATTTGTTAAATTAATAGTGGGTTTTCAATATTTTTTGAGGTTGGCAATAATTGCCATCTTCTGGCATTATTCAGGACAGAAAATACCTACTAGGATTTCCTCTGGATGAACTTTCAGCAGGTTGCAACACTACCGTGCATTTCCATATCGGAAAATTAGCCCTTCTCGATTTACATAAATTTCCCTTTAGTCCAAAATGTGTTTGTGACAAAATATTTCTCACAAACACACGAGATACCCCACCCTCTGACAAATGCCTTACTTTAGCCAATGAACTGTGGCCATTGTCAACATTTACCAGATGACTGAAATGATCCAATAATCATAATTCGTTTTTTGTTTATCGATTATGATATTTCATAGTGATAATAAAGAGAGGGTGTAGTATTTTGATTCATAATTTCATATGATTTCATCATTCATTCAACTTCAACTTCAATTTCAATGTCTTTACCCCCACTTGTTTACCAGTTTGTGTATTTAATTTCTTTCTTGATTCTTAATCAGTTTTTAATATTAAAAACTGATTTATCTATATGTGGCAAACCTTTTTTTCTTTTTCAGCAGATGGGGGCAAAATATTTCTGTTCTCCTACCCCTTGAAATTGTTTGCTTGTTTGTAGTTCCGGATTTTATACATACACATTTTCTTTAGCACCAGAACACTAATCCCCTTCCCTTTGCTAATATTAGTTGAATTAGAAATAAATGTTAGCAACAAGTGTTGTTGACAAAATGTGATTAACTGAAATGATCACTCTCAGTAATAGAAATTATTTTGCATCGTAAAACGAGCTACAGATTTGGTTTAATAGTTCTGTTGACAAAATAACCAACCCTCCCACACCTTTTGCATCTAGCAAAATCGGGTCTCATGAAAAACTGCGCGGATAATAGTTATTTTTACGTTCCTGTGGCCGTATACGTACGTATGTATATAAAGTAATATGTATAGGGAAAGTTATGTAATGATGCGGAAAATCAATGTCGAGATTTTAACGGAAATACAGGTTTTGGTCTCCCCTGATACGAAGGTTGTCTTTTATGTTTCGGGATTTGGCAACCCTAGTGTTGCAATCTGGCAACTGACAGCTCTATCGTAAAGTTGGATGTTTTGAGGTTATACGCACTCAGAACGTTTTGACATACGAGCGCTATTTGTGTTGTTTACAGTAACTTAAAAGATCCATCTTGGCCCAAAAATGGAATTAAATCGTGAACATTTTCGTGCGATTATTTTTTACAACTTTCGACGTGGATTAACTCAACAACAGTGCATGGATGATCTTAATTCAATTTTTGGCGATGAAGCTCCATCAAGGACCAGTGTTTATCGATGGTATGGTGAATTCAATCGTGGTCGTAATTCACTCCAAGGCGAATTTCGCGAAGGTCGTCCAAAATCAGTTGTTCCGAAAACCATTGATGCTGTGCGTGAACTGATATTGCAAGATCGTCATGTGACCTATCTTGAGATTGAGACAACCTTAAGCATTAGTGGGACACGCATACATTCAATATTGCAAGAACATTTGACTGTAAAAAAAAATTGTTCACGTTGGATCCCACACAATTTGTCAATCGCTAAAAAAAAATAAGGCTCGTGTCGATTGGTCGAAAGAAATGCTCAAAAAATACGATCGCGGTGCTTCGAAACGTCTATGACATCGTGACAAGTGATGAATCGTGGATTTACGCGTATGAGCCCGAAAGTAAACAGCAGTCGACTGTATGGGTGTTTCAAGATGAGCAAAATGCAACAAAAGTTGTTCGCGCACGAAGCACTTCTAAACAGATGGTCGCCTGTTTTTTCGGAAAAACTGGACATGTCGCAACCGTACCACTAGAACAACGCAGAAGAGTCAATTCTGAGTGGTACACAACGATTTGTTTGCCAGCTGTCTTCCAAGAATTCAGGAAAACCAACCGCCGAAGACGGATCACTATTCACCACGACAATGCGAGCTCTCACATATCGGCTCAATCAAGTGCATTTTTGAGCACTCAAAACATCGATTTGATGAGTCATCCGCCGTATAGTCCTGACTTGGCACCGAATTACTTTTTTATTCCCGTACGTAAAAAACAGAGAGGTCAACGTTTTTCGACACCTGAAGTAGCGGTTGCTGCATTCAGAATGCATGTTTTGGGGATACCTCAATGAGAGTGACATAAGTGCTTCAACAATTGGTTCAAACGCATGCAAAAGTGTATAGATCTTCATGGGGAATATTTTGAAAAATTTATTGTGATTTTCGATTATTAATATTTGTTCTCTAATCCTGAAATATAAAAGGGAACCCTCGTACCAAAACAGTGTTCCTTTTTTCAAAACATACATAATCCTAGATACGTATCAAACAATTACAAACGTACAAGCAAATGCGCACGTACGTACAGGCAGATACGGGCAGACTGACAGACACACAGGCAGACTGACAGACACACAGGCAGACTGACAGACACAGACAGATTTCTGAATTCTGGAGCTTCTTCGTTGTAACGTCACATAAGGATGTGAAGAGGTAGATTAATCTTCAAAGATACTATCTTGTCCAGGAAATGTTTTTCTTCTGTATGGAAGATCAGTATCTTCACTTGAAGGGGAAGTATCTTTGACAGTCGTGCCTGTGTTATCACCAGAAGAAAAGCTGTTATTTCAGACGTATCAAACTGATCACCAGAAGAAAGCGTTTCACTTGTAATCTTCATTGCTGTAGGCTCATCTGACACTTCATTAGCAATAGGAGTTATTTGTTCAACAGGAGCTAAATGTCTCGTGGAAACAGTGGTTTCTCGCCCATCTGGTAGTTTTATGTAAGCATACTCAGCGTTACCATCAAGAAGAGTTACTGCTTCCATTAAAGGCTCATATTTTGAAAGGCGTTGTCTTCATAAAAGGATAGGTCCAGGTTGAAGTAGCCATAAGGGTATTGATTGTCCTTTGCATAAGAGTTTTGGATGTGAAACATTCTTTCATGGGGAGAAGAACATCAAGGAGGGCTGATTCACATTGAGTAATATGTTTTCTATGTGACTTCAACGCCAGTGCAGTAGTCTTCCATATTATTCTGTTGTATCATTCTACTCCCATTTCCTTGAGGATTGTAAAGGGTTGTTTTACTAGTGGGCACTCTAATTTCATTTAGCTAATTTTTCACGTCCTGAATAACAAACAAAGCACCTCTGTCTCTATGGATACTAAATAGAGCAACATTTTTAAAAGAAACTAAACACTATTGAATGAAATATCTGGTCATGATATGGCAAATGGGTATCTAGAATATTTTTCTACTATAGTTAACATATAACGCTTTCGAGTAGAAGATGGAAGAGGTCCCTTAAAATCGACATTAATATGCTGAAATGGAGATAACGGAAAGTGGAAACACCATTTTCTTAAAAAATGATGCTACATAGCAGCTGACAAGAGAACGTGGCATGTCTGAATAGATAGCCGAGACCAAAGGAAATACAAAACTAATAATGGAAAGTCTGTGCCATTCTGTATCACCACTAGTTACTTTCTTTCTTACTATATACGTAGTATAAAGTTATGCAATGCTGAAGAAAAACAGCGATTTTCGGCGTGCTTGTGCGTATGTGTGTGTGTGCGTGTGGGCATGGCATAAAATAGTGTTCTTTGCAAATAGTGTCAGGTATAGGATTAATTTATCTGACGTACCAAAGCTTCTGCGGCCTACAATTCATGCAAGAACTTTTGAGAATATCATCCTCAAATATTTTTAAAATGAAAATAGAAGTGTTTTTAAAGCCACATCTCTCGTCCATATCCCCATTAGTGAAACTGCCAACTCGACTTTAAATAAGCGGGATTTGCAACTAGTCGTTTGTGGATCAGTATTTTTTCTAACAAGATGTATTAGAACTAACGAGATATGTAATGTAGAGTACCACTGAACGACCTACATAATCTAAACAAAATCTCAAGGATTTGAAGTCGATATTCGTTCACTTTCAGTACTGAAGACAATCTGGTCACCTGTCATCACCTCCATAACAGTGTTGTGAATTTTCATTTGCAGTTATTATTGCAACGTGTATTTCCTCTGGGAACTTCGGTAAATTAATTTAGGCGCTGTAATTAATCTAGATGCTCATTCCGTCAGGGCATTATTGTGTAAGCATATCGTTGTCGGAGCGGCCGTGCCGGGCACACATTAAATTATCCATCCGCTCGTGTGTGTGCGAGCCGCTTGTTTGCCAGGACCCGGCGCGCACCTCGTCCGCTCCGGCTAGGGATGCAGAAAATTCGGTTATGAGTAGCTAATGAAAGCAGGAGCAAGGCAGAGAGCAGCCTGCCCTCTCAACCCTGCCTTGTCTCTCTCTCTCTCTCTCTCTCTCTCTCTCTCTCTCTCTCTCTCTCTCTCTCTCTCTCTCTCTCTCTCCTCCTCCTCCTCCTCCTCCTCCTCCTCCTCGTCACTTGACTGTTCTCCATCCTGCTCCGTTTTGTTCGACTGTTGCTCGCTATGCCTCATTCAACACTGCATCCACGAGTATCTTCCTTCCGGTTCTTCTTGCTTCAGCGCTTTCATCGTGCTCGCGTCCTAGTTTCGTTCTGACCGAAATTGTCATGCCCCGACCCTCTTTGCTACACCCTTTCTCGCTTCGCCTGAAGGAACCGTCTCATCCTGATCTGTTCTACCTCTACAGTTTTGTCAGTTCTGCCATTCCATCATTTGTTTTAATCTCAAATGACCCGGTTCCGTTGCATCCCAGGCCATTGTTTTCTTTGACACGTAGAAGTTGGAGAGGAGCGAGAAATTGAAGGAAGTGTGTACTTTCATGTAATTTTAGTTTAACTTGAAGTTATGCAAAGCATCTGATGAAGACCCTCGAAACCTCGACCCTCGAAACAGCTCGAAACACGTGGAGAAAAAGGATGTAAAGAGAACAACATCGCCCAAATTTGACATTGTATACTAGTGTTGATTTGTTGTTAACTTTGTCTTGATTTTAATACACAGAGGAAGTCGAATAAAGTGAACGTGGATTCATAACTTGTTTTTAATTCCCTTTTGTAGTACAACTGACTATAATGGAAAGAATGTGCCAAAGATATATCTAAATAATAATTGTAAGAAATAGGTTGTGGAGATGTCTCTAAAAAATTCTAAACTTTTGCAGTAGAAAAAGTTAAAAAATATTTGGAGCTATTTTTGAAAAAAAAATTGAAAATATAGAGGCTTCGTGTAAAGTTCCTCGAAAAATCAGAACATGTTTCAAACCAGGGACCACGACATCAGTCAGATCGATCACGGAATATTATTTTAGGTGATAATCGTGGTTACGGTTTAGCCACTTGCGTTGTTCAAAGACAGACTTTTGCTGTCCGTCGATTTTTCGGAAGAAAGAATCCACCGAAAGTAATTTTGACTATTCGTGTTTGAGGAAGTAATGTAGTATACTCGTTCACTTTTCATTACCCGGGCCCGGTAAGAAGAGTTTTCATGTTGAAAATTTACCATTTTTTCTCGCAGCAGTACAATACTTCCTCTACACTGCGTAAGCAGTAGGCAAGAAAGTAAAAATGAAATTAAAATGAAAATTCTACATGAACTTAAAATATTGGGGAGTGACTTGTCCCTACCCCCTCCTCTCCCGGGTGAACTGTGTCACAGACGCACTCTTATCCACCGTCCTGTGTTCCGTTCGTGTCAGTTCGTTCCGTCCGACTTCTTCCCGCTTGGACTCTTCCCAACGGGTGTTCGTGTAGTTTTCTCACACACTGACTTGGCTTCCTCGCCTCGCTCGTCCCTTCCCCCTCTTCCCGCGCAGAGCAGCCCATCGCCTCGCGCCTCCAGCAGACCCCTCACCCTCGGCGCTCCTTCGCCTCGCCGGCACTTGGCCCCCGCGAGACATTGTTTTCAGTTGCTTGTTCCGAGGCATGATTAAAACCTGCTCGGCCTCGTTTCATTTTCGCTTTTGCAGAACCCTCTTCCTCCCACCTTCTCACCCATCCTCCACCCCCACCCCTCACCGCACCCTCCCACGACACTCTTCGTCGCCGCTTCCCCGACCCCCAGCAGAGGCCCACGAAGGAAATGAAGAAAGTTTGTTTCTCGCCCCGTTGAAAACGGTGTAACATAACAAGTGGATCTTGAAGAACTAATGAGGCTTCTAGTTTCCTGTTCCTTCGTATTTTACAGAGTGCGAGAGAGTGGACCGGGCTTTGTGGGGGAGGGGGAGGAGAAGTTGAGGGTGTGAAGCGAAGTTGCCACCCCCGCTCCGTGAGAGGACCCAGAGGAGCTTTCGCCAGCCAGAATGACCTCCCGCAAGGCCAATCGGTCACGTGGAGGAGGGAATTAGCGAGCTCCCGTCAATCGGAACGAGTTCTTTCTCAGACGAGCACGAAACTTGGATGTGCCTCGCCTTTTTTTCGTTCGTGTTCGAGTCCCATGTTGGTTGCTCTCTTGCCCGAACTGTGGAGATTAGGAGGAATAGATTTTTAGTAAGATTAAAGATTTTGAAAATCTAGAACTGGAGTTTGGCGAATAGCAATATAATTGAAGAAAACTATTAGTTATGATATTGTTTAAATGATCTTAATTATTTAATGTACATCAACATAAAAAAATAAAATATTTATATGAAGCAAGGGTGAATAAGTCAGTAAAGTGTTAGGTTACAGTTAGCAAAGCAAATATTTGTATTTTCGAAGTTAGAATGTTTTTAAATTCAACGATTGTATATAAATAAACAATCGGTATGTACATAAACACAATCGCAATCAATCATTTAAAACATGAGTTCCTTCACAAAAAGTTTATTATTATAATAATGTTTGATGCATTGCGTTTTTAAACTGAGCTGGATAGCAAGATTTTCTGCAACAGTCACTGCAACATACGTGTCCAGATCTTGGTAAATATAAAATACTAGATGAAGTACTCCGCATTGCCGGTGTATTTATCATAGGTAAATAACACGGGTGCTTTGGAAAATGTCGATAAATCCCCGAATCGCGAAGCAAGGGGGGTAACCGAAACTTTCCAAAGCGCGAGTGATATTTAATAGGACTATTCCACGAATGAAATTATCTAACAGAGTTTGGAAATGCGCCAAATATTGAAATAACTGAAAGCTATGTTAAAATCAAATACGTTATGTTATAGTACATACGCGGTTTATTGAACATCGACATAGCGATGGATGTATACCGCCTCCTAAGTTAGATGAGTCAGTTTATGATTGGCCAGTTGGGAGAATCGGATAGAAAGAAAGCGGAAGAAAAATCGGATAGAAAAATCGATAGACTTTTTCAAATACACCGCCCTGTTTGGATAACTTTTGTGTAAGTTGAACACTATTGGTTTTAATTTCATGAGTGGAATAGTCAGAATAATTTATTAGACAGGAAGAGGTGTTCCATCTATTCCCGCCCTGCCGCGGAGCCTACTTGTATATATTCAATTGTATCCCTGCTCCGTCTTGCTCACTTTCTAACTAAAAATGTTTATATTATTTGAAATTGGGGTTCCCATCCTCTAAACTTCACTCCCTTTATAACTAGAAAAAATAATAAAATCTAAACTTTAAAAAAATACGTGTACTCACATATTAATTTTATATATTAGACACATATTTTCAATCAGTTGCCACGTTTTAAAACTTTAGCTTCTTCATATGTTTTTCTTCTCGCGTATTTTTAAAGACAAGTTTGAAATTGAAGTTTGACCTCACGTCCAGGCAATTGAAATTCAAGTGCTTATTATTGAATTCGAGTACGTGTTTTAGGGTCCTTGACAATTAAAATATCTCCAAGAATCCGAGATCACACAGTGGATCCCGCACTGGCGAATGTTTTTCTGTTATCTAAAAAACTCTCTTGTTCTATTTTCAACAACCTTGAAAAACACACTTCAGTTTTACTTCTTCTTGCCGAACGATCATCAATTTAATCAAGCCTTCACCGCCTAAAGGCGCGCTTTCTGCACTTCAATAAAATATTTTCCTACAAAAATTCAGACATCTGGCTCAGTTTCAGCATAAGATGTAAATCATTCATAATGTTTCACTTTCACTCGTCCAACTCGCATATATGTATAAAATGATTATTATTGCGCTCTTTCCCACTAAAATTTAAATTGTTTTCGATATCATTCTAAGATCTAAATTGGGTGATAAATTGAATTGAGAAAAATATGCGTGGCTTTGATAATGGAGATGGACAGTTCGAAAAATATTTCAACTTTTAAAATTTCAAAAAAACTTCAGAGGTTTTATTAAACATAGAATACATACTATATTCATAAATGCATTTTCCTCTTTTCGAGCAAAAAGGAAATCTAAAATTGAGCCATTTTTTCGGAAAATTTTGAAAATGACGTCAGATTCAGGTAAAGTACTACCCAAAATTAAAATATCTTAATGGTCTCCAGAACAGAACGACAAGATATTACTCCTGACTTTTTCTCAAAGTTTCAACTAACCAGCTTTTAATCTGGTAGTTATGCGTGACAAATCCATGCATTCATTCAGACATCCCGGTTTGGGAGTACAAAATTGCGTGAATTTCTTCGCTATCTACACGAATCTTAACCATCTTTGGAACATTACTAATAGATCTTAATTCTGACTTGTGTTCAAAATTATAGCTCAAAAGAAACTTTGAAATCGTTTTGCCGAAGGTTTCCCAACACTTTTCTTCTCTATACTACAGTAAAGAGAGGAAAAGTAAACATTATAGACCAGTCAGGGATGAAAGAAACAAAAACAACGAATGCAAACAGTGTTGTTTCTTGAAACAGCATAAAATTAAGTACAGTCAAATATTTTATACTTCGTTCTGAAAAATTGACGATTTTTTCTGTTTTGTTTGTCCTCAGTGGTTAATAGTCACATAAAGACTCCCGAGCTTGGAGCGCTAGACATCTCTAGTTTGTCTGTAACAGTATAAAAACATATTATTACTTAACGCGTAGGCGGACTACGTGCCGAGTTGTAGGTATTGTTTATATACTTTTAGGCATAATATTAACATGTTTATTTTGTTGCTATTAAAAATAAACGTTCCCTGTACGTCGCGAACAGGAGTGCAATCTGCTCAATTCGTTCTCGTTTGAGGAAAGCAACATCAGGAGAGCGAGAAGTCGCGAGGTGCGCGCTCCGTCACTTTCAACCCAAGAGACATGCCCTCGACGGAGCCGGCCGCACACAGGTCGCCGCGTATCCATCAGGTGGGCATCAGCGCCGGCCGGGGGCGCCAAGGGCGGGCGGGAGCTTTTGTACCGTGCCAGGTCGCGCCGTCACTCTCGGGGTCTGCCTCTTGCTCCTTCTCTCTGTGAAGCTCGCCCCGTCCTTTGGCCCCCACTTCGTTGCGCGAACCAGCTTGAACTTTTGTCATCGCTGATATGATGCTGCACCATCTATCTCTCCATTTCTCTCTGTACTGGTATTCTGCATTATTAAACTATCTTCAATTTTAATTTCAGAATGCAATTTAAAGATGTCGGTTTTTCATTAAGACTAATGAGAACATTTTGGAATTTATTTAATGTATAAAAATGTACAAAAAACAGTCCGATTCACTAACGAATTTTCACCATATTCATCTGACACGTCGTACTCGATTTTCTGATCGTGGGAGTGCTCCCTTTCGCTTTGTTTCCATATCTTCGTCTGAGGAATCACACTTCCTGTCACGAGTCGCCCTTACCTAATACTTCCCGCTTTGAATGTCTTCACACCCACACTCTCCCTTGCGTTCCTTCGTTATGTTCCGGTGCGTCACTTCTGTGTCATACGACTTCTTTCCACATCGCACTCGTCTTCTCCCCGCCATTCCGTGTCCTCCCCGCCTCGCCTCTCCTCTCCCCACGCACCCCCGCGCGAGGGGCGGAAGTCCCTATTTTTCTTGATTTCCGAGTGGCTGGTCCGCTTTCATCCACTGCAGCGCCAGCGGCCCGCCGCGGACGGCGCGACTCATTTGTCTGCATTTCGGCGGCGTGACGTCACAATTAAGGGGTCCGCAAGGTGACTGCAAGATGGCCGTCGCTTTGTCAGGACGCCGCCTTCTCGGCTTCGCCCCCGCCGCCTTCGCGGGCCTCCAGGCAATATCGCGCGGGCGAGAGCCCCTCCAGCAGGATAAATCGGCAGGGCGGGCCCTCGAGGCGCGGATTTGCTCGGGGTGCAGATGAAAATAAATACATTTTTATTTATCGCGCTGCGCGCACGCACCGGGCTCGTGGCGGTGACAAGGGGCGACGAGGATGTCTTCGCGGCAGTCCCGCGGGCTCTTTCTTTCACGGACGACAACGCTGACAGAGGGTGAGGTGGAGGCGGAGGCAGAAACGAAGACGAAGGCAGAGACGCTAACGAAAGCGAGGTCAAAGAGGAAGGTGGGATTGAAGACGGAGATGGGGACGCAGACGAAGGTGGGGACGCAGACGAAGGTGGAGACGCGGACGAAAGTGGGGACGAAAAGTAAAGTGGGGACGAAAAGGAAAGTGGGGACGAAAAGAAAAGTGGGGACGAAAAGGAAAGTTGTGACGAAAAGGAAAGTGGGGACGAAAATGAAAGTGGGGCGAAAACGAAAGCGGAGACGAAAAGGAAATTGGGGTGAAAACGAAGGTAGGGATGAAAACGAGTTCGGAGACGAAAACGAATGCCGAGACGAAGACAGCGATGGCAAAGGCGATACGGACCGCTCGTCTGCTTTTCCGCAGGGGGGAGGCGGGTAGAGGCGCCCGTCCTGCCTGCCGATCGACGCGAGATTGGAGGACGGCGTCCTTGTCGTACACGCGCGGACAGCTTTCGAAGGGATGCGCTCTTCCGGAACGCCAGCCATTTTTCGGGGAATTCCCAAAGAGCGATGCGCGTGGGAGCGGCCTGCGGCGAGCGATATTTTAGGTTGAGTTTTCAAGTTTGTCCAAGAGAGAGCGACAGCTACTGAATGACCTCAGGGATGTAGTAAGAGCTGGAAAAAAATGTGTAGTAATATGCATAAATTGTTGCGAAGTGAATGAACATTACTTAAAAGTGAACAGCAATGTGAAGTATACTGATGCTTACTGAAATGATACAAACTCACAGGGGTAGTAATGATCAAATTCATTTTAACACACCGGCTGAGTCTGCTCAGAGTAATAACTGGTGACCCTTCAGTGTCTATGACCAGGAGGTCCTTAGAGTCTTGATGCTAAATTCAAGACCCGCTAGCGGCGGTAGTTAGTTCCGATAGTTCAAATTAAGCTGACGAAAATAATTCTAGCGGCTGGCTGCTCTGATGAGTAGTTTTTCATCCTCATTCTTGTCCTGTGTTCTCTCCTTCCACATACACGCACACGAACATACAGACATGCACTACATTACCACACATGTCGAGAAACCTCTAGAGCTTGTCCCGGCTAGGGCAGTACCCCGCTGGCAAAGATAACTGAAGGGAAACCCCTGGTAAGTAATGGCCGGATCTCATTTTCTGGCGGTGGAGGCACACCGCTACCTTCTCGAATATAAGATAACCTACACTTATGGAACTACTGATTGTAGCTGTAGACACGCTCAGAAATACAAAATAATCGATTAGTCTGTCAACCTTTTTAACAATTGAACATATTAGTGCAACTACTCTTTGATATAATTAGGTAAGTGTCTTTCAAGTAACCGTCATGTTTGATGGGTGACAAAAGTAATAAAACTATTTTAGTTTTCAAATCATTTAAAGAATATGTATTAAGAAATATATTCTCCAGTGAATTCTGTATTAATTCAGCTTGTACCAATACTATACCTATACTAAAATCTGTTTATTTTACCAAATAGTATCTATTTTTGTCGTGATCAGGACTCGTATTCTAATGACGTCATCTTTTCATTCGTGCATTGTAGACGTAGCTAACTTGTAAATGAATGTTTAACATGTCATGTAGGTGATATAAATGTATAATTATTGGGTTATTTCTTGCCATTTTTCAATTTTTAGGTCATTTTTTAAATCTTTGCCTAATTTTTACGCATTTTTTTCCTTTTCGTGTTTTTGTGAATGAATGTTTCATGACTAAAAAAACGTTTTTATTGTATCATCAGTTCATGACGGAATTCATTACTACAATTTTCCGAACTCTGAAAATCACACAGATCTTCTGTAACTTCCTCGACCTTTCAAAACCGACGGTGGTAAGGTCGGAGCTAAGGTTTACATTTACTCCTAAAATGAAGACTATATTAAACATAATTTTACATAAATAAATTTTATTTAAAATTGTAAAATTCATTGAATAAGTAAACATTTTTATACAAATGTTTAGTATTTTTTTAAAAATATGGTCATTTTCTCCTTATTTTAAAGTATTTTTTGGTCGTTTTCCTCTTGTTTTTAAGAATTTTTATAGGTAATTTTCAAAGAATTTTTAGATCATCAGAATCCGAGCTCTGATCATAACTCACTGTATAATTAAATGTTATACCTTAACTAATTATCAATACACTCAGGAAAGTGATAGTTTGCAGCCAAAATATTCCTGTATGCCGCATAGTGGCAGATAGTGAAAAAGGGCCCAAACAGATTTTCAGTTTCTATAATATCGTGTAACTCAATCAGTTAAATATAATATTTTCACTTTTTTCTCAGAGTAGTATCGCTAGTTCAATATGCGATCCGTGACTCAGTGGTTAGGTTGCTAGCCTTACTCCCTCGAGATCGAATTTGCTGCAGGCTATTTCATGGCTGTCTATGGGAATTTTTAGGGGATATGGGGTTTCGCGGCCACTTTTCTCGGCGAGGAAAGTTACCATCTTCTCAAAATTTATTTCAAATGGGTCGATGCCATTCACCTGTAACCAGCATTTCACCGCTTGTCTTAGAGTGAAGGGTCAAATCGACCCGTCGAATCATCCGCAGTCTCTTTGGTCATCCCTTGTGGTATTTTACTAACTTTCTGAGGTATCAAAAGAAAGCGACGAAAAGTAAGTAATCAATTAATGTGATGAGCTTTCAAATAAATTGAAAAGATATCAACTAATAATACTGACGCATTTCATTACTGCATTATAAAAAAAAATACCGGACCGCAGTGTAAAGGTTGAAAACCTATAGTTTAAAAGACGACAGTCGCAGAAATCCGTCTCTCAAATATCTCTCCTTTTAATGAAGTTCAGTTAAATGTGAGACGAAATACAAAATTGTTTTGTGAAAAAGAAGTATTAGAATGTAAGAAGTAATTACATTATGCGTCTTGGTTACGTTACTCGTTTCAGTTAGACACTTCAACTGAATTATTTTTTGAAAACACAATGCTGAGAAATATATTTCCATAGCCACCTGGGAATAGTTTATCAATCCTACTAGCACAAAACAAGTGACGGGAATTTGAAAGCAAAATACGACACATAACATACGTCACGAGAGTTAGAAAATTTGCTTACATTTTGTTTTTTAGGTTTGAAAATGTATTAAAATTCTCACGGTGGATTTTCGTGAGTCATTATTCCCAATTTATGGTATTTTAGTATTTATAGTATTTAAGTATTCTACACGAGATTCCGAAAAAAAAAACTCTCATAAGCCCGTAACAAATGCAATTCATTACCCTCGGCGACTGTTTCGTAGCCAGTGGTTCTGTCGAAATCAACCATCTCCGCGCCTGCCCGTCGTAAAAGCATCTCACGTAATGGCACTGCTTACCAGTCGCGGAAGCCACGGGCGCGGTATTTTGTCGGAGTACCTCCCGCAGCGCCTCGCCGGGCGCTAATCCCCATCTTCTTCCCCTCCCGCCCCTCCGCGACTCTCTCTTATGCAAAGCGACGATGCCGCGGAGCGATCCCGGAGAATCCACTCCGGCGTTACCGAGACGCGAGAATAATGATAAAAAATGCGCACAGCGCCGTCCTCTCGGGGGCGGCGCCGACGGTGGCAATCACGCCCCCTCAAGAGCCAGGCCGCGTGATTAGGTTCGAGCGGGCTGCAGAGGACGCGGAGGAGGGGGGGGGAAGAAATACACGAGCGCGGCGCCGCCCCGCGCCATAAAACCTTACGGAAACAGCGGAACCGCGCGTCGCGCCACGGATTACTTATTTATCCTCATATCGGGCGGCGTCACGGCCTCGCTAATGGATCCCGGGCCTTCGTCTCTCCTTCCTCCCCAACCCGGCTCTCGCCCCTCTGATCTGCTTCCGCGCGCCCGCGCGCGGTGATGAAGGCGGCAATGGTGACGGTGGCAGATGTGGCCGTGTCAGTGGGGGCAGCGGTGTCAATCGGCGGTGGTGAAGTGAAAGTAAAGCAAGTGAGAGGAGTTGAAAGTGTTATCGACATTAGTGGCATTAGTGGCGGTAAGATGGATTTGGTGAGGTCTAGTAAGTTACAATAATCATAGAGATTCTACTATAAATTTGTAATGCTAAACAGAGGTAATATTTGTGGAGGCAGCGGCAGCACTGGAGGCGAATGTAGCAGGGCAGGAGACTGCACAAAGAGCAGAAGTAGGATTGGTGAAAAAGAAAAGCCGTTGAAGTGTTGCGCACAGGTTGCTAGAACGTAGGTGGTTGATGTAAAAGCCATAGGGCCGATTTTAGACAGAGGCAACCGTTGACGCGGAAGTGAATGGGATTCACAGAGACAGGAATGTAGTGTAGGCAGAGGCAGATGTCGTTTTGTGATTGTGGGAATGGGGTTGGTGGGGGCGTTTGGTGGTGCAACGCATTGACGCCGCAGAAAGACAGGTGGCTGGAACCCTGGATGAGGAGGTTTGAAGGCGAAGGCGATGGCGGTGGCGCGGCGTTGTCTTCGCTGCCTCCCCTCCTCCGCTGCGTCTTCGAGTTGATTATTCAGATGTGCGGAAGCGCGCGCTCGCGGGTGGGCGCTCCCCGTCTTCCATTCCGGCAGCGAGCGCCGTGCGACTGTCGTCTGTGTTCATCTCCCCCTCCCCCTCCTCCCCCTCCCTCGCCCCGCGCTCCCTCAGCTCCTCCTCCTCCTCCGCCGCCGCCGTCCGCTCCATCCTGCCGCGTAATGAAGATTTATGTGAATCTGAATATCTGGCAGCTGAAGAGGTGGCGGAGAATGCGCGCCCAGCGGGAGCGGTGCGAACCGAGCAGCCCTTGCGCCTCCTGCGCTCCGGCCGCAGGAGCTCGCCCTTCAGCAGATCCTCTCCTCCTTCCTTCCCTCCTTTCTTCTTCCTCTCCCCCCTCTCGTTCTCTCTCTCTCTCTCTGTTTCGCCACCTGCGGCCCCTGCTCTGCCCTGCCCTGCCCCTGCCCTGCCCTTCAGTTCACACACTCATCTATTCATTTGCGCACGTCAGCACGCCAGGCTATCTACCCCGGTTTGGGTCGTATGCGTGGATGAATCGGCGAGATGGGGGCTGCTCGTTCTCTGCACGTTTTCATGCTGCCGTGATTTTGAATCTGGTCCGTGCGGTAGCTCAGTCAGCTTAACCACAGTTATCGCTGTAATCGGCCAAACTCCCCTAGCTATAATAATTATCCTGACTGTCGTCTCTGAGTGTACTGCCCTAAATGCTTCATCCACACAGTCTGATGTAGGTAAACGTAACCTTTAAAATTACACTCTCTAGATTCTCTAATCGTCTCAGTCCGACAGAACGCAAATGGTTTAAAGAGAACTACACTGAAGGCTGAGCACTAAACGAGCGCTTTTAATATTTGTAGAGACTTGAAGAGGTTAATTTCTATTTATTTGAATGACGTTCCACAATATTGATTTGTAAAATTTCACTGATTGGTGCATTTCTTCGTTGCTTATAATATCGATAATGTCATATACATTGGCAATTGGACAATAGCCTTGTTCAGAAATATGATACTGTTATTCAATTTGCAAAGCTACTGATCTTGTTGAAATTAAATTTCTGGCATTTATTTACATGCCTGATTATTCATATGTTATTTACTTTTAATTTTATAATGAATATTTATAAATTTATAAAGTGACATTATTGTTAATTCACAAACTATTTTCATCGCACAAATGTATGGTATCTATTTCACATTCCCCGAAACTGTAACTCAAATTCTAAAGTAAGCATACCTATGCAGATTTCAACTTTCCATTTGCTGAAGCTCTTTGGCTTTTTTGAAATGTTGAAATGGATACTCTTTCACTGGACGTCACGACGCCTGGCGCATTTTATGCCATCAACGTCGTTCTGAATTTAATACAGCGTTCATTGCCTTGTGACATCTCTGCAACTCTCTGCCCTTACCCTCAGATCAGTTGTCGCTAATTTTGCCCAGAGCCCCAGCAATTCACTCACATCGCCAGAATTCAGGACCTCCCCGCCCATCTATGGCCGCTTCCCTCCACTTCCGCTTCCCTTCTGCCTCTAAAGTGTACAGAGGGTCTGGGGAGGAAACGTCGAAACTTCGGAAATAAGCTCTTAAGACAATTTTAAGCATATTTGGTCTAATAAAATACTTGGATATCCCAAATGGCTAAGCCACTATAAGCACTCAAAAGTTAGCGTGAAAAAATTGTTTCAAGGCAAAAATTTGCATTGTAGAAGGATAGGAACAAATAAATGAACGAATTTGTTAAAAAAATAAAATAAAAAATCCCACCGAGAATACAAATGTATTAATTGTACAAATATATTAATTTCTTTTGTAAATAATAAACAATTTGCATGGTTCTAGAGTGTTAAATTCTTCTGCAAAGCAAATTTTTGCTTTGAAAGCATTTTTTCAAACGAAGTTTTGAGTGCTTAGCCATTTGGAATATCCAAGTAGTTTATTAGACAAACCATGCTTTAAATTGTCTTAAGAGCTTATTTTTGAAGTTTCAACGTTTCCTCCCTGGACACCCTGTATGTTCGATCTCTCCAAACATGTTCTGATTTTTTTGATTCCGAATATGCATGCAAAGAAATGAACAGATGACTTTTTTTTTTTTTGTTGGTACTTTCCTTCACATGTACATGCGAAGAAGAAAATTCAGGGCCATGTGGCGCCATGTCGACTCTGATCATTCCCTTGGGAATTCCATGCTGTTCATCCCAGCGCCTTCTTGATCCGCCCTCTTCCGTTCCTCTCTCTTAATTCACCACTGCTCCTGTTCCACCCACCTGCTCCAATTGCTACATTCACTTTGCCCGCCCATTCGTCAACCCGCTCTGGATCCCGCCTACTTCATGTTCTATCCTCTCGGTATTCTACCCACTCGCCCCCTCTGCAGCTCCCATCACCATCTGCCATCCGCCCACGCAGCCTTCCTAACCCACCGCACTCGCCCTACTCATCCTCTTAGGCGGCTCGCTCGCGACACTCGCCTGCCCGCCCGCCCGCGCCGCCCTTCGCGGAAACTCGACCGGCTCTCATTTAATTATGCATTAAACTTTCAAGATCCCACCCCCAACGCTCCTCGCCCCGGCGACTCGTATATCAATCTCAGTTTAAAAGGGAATCCTTTTTTCCCCTCGCGCCCCGCCTCCTCGCGCGCTCTTTCCCTCCGACTCCCCACCCCCACCCCCACCCCCACTCCCACCCCTCGCCGACACCGCCGCATTTGCTGCCTGCTGGTCTCGCTACAGCATTCTCGTGACATCCAGTACGCCAGAAGTCTCCAGATTATATATAACCATGGAGAAAAGGCTCAGGTAGCATTCACGATGGTGAGGGAGAACGTGGCGGCGTTTGTGATGTGCTGACGGAAGCAACACCAATTGACGGCAGCGTAATCATAATCATGAAGGCAACACGGACAATGGTGATGGTTTAGTAGGGGAGGATATGGTGAAGCGTTGGGGGTAGGAGTGGAAATGAGACTAAACACGTAATCAGTTGAAAAGTATGGAATTGGAAGACTTGAAAGCGAAGGAAGCGCTTAAGCTGATGGAATGGTTCGCTGAGAACGAGGCCCTTGGTATTCGGAATAGAAGGAATGGACCCTTGGTTATAATGGATAGGAATTTGATACGATGATAAAGTAAAGTTAATAAAGTGGTTCGTCACGAGTCGAATTTTCACATTCAGTCTAATAACTCGCAAGACACGAGTATCAGTACGTGCGTGCTGAGATACTCCGAAAGTATAAAAGAAAATGCCGAAATGTGTTGTTTTTCAAATGAAGTGGCATCCCTCGTCTCTTGAATAGACTAGTGGTCTGTAGCAACAACAAATGCTGCTGATGAAATTCAGCTAAAACAATAGCATGCACACTGCTAGTTACGTGTGCTACTAGTGCTTTACTCTAGGGAACGAGTAAAATATCCTTGTATAGCAGTGCTATAAATTATATATTTTAACAAAAACAGTCTTCACGAATATTGCAGTAACATAAGTATAATATAAAGTATATTTACAATTTACAATACAATAGTGCTTTACATGTCAAGAATATGAAAAACGTTGCTGTTTCATTACGCATCTTGAGCAGCAAATATTTAACGGCGTGGTCTTTTTTCCTTGGAGTCTTGCTGAAGCATCAGCTTTATCGTAAGCAGTGACGCACTGAGCATTCAGTGCTGTGATGCAGAGAGAATTCATTCGGGACACCCTGTCAAGGAATAGGGAAAATAGCACGATCAAATTTTTAAAGTTTTCATTCAAAATTGAAACTATTTCATTCTTTTTTGAATTTTTTAGAATTCCCTGTGTGTCTAGCAAATCCACAGACACCCCTCAAAGGCTCCATAGTTTTCTTTCTATGTCTGCACGAATGGTAAATTAATGAAACAATACATAATAAAAAGTGCTGAACTACGTAGTGTGATGTTGTTGGAAAAGGTAAGTACAGTGATCTTGTACATAACGTAAAAAAGTTATTTGTTTTATTAATTACTTTCTTCGGCGATATACGAATAAACTGTTTCACAACTTAAAAAATAGCTACAGACAATACAATTTTTATTTTACACTCCTAAGTCTGAATGCTTTCTATAACTTTAGTAGTAGATTGGAAGGAATTTAGGAAGTCGTTCTTGAGTTTGGACTCCAGACTATCGCAATGATTAGCCATAATAAAAGTGAGATAGTTAGTAAAAATGTTTTGTTACCAGAATACTCCATAATATTTTCTAACAATTTTGTGCGTTTCGTATTTTGTCTCGAGTTGATTTGCACGGATGTATAATAGGCGACTCTGTTCTGTTCTGTGAACCGGCGTTTAGGAGAGAAAGATTTAATTACATGGCAAATCTGTTTCCATGCCCTTATTCTTCCGAATGGAAGGCCTAGTCCTGCCCTTGGGCCTCTAGCTGATGCAAAGGACGAGGCATGGGTGCGGAATGCGATGCGTCGTGGGCGGAGGCGCCTCAAGAGAGCAGGCGCGAGGGTCGAGAGGGCGACGGCGAGGGCGGGAGCGATCGGTGGCTGCGCCGCTGCCATTTGATGAAGGCGGAGCCACTGTGCGCCGGCAGGTTGCCAACTGAAGGTCGCTTTCATCGGAGGTTTGGGGCGGTGAGTTCCGAACCCTGCACGCAGAGTTAGAATGACCTTCCCTACACAGAATAAATGCTACATTACTCGAATATTAGTATAGAAGACGAAGGCGATTATAGAGAAGTAATGTTTATAAGTAATACGTTTTTTATGCAACGTTTCCATATTAGGCAAACCAATTTAGCCATTTAGTTTCAATTTGATTGAAAATACTGCCCTCTACGTTCATTATGTGTCGTGTTGTTTCATTTCGTATGTGTTCCAACTTAGACACGTGGCAGCTCCTTCGCCAATAATCAATTTCAAGGGCGATCAGCCTGCTCTCATTCATTTTGTTTTATTGCCGTGTTTCGGGTCCATAGGTGCATTATGGTTTTACTAGGGTTTTATGGATATGAGCATTCTTTCATGTAGTAATGTTGTATTCCAGAGTTGAGAGTTTAATTGCCTTATCATCCGCTTTCCCTGTTCTATCTTGTTAGAAATGTCATTGGCTCTTCGTCCTTTAGAGAGAGGGTAATTCCGAGTTATTTAAAGGTTCAACTTTGTTTAACCATCCCAGTGATGATGTTCAGATCTCCATGTTTTTTCTATCAAAGCGCATAAATATAGTGAAATATAAAAACAATTGTCAATAATTATTCTAATACGATATTATTAAAATTCATTTTGTGTCCATTTTTTTGATGAATTTGCTTTGGCTTGATGGAGTTTGGCTGTGAATTGCTTCTCTTTAATACACGTAGCTTTTTGACTTATATCATTAGGCTCGAAGGCAAAAACTACGAACATCGTACTAATTAATGCCATCATTTATACTTTCAATTTTTTATTACGTAAATTATTACAATTGCAGTTATTTTAAATTCAATTTTTATCTGGATATTAAATCCAACTGTTTTCTATATGTTTTTATATGCAAATATTTTCTATATATATTCTAGTGAAACATTGAAATTTATTTTTGACAACAAGGTTGGTACTCCCGGCTTTATAATGTGATGGGACGACTCAGTATGTTGGAGAGCGTCAGTGAGGCAAGATATAGAGCTTAGGAAATGATTGGACTCGCAGGTAGGTTTGTTTATACATTAAGCATTCTATTAATAATTACATTAGCAAGTTCGGTTGACAAAATTGTAGTTGCGGCATTATTATGAAATGGTTTTGAAACAAACAGGATATAATCCGCGCACGGTTTCTG
This sequence comes from Gryllus longicercus, assembly GCA_038098605.1. Taxonomy (NCBI): domain Eukaryota; kingdom Metazoa; phylum Arthropoda; class Insecta; order Orthoptera; family Gryllidae; genus Gryllus; species Gryllus longicercus. Next base: position 1,840,306 of record JAZDUA010000154.1, read on the forward strand.
CAGCTCTCATTTAATCAGAAGCAAGAGGATTTTGTATGTGTTTGTTTGTGTGTGTGTGTGTGTGGGGGGATTTGTTACTTCGTCTGAAATATTCTCGTGTAAAATCCGTATTCGTCGATGATTACATACGAGTAATTTTTACCTGTTGAAGATAATGTGAAGTCAGGAGAAAAAATATTGTAATCGTGCGCCGGAAAACGGCGAATTATCGGAAGAAAATCTCTTATTACTGGGCCTTGGTAAAGAAAGGATAAATCTTGTATCTATGTATATAGTAAATTACTTCCTTTAACACATTGTGCAGTCAGAATCCATTTTTGTGGGTCCTTGACACTGAAAAATCGATTCATGGCAAAACGTCTGACCACCTGTCTGTCCGGCTGTAAGCCTATTTGTGTGTTTGGTGTGTGAGAGTGTGTGTGAGTGAGTGCGTGTGTGTGCGTGTGTGGTTAAGCTACCTCCAAAACAATTCAGTCGATTGTCTCCAAAATTGATATTCCCCGATTCATTTAAAGGAACTCGTGTCCCTGTATGTTAGTCACAGATATTTTGATTGTAGAAGATACTTTACGAGATGCCTTAACATTTTCAAAATTTTCTCAACTATGACATTCATTTTTATTTAAAGCTTTGCCCTCAGATAGCGTAAAGCACGCTTAAATGAATGGCGCAGGTCTAATTTTTGTTAAAATCCCTGATTTTTCGAAAATTCCAAAAGATACAATTTGTTTCAACATTTTCCTACAACTACAATATTGAAGATATATTTGTTTCTTAATAAAATATGTTGTTCAAAGACAAATCATGAAAATAGGTCATGTAAAGGTTTTTGAAGTATGGGTAGTTTTCATGAAATTTTGCGTGAAATGTAAGTAATTTTAATTTTTTTAAATCAAATATTATCTCAAAAACGGCTTTCAATTTTCTCTCTAAATATAATCCTGCTACGTATCGATGGACGGTAAAAAATATTGCTAGTCCCATTTCTGGAGAGCTCTCTGTATTTTCGAAAATTACAAACAATTACCATTCCAAAATTACAATATTGAAGATATAAATTTTTGTATTATCTGTTTAAAAAAATAAAATCTTTGAGAAAGGTCATATAGAATTATTTGTAAAAACGAGTGGTTTTCGCATAATTTGGTCTTGAAGTGAAAGCAACTTATAAAACCGCTAAAAAAGTATTTAATTTTCTTCCACGCGTAGAGCAAAGGACGCTTAAAAGAATGGCGTAGGTCTCAATTTCGTTAAATTGTCTGAATTTTCGAAAATTTCAAAATTTAGAAATAATGCAACAAAGCGTGTGCTGTTGTAGCTCTACTATTTTGCTTCCAAATGTTCCAAATGTTGCCTTTTTTCTTTTATTTCTAATTCAGCATGCGATAAAAAGAATAAGGAGAAGTAAAGGTACGTTGTATACCGACATCTTCCTGCCCTTTCATTTATGAAGGGTGTATTGCTTTGTGTTGAAGTAAATTGATCTTGAGTTTTTTTTAGTTTGACAACTAACGAGAATAGTGTAATAATTTCTTACACGTTCGTAACATTTTAGTACATGGGATTGTTTAACCTTTTCCAACGCCGTAAAAACGTGTATTTTTAAAATTCACAATGTATACAAATTTTACGTCATCTCTGAACATGTAATTTAAATGCCAAGTGTCAAGGGTGAAACTTTGTTCAATGGGACTCATTTTTAGATTAATAATAACTATTAAACCTAAAATTTCAAATAATTTGGTAAAATTTCTGTTAGTGTAAAAGTACATTTTCAAAATAAACTCTTTCAAATAAAAAAATTAATTAATAAATAAATCGTAGGATACCTGAATCTACAACACGTTATTTTTAGCGTCGCTATTGTGCAAAATGTTTTATGACGGTCAGCTAAGCGATGGGATATATCTCTCCTCCTACAGAAAACGAAGCTCAGCAATAAAGGAAAATCGCAAATATTTTCCGAGGATTGTTATGTCAACTATACATTCTTTTCTGCCATAGTATAAAAATAACGCTTTGGCGGCTTAATATTATTTTTGTGTTCATTCTTACTACTTGATAGAGATGGCTGAAAAGCGTAATTATATTATTTGAGGATTTCAATGTTTTTCTGTGAAATAGTTTCTTATTCTTCCCCTTCTTATTTCTGAAGAAATGTGAAGTTTGTTATTACCCTCCGTCGCGAAAACAATCATGGCGAACATCGAACTCAGCTCAACAATCGCTGGTTCTATGCAGCGTGCAGTCAACTGCACTACTGAATCAGACGAGCTTACAAAATGGTTCTATCAGCAAATACATCATGCTCTCGCCTTTAGTCTTTGCGGCAACAACTTATCCGAAGCGAGATTCATGTTCGCAACACACGTCCGAAGACTGGAGGTCAGCCAAGAGTAGAGGAAGTACCGGCGGCGCGGTGCGGTCTTGCATGCCGCCTCGCTGTTCTTCTTGCGCTTATCAGGCGGCGGCGGCGGCGGCGGCGGCGGCGGCGGCGGCGGCGGCGGCGGCGGCGGCGGCGGCGACTACGCCACCGGCGATGCAGATTTACGGCGGATGACTGCGGGGCTGCGCGAGCGATGGCGATAACGAGGCGGCGGAGGCGGGGGTGGCTACGGAGGCGGCGGCGGCGGCGGTTGGCGGCGGTGGAGGCGGTGGAGGCAGTGGAGGCGGTGGCGGCGGCGGCGGAGGCGGAGGCGGTAGCGATGGCGGCGACGGCGGTGGTGGCAATGGCGATGCGAACGCCGCCGTTCTAATTCAGCGGCGGCCGCCGCCACTGCAGCACTCGGAACTGCGGCATCGTACACGCGGTAACTCTATGCGCCTTCGTGATCAGAGGCTTATTTATTCCTTGGCGGGGAAATCTGCATTAGATCATGTTCTTTTTGATGTGATTTGGTTCCAATCAGGAGGCTGTTGGATAAACCCTACAGCCGCGTGGTGATGCGATTCAGATTGTAAATCTCTATCAATCAGACGTATTCGTTGTAGACATGGTAGTAATGCAATGAAGTTTAAATAAATAATTCGGATTGGTATTTTCAAATAGAAATAGTTGGTTGCACCCAAATTTAAATTAAAAAGTAGGTATCGTAGAAAAGAGAAATATCATGGAGAAAAATAAATCATCTGATATAAAATTCCAGCAGAAAACTCTTAAACTTATGAAACATTATACTATAAACGCTGATCAAAAAACATTTTTAGCCTTGAAACAAGGTTATATGCCGTCATTGCGTCACCGCTTTAACGATTCAAAACTACCTTCGGATTCTAATTTATTCTCAAGATCTATGAATGACGAATATTTTTTTATTCTTCAGACACAATGTGAACTAAAACTTACCATTAGTTACAGAATATTTTAGTACTCTTCTTTTTCTTGTTTTTGTTCAGAAACTGTGAATCACGGTAGAGGTGAAAGCGATGAGATGAAGTAAGACCAGACAGATTCGGTGATATGTCGGATGAGCAATGCAAAGCGAATTGGTGCAGTGAAATAACACAGAGGATGGGTGAAATGGAATCGAGAATGGAATAACGCTGAAGTTGGAGCGCCCCGTGGTGTGAGGGTCAACGCGGTGGCTCACTATATGTTCAAAATGAGGTCTCCTCTTGAAGAGAGCAAAATGTGTTCTCGTATAGGAGATTTGGCATCAAATTCTTTCTACGCGCTTAACATTAAATTACCCATCAACACTTTATATTACAATGTTCATAATTATTAAGGAACACTATTTCCATGGATGTGCGTCGAAAACTTACAAAAAGTGACGAAAAGTAATTAAAAACCTACATCCAGATCCAGGAATAATGGAGTACGTTTTAAATCACGCAAGCTCTCCCGAGACTCAGTCATTGTTAGTTTAGCTCCTGAGCAGAAAATAATATTAATAAAGCCGTGGAGGTAGCTCACAGAATACTGTCCAACATGAGGCGTTATTCAGAATATCTTCACGTATGAAAATAACATGTCTGCTTTGAAAAAGCAACAAGAATCACGATACATTTTTCACGAGAATAATGGAGAAGGATGTTCTCTTTTCGTTGCATTTCGAGAAGTTCGTATTTCGGAATCCATGATAAACATTAACACTAAGTTATTCATTTCCTTTCGTGGCAATTTTCAAAATTTCTGTCATTTCATCCCTGACCACCTTCAACTACAGAAATCAATGCAGAGGGCCAAATAAATAATTGAGATTTTAACTTCCATTCCCTTCAATTTACATGTATGATTTGACTTAATTTCCTCACGAGTACGTGTTTGAATTGTTCAAAAATGGAGACTGCGAGAAAGGTTGATTCATTAGTAAAATACTTCATATTCGTTCGATATTTTTATAATTATTTTACTGGATTATTACACCAATACGCTTAATATTAAGATATCTCTTTGAGCGCCGATTTCCGTTACTTGTTTAAAAATACCTATCCTTAATTCAATTTTGTTTGCATCAAATTATGACCTATCTCTCTAGATTCTTTTCATTGCGCGAATGTAATGTTTTCATCTATCTCAGTATACTGTTGTGTAGGCCTCCTATGCTTCTTCCTTGATAGCGTGACGCCTTTTGACATCGCTCTTGCTGCATTCCATTTTGCAGCGAGTCAAAGCCTACCTTTCCTCCAACGTACGCAAACAAACCCGACCCTTCTTATAAGTGACACCTATTTCGTGCATATTCAGAGACTTAATAATTTTCACAAACGACAAAAGCACGCTCAAACTCACCCGGCAGTCGATGGAAGAAGGGGACTAAGACATCCCTCTACATCCGGAAACAAAGACGACTTTTCCGCCAGCGAATAAACACAACCTTTGTTTGGCTTCGTCGTCGGGGCCGACGTGAATATTCATTCCGGACGGTTGATGAGATTCACCCCGCGCGCGTCTCAAACTCCCCGAGACAGTCTCATTGATTCGGAGTCGCGAGTCGGGCCGGAGGCCTTGGAAATCTCGCAACAACAGGGAACGAATCGGACCAATTTGCCGCGCTAATTCAGCGTCAAAGCGCACGGGGCGGGGGATGGCGCAGGGGCGGCGCGGCCTCGGGCGGCCTCCGCCGGCCTCCGCCGTGGCGCACCGAGGGTGGAAAGGGGCGTGGCGTGGCGGCGCTGGGGCGCAGTGGAGCGGGAGTCGTTGCAAAAGTTCGGTTTGGGACGATTGTGAAGGTGAAGACGCTCGCGGGTTGTGAACGCAAGTGCAAAGCCATAGGTAGAGGAAGGACAAAGAGATGATTGTGGAGTTTCTAACTCTGAAATAGTGGAGAAGAAAATTTAAGGGAAGATTGAAAAAGTTGCTTTTAAAAAAATAGATTGAGAAGGAGACAAAATAAAGAAAATGAATGTTGTAATGATGATGGAGGACGAGCGCTGATGCTTTTATTGCGCACGACGAAGACTAAAGTAGAGGGTGATGTAGGCTAAGCGTGGAATACATACTGCAAGTGGGGATGCAGGCTTGGTCGTTGATAGAGGTGGAGTTAGAAGACAGGTATGCAGAGGTGATGATGTTAAATTCAAAGGCACTTAAGTCAAATACGGTGATGGGCGGGTAAAGGAGGATTGCAAATGAATCGCCGATCGAGCATCTGACGACTCCATAGACATTTCCAGGTGACGCTAAGAGCATTATCTGCGAGTAGCATTTGAACAACTATAGTCAGAGAACGACCCGTCCGTTGACCGCGCCAGGGCAGCAACGGCCCAGGAGCATCGGGGACCAGGCAGGGGCGGGGTTGTTTCCCGCGCCGCTGGCGTTCGCGGGCATCATTATCTTCCATATTTCATGCGCGCAGGTACGCACTGCACGGCCGGACGGCGCAGCACAGCGCAGCGGGGCGGCGAGACGTCGTCGCGTGGGGGCGGTGTAGGGGCGGCGGCGGGACGGCGGCGGCAGCGTGGCGGCGGTGTGGCGGCGGCGTCGGGGCGGCGTCGGGGCGGCGTCGGGGCGGCGTCGGGGCGGCGGCGGGGCGGCGGCGGCGACGGGGCGGCGGGACGGCGGCGGCGGGGGGGGGCGGCGGCGGCGGCGGCGGGGTGGGCGGCGGCGGCGGCGGGGGGGGGGGTAGGCGGAGGCTGGGGGGCGGCGGCGGGGCGGCCGAGGCGAGTGCAAGGGCGGGTAATAACAACGAATGCGCGGGGCGCCCTCGCAGCCGCTGCGCGTCTCGCGACGCCGCGCTGTGGGCCCAAACGCTCAAGCGAGAGAAAAAAAGGGTAAATTTTGAAATTATTATTTTGAAACTCGTTTATTAATCGATTGCTTTAGAAAACATGCTCATAGTATTCAGAATGTAAAGGAAAATAATTACGTGGAAGAAGTTAGTAATTGTAAATTTAAGGAATAACGGATGAACAACCAGACAGGATACAAGGATATTGGGTTATCTGTTCTTAATAAAACTTAGAGTTAGTGTACACTAATTTTGCAAATTGTATTATAATTTTTATAGTATTTCGATGTGTGGATTCCCCTGACTAGATCGCTTTTGTCTAGTTTTCCAGCCAAAGAATCAATCATGAAATTGACACTTGGTTTTTGTGGAAATAAATCTTCTTTGACCATAAATTTGAATCATTGTTTAGCATGAATACATTGAAAACATTGTTATTGTAAACAAATTGTTGTTATTGTAAACATATAAAAATATTGTGTGTATGTATTCTATTTTGCTACTTTTCTTCAATGTGAGTTGTTCATTTTTAACTTTTCGAATTACGCAGCCCTATTTTCGGTTATTTAACACAGAAATGCTAGCCCATAACAAAAGTTTCCATTATTTGCTTTAGTATATTGTGTAGAATAACAGTTTTAGTGATTTTTCGTTGTCTTTATAAATATCGTTTCATTGACTATAAATGGCTGCAATGTTGAAAATTGTATTGTTTGGTTCTAAATAATTAATAGCTTTACGGGGCATATACATCATTCCATTCTTCTCACCAAAATATATTCAGAATTTTGCACTAACAGGTGTCTGCCATTGATTAATCTTAAGTAATACACTCAAGATTATTAATACATTATTTGTATCAGAGTTCTCAGAGGCGATGCTTAAAACAATTACCTGACTACTATCGTAAGAAACCCGCCATTACACGGGCATTTATTTATCACAATCGTCTGTTAGACGGCTGGTGACATGGAGTTCCCGTGTTTTGCGTAAAGAGGGTAACACTATCACCAATAATTGTAGTTTCTTCACGTGTTTAAGTGAAAAACATAAAGTATAATCAAATTTATAATTTTTATGGAAGATATATTTACATTTGTTAATATCAAACTCAACTGACCTGCCCTCGGTCTTGCCCTGCCTTGCCCTGCCTCTCATCACGAGTTTACGAATACGACTGTATCATTTTCTGTTGTTGCTTCAGTATCATTTGTAGTAGTATTTTTTTTCTTCAATTATTTCTATTGCATGTTATAGGCCTTCTTCTACTAATGTCTAAGGGCAACATTCTCCTTTCTCTTGGTTTACTTGTTTCATATTTTGATTTGAACACTATGAAGCTAGAAAGTTAAGAATTTCAAAATGAATCGATATGTTACAATAGATTTTTTTGAATATACAATTATTTAATGTTGACAAAACAATTTTGCGTTATTGTATTGAGATTTTATTACTCTTTTGACCATAAAGTACATTCATCTTATTCCATTTGCAATTTGATATTTATATCAGTCATGATATTAAGTCTTACTTTTATTCTCAAATATTTCTGTCGTAAGAATAATTGTATTGATCAGCATTATTTTTGTGTCATAAAATTGATGAGACTGATTACAATACTTTTAATTCAATAATACAAACGTTCTCGTAATCCAGTAATTTTTAATTGTTAATTAAATAGCATATTCATTATTATATTTATCTATATCTCAGGCTAAGTCCTGTATTAGATAAGGTTTATACACGACGTTTAAAATAGTTACATTTGCAAGTATCGAGTATCGATTCCGTTCTGATAATTCTTTATTTCGGCCAATCGGCAAGAAGTTTGTAACATTTTGCGTCTTTCAGGGGTGCAACCCATGAGCACTTACCGAGCATTCACGGAACATAGGTTCTAAATAACAGGAAAGTTTTAATGTGATCTTAGAGGGTGGTCAATTACTCATTAATTGTCAGATGAAATGAAAAGGGATATTACGTGTTTCTATGGAAAATCATTGTTTCTTACCCAAGCTTTTATAACAATGTTCAACAACGATTTACTTGAGAGCACAATTTCAACTGATTCTTATTTATTTTTATCTGCTAATTTCAAAAATAAAGCCAGAAAGGTTCCATCACATTTGTTTTCTGATATTAAAAAAAGTGAGTTATTTGTTAGCATAGATAGTCCTAAAAGTGCTAATTTCAAGAAGATATTTAATATCATTGGATCAACAATTGCCTTTAAGTGATAGTTGTTTGTAAAATCAGGGAAGACAACAATCAAACTTTTTCTCACACGACAGAGGGACGTTTGTGCAGGGATATAATGCTTTCTGTAAAAGTTAAATGAGGTTGAGCTTTCTTGAGCTGTGATTTGAATTGAAGACCTTGGGGCAATAACCTTTTATGCCACATGTCTGAAGAAATTGAGATGTTAGTGTTTTTCGATTTTCCACAGTTGTATCTAGATGTTGGGTTTTTATTTTAAAGATTTGCCACAAGGTGGTAATGCAATTAATAAATTAATGTTCTTTATCCCAATGTGTAGAATGCAATGTCTAAATCTTTTCTCCCCATATTTTCAAAACTTGCGTATTGTGACATATGATGTTATTGCCCCGAGGTCTTCTATTGTAAGTGTAGTGAATGAAAAGGGGAAACGTGACTCTGAAATTGGTAAATGATATAAAATAATTTCCGCTATATTTATGGTGAGTTCACTTGAAAAGCACAGAGACGAAGTTTGTTTTCTCGAGTTAAGAGAGCTTACTGTGGCGTCATATCTGTCGCCAGTACAAACGTACTATAGTAGCCATTTGGACAGCCCTGGCGGAAGTGACGCGGGGCTGCACATAGGAATGCGGGTCGTGGGTGCAGGTTTGGAAACCCCGGCGGTCACTGCGGGTGACGCGCTTCCGTCAACCTGCCACAGGCTATATAAGCAGAATCCGACTTGAGAGCGGTCTTCTATTCTTGAGTCTTCAGAGGTGAGCGCGTCGGTAGGGCGTCGTGAGGGTTGTGCGCGGCGTTGCATGGTAATGCATAGGCTACCGAGGCGGGGAATCGAAGCCGGCGTGCTACGTCGTGACAGCAGGTGCGGCATACTCATATGTATGTTCGCGTAAGGTACTGGTGCATCACACCGGGGATGGTAATTAATTATCGGGCCAGCGGTGGTGGTAACCAGGGAAAGTTCCTTCTTGTAACGGTTAACTTCAATTGTAAATATTGTATATAGTGTTTTGGTGTTGGAGTATCTTTTTTCTATTAAATGCTAAATATTTACAAGCCGTTCACGTCTGTATTTATTTGCCCCGGCAAAGACGCCACAGACGTAGGAGGAATAGAATGGTGGCAGCGGTTAACGAACTACCACGCACGTGTAGGGTAAGCAGCGGTTAAAGAACTACCACGCACGTAGAATAGTGCCAGCGGTTATCGAACTACCACGCACGTAGAATAGTGCCAGCGGTAAACGAACTACCACGCACGTGTAGTGTAAGCAGCGGTTTAGGAACTACCACGCACGTGTAGTGTATGCAGCGGATCACGAACTACCACGTAGGTGTAAAATGGTGGCAGCAGTTCTAGAACTACCACGTAGTATAGTGTAGGCAGCGGTTCTGGAACGACCACGCAGTTGTGTATGTGCGGTGTTTGTCTGTGGTAGGCAGCATCACACGGAAGCACGCCAGGAACGGCAGGTAGAATAATTACGCCAGTAAGGGGCTTCATCCGTCCATGGGTAATTAGTGAGCGTAGGAGGAATAGAATTCTGCGTTTCACGTGCAAGGTTCGGTCGGTAGTGTAGCAACAGCTATAGAAACGAACAAAATACCCTGCAGGTAGGGCGCTTAGCACCAGCGGGACAGTCAGCCAGAACAGCGGATCGGCACGCGGAAGTGAAAGTAAATTTGGCCGCAGGTATCCGCCGGAGAAAGTTTAAATAGTGGGCGAGCGAGCAAAGCTCAGCCAGGGAACAGTTTCGACGTAAATATATTCATAGTGCGCGAAACAAGTAAAACGCGAACGAAAACGTGCGAGTACATCGGCGGGGCGAAAACTTCAAGCAGAAGGACAGGAAGGAAGGAAGGACGGGAAGGAAGGACGAGTTGCAGCCAATCCATCCATCTCATCACGACATCCGCCAGCGCCGAACGTGCACGCATAAGCAGCAGAAGCAGCCACGTGCAAGCAGTGGAAGCGGAGGGTAAGTGTGTTCTTTTGCAACGTAGGGCACTGTTTGAAAGCAATGGCGCATTTACTGAGATTTCGAAAGGAGGGAATGATCCGAATCGCCAGGGATTTAGGAATAGAATTAGATGGATCGGAAACGAATCCGATTTTAAAGAAATTGATAGTAGAGCATGAGGATTATTCCGTTGAATTAACGGAGGAATTAGGGCAACAGCACGAAAGAGATAGGAAGGATAGAATGCTAGCAGAGGAAAGAGATAGGAGGGATAGAATGCTGGCAGAGGAAAGAGAAAGGGAAGATAGGAGAATATTAGAAGAAAGGCAGGAGAGAGATAAAGAAAGGGAGTATCAATTAGAACTTGCGAGAGCGCAGAATGCCCAGACGGGCGAAACAAATTCGGAGATTCGTTCGGAAGCGCGCTCGGAACACGCGAGAGAATATATTAGAATAGGCCAAATAATTGGTAGGTTTAAAGGAGAGCAGGACGATATCACGTCTTATCTGAGCGCGTTTGAAAGCCAGTGCAGGCAATTGAAAATCTGCGAAGAAGATTGGGTTGTTAATTTAATCGGATTACTTCCGCATAATGTTAACACATGGCTTACTTTAGACGAACAGGAAGAAGCGTTAGATTATGCGGAGCTGAAATTGAAATTATTAGAACTGTACCGGTTTGATGCCGAGAAATTCCGGCAGTTATTTAGGAAACATAGCAAAAACGGAGCGACTTGGAGCATATTCGCGAGGGAATTGTTAAACTATGCCAGAGAGTGGGTAGCGGGACTTAAAATAAACACATTCGAGGGTTTATTGAATTTGATCGTAGCCGATCAAATGAAGCATAAAGTTCCAGGGGATATGCGGGAACATTTTGTGGATAAATGGGCCGAATTTGCGAATCCGCTTGAGTTTGCGAAAAGATTAGATGCGTACGAGAATGCGCGGCAAGGGTGGAAGAAGCCACAGTTACCATCTTTCCGGCCGGAAAGAACATTCCGGAAAGAACAAGGAAACAACAGGGCACCTGTTGCTCCTCACGTGGCCCCCAAGTCGGCAGGAAGTACTAATGGATTAGAGAAACATAGCGCGAAGAAGGAATTCGAGGCACCGTATGTCCGCAAGTGTTACGAATGTCAGTCGACAACGCACTTGGTTAAGAACTGTCCGCGGAAACAGGGCAATCAAGTAAATCACGTGTGTGAACCCGAGGCAAAGGAATTCCTGAGGCAGCACATTGTGACAGGGACCGTGAATGAGCAGCCGACTGAGATCTTAAGAGACACGGGCGCGTCATTTGATCTTGTATCCGCAAATTTAGTCACAGATCGTGATTATACGGGCGAATCGGTCTGGATCAAACAGCCGCTTCATTCGACTGCCATTAATTTGCCGGTGGCGGAAATTCGCCTAAATTCGGAATTAGGTAATGTAATCACTAGGGCCGCTATAGTGCCGAAGGAGAATCAACTTAGTTATTATCTATTAAGTAACAGAACGTATCAACTTCTGCAGGATATTAAACAGGGCCTTGTAGAAGAACAAACTGTGAACATGGTTATGACGCGCAGTAAGGCTGCGGCAGAAGGCAGAACAAAAGCAGATGATTCGGGGAACTCGCAGGTAAAATTGCCGGAGGCGGAGGGCGACCTGACAGGAAAGCCGGGCGAAGACGAGCATGAGCCGTCGGAGGAATTCCCGGAATTCTGTCTAGTAACAGACGGAGAAGAATTAGAATTGGCAGTGCCGATCGCGGAAATGTTGAAGGTAAATACGGAAGAATTCAGCGCGGCGCAGAAGGGAGATGAGAGTGTAAATACTTTGGTTGAAAAGTATAAGGATGTAAGAGCAGAATCGGAAAGAGAAACATATTTTGATAAGAATTCATTATTATTTAAGGAACCAGAACAAATAGGTGAAATTATAGAGGACGGAATAGAGAAATACGCATTAAAATTAGAACCGGAGGAATTTGATGTAGAGGCAATGCTCGCGGGCACAGAAATGGAGCCGGAAGGAAGTGAAAGGCTGAGAGAACTTGTAATTGAGTTTAGGGACATCTTTTCTGATAGGCCCGGGCTCACAAAAAATGTTCAGATGGACATCGAGTTGCTGGACGAAAATGCAAGGGTGAGGAGCGCTCCGTATCGCACGTCTCATCGCCAAACTAAAATCCTCCAGGAAGAAATCGCGAAAATGCTAAGGGATGGTATCATCGAGCCTTCAGATTCGGATTTCACATCCCCTATGATTTTGGTGGAAGCACCCGGAAAAAAACCCAGGCCATGTATTGACTACCGCAAGTTAAATCAGGTTATTCGTACTGAATATTTTCCGCTTCCGAGTTTAGCCGAGCGTATTGAAACTGTTGCGAGGGCCAAAATCATAACCACAACGGACTTATGTAAAGGATTTTGGCAGATCCAAATGAGCGAGCGCGCTCAACGGTATGCCACCTTTACGACGAAATTTGGGTCTTATAAACCCCTCAGGATGCCTTTCGGCATCAAAAATGCACCATATGTTTGCAGCAAGCTTATGGAGGCATTACTGAAAGATTGCGCGGAGTTCGCCGTCCCATATATGGATGACATTGCAATCTTTAGCGACAACTGGGATGATCACTGCAAACATCTCAGAATCGTATTCCAAAAGTTACGTGAGGCCAATTTACGCGTGCAACCGGCAAAATGTAAGTTCGCTAGGAAATCGGTTACGTTCTTAGGATACGAGATTGGTAGTGGTCTGATGAGACCAAATGAAGCCAAAGTGCAAGTAATAAAGGAATATCCACGGCCTACGACAAAAAAGGAAATCCGGAAATTTATAGGTCTGATATCATATTATAAACGGTTCATCAGAAATTTCTCGGAGAAATCAGCGGCGCTCACTGATCTATTGAGGGGAACACATAGGCAAGGCAAAATCCGGTGGTCGGAAGAGTGCGAAAACTCGTTTATACAGCTTCGCGACGCACTGTGTCAGGGGGCAGTCACACATGCACCTGATTTTAGTAAGCCATTTTTACTGCAATGTGATGCGGCACTTAGGGGAGCAGCCATTGTGTTATCACAGTTAGATCAGGAAGGAAATGAAAATCCGATTCTTTTTCTCAGTAAAAAATTCTCAGACGGGGAATTAAAATGGAGCACCACGGAGAAAGAGTGTGCTGCTTTAATTTGGGGTTTAGGGAAGTTGCGTTACTACTTAGACGGTAATGTTTTGCTAAAGATAGAAACGGATCATAACCCGTTAGTCTGGTTACAACAGAATGCTGGGAATAATCCTAGATTGCTTAGGTGGTCTTTGGCGATTCAGCATTACAACATTATCATAAGCCATAGGAAAGGGATATTAAATGTAAATGCGGACATTCTCAGTAGGGTGTTTGAAAATGAGCGCCAGACAGTGTCCGAAGTTGCAGAGGGGCACACTGCACCCGGCAATGCCGATACGTGTGCGCCGAAAACACTGGAACACAGTGCAAAACAAATAGTGCAAGAAGAATGATGTATAAGTGAATGTGATGTTTGTTGTGTTGTGTCAAGACTGAGTAAACTTTTCCCAAGAAACCTACGAAAGAATAGTTTCCAGCAAATATCATGAACTTTTGTATTCATTTATATTCATTCTGGCAAGAAGAAAAACTTTGTAAAATCCTTCAAGAGAGAAATGTAAAAATTGTTTATTTGTTTCATTTTAAGTGTATCACTGTATGTGGTTTTAAATGTAAAACGGTAAATGTTGGTATTGTACTCGTACTAGTATTGTTTTTTTTGTTTTTGTGCATTTATCAATGTATAGGGTTTTGTAATTCAGTGTGTCAGTTGTGTGTATAGAACTGTATATGATTTTGAATGTTTTGATGTAATGTTTGTGGCTATATTGGTGATATTGTATGTGTCATTTTGGTAGTGAGTGTATTGTACAAAATTAATTTAATTTAAGAATTTGGTTGTAAAAGGGAAAGGAACATACTATGGTTATTAGAGGTTACCACACCAGGCTGAAAATTCGTAACAATGCATAAGAGGGACCGACCGTACGGCAAGATTTTTAATATTTCAAGTACAATGTACAATGTAGAGTAAAAATATGTCAATGGGGTAGGTTAGTAGGGCATTCTCTGTTTGTTCTTTATCTGTGTAATTAGCCAGGTCAGGCGCAGTTGTATATAATGTGAGCCGATCGGCCTAGGACTTTCACACTTGTGGAATTTTCCTTCTGTGTTGATTGCAACTGCGACGAAAATTCCCGGGGGGGTATAGAGGAGTTTGTGGCGTCATATCTGTCGCCAGTACAAACGTACTATAGTAGCCATTTGGACAGCCCTGGCGGAAGTGACGCGGGGCTGCACATAGGAATGCGGGTCGTGGGTGCAGGTTTGGAAACCCCGGCGGTCACTGCGGGTGACGCGCTTCCGTCAACCTGCCACAGGCTATATAAGCAGAATCCGACTTGAGAGCGGTCTTCTATTCTTGAGTCTTCAGAGGTGAGCGCGTCGGTAGGGCGTCGTGAGGGTTGTGCGCGGCGTTGCATGGTAATGCATAGGCTACCGAGGCGGGGAATCGAAGCCGGCGTGCTACGTCGTGACAGCAGGTGCGGCATACTCATATGTATGTTCGCGTAAGGTACTGGTGCATCACACCGGGGATGGTAATTAATTATCGGGCCAGCGGTGGTGGTAACCAGGGAAAGTTCCTTCTTGTAACGGTTAACTTCAATTGTAAATATTGTATATAGTGTTTTGGTGTTGGAGTATCTTTTTTCTATTAAATGCTAAATATTTACAAGCCGTTCACGTCTGTATTTATTTGCCCCGGCAAAGACGCCACATTACGAGTGTTACTTCGATGCTAAAATCAGAATAAGATTTGGGCCTCCAAAATCTCTTGTGACAAATGTTTCATTAGTTGACTGGTTAAAAGAATTGTCATTAGTATTTTGCAGTTCGTATTACACGGTGAAAGTCAAAGGTCCACATAACATACTACTACTTCAGCTTGACAAATATGCAGATGATTTGTCTTTGAAATGTAATATGTTTTTGAAAATACAAATCTTGAACTTGTAACTTACTTTCTTCCCTGGAAATATCGCCGCTATCAGTAACGAAGATGGCAAACTGTTTCCCTTTGACATTTCTGAAATGGAAAGGCGCAACCAGAAAAATAATTTCCAATTATGTTGACCGACTACTATTAGATACTCAGAAGAGATTTTTCTCAAGCGAAATACAGACGAAAGTCTATTTCACTTGCATTTTAGGAAAGTGAGAGTCATTCCAGCTTAGCAAAATTGCCAAAAATACTTATCACGCGATTACTCATAAACCATGCGTGATGGAAAAGTTCTTTAAACAATTTGAAATCGGTACAATAAAGACAGTAAGAATCACTATTTTTTTCTTTTAACGTAAAAAACTTACCTTTTGTTAACCAATGTAATCCTCAAGCATCAGTAAATTGCTTCACTCATCGAATTATTCACAATAATTATTACGTTTGTAAGTAGACAGCTATTTAAGTCATGTGATTGATGTATCGCGGCCTGTGCGTTGAAAGCGCACTTTCGCATCCTGCATTAAGACATCGCCGCATACTGCGACTACTCGCGTAATCCCGAGAAGCCGAAGTGCTCGACGATTATTCATTTCCTTAGAGGTGCCACAAAAGAAAGTTTCGACATACGCTTCGCTAGAGTGATACTAAAAGATTGGCACTAAAAAAACAAAACAAAACAAACAACAAAAAAAAACACCCTGCTTGGCACTCGTCAAATGCCGCATGTGTGGCGCCGCCATTAGAAAACTTTCTGTACTGCAGAAGATAAAAGCTGACGATGGTACTTACAGTAACGGTTCCTCAATGACTCGGACTCGATGGAAACAAACAGAGCTTGATGTATTGTAAACGAAAATCTTTCCAATGACGACTTGTCGGACCGGAAACTAACTTCAGCAACACGAGAGGTAGTCCGTTTGACAGTGCCGCCCTTCGTGCTCGCTCGCTGCCAGTCGCAGAGACAGACCTCGGCCCATTGTGCGCCGCGCCTCCCACTCGCCGCCGCCGCGTCGGCCGCCCCCGCGTGCAGCGCGGCGCGGCGACGAGAACTTGTTAACGAGGGGCGTGAATAATGCAGAGGTCTTGGCAGGGGCGCGAAGACGCGTGGCCGGCGGCGCTGAGAGGCCGGCGGCGCCGGGTGACGCGCGAGAGTGTCGCCCCCCACCTTCCGACCCCCTCAACCCAGCGCTTCCGCCCTTGGCTGCCCCTCGGCCGCCATCGGCGTCCCCGGGACACTGGGCGCCACGTCCCTGCCCTGCCCTGCGGTAGGCTCCGGGATGACCGGTTAGATCCAATATTGCTCATGGTGCGCACTTTCGTGGTTGCGATATTTTATCGGTGACGGAAGAGTACTCATAATAAACACTCTCTAATGCAACGTTCCGAATGGAAGCTGCGACCGTGACTCGAAGTTGAAGTAAAGGGGAAAACGGAAGAAATACAGGAATATGAAAGCGCCTGGTACTGAAAATTAATGTAATATTTGCACTTGGGGATACCATCTCATTCAATTTGAGTTTACGAGCCGCCACTGTTCAAAAGAGTCTCCCTCTACCTCTTCGGCAGCGATTCTTTCCACAACTCTTACGTTCGGAAGAGTGGATTGATCCGACGTATTAATTTTGTCCAGATTGTATTTCATTTTCGATCTGCTGATCTTGGTCTTACCTGCTTCTGTATAATATACCATCTCCTCTGTAGCATTACACTTCCTTTCTCATTTGTATAGTTTCTACCTATATCATCAGCATCGCTTACGCCATTGTGCAGTGCCTATCTTTTCATTCAGTGTTACCGAATGGAGTCAAACGTGTCACCCGGATAGCGCTGGCCAAAACACTAAAATGACACATAAACCACTAAAGAACGTGTTTTAATGTTCTATAATCTATGTATTTAACACAGGTTTTGGTACAGGAAAGAGTTTTCTACTCAACCGCATTTTAAGATTTTTTACTTTTTCGCACTAATTTTACTATAAACGAAATATAGAGAAAATCAAGTAATGCGGTAACGAAGATTATTCGGAAGAAAAATTCAAATTGTTGGTCCCTGATAACAAAAACGTGGGTAGTTATCTCATTTTCAAATTTGCACAATTTCAGAAATGCTCAAACATCTTCTCTCAAGGACGACGTAGTTTTAAAACGGAAATTGTTCAATGATACATTTGCATGTATCACCATATTCTAACCTTCTATAATACTCTCAAAATCATATTTCATAGTCCAACTATTAAGTGACTGAAAATTTGAGAAAAATGTGAAAAATATCTTTTAGGCGCAGCTGGGAAGAGGGTTGAGTGATACCGAATAGCTAACGAAGACTAAAGTAAGTTAAGACTAAAGTTAAGTAAAAAATACTTAGTTTTCATAATATCCTAAAATTAGTAGAATACACGCGTAACTGTTTATTAGTAGACGCTGGATTTGTATGTAATTACATATTCTTTGTCTTTCTCCTTACCATTCTAAAAATTGTAATCTTGGCGAATTGTCGCCGTCCTAACACAATATCAATTTTTTTCGTTACATATTTAGTACTACATTACATATTTTACACATTTTGCATATTTCACAAAATATTATTTTTATTCTATTATATTTTTAATTATATTACTTATTTTTATGAAAAGAAGTATTTTAAAACAAATCGCATATGTTCCAACATTATTACTGCGTGCTGCCTACTGGAGATATGAAGACGAGGTCCGATGTTCTTATAGTACAGCGCGCCTGCTTCAGTTATCTCAGTGGCGGGAAGCCCTTAATTTCCGAGAAAATTTGACTATCACTGGCGTGTAACACTTCTACGAGAATGCTACACGCTGAAATGATTGTTGCTGATCGTAGAATCGCCAGTTTGTACGATGGCTTCTATTGCATATAGGCTGGCTGCTAAACGACGGTACTGAATAACAATAGGTGAAAATTTTGCCACTGATGGGAAAGTCGTATGGTGCAAAGCTTGCATCAATTTGTGCCCTTCAAATGATTTTTAAAACGCTTGAATTATTTTAAAAATTTGTTTAGGCTTTTTTATAAATGTAACTTTGTATTTTGTAAATATGTTTTACAATTAGAGTATTTTAATTTTACATATTATATCGGATTTTACATATTTATTACATATTTTTACTGTTTTCAGTACATATTTTGACATTTCATACTATATATTTTTCCGGTCTCTATTTATTAGTATGCATTTTCAAGAACAAAATGTAGCTGATCTTGATTTGTTGGGCGAGATAGAATAGATCCGTCAAATGGAGTCGTCCTTTCGTCCTGGATTCTAAGATACCATTGCATCATGGCTTCGTTTAGTGCGAGTCAATGTCAATGAATACGAGGTTGTTGTGTTCGAGGCGAAGGTAGAGATATCTATTAGTTCGTAGATAGTGAAATCTAACAAGCGTTTGACAAATGTGTCTAATTACAAAGAAATGTCAGTGATTGTCATTACAAGTATGTGATGCATTTAGGTTTTTAATTTCAAGTGGATAGCAATATTTCCTGCTATGCACTACTACATACATGTACAGATCTTGGTTAAAATAACTCTTTTTTCATTAATTTTTTCAGATTTTTTAAATTTTTTATTTAATAGGTAATTAATGCATATTATAATTGCATAACGTGATAGTGTGTGTTTAGGAAAAGGGTCTTATAGTCATTACAATACTTTTCAGAAACACGCTTAATTCTGTATTCACAGTGAATACTGATTTTTCTTTTCCAGAATTTGTGACTTTAATTTAATTAGCACAGGAGAATAAGACGTACTCGACATGAAACAATTCCTTTGAGGTTTTCGAATTTGGATGCAGTCAATGTAGTACGTTTCTGATGTAACTTCTTCACTGTTCTTTCTTTTGAGACGTGTAATCGCAAGGGTTCAGCTAATATATATTTTTATTCAAACCCATAAAATATATTTTATTCATAAATACATGTTCTGTAAATATTGTTTTCTTCTACCGATGCTTTGGTATAAAATATGAGAATTTTTAAATATTAATTGAAATAATACATTTTTTAAAATGATACTAATTAAAAGCAATCATTTTCAAAATGCTTCTCGAATTCAATTTCTAAGCAAACTGAACATAATGTTTAAATTATTTAATATTAATGGTATTTTGATGACTGAAGAAAATTCTTTTTGTTTATTATAAGATTATTATCGTTGTTAGAAAAAATGTTTTAAATCAAATGTATTCTGTCCATCTTAAGACAAATTACGTATAGGAGAAGTAGAACCAATTTATGTTTTCCTATATACCTTTCTGTTGATATGAAAAATATTCAATATTTTGCGAAAAGCGTAATAAAATCAAACGTCGTAAAAATCAACTTAAAAATTCTCCTGAAGAAATTGCTCGTCAAATTGATCGTGAAGTCGAACTAACCCTCATATTTAGAGATACACCCTCTAACCTAGTTACTCTTATTTTATTCTCCCGGCCTGCCCACGTCTTTGTCACTTCCCACTTTCTAACCCACCTCCAACGTTATCGGTCCCTTGCTCGCACCATCTCTCCACTAACCCGTCTGTCTCGTCTGCCACCCACCTCCCTGCCCTCTCGCCGCTTCCGCCGACGCATCTTGCGCCCCTTGCGCTCCCCTGCTGCGCCATGTCGCCCCCTGCCCCCCCCCCGCCTCCTGCCACCCCATGCAGCGCCGCCTCGCCGCACCACAGCCAGTGCCCCAAACGACGGCGACGGCGACGGCGGCGGCGGTGGTGGACGCCACCCTTCATTATTCAGGGCTGGCGGATCCCGCGACGCGCTGTTTTATGTGTTTCGCGCGCCCCTCCGCCCCTCAACCCTTGCGCGCCGCCCGCGGGCCCATATGTCGCTCTCCGGAGCCCGGATTTCGCGCGGGCGGGCGGGCGGACGCTGCGCGCGCTGGGAGGCAGTTGTCTGCAACTTTAGGGCCGTTTGGTGGGACGTATGGGCAGGGTGGAACAAAAATTCTAGCGCTAGCTCACCCGTATTACACCTCTGCGGACAAGAGGTCTCGCCCGGCAGGCGGTCTGTCAGGTAGGCCGTTTTCAACGAGATTTCCTTGGTGAGATAGAAAACTTCCAGGACGCGAAAGGCTTCGGTGTCATTGCCTTTTTCACTAAAGTGAAAAAAAAATATACCTTTCCAAATGCCCGTCGATAATAACAACTTCCAGACTGTTGTCTCAAATATCAACGCCCAGCTTAGAATTGCCATAAAGAAAGACGTGTTTTTTATACGTTTTAATTGCTCCGCGTCTAAAGGTTACAAATAAGTTAATGGACATATTTTATTTTAATTAAATTTAAGATCCACTTTTACTGATTGTCTGATTGTTTATTATGTACCACGCAAATAAAAAATAAAATTAAGAAATTTAAATATTGGAATAATAAATTGTAATAAAAGTTTTTCAATGTTCTGTCTAAATTTCATTCTAAATAAAGAGGATAAACGCTCTCCCACGAAATAAAACTTCATTCATTTGGAAAATCTGCCAATTTGTAACGTTAGAAAAAATTATATTTTTTATTTTTTTAATTATTAAATTATTGGACAAAGGTTACGAGACCTGAAACAAAATGATTGCTGGAAGTCCATGCCGTCTATCAATTAAATAACTTTCTTAGATTTCTGAAAATTGAAGAGTGCAGGGGGAAATGGAAGAGGGTTTAATTTTCATTACAACTGAGCTGGGAGACAAAATGAATAGTTCAACTGTATTATATTTAAACTAGGGGTAACCTGTCAAAATGCCACGAAGGAATTAAACTCTTGCACTAATAACGAAAAACAAACAACAATATGTATATTTCTTAAAAACCAAATGCAGTGCCACTTGTTTTTCTTTCGTTTTAAGATTTTATTATACATTTTCCAGGTCAAAATGCTGTGAGAGACTCTCATTAAACAAAATTCTGGAGTGAGTAATGTGAAATTGACCACGTCTGAAGTAAGGTTCTTCTAAAAAGAGGCTAATAACTGTTCTTAATTTTGGGTTTTCTGATTAATCACTCTTTAAACAAAATCCCAGCACAGGATTTTTTTGCGTAAGTACGGATAAATGCAGTTCTTCCTCGAATGTCAAATTGAGCAGTACAATCGGAAAACAAGATAAGAGCATCGGAGCCCAAGCCTTCTTTAGCCAATCACTGAGGTAAACTTTTTCATTATCAGATCCAATAATGGTAAAACACGCCGAAGAGAACCATGCAACACATGAATACGCGATAATGCCGAGGGTAAAATTTCAGCCCCTTCATTGCATTATTCAATGCCCCTTAACTAGTTTTCGGCCAGAGATCAACATAAGCTTTTCGCATACTCAATATTAGCAAGTCCAATCGACTACCTATCTCGTTTTGTTCTATTACCAATCTGCCGATGACTCATGTTGTCATCTGGCATGAGTCATACGTGAACACCTTTGTTTCGGCGTTCTTTTGTTTCGTTGTGATTAAGGTGCCGTTGAAGTTGTTGAATGACTCTGCTCTATCTGACAACTCCCGATAGATTATATTTATGTTTGGTTCTGAATATAATTCCACGTATGGATATGTCGAGAACACGACCTTTATTCAAGAGATTCGTATCTTTCGGGGAATGGCATCCTTCCTGTCTTGTTATCCCTTTGCATTCCTATCGTGTTGAGAATACGGATCTTCTTCTGCATCATGTCAGCTTGTTCTTCGACGTGACAGTGTAGCCTCCTTAGATCTCGTTCTTTTTTTACTCGAAAATGGAAGGTTAGATTTCTAGAACTGTAGAATCGGAAATCGTGGGTTCATAAATACTTTATGTGTGTGCACAGTCCTACCTGAAGAATGTGGGAGTATTTGCATAACTATAGAAGATGGTGCTGAGTCATCATAGAGGCATATTAAACACATTTACGTTTCTCAGAACTCAGTAATCACTCCATGGAAATTTTTTCTTCCGGCGATAATGAACATGGACATGAATGATTGAGAATTGCTGTGAGTTGTTTGCTGATGAATTGACCATTTGATTAGAGCAACATCCAGTGTTTTATTGTAATTTTTTGTCAATTTGTCCTCAGAACAATTTTCAAATTAGTATTGTGGTAAAATTTGTTCACAATATGTTTTGCCAGTGCTTGCAAGGATGTAGGTCTTTAGAATTAGGAAAGCTTTTTCTAATTCATTCCTTTCGTAAATTAATTTTCATGTACACTACAGACTACACCCCAAACTAGCATTGCCACTCAGGAATTCTATCCTAAAGCCGTAAAAAAAGATAGCCTGAACATTAACACGCAGTAAGACTGCAGGGTTTCGTCATTTCACCGCTTAATTGCACCCGTACATTTCTCGAGAGTTGCTTCCAGTCGCCGCCGTCTTTTCCAGCCGCCCCAGGACAGGGCGCGTTTCACATTCCTGAAACCGAAAGCCCGAAGAGGCATCTGCGCATTACGGGGAACATTAACGCACTCGTGAAAGGTGTAAAAGATGGAGCCCGCAGCGTGAAAATAATTTCGAATCACTCTTGACAGCGGCCTTAAGTAAACCCACGTGCGCGACAGAAAACGTATTACATCCTACTTCTACTACTCCTACTCCTACTCGCGCGTCCTAATTGTATTAGCATAAATCCAAGAAGAATCCAGTCGGCACAAAAGACGCCTCCAGTTAACCTCGAGGCGGGAGGTGCGTGGCTGGAGCAAAAAGAAGCGGAGGACGAGAGGGAACCTCTCGTGACAGACGCACACGCTGCCTGCGCCATGCAGAAGAGGCGCGGAGAGTTGCTGGATGCGCGGAACGAAAGAGGAATGCTGGTGCGTGAAAAGAAGGGTTAGACGGGAAGAAGGAAGGAGAAATGTCAGTAAGCAGAGCCTGCTTCTGTCAGACTTCACTCATTTGAGAGGAAAATCACATGGAATGAATCCGCTTCAGGATACGTCTTACTGAAAAAAATTACAAGGAAACTATTCCTATTGAATATACTTTCGCCGTACTTTAGAGTTTTGTGTTCTTTTATAAACGAAAATATATTTGTTTCTTTGCTTTGAGAATATTGTTATTTTTCATTTCGATACATCGCTTTGATGGTATAACTACAATTTACCGTCCACCACTGCATCAATGAAGCGAAAGATAAGTGTTAATGTAGGGAAATATTTCAATCACATTAACTAATTACTATTCCGTTTACTATATACGCTCTTTAATATTATGTTTAGTGTAACAAGAAGTAAAGTAACTTTAAATTTTGTTTATTTTGTAAGTGTTAATTAGGAAAAATAGGACTATAAATGGTCGATTAGTTCCCTTAAAGACATTTGTATAATCTCATTAGGCAAGATTGCGCTATCTAGTTCATGATGTTTAAATAATCTGTTGGTCGATTTATCGTTATCTCGCCTTATTTCATATCAAAGCAAAAATTTGTAGGATAAAGACAATAATTTTATCTTCGAATTGCAACGAATTTATAGAAAATACAGCCGTGAAACTTTTAGCTTCAAGAAATTCCATCCTAAAACTCATATACCTATTGTAATTTCATGTTATATTTGTTTCGTCGTTATAATATTTTTGATAGACACGTTAAAAATTAACCAACAGGTTTTTGTTCAGCATTGTCACAAGAAAGCAATGATTTATTAAAACATATATACATAATCAACTTTAAAAAAGCATATAACTAAACGTCATTCTCAAAAACCATAAAGCCCAAATATATGTGTGAAATACTGGAATAAAATACTGACAGCCAATAATCAATTAAAACAAATACCACTTGTTCTCATGCTCACAAATGTGGTAAGTTGTAGTTTCTTATGATACACGATATGTGTGTAAATCTCGATTAAAGAATAACTCGTTTGACAAATGAAAATATACATACTAGCAAAACATACTTCTCCTTGCTATAGGAACTTGCCGCTGGAATTCAAATGGCGAATTTACCATCAAATACATACGTCGACTAAAGTGGCGATAAAATCTTTGCATTATTCAACGGAGCTTCATGCCTTTCATGTAACAGCTCCACTCAGCACCTCACGTCATCTCTCTTCTTGGCGAAGTCACAACTTACACGTCCCGCAGTACCGCCCAAGTAGTCGCCGGCGCAGTTGAATCGATGAAGCTCCCCCCATAATTCTCCAAAGCCTAACATTTGCATCCTTAAACCGCAGTTTTCCACCCCCCTGCAGTCTCTGGGAGGCATCCTTAAAGTATTCCTACTTCTTGAATTGTCTTATTAGATTTTTTTTTTGTTTCTTGGGTACCTCCTTCTAATCGATTACATGTTTTGCTTACATGCTATTCGTCCCTTATGTTTTGACTTATTTGCGTATGTTACGACGTCTTTAATCACGAATCCTTTATTCTGCTTTTAATTCTCAACATCCTCCCTCTTTAGGATACTCTTCTCTTCAGTATTGTTGCTGCCGTCTGTGCAACTATCACTGCTCTTACAGCTTTGTCATCGATCACTGCGTGCCGCACTCGCTTTCTGCCTCCTCAAGGCCGCACTTTCCTGCCCCGATTTTGTCCTCTCCGCTGGTAGTCTTTTCTACAGCTACCGCGCCTCCACTAAAATCTCCTCCCTCATCACCACTATCTTCCCTTAGCGTGTTATCACTTCTTTTTTAAATGCTCTCATTCTCTTTGAACCATTCGTACTGTACTTAAGTATCATTCGCCCCCAACATCGAATCCCCAACATCGTGAGATTCCCCTATTTGGGATGATGGTATGTTTCATTGTCAGTCCAGGCCTTCTGCCTATTCCTTCTTAGTAGATTGTTTTATTCTAGTATGCGATTGAAGAGATGTCATTGCTCTATTGATATATTTTAACGTTTCGGAGACGAAACAGCAAGATTTTTAAATATGGCTTTTGCTTGTTTGATTGCAACGTTAAAACTAGAGGCACTACAACAGCACAAACTTTATTGCAGTATTGCAAACGATTACGAAATATGATAATATTGTAATTTCAACCCTACTAACACTTCCTCTAAAATTGGAAAAAAACTCCAAACCAGTTCAAATGACGCTCCTGTGGTGTATATCTCCATTTATTTCGATTGACAGGAATAGTATTAATTTCTTATTTCTACAAATTAATTGAATATCTGAATGAAATTCTGAATTTAACTGTTATAGTATTTGCATCACATTATACAGAAAAGTAAGGATAAGTTCATACAAGCTTACCGTGATTACATCGAAGTGAGCTTCCAATTTTTGAATACCGTAGTCAGTTATAAATTTTTTTTTTAAAAGAAGATGAAGAAGATAGTTTTAAATGAAATCTATTACCTTTCTTTAATGTCTTCTTTCTATGTCCTTTCAAAAGAATATTATCTACATTATCACGTGTATATGTTCCAATCATTTTAATACACGCGCAACACAATGAAACAACCTAATTGTTTTTTGCACTGCCCATTACAAATATTTTCTAGCATTTACATAATATAGAATGAAATATAATAATGAAATTTAACATTTGGGCTTCGTCTCACTGTGAGCAGGGTGTGAAATATATTGTGTAATTATAGGGAACTACGGTGTCACTGCGCAATGTTCGTCTTATAAACCATCACTTGTTTTACACGTTATTCATCTGTAAACACCATATTCTTCGAAAGTACATTATAGTTAACTGGACCATCTTATTTTACATAGAGACAGTGTAACATTAAGATTAAATAAATAATGCCTACTTATCGTTCCATGGCGACAACAGTCAGTGAGAGTTATAAGAAGTTCAATCGGGCATATCGCTGCATTGTCATTTTGCGAAAAAACAGTCGTCAAACAAAAGCGCGGAACATTTGAACTTGCATTTTGAATTTTTTGCAATTTTCAAAAATGTAGCGTCAGCCGAAAAGTGGGACCAACACCGCTTTCTTTACACTTTTCTACATAGGAGGCTTGTTTCATGTAAAAATACATAGCGAAAACAAAATTTCGAAACATTGAACATGACCGTCTTTCAAGATGTTTTTGATGACCAGATTTCATTAATGAAAAAATTATCAACCTTCTTATTGTAGGAAGACGTCGAAAATTTTGAACTTTTGCAATTTTCGAAATTTCCATTTTACGCTATTACTTCAACGCTATTTTGCTTTATTCGAGAAAAAATTGGAACTAGTTTTGAGCAAATTTATGTAATGTTGAAGCTTCATGTTAAAAATCAACATATGAATTTAAAATTCAAGGAACCAGACAATACTCAGAATTATCGAGAAATATCAATTTTGGTGAAAAACCTATTCATGCTAGCGTTATTTACATACATATGTTTTGCTTTAATCCTTTTTTTCGGAATCATGGCCCCACCGAACGTAAATTATGACTTCACTGTGTATTAGAGAAAGCAATTTACAACATAAAGGAACAAAATGTATCTGCATTTTCGTTACCAGGCCCGTCAAAAAGTTTTTCAGTCGCAATGTCACCTATTTCCTCACAAAACGTTTGTCTACTCTGCGTAAGCAATAGGCGAGGAAATACAAATTCTTTTACTGGAAGAAGTCAAAAGCTGTTTACATTATTTAGTCATTTGACCATCGTGATAGTCCGTAACAGCTACCTGCACATACTGTTCTGCCATCAAAATAACCCTCATTACCGCCCTCACATCCGGCACAGTCGTCTGAATCAGCCCCGCTGGTATCGTCACTCCCATCACCCCTCCCCCCCACCGCCCCATTCCGTCCGCTTCCGGATGGGCCTCTCGGCCGGGCGCGGCCCGAGGCTTCTTCTCCCCGGGGCTAAGGAGCGCGGCGTCTAATGCGCAGCCATTTGCGCAGAAAGGAGCGCCGATTGCCGGGCGCTTAGGGGTGGCCAGGGCGCGAGGCGAGCCGGGGCAAACGAGCGCCCGCTGCGGGGCTTATCGGCGCTCGGCCTCGCGCCCGCCCTCGCCGTCAGGTGGCGCGGATCCCAGCCCCCCCCCCCCACCCTTCGGCGCCCGCACGCGGTGGGCGGCTGCGACAGGCCGCGGGCGCGCACGCCAAAAGGAATATCCCTCGAAGAAAGGCGCAGATTGCAAGGCAGCCAAACAAACAAATAATACTAATTCATGCAACTCAGGAAAACATATTATTAAAGTAAACAATTCACGTGTTTTTGATGTGTTTCAGATTTTAGCGAAATTGTAATTTTACAGTTTATGTTTCAGCTACCGTTTAGTTGAAAATTACTGCATACAAAGCAATGGTTACCAAAAACACTGACTTAATTTATATATAACGTCTATGTGACGACATGTTCTTGTCTGAAATTACATTAGCAGAATATATGAATGGCAATCTACACTCGCTCATTTATTTCCTATGTCATACATTCTGAATCCCCAAAACGCTCGAAGCGAAATGGAATGACATACTAAATTATTTTGGGATTGTCGCCTATTCAACCAGCAACACAAATGAGAAAAAACAATGCGAATTTTGAGAAGCGTTTAAAAAGCTGTAAAATTAAAGAAGTCTTTAATCAAGAATTTAAAAATTAATTTTATGCAAGTTTTAGTTTAGTCCGTTACATTTTAACTTACTTGTCTTGGAAACTCTATTAATGAAGTATGTTGGTGAGATAAGTATTATATAATTCTGAAACGGAACTGCAGGGAGCAAAACGTTTGGCTTGTAAACAAAGAGTGTATAACCGGAAGTATCTGCCTGCATCAAAACTTTCCCTCTAAAAAGTTGTCTTCCGCACACTGGGCGCCGACTCCTCCGCCTTCTCTCCTTCTGATTTTGCCCCATTGAACGCGCTTGCTTGCTCTCTACCTGCCTCTCGCTGAGGACTCTGACGCAGGTCACGCCGGAGGCGTTTCTGCCCCAAGAGCCGTCGACCGACGCACCGCCCAGGAGGCCTACTGCTCCACCTTACGGCGCCCCATTGTCTTGGCCATCTGTAATGGGTTCGCGTAGCTTGTGAACGTGATATCCTGTGAACAGCCTGCCTTAAATAGAGCTGGGCGCAAAATCGCTCAACGGGACTCGCTTCAGAATAATCATAGAAAATGAATCAATTTTTCTATTCGAAATACTATATCGATTATTCAACATTCAACATTCAAAATTCAAGATTCAAAATAATTTTCTAGTGGATTTAATGTATTACACCTATTTCTACGCTTCACATGAAAGTTACTAAGACTTTATAAAGTTGGAATACTAATTCAGAACAAATCTCAGCAGGCATAATAATATTAAGACTATCTTTGGTACATGCATTTTGGTTTTATATTACTTTTTAAAAGTCAAGTTTCGTAGATAGATGGCGCTCATCAGTACGTTGCACATAATACCCCTAGTAGCTATTATTCAAAGATTGTTTGGTTCATTTAACAAGTATGCAATGTTATTAAAATTCATTCATGTCATTTAAAATATATGATATTCATTGGAACTGTGTCTGAAATGAACTTTATGCAATAATTTTTTTAAGAGATTTTTTGCAGAAATTTTTAAATTTGTTAATCGAGATCTACGGTTTAAAAATTTCTTCTCACTTTCATAAATTATAAATTATTTGGATTGCAAACATAACTGACATTGTAGATTTTCTTTCTTTGGGAAGGTTCAATAAGCGAAGTATTCAAACGCGTTTTTGCTGAAAGCTGTTAAATCATTCACTAATCACACCATTACAAATTTTACCCCAACACCGAGAGAATAGACCATTGTTTCGACTGTCGTATCTCATTACAAATAACGATTTCCTTTTGGAAATGTATCAGAAAGCAATATCCCTTTGCGCGGACTGTACCACAATCTCTGTTTAATATTCAAGGTTCGGAGAAGCTGTATGATACGCCCTGCAAGCCGGAGTACATTTAAAGGGTTTGATTAAAAAAAGCCCGCGCGCGCCGGACATTGAAAAAAAGGCGTAATTTGTGTATCGGAGTTGGGGCCAGGGCGGCGCGGCGAGTTGACCCGGTGCGGCGCCGGGGTCTTTCGCCCAGAGCGGGGGCGAAGGCGGCGGCCGCGCGGGTGACGGGGGGCGCGTGGGGGCGGCGAGAAACAATGGAGGGCCGGCGGCGGTACAGGCTCGGGCGCAGCGTCGCTGTACCGCCGTCGGCCGACCGCGAACAATGCCTGTGAATAATGACCGCGAGATTCCGATCGGTTGCCTCCGCGGCCGCCGGGCGGCGCGCGCGTCGCGTCCGGGGCGCCCAATTAATTAGAACAATGATAACATTCCGACCACCGCCGCCGCCCCCGCCACGCCGCTCGCGCCCATTTTTCGGACCCCCCCTCCAGGGGTTGGGTGCGGGCGCGGGTGGGGCGCTGGTCGGAGTCCGGCACGCCCCCGCCCTCGGCACCCCACATGCTCTCCCCGCCGCGCCCCCGCGAGTGCGCGCGCGCATGCACGCGTGACTGCCGCTCCGCCTGAATTCCTCTCTGAGCGGAAAATTATGGTCCGCTGCTCGAGGGCAGCAAGGGGCGTGCAATGGTGTATTTTGCATTTTTCGGATGTTTTGCTGCCCGTCCACCTATTCTCGTCAAATGATTTGTTGAGAGGGCGTACTTCGTGGATTCCGTCCCCGCTGTCAAATTGAGTAATGCTCCCTGCAAATGCGCTGAATGAAGTTTTGTAAGTTCTTTTATTTATTTGATTTTTTTATACATCCAGCAAATACAGGTCTGGTGTGTAAAGATTGCAGTAGACATCTGAATTCCACTCGTGTACTGCAGGTTTCAATGGCGATCTTTCTCTCTCTTTTGAGACTTCTATGGGTGCTCTGCTGAGATCACAAAAGACGAATATGCTTTTCAGGAAATTTATCTGAAAAGGAAAATTTCATGTGAATGTAAATTCAGATTGAGAAGTAGATTCTTTTGCCTTTATTTTATAAAAAATGCTCAAGGAAATTTTGCTTCAAAATAAATTGTGTTTCTGGTTTAATGAATAACTTCCACACAAATTCAAGTGAAAGTTGTAAAGAAGACCCCGTACAGAGTGATTAACTCATTATACTAACCTTCTATAGATAAGGTCGTATATGACCCAAGGAAAGTTTGTTTGTGAAAATCTGCCTCCCCCTCCCTCTCAGGATCATGTGATCCTAGAAATACTTTCTTTCATTTTGTCTTTACCAGTTTAAAAAAATCGAAATGTGTACTCGTACTCGTTCCCCTTGAAGTTGAAACTGTCCTCCGGAGTAACAAGACCACAAGCGAGAAGCGGCCCACCTCAGATGCGGGTCTCGAACGCCATGGACGGGTCTGCGTGGGGGCGGGGCGGCAGGTAGCGCGTGGCCTTGCGCGGGCCCACCCGCACGTGCTTCTTGTCGCCGACGATGTACCGCAGGCGCTCGTGCAGGTGGTGCAGCTTCACGTCGCTCTCCTTCCGCTCGAGGGCGTACTGGTGCGCACGAAGCAGACGCGTTGCGAGGCGTGCAGTGAAAATATTTCCTCTTTACCTCTTCTAACCCGCGATTGGTTGATCGATTAGTGATTCCGGGCGCGTCAACAGCTAAAGTCATTAGTCCCGTAAGGGCAGTGAATGTTTTTTATCGCGGGAGGTGGCGGTGATCTTCCCCCGCTGGATGGTAAGTTCCGGCGCCGACCTATCTGACGGCAAGCAGGGTTTTCCCCAACCTGGTATCTCCTACCAGCGGGGCACCGCCGGGACAAACTAAGCCTCCGACCGGTTTTCCGGAATATGTGGTACAGTAGTGCATGTAAGTGTGTGTGTTGTACGTAAGGGATTAGAATAGGACAAGGGAGGGGAAGGAAACATCGTGCGCGGTACGTGGCCCGTTTGTTGGGGTACTGCTTCAGCATTCGCCTGTTACTGAACGGAGAAACCACGGAAGACGACGAAGGACTGGCCACAATAAAAGTAACACCTAACTATTAGCGCTGCCGGCTAAAAGACAAAGTGTGGAGGAAACCTTACCTTACGCGTGGAGGGCCGGTAGGGCCCGGCCGCCCAGTCGTTGAGGGAGTTGAGATCGGGCGCGCTGTGCAGCGGGGACAGCGTCTCGCGCCCTCGCCCTCGCCCTCGTCCGCGCGCCCGCCCGCGCCCTCGCCCACGTGCCCCGCACGTGCCGCCCGAGCAGCCCGCGCGCGCCTCGTCGCTGTCGCTGTCGTCGTCCAGGGTGCTGGGCTGCTTGGTCAGCCAGCCCTTCGTCTTGTGGGTGATACGACGCACCACGCGGGGGTTCACCTCCCAGCGCACGCGCCACGCCTGGCGGCACCACTCCGTCTGCACCACTGCGCCAGCACAGTGGGTACAGACGGAAACGATAAATCATATACATCGTGTTATACTAGTTACTTACGTAATCGGTACAGTAAATGAGTGTTTGGCGTACGAATGAAATGTTCACGGACGAGGCAACGATAGGAGCAGAAATTTTGAAATGAGTACGCCAAAGACAATTTGGTACGAGTTGCGAACACTACTTTTTAGTACGAATTCATGGAAACTTACAAGAATATGCTCTTGGGACTATTCACAATAAAGGAAGCGGCAGCCATGTTGATTCATATTTACTTGGCTGTGCAGCGGGGCGTGCCGATGTCATTACGCCCTGAGGAAGGTCGCAGAATGGCGACCGAAACGTCGGCACCTTCGCCATGGACGCCGCGTCACCCGGACAGCCGAGTAAATACTGACTCCGGCCGCGGAAGCCTACGCTCTCATGTTGATTCATGTTTTTCCAGTGTTTTGTTTGCTTTGCAGCAGTGATTTATTTTGTATGGCCATGATATATTTTCGGTACGCGTACGGCAAAGTCTATTTTGCCGTCGCGTACTGTGAAGTAACGCGTTCCAGTCAATAAAAAGCGAATGTAAGAACTAGTTTTTATTCGTGAGTGTTGAAATGGGATGAATTTTGAACCCAAATCGGCGGTCACTGCAAAATGGGATAAAATGTAAAACCCAGTTTTGCTAACCGTTTTCGAACTATTCGGTTCTTTTCAGCAAGACGAAGAAGCCTTGGAACGGACTGAATGAAGTCTGTGAATAATTGATGAGGCCCATGGTAACCCTAGCAAAACTCAAAATTTTCTGAGTGGTATTTGGGAACCATTGGCCAGGCATTTGAGTAAGATCCTCTTTGGCAAACACAAGCAAACATATTCTTTGGCTCACGCCATTGTCATCTTTTGCTATACTGTCTCGGCTTCAATTCGACTCATCAGCTTGGGAGGTGTTGAGATCAGCAACATGGCTGACCGCTGACAGTAGTGGGGAGATTCTTGAAACCTTAGGATCAAACTTTGTATTCCACGAAGCATGCGCCTTTGCCATTTGGCTCATGCCTTTTGGCTTGTGGCTGCAAGATATGACCCCTCGGTTCGAAATATCTTTCATTTTTATATTTTTGAGGTTAGGTTAAAAACCTGATGAAATGAAGTAAAACGGACATCTGATTCGAATTTAGCGAGAGCTAAAATATATAGAAAACGTGTATGAGAGCCAGACACAAACAAAAATTGTATGTGTGTGGAAGGGCTGTATTATAATGCTGTTTACTGTTGGGTCCGCCGTTGGATTACCCCCCCCCCCCTCCCATTGATTTTCTCCGAGTATTCACCAGTAACTTTACACGCCATATTTAATTAAATAAACGAATGTGTGTTTCTGTAAATTGTCTAGGAAGTTCTAATCGAGCAATTCACCATAAACGTATTTAAGATAAACAGCAATAAAAATATTGAATATATATATATATATATATATATATATATATATATATATAGTATTAATGAGATTATATTTAAAAATCAACATGATGAAACTGCTTCGTGCCAAGTGATAAAAGTAAGTTTTGTGGACGTAATGTGTTTGTCAGATCCATTCACCATAGAAACGTGGCACAACCTGAATAAAGTTATTCTCATTTAAATTTTGGAATAATTGCGAAACTTGTGGCTGAGCAAACGTTAAAAAAATCCACACGATAAATTGTATAAACTCAAATCAGTTAAAAAGGGGAAAATGTCGATGGATAGAAATGTCCTGGCATGATACGGAAAAAAACGATTGGTCGCACTTCATACAAAACGATTGTAAATATTCGGAGACTATTTTACAGATACACATGTACGAGTTCCGTATCATGATGAAATTTACCCGATATTTCAGGTGAATACAAATTTTTAGATCCTGGTTTTATACCAGTGGGTGTGACAATTACTTTTTTCCGGAAGTAAGTACTTAAAACATATAATCAACAAGTAAATTTTTATTTGAAAATATTGAGTAATTAGTATTTATGATACTAGTTTATTGTTAGTTAATTTGAATATTGTTCTGAAACAGTAAACATGTTTTGAAAAGAACTTTGTAATTATTTTTCTTGAATTATCAATATACTTGATGGCACTAACTCCTGAAATGACTAGGAGAACATTTTATGAGTTGTGAAAAACCCCTACACTTCATACGTGTTTTAACTGTTCTGGATTTCTGAGGCCCAATAAAAAAATCATGTTTTAATTTTGGGCGTTTATCCAAAATACTATTCCGCAAGATCATGTATTAGTTTTGACAACTGATATCTAAAAATAATGAATCTTAGGTAAAACTTACAACAAGCAATGCAATAATACGCTCCCAACATGGCAATTTCCTTGTAGGACAAGGTGGTTGAAGCCAACATCACGTTCACGTAGAGTACGCTCCCGATCAGCAAACTCACGACGTACATGGCGGCCAGGCACAAGTAGAGGGTGAAGGCGACGAACGGAAATGGACATGGCTCCAGTGGGCCCTGGAACGGAAGTAATTCCAACACATTGCATTCCAGTCGTCCGGCTGTATCAGTAAGCATAATTCGACTTTCGCTGCCTTGATTGAAGTGCTTTATTTCAAACACTTTTTATTGGTTTCCTGATACCTAATCAAAGTTAGGTCGAGTTATTACACAGATTTTGTGCAACGAAGGAAACTTCACCGTTTTTTGAAAATTAAAGTATTTTATCAATTGTAACGTATTAGCCAGCGTGCCTCGTGGCATCTATTTGGGGAGCTTGGTAAGGGATTAGTAAGAGGAAACTCCTCGCCACAGGAAGGAGAGAAGGGGTTTCCATAAAAGCAAGAACGCGGAAACGGGAGACACAAGGCTTTGGGGTCTTCCGGTCTTAAGACACAGAGCTCAAACCCTCATGCCTAGCAATAGAGCGCGGTGGGGGCGGCGTGACGTAGTAGGTCACGTGAGACTCGACTATATAACGGAGTGCACAGAGCCAGTGGGTGGGTTCTAGAGACAGTGGGAGAACCTCGTGCAGTTGCACAAAACTTGGCGCTAAGACGGTGCTGCGGCGGGCAGGGCTCGCGAGGCAAGTCACGTGTTGACGAGCCTGTGGAGGACTTTGTGTCTTTGGGTGACTGCAGTCACGTGGGAGCGATGCTGTGTGCGTGCTCCGAGGTGAGGAGTGGTTGAGTGCCACGATTCACGCCGATTCTCAATCAGGTAAGATCGCTCCTGCGATCGAGGCAAACCATCAGTTGGTACGCCAGTATGGACTTAGTGTCCCAGTGTGACATCCGGTCACGGAAGCTTGGCCTTGTGCGCGCTTCAAAAGTAGGAGTGGCGAATGCCACAATCGAAACTGATCATCAATCGGGTTTGGATCGCTCCCGCGATCAGGGGTCAGTAGGTCTATCAGAGCTAAGGTGTAAGAAGGAAATTCATTGTAAATATTTGTTGTGTTTTCTTTGTAAATAAATATTTGTTATATGAAAGCTCTGTGTCTGTGTTCGCTGTGTGTATCCATGACGTCACACAATAATGTATTTATGAACAAGGATAAAAAACGAAGTGTAGCTAACCGACCAGTTCTTTGAGTACTTTTTAAAACTTAATTTATATTAACAATGATTTTTGATTTGTTTGATGAGTATCAACTCCTCACGTGAAAACGCGACTGTGCATTTTGAATGCGATATAGATGCCCATTCTAAATGTTGAAATAAGCTAGTATTCGTCGCGAAATTCTTACCTTAACGCTGCTGAGCGCGCAGTGTTGTTAAGCAGAACAATATGGGGTGAGAGCGATAAGAATGTGTGATTAAAATGCAATGAAACGACTTATCATACTTCTTAAAGCGGGTGTCGAAAGAATATAAATTCCATTGCAATATTTTCGAAGTTTCACAGTTCGAAACTTTTAAATTTATTTAATAATTGATATAATCAATAAATGGTATTTAAAAATAATTTACACTATAAAATGAAATGTAAGCAAGTCACCCATCGATATTTTTCTTGGCATTCTTACCAGAACTACTACAAACAATTATTGACAATATTAGAACATTATTATTGACTATTATTAAAACAACAACGTTGAGAATATATGATCTATAATGTAACGAAATAAAGGACCTTATTTGGATGTGAGTTATCAAAACTGTAACGGAGGTTAAGAGAGGAACGTCTAGAGACGAGATACGCAAAGGAGATAAAAAAGTAATATTCTATCAGAGTACGCCCTTCCATTCTTCGATCATGAGAGGGCACAAGCGGATCAAACTGTGATCCATTCCGCCCTGTACGTACCGTAAGGACCCACGTGAGGAATCCGCTGGCCATGGTAACGGCGAGCGCCGGCTCCATCAGCCACGAGGTGGAAGCCGCCACCCGCAGCAACCACAACATTTCGACTGCAAACCGTCACCAGGGCCAAGTCACCAAGTGATTTGGTAAACAACGCTGGAACGTAAACTGAAACTTTTTGTACTACTGAGGGACAATATCGCTATTTATTGGACATTGGAATTACTCAAGTCCACACAGAGCTGAAAAGTAGACCGATTTTAAGGAATGGTTATGGAACGTAGAAAATAATTATTAATTCATAATCATTTCCTACTTTCCATAACAATTATTATATATTGAATATTACTGAAAAATATATAAATGTGCTTGACAATGTGTATTAAATTTTAATGCTTCCGATTGTCAATGTTGCTTCCATTATTCCAAGAATATTTTTTGGTCGTGGTTGGCCTCAATATTTTACTAAGTGAAGAATATAAATAAAGTTAATGTTTCTTCTTCTGTTTAAAGTTTTCTATTAGCTAGATAGGTTAGTAGACTAATATCTTAACTCTAATAAAATTATCAACATGGTAAACATCAGAAATTGACCTTCAATATGACATAAAATACATAGAAAGGTTTTGTGTTACATAGCAATTGTCGAACATATGTACACAGTATTTATCTAAGAAAGTTGTCTTTCTGTTCGTAAGTATTTATAAAATTTAGTCTACAAAATAAACGTGTTTAATGGCAAGGCTGAAAAATCGTATAGTGCAATGCAGTTTCGTAGTTAAGGATGAAGCGGGGATACGTTGAGAAACTACTGTAATAAACATTTCGTGGTATCGTGATAATTTTTTATTTTTCGACACTTTTCACCTCAAAATACTTAGAACACTACAGATTTCATTAATAATGACTAACGGAAAAGGAGATCAGCGTTCAGAGAAGAAGTTAATAGAGTCTATTATAAAAGAATTGGGTACTTAAATTCTGTTTTCATTGTTCGTTCAATTGCGTCAAAAGGAGTCGAGAGTCGAGGGCATGTGAGTTACCAAAAATACTATATATTTAGAATCAAACTATCATGTTACAAATATTGAATTATAAATGTAAATATTGAAATGTATGACATTGAATTTGTTTTGAATAGTGTGGAAATAATTATCTACATTTATGTATTTTATTAAATTCGTTCATCAATTATTACCAAACTTTTAAGTTCATGAATTGGAATAATAATTCGTTGCGATGCAATATATTTTAATACCGCCCTTCCCATATTGTGACTGGTAATGTAAAGTTCTTGTAAAAAGTGACATAGTATGAATTAACGTTTTCTTACCAGGCTCACTGGGAAGCACAATATCGAATGCCATAGGCACAGTATCCCACACATTTCTCCAGAACGTAATCTGGTAACAAAAGCAGATCTGCAAAAAGAAGTGCATAAAGGAACTTGCCTTTCATGTTGATGGTATGTGTCCCCAAAACTCTTCAAATTGAATAGAGCGAACGAATCTTGACTAAGATGATCTTTTTGGAATGAAAACTAGTTGTGCAACAAATAGCACATATTTTCTCGCATCATTTATTACTTT
Source organism: Gryllus longicercus (assembly GCA_038098605.1). Lineage (NCBI taxonomy): Eukaryota > Metazoa > Arthropoda > Insecta > Orthoptera > Gryllidae > Gryllus > Gryllus longicercus. The sequence goes on from JAZDUA010000154.1 coordinate 1,877,824, forward strand.
TGCACATTTCGATAATTGGAAGAGTTTCACAAGAGGAGACCTGTGCCGTTTTTGAGCGCACTTTCCTCTATTCGTTGAACACATTTAAAGAAAACAATTGGAGCCCTTTTTGAGAATTTGTTTTGTAAATTGCATTAGCTTCGAGCAGATGTTACACAAAACTACGCACTTTTTCAAAAAATTGTACATGACCTTTTTTAAAGATCTGATTTTTTTAGTACAGAATTAATTTAAAAAAAAGAATCTGCAACATTGTACTTTTCAAATTGTTTTGCAATTTCCAAAAATTCAGAGGTTTTGCCGAAAATGTTACCAGCAACAATTTTTACGGTTATTTGATAAATATGAGGAGGAAATTTAAAGAAAACATTTGATGCCGTTTTTTGGAAAATAATTGTTTAAAAATTGCCTATATTTTTCGTAATATTACGCAAAGACTACTTCCATTTTCAAAAAATTGTACATGACCTTATTTTAAGATATCTTTAAACAACAGATTTAATTAAAAAATATTCAATATCAATTGGAAATTTACTGTCTATATTTCTATCTTCAATACTGTTGTAGAAAGACGCCGAAAAATATTTGACTTCGCAATTTTGGAAAGTTTAGAGCAAATCAGATCTGCGCCGTTTAATTAAAAAAATTAAAAAATGTGAGCCATTTTTAATAAAAGTTTGAAAATATTGTTCAAGCTTTATGTAAAGTACACTCAAAAATCAAAATATTCGTTTCAAACTTGCGGGGCCTCGAAATTGTCCAGATCGTTCGGGGAATATAATTTTTAAAGAAAATCATCAGAACAGTTCTGGCGATAGAGAACGCAGAGGGACGGACGGACGTTCGGACGAATGAACGGAGACTCTCGAATGGACGAACGCACGAATGGACAGGCAGACATTTGGCCGCTAACCATGACGCCGATAAAAAACTTTGAAATCTTTGCAATTTTCGAAATATCAGGAATTTTAACGAAAACGTGGCCCACGCGACTTTTTAAAGATGTTTTATGGTATCCGAGGACAAAATGAAATGATGGAAATGATTTCAAATTGTTTTAAATTTCTGATCTTAATTACATTATTTGAAGATACAATATTTTCTATCAGATCCAATTCCAGGTCTAGAAATTAAGTTAATTTCACCAATATCGTCAAAAGATCATATAAAATCTGCCATAAAATGGACGCTTGCAGAAGCTCAAAATATTTTATTATTCAAGCCAGAGCTTCATCAATATTCTTCGTCTTCTTTAGACTAAATCTCATCACATTTCTTTCAAATGAAAATACATTCAACTCAATCATTTCCATCACATTAGGCATCGTTTGAGAAAATTGCGAGTTTTAATGAGGCTTCATCTAATGTTTGGCGCAAAATCAAAATATCAACTTCAAACTTGCAGGGCTTTAAGTCCGTTCAAATCTATGGGGCAATATCAATTTTGGAGAAAATTTCTGAACGACAACACGCAAAAGGACATCTCGCCAACAGTCGATTTTTCGGTATCAAGGGCTTACAAAACTTAAATTCTATCTACACAACGCGATAGAGAAAGTATTTCACTAGGTATAGGAACAAGATGTATCCATTGTTTCGTTACCAGTGTCAATAATTGTTTTTCCTGTCGAAAATTTGCCGTTTTTGAGCAAATTATTACATTTTCTCTTCTTTTAAAGTAAGGCGATTAAAATATTCACCGACTAACCAAATAAAGAGGAGAGTCACTAGAATGAATCGCCCCGTGTGTGACATCTATTATATCTTGCACATAGAGCTCGAACATTTGTGAGGGAATGAAGCGAACCTTGGGACCCACCTTAGGGTAGTTGATTCAATCTAGTGAATCATCCAGGAACGGATCAGTTCTAAGTTGCAAAATACTTTCTTTTTCATATTATTTAAAACGCATTTAATAAATAATATTATTTTCGTTCTAAGTCTTTTTTCTTATCAAAAATTCAAACGAATTATCCAGATATGTTTCTTAATAAAAAATGTGTTATTTCAACATGATTGCGTAGACTGTGAAACATTAAGTGATTAAGAAACACTGCGAGACACTATAATTCGTTCTAATGGGTCAAGCTATGCAACGCCTCCTAAAAAATTTCGAAGTATTTAAGTGAAATGTCAATTTTATTTGGAGGGAAACGAAGTGTTTTAAAGAGTAAATCTGTCACTTCCCTAACACACAGAAACATTTCCTGTGACACTACCACATTGTGATCTCACCACATCTTTGCTTCTTATTTCGATTCACCCGAATGAATTTTTAACTATATTTCTTTCAAAACACATTGACATAACGTTTTTATGATGTGAAATAAAATAAGGAATAGATTTCAAATATGAATTCCAATTCGAAAACTGTATAAAACAGTAGATTTTAACACACCGTGCGCGAACGCGATTTCTCATGTTTGTTTTCCGTGTGCAAAACTGCTAATTTTTTCAGTGTGCGAAACATCGCGAAGTGTATGCAAAACATCGCGACGCGTGTGCGAAACATCTGTAACGATTTGCAACTGTCTTTTGTCTTGACATCTTTGATTATTATTTACAAATAATAGTTTTACGACACTGTCTGGAATTCATTTACTTTTGTGCAACTACGGTATTTCTAGTTTTTCGATATTTCATTTATATTTCTTTACTTTATTGCGTTTCGCTCAGGCACGTTAAAAAATAGTATACGTAACACGGGCGTGAGGTGATTCCATCGCTTGTGTCTTTGTCGACCTAACTACTCTCGGACAACGAAATCGATTCGTGCGTGAATCAATTGTTTCGCGCCCTTGTTACGTAAACTATTATTTTCAAATGCTGTGAAACTTACTATGTGCCAGCAAATAATAAAGCATAGTCCGAGCTTCGTAGGTAAGCACAGCCAGAACCTGGTTCCCATTGTGAGTTCGCGAAGTGCCAACCGGGAGGGTGCCGTCGCACGGCGCCCGCCGCTTCCTGCCGGGGCATTGTTACGGCGCACTGGGAGAAACACCGCCTCGCTGCCTGGCATTCACAATTAACAATTCCGCAAAATATAATGTGTTACTGTATTAAAATCATTCTCAAATTTTGTCTGCACTTTGATGTTATCAAACTTCCATTTTCATCGCATATCAGCACAATTTTCAGGGACATTGACAGTATCTCTAAACGTAGGTAATTCGAGAATACCCGTTTCGTAATGTGCTCCACCTGTCACGACTATCTTCTTTCGTTCCTCGAGCGACCTCTCTGAATCAACAACCGAAGTTTCCTTGACGACTCGAATGGTTCATGTATACACAACGAGTCACTAAAGTACATTCCCTCGAACCTGAACATTCCACAATAACAATAATACAAATGTGTAATCCTGTGAAAGAAGAATATTCGATTTTCAAGAAAATATTCTTAAAAAAACAGCAATGGATTATGATTGAGAAAATTAGAATCGAAAATACAAATAATCTCATATAATCAAATATAACATTTCAAATTGATTCTGTATTCGAAAAAAAATGTAGGTCTCTGATAATATGATTCTTATCATAATATATATTTTTCATTATCTTGAAATTAAAATATCAATTAAACGTAATGAAATTTAGAACTTGCAATTTTATTTATATTTTTTCAAAATGGAGTTCATTTTAAATTTAATACACGCAAGACGATAGTATTATGATAATATTCTTAGTTTTATTTGCAATGTATTTAATATGTAATACCACGTCCATGCTAGCATATTACTAATGACATCGTTATATTATTCAACATCCCTGCGTTAAGGATAGAATTGTTGAAAATAATGTAGAGATGGGTACCAAAATGAATTCACCGAGAAATATTCAGTGTGAAACGCCTTTGGTATATTAATTTTGACCCTTTTGAATCATACTCGCCCAAACTCGAAACGGAAACGGAGTCCTTGAAAAGAAAGGAAACTTGTTAAGGCGACGATCGAAGAAAACGTGGATGTTATGATTAATTGGTCTTCCCTACAGTCTGGCCTTCCTCTCAACCGAGTCTCCAGTCGAGGGCAGGATCGCGGGTCGACGGCAGGCAGGGGAGGCGGCTAAGTACGACAAATGGAGTTTTCAGGGCGGCTCGGCGACGGCTGGTGTTTAGCGCAGATTTACCGCCGCATTAACCGCAGACAGCCACGCAACGACGGGCGCGGGCGCGGGCCCTGGGCACGCGGCGCCTGTGGTGCGCCTCCAATTGCTTCCGCGCCGCACCGCTCCCGCCTCACCCGCCCCCGCCGCCGGGGCTGCTCCAGGCACCCATCCAGTCGCGCTTACTCAGAGCTGCTCCCGCTGCCACGGCCACCCTACAGATGCCTCCTGCCTCGGTCCTCCACCCCGGCAAAGACGGCTCAGGGCGGCAGTTGATGTCACTGCACTGCCTCTGACTGGGAGGTCCCAGGGCGCGAGTCCCGACGGTGGCAGCATTTTCGACACTAGCTTGTCAGCTAGGTCGGATTCAGGCGCTGTCTGGAGGAGAATTCTAGTGACCGGCTGCTCTCATCGGTAGTTTTCCGTGGTTTCTCCGATTAACACCAGGCGAATGCCGGAGCAGTACCCTCACAAACAGGCCACAGACCGCGCGCAATCTTTCCTTCCTCTTCATTGTCCTATCCTCGTCTCTAACTTACACGTGTCGTGAGACCAGTTGAGGGCTTAGAGCTTGTCCCGGCTGAGGCAGTAGGTGCCACGCTGGTGAGAGATACATGGCTGGGGAAAATACCCACATGCCGACGTAGATCGGCACCTGATCTCACCATCTCCCTCAATAGAAACATGCGCTACCTTTACGAGACTAATGATATTAGCAGTGGAAGCTGCCGGAATCGCTAACAAATTACTCAATAAAATTCTAGACCATCTGTTCCACGTGGAGTGCTGCTGCCCGCGTCTTAATGCAATCCCTCGCTTCCGCCTGCCTCACATTTTCCATTTCTCCAGAGCAGATACTTCTCCATCTTTTATCTATCATTTCTGTCTTGTCAGTTTCCTCGTCGATTTCCGATTCTAACGCCCCCGCGTCTGCTACGTAATTCCCTTCCACCATTTCATCCAGTCTCTTCACCTGTCACTTCTTCCGAATTTTATACCACCTCTTAGGCATCTGCTGGGGCTGCATCTCCACTCTGCTGTCTCTGGTTGTTTCATGTCGTGCATCACTCATTTTTTGACTACACTACTGATCCTACTGATGCACTAACCTTCCAATTCTATCCCGTTACCTTTTGTCATGCCATTGACTAATTTCTCTGCCAATAAACTTTTTATGAAGTGAACTTTCGTGATATATTAATAGCTGAAGCGCTTTTTCGCTCTCAATAGCGCGGATGTTCAAACACAATCATTTCAATCTTGGGTTACATCCCAATTTTTCTTTTTTGCTTTATTCGTATGATCTCAGTGACGATATTCAAAATATTCATTTCCAATGATATTTTTAAGTGAGATCCTCATAGCATCCGCCCTCTTTTTGTTATTTCTGATCTGTTTTCGAGCCACTTAATAACGTTAATCTAGAGTAAACTGCCGTCAACGCACTTTCAAATCATGCCATATTGCCAACGAAAAACCTTTATTGTTCCATACCCTTCTTATATTGTCATCTTCAATTCTTTCGATCATGGGCTCCAATCGCTGTGCGAGGGTAATCAACAAGGGGTAGGTACACGGTTCCGACCTGTCTCGACAGAGCGGCAAGCGCCACCTTGTGAAGTTTATTGTAGAACAGGGGAGTCAAGTGGAAGGTAACGCTGTCAGAGATGTTGGGTGGATGGGGGAAGCTAAAGTTGTTGAAGGGAAGATGAAATAAGCAAGGAAGTGGCAGAGGCAGTACGCGGGGTGTCTTCGATTAAGGAATACGAGGGGGAAATTCAGGAGTACACGGGAGAATGCGTCGTGGAGTGAGAACTATGTACAGAATGTCACTGCGAGGGCATGAGGGCGTGCTAAACACTGCGAATGCTGAGTCTGCAGTTTCATAGAGAACGAAATATTCAACATTAGACGGAATTTAATTATTGCTGCCTTAAATATTGTCCATTAATTTTGGTTGTAATGTATTTTTTGTTAATTATATTACAATGCGGACAACTTATCGGCCGTCGAAAACGTGTAGAAATGGTGAGGCAAATTGAAGGTTGCCGAGATCATTACCTGGAAGAGACGGATAAACCGACCAACAATACCATCTTACTCTTCCATAGGTGATATCTAAAAGACCACTTTTGAGAAGTGTTCGAGCAGCAATTTGAAAATGAAAAATTCTATATTGTTGTCAGAAATTCCATTCGCAGCGACATTATTTTTAACAACAGTGAAGATCTGGCAATAATGCATTAAATGAGTGATGTGTCTCTGCATAAAAAGTAGCTCAATTTAGAATATCAACTTGGAATATTAGTGTGCCATTCCGCCCAACCAATCAATGTACATTTCTCCTTTGAGTTGCGCACAGCTCACGTTAATTTGCCTTCGTCCTGCGTTCACTTGCCTGAGCTGTTAGGTGCTCCACGCGAGAGGCACGCAATGCACGCGTGGGGGTGGGTTTGTGCACGCGCGTGTGTGTGACGTGTGGGTGTGTGTGCGCGCGCGCAATAGCGGTAGCGGGGTGGGGGAACATCCCGTGCGGCGGCGGGGGCATTCCGCCCGAGGCGTCGGTTGTGGGTGGCGTCTGCGGCGAGGGCGCGTGGAGGGGCGGAGGGGCGGAGGGGCGTCGGTGCGCCGCCGAGAGCGTCTTGCGGCGTCGGCGTCGAGAGGGACAGACCGCTCTTCCCCTCCGACGCTTCGCGTTACCATGGCGATTAATAAAGCGGCCATCCATAATTGAGGTATCGGCGGAGGAGCCTCGCTCACCGCCTTCCGCGATCGCGCTGGCGCTGCCGTCGCCACCGCCTCCTCTCCACTGGCTCTCTCCACTCAGTTGTGGATCCTCTGCGAAAACAAAAGGAGTCGACTTTCGAATATTAAAAAAAGCTAAAGAAATTAAACTGTAAACTGTCGTTAAAGAAATTTCACTGTAAAAATTAATAGTGATAATAAAAAAAATATTTTGAGAAACTTGGTTTCGCACAGGTGAAAACCAATCATAAAATATGATTTACAGTATTCTATAATTATTACGCAACTATTCTAGAACGTGTAGTTCTTAAAATGGCATTAATGGAGAAAAATTGAACAAACTATAAAACATAACCAAAGAAAATAACTTTCGAATCTAAGTATTTGCGTAATGATGGAATAAATTAAATGTCTTATAGATTATACGGCGGATTTATTGGGTGAATATTCAAGCGTGCGTTAAAGCAGAGAGACAAACGTGCCATTGTACATCCCTTGCATATTTAACAGCTCAACATCCGCGTTACTTCGAAATCTCGACTTCTGCTACATTTGCAGTGGTGCCACAGCAATCACTCATTTCTTTTTCTTACCGCCATTAATTCACAATCATTTCTTCTCTGCCAAGAAATTGTTTTTCCGTTTTTTTACTTTACAATTACTTCAGTTATTGGTTCATCAACTGTACTCTTCAACATTCAACCCAAAATCTTGCGCCAATATTTACGTGACCTTAACCCGTTTCTCACGAACATCTCCGAGTCTCTGAATACCTCCATGTAAATGTCAAAACACTTCTTGTGCCACATTAAAAATGAAGAAATTAGAGAAAAATTAAGTATTGTAAGTGTAAATGAAATTATTAAACAGTGTAGAGTAAAGTGGAAAAACATGTATCAAGAATGTCTGAAGATAGAATATTTGGAATGGCCCCAATCAGTTTACACTACAATTCCATTTGAAATTGTGATAGGAGAAAACATGCTCCTCATACAACAATACGAATTCTATTATTTTAACCCCGTAAGGTCTATAACAATCTTGTGGGCGTTTCAAAATAACAGATCCATCAAAATATAATAGCTTACTTCATTATAAACACAGTAGGCATAAAAAAGCATCACCTTCACTGATATAACATCGTAATGATTCACATTCATCGATTTAAAAACATTTTCATCTCTTTAAGGAAATTATTTCTACCGGCAGCTTCTCCAGAGTTACCTCCTCCACCATCGTAGGAGATAGTCCTACAAACACGTCCACCTTGTTCAGAGAGCTGCAGTTGCTGTGGGTTTTCACTTAGATCAGTCAAATAGCCGATATCGCTGCCACCAACGGCACTATCCGCGTACATCTTAATGCCCACACCGCCACCGACATCACCAGTGTGGCTTCAATCATCGTTCCACCTCTGTGGAGTATAGGAAACTAATTATGATAAATACGATGCCTAGCACTGATTTCAGAAAGAGAACATTATGTAACAACGTAGGTAATATCGAATTTGAAGTATCGGTATTTTTAATATCGATTTGTATTTATTTATTAAATTAAAACAGAATCTTAAACAAAGTCCTTCCAAGATATTAATACAATTATTTTAATTAAACTACGAACGAGTATTTAAAGGCAAAATATATTTATCAATAGCAATATTTTTAAGTGGAAGGAAAGAAGCACATTCTATACTCCTCAGTATTCCTACGTACCAAGCCATATGCAGTATAAAGTATTAAATATTGCGATTTAACTGGCGGTAAAAATATATATTAATTATTATATACTACTTTCGAAACACTGTTACAGTTTTACTATCCATACTACGATTATTTAATTCATCAGAAATGGTATAATTATCAATATTGCATAAATGGGAAGTACTAAAACGTGTGCTGGAAACTTCGCAACGATCTACTTCTCTCGAGCCAGGGTCACCGCCACCGCCATGTAATCGCCCCGCCCGCGCCCCCGCCCCCGCCACCGCGCTCGACGTGCCCTGCGGAAGCCCCCGCGGCGCCGCCGTCCGTCGCCGGCGCTCCCCTCGGCAGGGGGCCGCTCCCGCCCCGCTCCCCGCCCCCCAGCCCCCCTCCAGCCCCCGGCCCCGCCCCCGCCCCCGCGCAGCAAGGGTCGGCCAGGCGATGCCTGCGGCGTTTACGTGGCCGTTAAGGCCCCCATTGTCGCACTTAAACAGCGCTGGACGCGCTACTCGGATTAAATTTAACTACTCGCACGACACTGAGCTTTGATTTCAGTGCTATTTCCGAAATGAAAATGTCCTTGGGTGCGTGTTTGGGAGAGGAATAAAGTTGGAGGAAAACACATGTCATCAAACAATAATTAAATCTTGTAGCTTAAATAAAGTTAAAAAAGAATACATTTCTCTGGCTATCCAGAGAATGATTTAACCACATTAAACACTGGAAAAATAATGATTGCAGATTTCTGGTAGAATCTAAAACACCTGTATTTCACGGTTGAAATAATTTACGAACTGCGATTCTTAAGATAGAAAATATGAAGAGCACCAACTAATCAAAAAAACATTATCACTTCTTACGAAATGCAATACTAAGTGTTTTATATTTTTTTCCTTTCCACTACCCTACACAGCTGATGGTTCTGGAGTTAACTGTATCTTTTCGGACGACTCAGATTAAGTAAGGGGCTTACGTTCTTATTAGAGAAATAAAGTAGGTAGATGTAATTAAAGAAAATCCGTCTCATTGGTACATATTATTTTGGAAATACTTAATGTAAGATTCTGGGTAAAATATGCTTTAAAATTTTATTAATGTTAAATGTATTAGTTTTATTAATCACTCTTTCATGTTGTGATGGATTAAAATTCGATTGTTACTGTTTAATTATTTTATACTTTCAGATCAGCACATAAGCATGCGTTCGGATAAACAACCCGTGTGATGGTCCGTGATGTTAAAAACCTTTGTCATCGCCACATGGCGTTGGGAGGGGTGTTCCACTCTGACAAAATTTAAAAAATTGCACGACACCTTCTTTAATTCCACAGCGATTCCAAAAATTGAAATGGTATAGCATACATTTGAGTTGCAGAAAAAAGTAAAGGTGGCTGATGAAACAAAACATTCAAAACAATAGCAGCATTTAATAATAAATTTATACAAGCTTTTGGAATATATATATATATATATATATATATATATATATATATATATATATATATATATATATATATATATATATATATATATATATATAATGTCAATAGAGGTTAGAAAAATGAAAGTCCTTCGGATTTTTATTTATTCTGTGCGAATCGAGTACTTGTACACTTGAAGTACTACGTGGTAATTTTATGATGTTGACGGTAACTACTCATTACCAGTAAAAATTTCACTAGTACTATAGACATTCTGACACTATGTTAAAAATTATAGTATTGAATCTAAAATGAGATATGACGTAGGCACGAAATAAATCGAATAATTTAAAAAACGAACAGTAGGAATAAAAAAAGGGGAGTTACAGAATGACAAAGTTTGATAATTTTCAGTCTTGTACGAAAATACGTAAAGTTGTATGACATACATTTAATACACTAAAGTTAGTTCCTCTGACAATGTGCAACATAGCCAAAATTATATTTTAAGTTAATCTAGAGTTGATGAGAATAAAATATTTCCTTTTTGCTTCTTTTCTTGTAATAAACGTCTTTGAAATTTGAATAAGTATTGGCTACGAAATTAAATTCGCTGATACGATCCCAGTTCGCATTCTAAACGTGTACGGCTCGGATTTCATTTGGCGATATGTACAACATTGAGTGGGAATTTCGCGGAAATTGTCGATATTCAAATGAAATTGCTTAGTAAATATTCATGTTTTGTTTATTGAACGGAATACACGTCTTCCTAAAGGGGGAATGATGTATGGTAAGGGACGTGAATGTGAGGTAAAAACCAATATTCAAAGTAGTTACAAAGTTTTTCGACAATGTATTCTTCAATGGTGTCTTTTTGATAAATGTTAACAATTTCTAGGACATGAAGAGATGTAGAAAATAATAACTTTTTGCTACTGTATTGAAGTAAATCAAACGTTCTCTTATTTATTTCGGAATTCAGAATACTTTAACCGTCTCGTATGGGGCATGCTATTGAAGTGAATCAAAACACTCTTTATAATATTTACGATTTTATAATATTTACTATTTCATAATATTTAGTACTTTGTAATATTTAAGGGCATTGTAAGGGCATTACTCTCACTCATTTACTTATTTTGCCCGGAATTGGTCGTGCTATTTTAGCAACTCAGAATTCTACCCAATAACATTTACATTTACAATATTTTTAATTTAATTGAGTGACTAACTCTGGTTTTTACTTAATCTCTGGGCGTCAGCATACTTACGATTTCTCAGGGTACTGTTCTTTTATTTGTGGTCCTGAAGATACCGCTCATACGAGTGTTTGGGTGGTAAATAATTTAATTATCACTAGGAAATATTTGTTACTACTGTTACTGATAAATTAAACAACTTGCCATTTTTGTTTATGAATTTCCGGCGACATTAAGTGTCGGCTGTCACAATTAATTTATTCAATTTATAAATATTTTTGGTGATAAAAAATATTGCATTATATTTCTCTAATTGTTAACTTTGATGGACATTGAATGTCTACAAGCAAAACAAACATAACAATTCTTTCTCAATCTTAATATTACTTATATCTAAACATAACTTCGCCTTGCTATTTATATTATTCGTTAATGTCTTTCTGCCACTTATTACCTAAACTTCCCTTTTGAAGTTCTACAGCAATCTTGGCGTTGTCAGTGAAGTCAGCGACTGTTCCATATTTCCATCTGGAGCTCTTGTTACGTCTACACTGATTTTAACTTAAATCATATCTACTCTTATTTGCGACCTAATTATCTCGCGCATATTACGGTCTCTTCTTCAATAAATTGCATTTAAATGACTTCCCCATTCTCCTTTCCACATGGACCACATGTCCATTTTCTATCCCATTTTCTAGGCCGCTTTGTGAGAAAATGTTTTTTTATTATTTGTATTACAGGAAAAATACCATATTTTACAGGAAAAATACAAAATGCACTGATGTACAGTATCTTTGTACGTTAGTATTAGAGCATTTTTCAGAATAATTTTTACAAACTTCTAGGGCGCTTAGAGGAGACTAAAATTATCACGTGTGGTGGAAAATTTCATATAATGAAAGTATAATATAACGAAGTTACATTTGTCTTCAATTAGAATGAAGTTATCATGCATTAGGGTTTGTCAGGGGGAAAAATGCCTTTGAGTCAGAACATCACAGGCCAAACACAAGTGCATGCTGAGTTCCGTAGCAGTAAGGGACGAATCTCGCGTGTGAAGGTTCGTAATATTAAATTTCTCAGCAGATATATTGGCAAAAGTGATAATCTGCCATCTCCTGCATTCTCTACACATTTGGAACATTTACTCTGCAATTCTGTGTATGGTGCACATCGTAATACTATTATTGTAAACCTCTACCGACTGTTAATTTGCAAATGAATACTCATTAGAAAACATGACATCAATGTTTCAAATAATTTTTTTGTATAGTATAGCTTTAACAAAAAATATTACTATTCTTCTCTCTTATTTGTTGTCGAAACGCATTGTTTGCAAACGGCGTGTTTAATTGGTATCAGCGAACGTCGGGATGTAGGCGTTTACGCCGATGGAGGATACACTTAGGCGGTCGGATTGCGTTCGCGATGAGTCAAGCGATATGTTCTGGGCGTGGAAAACATATTGTCTCTTTCTTCCAATGAAAACTCTTAGATTAAGATGGAATTTTTATTTGGTTATTCATTGATTTATTCCTTCACTTTACTTTGCTTCTGATCCAATGTAGAATTAAGTGGAACATTTCGAGTGTACAAGAACCAAATGTACCGTACAATATAATGCTAAGCGCTTGATGCAGCTGTTTGATTATCAATGATCATTCGTACTGCTACATGTAACTTTCGGTCTGTAAATTCATGAGAATATTCAGCCAATTGTTTTTGTTCAGAAGTTCGCTATCTAATCTGCTTTTGTTATTAACCAGTTACTAGATTTCATGGCCTTCAAAAGTGTCTTCCGAAAACTGGTGTATGGAACTCACGTACAATAATATTCAGGAATGTGTTATTGTTTGGATTACAAATTTACATAGAATCAACTTCTTCCGAAAGTGATATGATAAACATACGAGTATATGATGTAAACGCGATTACATTGGCTCCCCTAGTCCATGCTGTTGATAGAAATGGGGAAGATGGCGCGACTTCAACCGTCCCTTTTTGTTAAGTGGAAGGCAAACTTTTGAAATGTAAAACAGAAACCCATAATTGTGAAGCAGTTGGTTTCAAGTAATTAAGAATAAGGATTTTATAATAAATATCAATTACTTATATACGTTCCTATATATCACTATTACGTTTTGTGTACAGTATATATGAACAGTATTATAAAGCTAGAATATTTATAAGGAAATGTAATTTAATATAAAATAAATCTTTAACGTATTCCTGGGCATCGGTAAATCCATGATCTTCATTCAAACATGAGACGAGAATAATTTCCACCAGCGACTCGGCATTCCTACTGACCTGGTTTCGCACTCGACCACTCGCGCCCAAGTACTCCCATATTTTGGGGCGGTCGCAACCTGTAGGAGAAGCCACAATGGCCGGCGGAGGGGTGCCACCCACGCGGCCAACAAAAGGCCGAAGGGGGGGGGGGGGCTGCGGACAGGCGGGCGAGTGCCTCGGTTAGTTACAAGGCGATCGCAGCGCGGCGCGGGCAAAGCGGGAGGCTGATGAAGCTGCCCCCGCCCTACACCGCCCCGCCACGCGCAGGCTAGGCGCGGACGCTGTAAGCCAATTACTCGGAGCTTTACTGCGGCCCGACGTTCATTTCTTTATTCTCCGCGTGCGGCGCCCCCACTCCCCGCTTGCGCCCGCCAACAGCGTCGCGCTCTCTTTCGCGCCCGCCGCATCCGCCTCCGCCGCCCCCGTCGCCACCGCAGCCGCTGGGGGCACAGCTCTGATGCCCCCGACCGCTATCGCCGCCGACACGAACATCGCCGTCATTGTGCCTCTGCTGTAGCCGTCTCCCATCGCCATTTACATATCCGCTTTAGTCGTCGCTTCCTTCGCCTCTCCTCTCCGCCCACGCCATCCCCGCTGCCGTCTTCTTTTGTCAGAGTCCAGCGGGCCGCGCGGGCTTGCGAAATGTTTATGGGTGTATTTCTTTAATTGGCTTATTTAAACAGAACAAGAGGAGTACGATTCCCCCATTGTATTCATATTTCGAATTTATTTTCTTTTAAACCGACGCGATTTTCTCTTTCCCTGCAGTAATTTCTGAAACGACGGGTTGGAGCTTGTTTTGCCTCATGCCACTGCACGCACGCTTCCTACGTCCTGACTTCCAGTATTGCATTCTTTCTTGCTACCTTTTCTGAGCTTTCCGAACCGGCCTTATTGTCTGTTCTGACTTCGATCACTCTGATGTCTTAACCTCTCAGTTGCTGTACTGATGTGTTTGGAATATTCTCGAATATCATCCTTATAAATATTACGTATTTTTTCTCTTTTCATGACGTTTATTTCACAGGTTTCTTTATCCTTGTTTTCGGGACATAAACGTGTTTTTGTTTTCTTAAACGTTTAACATTCCTCATACTGTTGTATTGTTTTTACAGTGTAACTAGGCTGACGTCCTCCCCCGCAGTTTTCGAGTTTTATTGAATTTTCATGTGTGTAAAATGTACAGTATTAATGTACAGTGTCAAAACTTAAATGTCAAAACTTAAATGTAACTGTAATAGCATATAGATACACAAGAAATTAAAATGTTTGATAACACAATTGTGTAATGAAAAATAATTACAAATAAATTCTCTTTCCATTCCACGAAATTATTATCATTTTCTTCTAACCGTTGACATCGAAAGTTCACCTGAAGGGATTGGGTTTTGCTCAGAGGATAAAAAACTCGTCACATCCCGGAAGATAACTGCAGAAACATGTGTTCTTGAGGAATTCGAATGCAATAATAACATTAATAATAGTAACTAATTATTAATAATAATATTGTTGATAATAATGACAACAGTTGCTGTGGTATATTTACTTATTTTTCTTCGTATTTATCGAAGTAAATTATTACTTTCACTTATATGTACTCTAAAGAGTGTCTCAAAAGAAATGACATAAACTTCTGGGGAATGTAGAGGGATCTATTTGCCAATGAACACGTGAGAAATTTCAAAAACGAAGTTACACATAGATCAAGTACCCCTGATCTTCAGACAACTTTTAAAAAAGGCATTCGGCAGATATCGTTCTGAGACCGTCAAGATGTCGTGAACCTGCCGAACATGTGTGCTTGCTGGGTTGCCTAATAATCAGGAGCAAATGCCCCCTGTGGTACACTATTATATGTTCCACTATGAGTTCATTGGTAAAAAGTATTATTTTTACCCCACTATAAGTTCTGGAAGTGCTATTTGTTATATTTGGGCGATTTGTTACATTTCAAACTTTGAATCGTTGACTTTGTTCCAAATCGGTTTCTTACGAGAAAGCCATTGAGTGATTTAAGTCTGTAGTGCGATTTAATTTCAGCCGACATCACGGTATCAAGGCAATTAGAACTAGTAATCGCCAGAAGATGATGCTCAGTGCAGATTCGATAATCATACGGTACTGATTAAAAAGTGGTACTTTCAATATATTGTACTTTTCTTTTATTTACTTATTTTTGGTTGATAGGTAGTGTCATATTTTCACTTTTTATGTTCACAACTCATAATATCAATAAAGCTTGATTCGCTTTATTCTATTCTTTCAGAATCGTAAGTTTTTTAGTTCTCATTCTTTCCAGGTTTTGAATTACTTTGTTTCCAAATTCTTTGATTTCCGTCATAAATTTTAATCTTACAGTTATGTATTTGTGTAATTATTATAAACTCTTTGATCGTTCAGTTCTTCCTTATCTCATTTTTTTAATTATTCCACTGAATATGTTGTTGTCAATTCTAGCCTCTAAAAGGCTATTCGTTGTTGCTAGCCTCTTCATTACTTCAGAATTATTTTTTCATCAATTTGACCTGTTTTATTAGCCTTTTAATTATTTGCTTGCTGGTCCTATTTCAACTTCCTTAATCCTTTATTTTTCACATTTTTACCCTGTTCCAAAGAGGTAGATGCACAGTTTTTATCGCTTTCACTCATTAAAAAAATTTCACTTTTCTATATTCAGAAATTTCTGGCCATCAATGCGCTCCATCCTATCAGTTCACCTTCTTAAATTTCAGTCCCCACCACCTCATCTTGTTTCCCCTCGTCATTCCTGTCGTCGCCACCCCGCCCTGCTCTGCGCGTCCCTCGCCAAGGGGCGGTGAGTCCCCCGCCTTCGTTGCCTGGAATTTCCGCGGCAATTATATTTGCAGGCACGTCGTGGTTCTTATTTCTGCGCGCCCACTCGCAGGAATATCAATTCACGTGGTTGGGCCGCGTCGCGTCGGGTCGGCTGAACATATACTGCGAAACCGCCCCCGTGCTCCCCCCCTTCCACAATATGGCGCGAGAAGCAGCGGACGCGCGGAATGCCCTTCGGGCCATTTTTAGCACGGACATGTTTCTGGTAAAAAAGCGAGGGACCGACGAAAGAAAAAAAAGTCATTTATTCGTATAGTCACGTAACGCGATAATTTCTTCCACGATGCAAGCACAATTATCTCCCGGAAAGGAAAAAGATCTCTCAATTAGATAAGGTCTTTGGAGTTCTTAGGAAGAGTTGTGCGCTCCCTCGTAAGAAGAAACTTGTTTCCTCTTTGAAATAACAGATTCTACGGAAACGCGAGGAGAGCAAACGAGCTAAAATGCCGAAGATCATAAGCCTCTAAGACAAACCAGAACCGCATCGGCGACGAGGGCGAAAATGGTGCCGCTTGCGGCGAACAATTCAATTAACAGGCGCTGAGGGTGCGACGTGCGGCGCGGGGCGGCGGAGGTGGAGCTGGGGGAAGCGTCGAAGTAGCAGACGGGAAACAAACAGGGGGAACACAGGTGGAAGAAATAGAATGTAGAGGGAGTTGAGGTGGAGTAACAAAGTTTCAAAATGCTTCATATTGAGCCGGAGATAATGATAGGTTATGGACAAAGGTGAGCATGGATGATGGGAAGGGTAACAAGTTGAAAAGATGGACGAGAACCAGGTTGAAAATCATGAAGAAAACAGTGAAAATGAAGTAAAAGGGACGGAAACAACGAAGGCGACAGGTCGTCGAGAATGGAGATATTGAAGATAAACTAGTTGATGAGTGGGAGGTCTGATACATGAAAGGGTTGTCGATTTTCTAGGCAGTGTGTCGGGGACAACGAGGGAGAATGCTGAGAGTTATGTGAAAAAAATCATGTTTCATTGTTGGGAGTTCGGTAAGAGCTAATTTAAATGATCATGTGTAGTGTGTATAAAATAGTAAATCAAAGTTCAATAAGTTTCTTTGGCGGTACACAAATTCAGGAGTGAACCTGTGTTACACAAAGATTCGTTCATCATTATGTTATGGAGTTAGATGTGAGAGGCAATGGTAAAACATTGAACAAGTATAAATCATTCTTTTTATCATACATTATTGATACACAATCGCACAATCAATGGATATCTGTTAAACACGATTCTCACAAATTCACCAAAAGAACTAAAAATAAATAGTCTGTGAATCAATTCCAAAAGAGGATCTAATACAGAAATGTATTATGAACAATAAATTAAAACACTTTCAAATCGATTTTGAATATTTCGATGGAAGACGAGAAGGATATAACACACACGATGTACTCAAACTGGAAGAAAAGACAAGCCAACGTCCTTGTAGGCTGGAAGCATCAAGCCACAAAGATGGCACAGCGGTTATGGCTAGGGTTTCAGAGAACGCGTATTTAACCTCCCTCCACCGCATCGCGCACTTCATTTCTTCTCGCAGGGAGCTGTCCCCCTCCTGCCCCCAACCTGTGCACGCCCACGAGTCAGACGGGCGCCCGCGCAACCGCCCCTCGCCCCCGCCCCGCTCCGCAGGGAGCTCCCTCTTGTTATTAATTTCTATGTAAATTACCCGCCCACACCTCAGCGTATACGTAATTTGTGTTAATTTATTAACTTGTTTAAAAATGTACCTTAGTTTTCATTTCCAGGCTTACGGTGCAAATGCGGCTTTGTGTAAAGTAATTTCGAGCATTCAGAGAAAAAGGCATCAGGGGAATTTTAAGTTTTAAGATATTCTTCATCTGGGTTGGTGACTCGAGTCTTGGAAGTGGTCTTTTGGAGACTTAGACGGAGACATAGGTCGAGAGACTACTTAGCACAATCTGTTTTGTTCACGCTATGCATTCTGAAAGGTCTTAAGCATTGAAACTTGCAGGAATATAAAACAAAAAGATACACACTTTGAGATGGAAAAGAAAAAAATTCCAATACCTTTTGCGTCAAACAGCGGAGCATCATGATGAGTAATGAGCATATGAGTGAGTTTATATTCATATAACAGGGGTTCAGGTGCGGGAACAAGCTGGAACACATTGCTTTTTAACAACCTGTTGTATTGATTTTTGCAAATTTCGCGGTATCCTCTGTGGCAATGGATTTTTTTGGTAGCGGTTAAGATACGAATGAACCCCTTGATTCACAGATGAACGAACGAATTTGATTTATGAAAGAAGGTAGCAAAGAGAGTTTTGGCGAAAATTTGATAAAAAAATATACGCATCCAAGTAATAGAAACTATTTATATCGTAAAACAAGGGACAATGTTTCTTCTTTTTTCTTTTAATGTACCCTATGTGAAGGAATCAACTGCCGTGAGAGCATGGAAAAGTACGAGTATAACTTGACGGTTCTCTAATAGTATTCCTTGATGGTACGAAATACATGAGTTCTTCACTAATACCCTGCAGTGTTCAAGAAACTATGTGGAGATCCTGAAGGTGCATGTATGTCCAGAAACAAAGGAAGGGGCCGTCTCAGCATTTGCTTCATGGGCCAAGGGAAACTGGACAAGAAACATGGACGAGATCAATGCTCTAGAAGCTAAACACTTGCTACAGTCGTATTTAATCATTTATAATTATACAGTTTAAATAATTGAGAGTGCATTAATAGCATTGTTATAACAAATATTATCTCAAGGAGGTGACTCACGGGCCAAAGCGCAACCTGACTAGCTCACGATGCGGCATCGCGCGCGTTTGGACGAGCACAAATAAAAAAACCTTACTAGTGATTTATTTTTCACATTATATATATATATATATATATATATATATATATATATATATATATTTCCATTACCGTTCTCGGAAAGGATTAGGCCAACCCCCGTTCTTCATGTTGTGCATTCCAGTTCGCAAGCGCGCGCGACCCGGTCGGTGGTTTCGGCCCGCGTCACGTTTTTCGTTCATCGACTAACAAGCTCCTATTAGCGACGAGTCCGTGAACACACAAAACTGCTCTCATTGTCGAGTGGGCGTAGCGGGAAGAACCCAAGCGCATCTAACTGCGTGGGTGGAGGAACAACCCTCGATGCCTCACAAGCGCTCTCCACGCCCCCCGCCTCCGCGTCTGCCACCGCCCGAAACCGAAAAAAATCCGGTTACTGCGAGCGGGATAGGCCAGCGACGCGCAGGGCCAATGGCGGTCCAGCAACACGAGGGAGGGGGGAAGAGTAGCATTTGCAACCGACGGCCCTGACGGAAACGCAAGGCTCAGAGATGCAGCGTCGGACAAAGGTAAAAGGTTCATGGGGGGGAGGTCTTCTCCATCCATTGGCCAAGCGGAACTGCTACCCCCACATTAATTGAAGTACAATTTTTGTTGGGCTGTTTGTTTAAGTTTATTATTTTCAATGTCTCCTTAATATAAAAACGTGAATATGTTTCATTTGAAAACTGTTACTGAAGGTCACACAAAATAAACCTTTAAGAATTAAATTTAGAGCATAGCACTTCAATTGAAGGGCTTGGGATTGCAACAAGATACATCACACCAGTCACAGGAGCATTTTGCTGTTTGTGAATGTTAATATCTCGATTTTGGTCGAAGTGTGTCTCATCTTGTCACAAGCTCTTCAAAATGCCATGTATAATTAGAAGATAAGCCACACTTTCATTAAAATAGAAATATTAACATTTACATGCAGTACGAGTCTAGCTACCTACCTGGTGTACCTTGTATACCTTGGCGCATGATTTCATATTTTTTAAGATGAATTACAATGACGTAAAGTTTTAATTAATGGAACAATAGATCGTAAATGAGGTGAATATATTACATTCAGCGACGAGTATGTTTAATATTTTGAGAGAAGTTTTACAAAGGTATATTTTTTTTGGGTGCGGTTAAATCAACACATGTAGTATGTCATGGATTGTTTCGCCTTTGCGTTTCTTTAATAACTTAAGCAGTCAAATAATAGAATTTGTTAGCGATTATTACGTTTTGTTTTAAAAATTATAACGAAAACGCGTTGAATAACGATAGTCATGAGAGCCCATCGCATGGATCTGCAGTGAAAAGCACCAAAGGGGCTGAGACAGGGCGGGCGCAATGAAGTGATGCCCCATGTACTACGGTATGACGGTGGTAGATGCTATGCTAATGCGCACGCTGCAGTCAACAGCGGTGGCTTTGCAAGTATGGGCCAGAAATGAGAATGCGCCAGCGGGGGGAGGGGGGGGGCTGCGGTGGCGTGATAGCAACGGGGCGGACCTGGCCGGTCGGTCGGCGCGGCGGGGTCACGAGCCAACGCCGCGGGGCGTCGCCGCGCGCTGGCGGCACCGCGGGCGGCGGGGGAGGGGCCGACATGCCGGGCCGTGTTCGGTGGGCCGACGAGTCGCAATAAACGCGCGTTTACACGCGCCGCCACTCGTTGGACAAGCGCCGCCGCGGCCGCAGCCCCGACCCCGGGAAGTGACGTCATGGCCGCGCTCTCGCTCGCCCCCCCCCCCCGCCCGCTGCCATTTTGAAGATACGAAGCGGCGGCGGCTGCGGCGGTGGCGACCGCGCGACACGGTCCGAGCGAGGCGCCCGCGGGCGACACGCGCCCACCGCGCGGCCAAGCTCGCTGTCTGTCGCTCGCCCTCGCCCTCGCCCGCGCAGCGCTGGACCCAGCGCCAGCCTCCCGTCGCAACCGCCCCTCGCTTCCTCGTCGCTTCCTGTCGTCTCCACCAACTCCCTCGCTCTCTGTCACTAACTGGAGCTCTTGTCTCCGTCTACCTACAGGCGGTCATCTCTTTCTTACTCACCGATTTTCACGTTGCAGCTTCCGACTACATTCGCTTTAACGTCACACGTCGTTGCCATTGAAGCTCACTGTAGAAGCTTCTTTGAGAATCTCGCTTTCTACCCCGTCTGCCTGGAACCTCCTTATGCCTCATAGCATTCCGTAGCTCCCATTTCTTTTTCTATTGCTTCTTTCTCTTAAATCTCGTTCCACTTAGCGTTGCCATTAATTCCGTCGCTCTTAAAATCTCTGTGATCTCTGCCGTCGTTTCAATCATCGGGTGGTTCTATGGGTACATACTCCGGATCCTCCGTTGAATCCTCCTCTGAAATAGACTTCATATTTGTTGCTGTCATCTCTCGTCGACGTCTCTGCCGTCTCCATCACACATTTCCCTGACCACCGTCATTGTCATGGTCGTCCCTCTGTCTCCAACGCGTGCAGCATCGCCCCCTCCGTCCCCGTGCCCTCCCCACCCACGGTCTCGTGTCGCCCGCACCGCGCCGCCCTCGGGACAGCGGAGGGCCCCTGCACGAACAATACGAATCACCGAACTGGACTACTGGCCCGGGATGTTGTTGTGCACTATAGGGAGCGTGTTGCCACCATTCATTCAGTGGCGGAATAATGGGACATAATAAACTCCCTTGTTCGATTCAAATAGCTTTTCCGTAATCAAACTATGTTGTTTAATGTGAAATGTTATTAGAACAATAGCTTGCCTCCGAACAAAAAATCTGCTATATTTATTCAAAATAACCTACTAATCAATAAATTTCGTAAAATGAAGCTCAATAAAAGAAGAAAGTAGGTCATGATAATCCCATTTTGATATTCCAAGCAATTGAACAATACTGCCCATTTCTAAGTGCTCTATAAGTGCCATTTTACTTTCTGGTCTTACTCGTACTAACGTAGTAAAACGTAGTAATGTAGTGCTGCGGCAGAAATCAGCAATTTTTCGAAAGAGTAACTCTTAATTTTAGGGCCGTTGTTTCAAAAAGTAGAGGAGTCTTGCTACTGTACACAGTAAAGTACTTCTTCTAACACGTTGTGGTGTCGGAATTAACCAATTTTTGCGTCCTTGATACCGAAAAATTAACAGACCGCAAAACCGTCCTGTCCGTCCGTCCTTGCAATCGTCCCTACGTCCGTCCGTCCGTCTGTGATCGCTAGCTCCTAAACTGTTCAGACAATTTTCTCCAAAATTTGCTATATTTGGAACGAGTTGGGCAAATCCTAGGCCCTGGGAGTTTGAAACGGATAATCTGATTTTTGGGAGTATGTTACATGAAATCTTAACAATATTTTCAACATTTTTTCAATTGCCAAATTGCAAAATCTCGAAATTTTTTGGCATCTTTTTACAACTCCAATGTTAAAGATACATTTTTTACCTTTGATGAAAGCTGTTTTTCCCTGATAAATCTTGAAATTAGATCATTTACAATTTTTCGAATATGTTAGTCATTTTCTTGAAATGTAAACAATTTTTAAAGAGTTATTGTCTCAAAACATAGATACATTTCTCTTTAAATTGTTTCTTTGGATAGAGTATTAGATGCATAAAATGGCTCAGGTCCCATTTTCAGCCATCTCTCTGCATTTTCAAATATTGTAAACAAAAATTTAACATTGCAAAACTGAAACATTGATGATAGAGGTTTTTTCAAATAATGGAATCTGTTCTTTAAAACTAAATCTTGAAATAATGTTAATGAATAGATACATTTACACCCCTAGCACTGAATTCTTGAAAATTGCAAATGCAGATGTTGCATATTTTTAAAGCGTCGGAAAGATCAAGTTAGGCTGTGAGGCTGATAGTGTATCGATAACGTGAATGTAGTGCTAAAAATAGGAATACAAATTCCAGCGCTGAGAAAAAAAATGATGGTCGCAAACAGTTTTGCAGGTTCATGTTGTTGATTAATATTGTGTAGCCGTTACAAATGATGCAAGAAAATATATGGTGTTGTTCCACCTACTCCCCTAGCACTAGTTTTCTCTTAATAATGTCCATAAGCTCTTTACAGCAGTTCTCCCCTGAAACACCCCGAGAGGTAAACGTTAAAAAGATTTACAGGGCTTTATCGATTTCCTTTCTACCGCTCACTGTTACGGACAGTTTACTTTGAACGCTGTGTACCCATCCCGACGTTCCCATTACGGCAGGGAACTTGGGACCTCAGACGCAGACTCCTCGCATTCTAGTTGCGCCAGCTTCGGTGGCGCGGGGCGCGGTGGCGGCGGCGGCAGGGGCGAGAAGAGCGAAGTTGCCCCCGAGGCCTACGCCCCCGCCACCCCCACCGTCCCCGTTCAGCCCACCCAATTAGCGCAGCGCGCAAATTTGACAGCGGAGGCCCCGCCCGGGAAATCACGCGCCGCTCACGCCGCCGCCGCCGCCGCCGCCGCCGCGACGGCTGTCAGACCGACAGGTGTTCGTTCGGCGGTGAAGGCGAGGGGAGGTCGGCAGCGCCAGGAACGGCCGGAGAGGGCGATGTATTGGACGCCAGGGGCTAGGCGGAGGGAACGTGGATGTGGGTGAAGAGATGAAACGACTCGGACAATACGTGTATGCTAGAGCATGGAGGCGTGCGGTCGTACTAGTGGAAATGTGGAAGCACAGCTGTGGTATGGCGTGCGGATTGATTGATATATTGATTGGTGTATTTCTGAGGGCGTCAACTGCTGTACGAGGGTGGTCCCAGAAGTACCCGACCCAACAAAGAAAAAACAAAAATTTTGGAAAAATATATGTTTATTTTTCAACATAATCTTCTTTGAGCTCTATACACTTTTCCCAGCGATGTTCAATAAGTTCGATACCCTTTTTATAATAAGAACTGTCTTGCTCCTCAAAATAGCCATTAACTACCGATATCACTTCTTCATTGTGGGAAAATCTTTGACCACTGAGCCATTGTTTCAAGTTTGGGAACAGAAAATAATCAGAGGGGGCTAAATCTGGCGAATAGGGTGCATGAGGTAGCAATTAAAATTTTAATTCATTAATTTTGGCCATTGCAATAACGGATTTGTGAGCTGGTGCAATGTCCTGATGAAACAACACTTTCTTCTTAGCCAAGTGTGGCCGTTTTTTGCTTGATTTCTTCGCACAAACGTTGCAATAAGTTCGCATAATACTCGTCGTTGATAGTTTTTCCTTTTTCAAGATATTCAATGAAAATTATCCCCCGCACATCCCAAAAAACCGACGCCATGACCTTGCCTGCAGATGGAACGGTCTTCGCATTCTTTGGTGCACGTTCTCCCTTTTCAGACCATTGTTTTGATTGTTGTTTTCTCTCTGGGGTGAAGTGGTGGACCCATGATTCATCCATGGTTATGAAACGGCGTAAAAATTCTGCTTTGTTGCGGTGAAAATTCGCTAAACACTCAATTGAAACATCTTTACGACACTGTTTTTGCTCGAGTGTGAGCAAACGCGGCACCCATCTTGCACACAGCTTTCTCATGTCTAAATTTTCAGATAATATGCGATGTACCGCACTTTTCGAAATGCCTACTATGTCTGCTAGCTCGCGCACTTTCAGTCGACGATCACCCAGTACCGCTTTGTGGATTTCCTCTACCATTTCTGGAGTTGTCACCTCATTTGGTCGACCACTGCGATGCTTGTCTTGGCAGCTCGTACGGCCTCGTTTAAACTCTGCTACCCAATATTGTACTGTAGTAAACAAAGGCGAAGACTCACCCAGAGTAGAATCTAGTTCAGTTTTTATACTGGTTAAGCTGAGGCCTTTCAAATGAAAGTATTGGATCACCAACGATGACCAATTTTCTCCATTTTTACAAATTCACTCACAACGTTCACTATTGATTGTTGCCAAACAAATACGAAACAACGTAGCGTCTTCAAACTTGAAACATATGCTTCATAGATTGCCTACTTTCTAATACAGTGATATTTTTCGAAACACTACCACGATCTCTAGGTCAGGCCGGGTACTTCTGGGACCACCTCCGTAGACATTGGTTTTGTAAGAGTAGTGCATGTTTTTTTAATGGGAGACGGCGTGATCCCTCCCCAGCCGGATGATGAGATTCGGAATCAACCTCTACGTCAGCTTGGTTTGCTAACCTGGTATTCCCAAGAGGGATACCGCCACAAAGCTCCTGACTCGCCTCCCGGCATGAATGATAGTGTCGTGCACTTAAGTATGTGTGTAAGGAGAGAGGAGGAGGCAAAGATAAAGAATGTAAGATCGCCCGCGGTCCGAGGATCATATGATAAGGTATTGCTCCAGAACTCATTTGTTATTGATCAGAAAAGATAGGAAAAACTCCGGGCCAGATAATCCGGCTGATTAGAATTCTCCTCCAGACAACAGCGGGATTCGAACTAGTGACGAAAATTCGCAACCCCAGAACCACCCGGACAGAAACGCTGAAGTGGTTGCCTTGAGCCTTCTCTGAAATGTGAAGGAATTAGAAATAAGAGATCGTAAATAATATTATTCTGCTTTCTGGTCTCAATAGTTTTCGTATTGTCTGATTTTTTTAAAAAAGTCGGACAGAGGTCTTGTGAAGTGCTCGTTCCGATAGGTAATCGGGAGGGGATCGTGCAAAAATAGGCAGAATCTCCTGTGACGAACGTCTAGGTGGGTTTTAGCTGAGTTTAAATGTATTAGATATTTCTGGGTATTTAGCAGAGACAAATGAACGTCTGAATTGGGCGTTATGCTTGGAAGAGATAAAGGAAAGGGGCGAAGTTACGATCATTTTACTCTTAAAACAGAGAGAGGGCGGAACGCCTGTTCTAGAGAAGAAAGAGTAATACTTTTACATATATACATACATATATATTTAGTAATCTACGTTATATATATATATATATATATATATATATATATATATATATAACGTAGAGTACTAAATACAGAATATAAACATATGAATCGAAATGAATTTTGTATAACTTGTATGCACATCTTAGTACACGTAATAAAGTCACAAAGATAAGTAAATTAGACGAGATGAAACGACAATCAACCAAGCTTCAACGAGCTAATCAACAAATCATCAACAAAAATATGGGGACAAGAAGTGAAGGGTTATCTTTTCCATTTCGCCCATTCAATTCAGAAAAGAGTACGCAAAAACATAGAAGGGGCATTAAATTGTGTGAGATGCAAGGATCATTTCACAGCGAGGAGAATTAGACTGTAAGATGTGAATTTCGGCACCTCATGGGGAAGACCTTTGAAACTTTTAATGATCTTGTCGTTATTTGTTGAGTATTTGTTTGAAACTAACAGCGACGGTATGGAACCTGTATGGAAAGGATCACTTTAAGCATGCGCCTAGAGAAGGAAAACGACAAATACTATCGCTACGTCGTCTGCATGATATTTGAAATATTTATATCATGGTTTTAAACATATTTTAGAGAAGGAGTAATAACATTGAAGGATGGCATAGCAAATTTAAAAATTAAGAAAGAATTCAGTCTCACCAAACAAGCAAATGGAAGTTGTTAACTGCATTAAGTGACAATAAGCTCACTACTCTAGCACGACACTGAAGATGATAGAAACCAATTCAAAAAATCTGACCAGGTTAATTCGAAGCTGTGACGGATGTACAAAGCAAAGTGATATATAGATATTTCTTAAAGGTTTAAGCTTCTGCTAAAATTGCAGGCAGATGTCAGACAAAGATAAATGAAATGTTCGTAGTGGATACATTTTACAAAGGTATTTTACCTATTACACATGGATAATTAATTTTACGGTCTAAATTATTATGGAGTCTAAGAAAAATCTTTTCGTAAACAATTTTTGTGTGTAGACATATTTACAATAGACATGTCTGGATGAAGATGCATTTGCATGAAACATTTTCTTAGTGATAAGATGATCGATGTATCTGTAGGCAAAGCGAGACAAGGAACTTTATAGATGTTGCTGCAGAGTTTAGGCAACCACATGATTATTCTATTCCATCGAAACTCATTTTAATCGTTTGTAACTATGAACTCTTTCGCGCCTTTTGCACAATTATTTGCCTCCCCCCCCTCCGACGGAGAATTATAACTCCAGATGCAACTAGCAAGTTCATTACCTCCCCATAAATTGTGTCGATGTCGCTCATGGGCCAGTATCAGTCACTGCACGCTCAGGATTGGACAAGCGTCGATAAATTAAATAAAACACGTAAATGTCAATGGATGTTGCTGGTGAACATCTTAAGATCGAAGCATTTCTTTTCTCTACTTAAAAACATGTAGCATCTATTTAGCCTATGAAGAGATTTTATTGAATGACAGATGAATGCAGAATTGAGACTTAGATCAAGTGGTGAGAAGTTAAGTGGATGTCAGATGGACATACAAAGTCAAATTACGCAACCATTGTCGTGGATAACGGCTAAACGACGATTAGTTGTCATAAATAGAAGGAAAGAGAGGCGTGCAATGGTGGAAATGATTTTGCCGAGGACTTTCATTCTTTTATTTTGAAAAACATACGATAGCAATGTTGTGCATTTGAACGTTCATCAGGTCACGTGTCTAAAGCGATGTACTGGAAATGAATGGCAGTGGTCCAATGAGGGAAGAATGGAACCCGGCGAGCGACAATTGACTGAAACGATTGCCGGACAGAGGGCCGTGGGTGGCGTCCGCTGGTGCGCGATAGACGGAATGAAGTTGCCGAGCGTTCATTGGGTTTTACGTTAAAACTAGTGGAGATAGAACAGCGCATGCTTTCTCGCCCTTAGTATGGTGAAGTAATAATTGTACCGAATTAATACATCTCAGTCATAATTTTTTGTAAAACTCACTACAAATCGAAGAATATTATTGGCGGAAACTAAATACCTAATTGGACTAATTTTAATTAAAGTTTGCGGATTGCTTGAAAGAAAATACATCAATGCATTGAGAATGCAAATACATTCTCCGGACAAAAAAATTTGGACACGGACAAAAAAAATTTGGATTGTCAAATACGCTTTCAATAATTTTTAAAATATGTATTTCTAAATAATATACAAGTTCTAACTTACGTAGTCTGACGGTGATTTCCCCTTGGCCTATTTGGCAATTAGACAGCCATTAATACACTAATTTTTATTTTACATTTATTTTTCTATTTAACACGACAATAGCCTCATTTAGATACCGAGGTTGATCCGTCATGATAAATTTATATTTGTGGGTTAGACAGACGTCAGTACTGTTTTTCGGTTATGAAAACTTACGTACGAGATGCTTTCTTCCTCTTATTTAGGATTCGGGATTTTTACTTACGATTACCAAATAAATAAGAATATATGCTTCAAAGTTACATAAACATTGTGATTTCCATTCTGCTGTAAACATACTACATTAAAAACAAATGTACATGTCATTTATATACAACCGAATTAATGATTACTAGCGAACGGATTTTCATGTAAATATGTATCTTTACAGGAACAAGATAGCTGCATTCAAAAATATTTTTTAAAGTTTACAGGACATTATAAATGAAATGGAACTATTTTCATTTTACATATTGTTAAATATTTTGGTATAACTATATATTTGTACAAATTTATCTATTATACATATTTCGTTACATTTTAATATATTTATATCAAAACTGAACATTTGAGACGTGAGTTCGCAATATCCCATGTTATTGGAATCATCTTTCTTACAAAGAAATACAATGCGCCTCTACCGGTTTTTCTTCATGAATTGTCAAACTTATTCCACCCCTTGCTGGTTGAAAATTGCGTAGTCGGGTTCCAAGACAAACTAACAAACTAATAAGAGTTTGCCGGGGGGATGATGTTCCTCCCCCCCCTTCGAGATTCGTCATGGCCAGCACGGTACTACACTATTCACTTGAGTACTGTCTCCTCGTAAACAGTATATGACGAACGTAATTTATGTGGCGAAGGAAACTACTGTGCAATTACTTCTCCTCTCCAAATCCATGATAAGACGATCGATAACGTTTTGTACTCGTGAAATGTTTATATAGAGGAATTTTAAATGATATAATATTTTTTCATATTTTCTATTTCTTTCTTACATATTTTGAAAAAATAGAAACATATATGTACATTTTTTACTTCTTATATTTAACATTATAAACATATACTTTTATTTTTTACTTCAAATATTTTCCTCGTACTCTCCCTTGTACGCATGACCATTACCCATTTCAATCTTAATTAGAATTGATTAGTCTAATTTCAAACCTTGGTCTTCATACATTTATCTAATTAAATATACGTAGCACGGAGGGCATTAATTGGAGGGCTTATATTAGGTCGGAAGCTGGGAGGGCGTAGGTCGGAGGGCGTAGGTCGGAGGGCGTAGGTCGGTGGGCGTAGGTCGGAGGGCGTAGGTCGGAGGGCGTAGGTCGGAGGGCGTAGGTCGGAGGGCGTAGGTCGGAGGGCGTAGGTCGGAGGGCGTAGGTCGGAGGGCGTAGGTCGGAGGGCGTAGGTCGGAGGGCGTAGGACGGAGGGCGTAGGTCGGAGGGCGTAGGTCGGAGGGCGTAGGTCGGAGGGCGTGGGTCGGAGGGCGTGGGTCGGAGGGCGTGGGTCGGAGGGCGTGGGTCGGAGGGCGTGGGTCGGAGGGCGTGGGTCGGAGGGCGTGGGTCGGAGGGCGTGGGTCGGAGGGCGTGGGTCGGAGGGCGTGGGTCGGAGGGCGTGGGTCGGAGGGCGTGGGTCGGAGGGCGTGGGTCGGAGGGCGTGGGACGGAAGGCATAGGACCACGTAAGGGAGAGGAGGGAGGTCAGAAAACAATTGATCAAGAACGCCCGGGCGAGGAGTAGTGGTCGTCGCGCAGTGGTGGGCGGCGATGGCGAGGTGACGTGAGGTGAGGTGAGGTGAGGTGGCAACACATGTAGGCGTCGGGATGGCCGCGGGCGCGGGAGGTTGGGGCCGGGAGGTGGTGGGCGGGTGGACGTGACTGCGCGGGCGTGGTCGCGGCCCGGGGCGCCACGCCTGCAGCCGCTAACAAATAAATAGACAGCGCACAGACAGCTCGCCGAGCGGGCTCCGCGGGAGGCGATGTGCGGCGCGCGAGGCGAACACTGGACCGCTGGCGCGCTCTTCCGGGCGAAACATTAATTACTCGCGAGCTACGACACTTCACTAATAAATCGGCTCTCTGTATCCAATTTTTATTTCGAAATTCCATTATTTGGTAACTAAATTTTTTTTATTAGTATAGTTACTTTTTTTACAAAGTTGAAAAAAACAACACTTATACCCTATGTGACATATATCCAATCAAAATACTTTTTCAGCAGCAGAAATGATTGAAACTCAGCCTTGTAGTTCAAAATAAGACTGAGCTATTCTACGTTTAACATGGAAGGCCAATTTTGAACTCAATATTTGGCAGCATTATGAAGAAGCGTCCTAAGAATATATTGTCATGAAAAACAACTAGAAACTAAATGATAATGGACTTGCACTTTGCAAATAAGCTCTTCACTTATGTAAGATGGTACACGATTCTTGAGAACTTAATATTAATGCCTTAAACTATTGCATTGTTAGCTGTTCAAATTTCAGCTATGGACCCTTTCTTAGGGTTGCATTTTGTGTTACAGGCATATCTTCACATACATTTATATTTGTGTACACTTGAGTACAATATGTCTACCTTTGCTTCTTACCTTCACAATCTTTGAGGAAGTTACAGAATTGCTTTGTGTTAAGTGTTGAGATCTATTGACCTTATTCATATGTAATTAATATGCAACATATGTTAATACATTTAATATCACATGTAATGATTCATCATTAAACTAGAATCCATTTGAAATATAAATTCTGTTGTCGCGGGGTTAAGGCCTTAGCTAAACTTATTCTTCCCTGCGACCACAGATTTGTTCGATCCGTTCGCAGCCTGAAATGCGCATTACGCATACGAAAACTGAAGTGTACGAGACGTGACGTATTTTCAGAGTGCCGTTTTCGGCTCCGAGGAACCGGCACACCGCCCAGTGTGCGCGCCGCCAGCGCGGGGAGCAGCACCGTAGCGTGTTGAAGCTCGCGCATTCTTCTGCAGGGCGGGGGCTGCGAAGTTACGAGGCAGGAGACGGGGCAATTATCAGATATTCCTTGTTAGAAGAAGGAATTGAACTAACTAGATTTACTCCCCCTCTCGTTGGTCATTCCAAGCGTTGCTGTTGTTGTTTTTTTCTGCGAGGTAGTATTGTTTGTTTTGTTGCTCTTGGAAATGGATTTTCTCCTAAAATTCATTCATAGTATTCTTGCATTTTACTTTTTGAATTCAGTGAGGGTCTGAGATTTGGATATTTTGTTTTATATTAAATTTTGTTATCGTTTGACGTTATTATTTGGAAAAAGAACATTGTACAAGATAAGAGTTAAATTAAATACAAACATACACGAAAAAATGTAAAGATATCGTTAATCAAAAGTCATTTACTTTTATTCAATAATAATAATAATAATTATTATTATTATTATTATTATTTTAGTTTAGCGATACGATAATTTCATTTAAATAAATGTTTTGTGTAATTTATTCAATTACAATATTGTTTCAGTTGGAAGAAAAATCAGCATTTGTTCAACATTCAAAATCATTTTTCAATCGTTGCTATTGCCGATTTTTTAAACAATCCATATCTATCGTAATTACTTTCCTTGATATATACTAAATGTATATGCAGTTCCTCATTTCTAAGAATGTTTATTTTTATTTCAAGAAGATAAACCATTTCAATGCGAAATATTTATTCATGTAATTGAATTACATTGTCCACTTTTAGTCTTATTTAAGAGTTCTCTGAGTAAACATTACTGAAGAAAAAAACTTTTTATTTTCTGTATGCTTCAAAATAACCGACTACTTATCACTTTGGCATGTGAATGAAAAGTGTCTGCACCTGACCATTATACTGTTCAAAGCAATTGGCAGCGGAGCCGCTTTCTCGCTTTAGTCTCTTTCATATGGAGCATCACTTGTACAAACAACTTCTCGTGATTAAGATCCTCTCCCGAGGTTGATACGGTTCATTGTTGCCCTGGCGAGGTAGTCTTCGAGCCTCTCGAAAGAAACACAGGCCCCGGGCGACTCGTGCACGAAGGCCCGGCCCGTCCGCCGGCGTGTTTTGTTTGTGCAAAGACGCAAGGCTTTCCCCTCGACGGTCTCCGCCTCTGCCTCCGCCTCCACATTCACCTGCTCTGCCTTCATCCCTGCCACACCAGTTTCCACCCTCCAGCTGTTCGCCTCGCCTCCGCTATTGCGTCTCAACTCTCTCTGCCCAAAACGCTCCGCCCACCGCTCACGAATCTGACTCATCCCCGCCTTCCGACTGACGCCGTCGTTTCCAGACTACTGGTTGGTACTCCTTACTGTACCCACCGTCCTCAACGCCCCCACTTCCTTGCCACCGCCACCACTACCCCCGTTTTTTTATCGCATCTCTTTTCTCCCATCACTACCTCGTCTCCTCCGCTACACCATTACTGTCGTTGCTATTTCCGCTCCTCATTCCCCCTCTTACTTCCACCCTTTTCACTCATTCTCGCTGCCGGATCTGCACGGTCCGCAAAATCCGTTGCCGTTCTCATACCGCTCACCCCTTCTGCTCACCGTTACAGCCGTCTCCACTCCTTTAATTTGCCTGCCGTCGCTGCCATCGCCGCGTTGCGCCGCACGGCCTCCGCTTCCACGGCATCGCTGCCGCCGAGCAACGCCGCCCAACGCAAACAGTTGACTCGCGGCCCGCGCCCTCCACCTGCTGGCCGCGGGCAGCGGCGGCGCCCGCGCCCACGCCGCGCCGCTCCGCGCCGCGCCGGAAAGGATTTCAATATTCCCGAGGCCCTTGCGACGAAATGGGGTGCGACGCGGAATTCGACAGACACATCAAAGTGATTTTTGTTATCGGAAAGTTGGGAGGAAATAAAAAATGGAGAGAGAAGGGAAGAGGTTTTTTTTTAAAAAAAAAGGAAAGCACCGCGCCGATGTTCCGCTGTTTTATCTTCGGCGCGGGAGCTCTGATTCCTCTCGTCTGGCCCTGCCGGCGCACGCACACTCACGCCGCGACACGCAACGCTCGACGCACACTGGCGCGTGCACACTCGCACGCACGCTCGTCCACTACACGCACCTGCGAGGGGCTGCGCGCGCCGGCTCGGGTTCGCAGGCGTGTTTACGTTGCGCGTTCCAATCGCGAGCGGACTCCCTCCGTAATCGCGTTAGCCCGATCGAACCTTTTAACTGGCCGGGCTCGCGGCTTCCTATCGGCAGCTGTTCCACGCACGGTACGGATTCTCGCCGCTAGGAGGCGTCGGAAGACGCATGGCTGCGAACTCACGCGAGACGTCATTATTTCTATGAGAAACAGTTGAAGTTGTGATTGACAGTCAATTTTCATTTCAGAAGATCACTAATAAACGCAAACTATAGTACTTTCATCATTTAGATTACAAGCATATTGTGAAGAAAATAAAGCATTGTCGCAATTTTCTCTAACTTGGAATTTTCTACAAAATCTTCTCTACTAACGTTCGTACTCATGCAATATGTTAATCACATTGAAATATTATATATTGCTGTTAAAGTGCATGCCTTTATTTCCTTCAAAAAAAGGTCATATTAATAATAAAAATTGTTTTAATATTTTAATTTTTTAAATGAATGTGTTTAAGAATTTCAGAATATTCGTTTAAAAACCATTGTTTCTTCGAATTATTCACATTCAGTTCTTATTCACATTCTCCATTGCTGTTTATTTCCACGAATTTTCCACTACAGGTTCACTTCGAATTTAAAATTAGCGACACGAATTTCCCATGTAATCTCATAATGTATGTGATTATTATTAGTTCCTTTTAGTTCATTAAACGATCTTTTAATCTCATAATCTCATCCAACAGAAGAGTGAACTGTGTTGGCTTAATGAAATGTATATCTACATTAAGTATAATGAATGTGATGGTTCTAATGGTTATTCTCGAATATTGCATCTACATTGTATGATTGAATTAGTATCTGCTAATGCACTCGATAACACAGCTTTTTGATAGTTCAAGTGAATTTGGAAGGAAAGCCGTCATTTCTATTATGGATTAAATTATTTAGTGTATAGTATCATTGTTTACATTGATGGATCACTCATACACCTTTAGTTACTCTACGTGCTGTAAGCAGTAACAAAATATTACAGATTGGATGTACATTCTGGAGCAAGAGAACTGCTTTTGCTTTTCTGTAAGAATTGTTTAAACAATTCTTTATTTTTTTCTTGATACTTACAAGTTTTTTATAATTTGAATTATATTTACTAACACTGATCTTCTCCGAAAAAATAATATTGAAATACAATACCAAGAGCATTGATCATTATGTTTTAGTACAATAAATTTCAGTATATTTTATTCCTTTCAATCATTTTGATACTAAAGTGTTGAAATATCCTGATGTTTTCTTGTGAAATAAAAGTAAATTCTTTGAATCGTTATTTTCTTTGGTTTATTCACTCATTTATAGTTATTTTTCAGAGCTTTGCTGAAGAGGCAGATTCCTCAAATGTTTCATAATAGGTATAGAGGCTTGATAACTTGAAATACGTGTATGAAATAAAATTTCCATCCAAAAATGAGTAAGTCTATTTTCTTTTTTATCGATTTTTGATACAAGACAGCGAAATGCTAGTGCATGTCGTTCGCACGAAGGACTATTTTTCGCGTTGGCAGAGAACGAAAAACGCTCGACGAAGGGCCGTGGAGGGGAGAGGGCTTCTCGTGCGATGGGCGGGTCGGGGGACCGGTGTTCAGTCCCCGGCAGGGTCGCTCCCCTAGCGGCGCCGGGGGCGGCGGATTATCCCCCGCGGAACAAAGACCAGGCCAAGTCGTTCCGCGACGTAATTAGTTCCGCGATAAATCACAGAGGGCAGCAGTAGCTGCGGCAGCATCAGCCGGCGGGCGTGCGGGCGGGCGGGGGCGGTGGTTGCGTTGGTGCGGCTTAGTCCGACGCTGATCCGGAGCGCGCCGGTTCGACCCCATGCATATGCATAGACGCCATCATCCGGCCATTATCAGCCCTGAGCAGGCGGAGAGGGCGTGGCCTGCGGAGCCTCGCGGGCACCGCGACGCCCTGCGCCGAATCCCAAGAGGCGACGCTACCTGGGTGCCGCGCCGCGCCCCGCCGCGTAATATGGCACGCGGATATTGTATTTAAACCTCATTAGAGCACAAAATTCACTCCTGTTTGCTTCATGTTACATCCTAATTTTGTCTTCCGACTTTCGAGAACCAATACAGTTCCTTTTAATCATCTTATCAGTATCTTGACAGTAGTTCAATCGCAAATAAGAGACATTCTTCATTTTTATTCAGTCTATTGTATTGAGTTTCAATATTGTGTTTTATGACGGATTCAGAAAAGGCTAAGTATCTCTGGTAGAAAAATTTCGATCAACTTGTGTGCACACCTAAGACATGTCTTTCAGTCGATTAAAATACACATGCTTGCTTTTGCTCTGAGTTGGTATTTTTAAAAGAACCGACAATTTAATGGTAAGATGAAAATAAAAAATGTTAATAACTCGGTACTATTTCCACACATTTCACTCTATAATTCAATATCATTTTGGCGTCAAGATATACGCAGTAATAGGTAATGGGCGACAATATTGAAATAATGGAAACTAACTGTACTGTATTCATCTCATTTACAAACCCATTTCATTCATTTTGCATTCGTTTTATCAGATGCATTCGCACTATACCAATTAATGTGAATATTCGACATTTCTCTCATAATGATCGTTATTGTTATAAGCTTAACTACAGGAATGTGCAGATAGCATTTTTTAAAATTTGTTATGTTTCAAAACTATTATGAATTGTAGTTATTATAAATTGTGCTATGGTTGATGTCATTGATATCCACGAAAGCATTTCATTCTCAAATACATTATCTGGTTAAGAAAAGTTAAAGAAACGCTTGATAGCCAGAGCTGCAGTATTTAGGTAACTTGTCATGTCTGAATTACAATCTTGAGATTCTCAATGATAGATATTACTAAGTAATTGCGAGGTTCTCTTCATGTATGATCAAGAACCTCACTTAATCGATATTAAGTTCAAAATGTCCGGTCTTGCGAAAATTACTTAACAAATTATCAGAATTAAGCTCACATTTTTTAATTAACTCAGCTAATTGTTGATTTTGTTGATAATGTAGCAAACACGCAACGTATTAGCCAAGTTGTTGCTAAAATTGATTTCTTAGAAATTAAACCATTCGATAACTCTTATTAGATTTCTGTTTCCGGTGAAATATCATATTTGTCTTTACAATCAATACACCTTTCAAGGCCAGATATTTACTTTGACAGGTCTTTTCAAAAAACATCTTTCTTAAGTTACCTTGTTAACGGAACGAGACAACTCGATGCCTCTCCCTGAACGAAGATGAATGCCGCAATCTGTAATTTAAATATTCGCTGCAATTTGTGCTATGCAGGACCTCATTATCGTGAGTAGCGGTGGAACATTTGTAAAGAGCCGGAGTTGAAAAGCTCGCAAACATGTCGGGAGGACGGGCCTATAAGCGGCGACATCTTGCTCAGCTTAGCGATGACTGAGTGCCGAGCCTTGTGTGTACAAGGAGATTATAAGAGAAAACTAGCAGTGTCAATGTATACTTTGTAACTTACTCTTTGTCTCAGCGACGCGCGCGCGCTCTGCGGGAACTTCATCGCGCGGGTTACGAGCGACCGAGACGTCCCGCATTCCGTGCAAATTAAACCAAGTTTTCGGAGACGGTTATCCGTGACTCAGCTATTTAATAAACGTAATGGATATAGTCGGAAAGCGCTCCCCTCTTTGGACTCTCTGCAACCTCCGCTCTCGCGCGGGAGCTGTCTGCGGGGAGAGGGAAGAAGGAGAGAAGGTACGTGAAGGGAAGGAGGCGGTGAGGTTCAAGAAGAAAAGGGACCGGCATGCTTTCTGATAGCAAACGAAGCGCTGCTCACGAAAGTTAGTCTCTCCTAGCAAGTATATAGGTGTTGTGGTGCGTTATCGTTGGCATCTTTCATGAAATAATTGTAAAGGTTGTCATTGCCAACAAAAGTTTGTTGGCAACTTTTGTTGGCAATGACAACCTTTACAATTATTTTCTCCTAGCAAGACTTCTCTCCTGCGATATTCTGTCTGCTGGTTGGTTTGAACCGCAGACCTCCGTAATAACGGGTCGGAAGATTATCGATGATGCAGTTCTGCCTGTAAGGCTAGACTCCGCTGCTTTGATAAAGAGTTGTCTTTTAGGCTGTTGGCGAGATGGTTAGAGATGGAAAGAAGTGGCAGTGGAATATGTGTAGGTGAGGCAAACAAGCAGTGGGAATGATGAATGTGATGAAGGAAGAGGTACTCATTATTAGGTGTGCTGGTGACGGAGGTAATGATAATTGTGGTAGTGACTGCATCGACAATATTATCTCACTTAATGTATTAGTGCCACGCCAATGAAGTTACAAAGTGTGATTTTTAGAGATACAGGAAGGGTGATGGCCGTGATTTCAACTACATGAGAGGGAGAAGAAACAGAAAAGAGAGAGATAGAGAAGAGCAGTTGTCTGTGATAAGTTATATTATATATACACACAAAGATATTGGTTTTTGACGTTCGTAATGGTATTAATGGAAAAATACCCAAAGAAATAGTATATTTTGTACTTTTTGTGTGATTTAGTTGACTTATCAGACCAGCAGTATGGAAGTCAAGAATCATATCATATTCAACCATAACCCTACAAAGATTACCAACAATGCAATCTCTCCAAATGTATTGAAAATAAGACAATAATATCTGTTATCATCATAATACCAACAACCCCTTAGCAGTTCTTGCACCGGCTTAGTGGCTCAGGACATCAATTGACTTCAGTGCAGTGCGTCTGGTTGGGAGGTCCTAGGGTCGAGTCCCGTCTGTGGCACGATGTTCTACACTAGCTAGGTAGCTAGGTCGAGTTCAGCCGCCGCCTGGAGGAGAATACCGGCTGATCTGATAGGTTCCCCGTAGTTCCCCATAGTTTCTCCGATCGACACCAGGCGAATGCCGGAGCAGTTTCCTAACAAACCGACCACGGACAGCGTGGCATCTTCCCTTCCTCTTCCTTGTTTTTTCCTCACCTCTTCTTTATCGACAGTTACACTTACATGCCTTACATTGCCATACACGCCGGGAGACCACACGGCAACTTAAAGCTTATCCCTGATGGGGCGGTGCTCCGCAGGTGGGAGATACCTGGTTGGCAAAACCCCGTATCCGACGGGTAGGGCAGGAGCTTGCTATCCAGCGTAGAAAAATCACCGTCACCTCCAGCGATAAACATACACTACACTAACGGGGACTAATGACCTTAGCAATTGCCGCGCCCGGAGTCACTAATCAATCAGTATACATGTGGTAATGGAAACACTAGGAACGATGGGATAATGCAGAGGGGATACTGGAGGCGAGATTGTAGAGAACGTGGTAGTGATTATTGAGGTAGTAGCGAGTGAGTCATTTTCGGGGACGGCGCTGCCTGTGAGGGCGGTAATGACGCTATGTGTGGCGTCGGGTGTGGTGGCAAAAGAGCTTCAGGAGGTGGAGGCGGTAGCGGGCGTCGGCCGACTCCTTATCTCTTATGAATGAAGCGCCGCTCAGTAGAGGTTGAGAAGAAGAGGAAATTGCCTCCCATTCATTACCCGCCCACACGAGGGGATCGCAGAACCGTGGAATGGGAGCAGATGAAGGGGCGCGGCCCCCTCCCATGAATGGAATTTGAATTTGGAATCAAGAGTCAGCCTTCGGGAGCGAGCCACTGCAATGTAGGAACTAACGTGCGTTCTCGACCCGTCTGAGAAGAGTTGTTCCATATCCTGTGATCACTTTTGAAGCGGGTCACACAGTCTCACTCATGGGCTTTTTCTTTCTTTCCTGCTAATTCGTAAATAAAAACATTGAGACGTTCGTCTTTGTAGTAAAATTATTAGTTCATCGTTTCTCATCTGCACCTGACCATATCCGCAAGGTTTGTTTTCCTTTCTATCTTCGTTTTTTTTATCTCAGTGGAAGGAGAGGGTGTTTCAACCACGTCATTCTGCTAACACGCCATGCCATTCCTCTTGAGTAGAGATGCATTGATTAGGCATTGACGTCATACCTTAATTATATTATTTTTATATTTGATAGTATTATTTGATAGACAATTTAAAATCAATAAGCCCCAAACTACCACTTAGAAACAATTTATTATAACCCTGATTTACATTAAAAAGAAAATATTGGGTTTGGAGTTACCTTTACCCTGAAAAATGTTTTCCCTGATGAATTTTTTAATTACTCATCACCCTGATGTATAAGCAATTATTTAGGTTCATTACAGTTTTTTCCGCCTCAGTTCACTTTACAAGATGGCCAAAGATCGAATGAATGCCTATTCGCGATCGGAAGTGCGAAATGTTTTTCGTCATTCTCATGTAATTAATAATTCCAATAATTTCAGGTAAAATTTCGCATGTAATTGGGAAAATTTGATTTTTTATCATAGCAAATTCAGTGTAGCACTGTTTGATTTTTACGTTTCTCGTTTTCCTTTGGCATGGTAGGCAATTTGATGCCATTACATTTTTACTTTCTTGCATTACTACGCACAGGGGTGAAGGTGAGATAGGGAAAATAGCAACACACTGCCAGGCCACTTGGAGCGCTAGTTGAAAGAATATCAAGCAATGATTGGTTAATGGTTTTCGCTTGTTTTTTGTACGTCAAATCCAGCCTGCATGTGATTTCCACATGACAGAAGAGTGAATCATATTACCGTTGGTTACGTTCATGAATTCCTTTAGTGTTCTGTGTGTTCATGTGTGTGTTTCGCATTTCAAAATATTTTGTTTTAGCGGACACAATCGCTATAGTTTCGAGTTTTCTCCATTTCGATTTGCTGGTCTTAGCGGAACACAAGGATGTTTCGCAATGGAGACGTTAGCATTTAATGTATTTGTATGAAATTTGTAGCCTTCTGAATTCACATAACACTATAAGGAAAACATGTATTTTTTGTGATATAATGTAATAATTTAATATGATTTGTTATTTAATGTAATGCTTTTAAAGAATGTTCATGAATATTTGTATACATTTCTAGAAAATTATATGGCCATTTAAATAATTTGGAGAAAAGGTTTTGCTCTAATTCCATATCACCTGATGATACATTGTTTTGTCAAGTGCATTTATCCGAAGAACTTATTTTTTTAAAGTGTGTACGTTTTTAATATACAAATATGTAATAGATGAAAAACAGAAAATACAAAGTAAAAGAAAATATACAAAAGGCCATGAAAAGGTGAAAAAATTTAAAATGTTGAAGTCTGTATTGAATATTATTTAATATAAATTGTACAATAAAGGCAATTATTTACTTATTTACTTTATTTATTTATTTATATTTATTTATTTTTATTTATTTATTTATATTTATTTATTTATTTATTTATATTTATTTATTTATTTAATGTCACATCTAATACATATGTATTAGCGACATCTACACAATAACATCATTTTATACATGGTGTATGATGATTCCGTGTATAAAAGGGAGGGGACGTACATATCACGATATTGACCAGTTTATACACATTTTTTAAATAAATATTACTGTACAAGTTTATGCCTTTCAAAAAATTGAGAACCAACTGCATTGTTCTTTGTCCTTTAGTACTTTTTCCATGTCGTTATTGACACCATATTGCGTCCGGTCAGCTTCAAACCTGGGACACAGAAATAAATGATTAATATAAATAGAAACATTACACACCGCAGCCGCTTTCTCGGTAATCAGGTGGCCATATGTGAGCTTGGTGGGACCTATTCTGCATCTATTTAACACAACCTGGTAAGCTCTGCAGAAGGATGTGGCTAGATTACAATCATCGTTTTCTTAATTTGCAGCGAGCGTTATTGTTCCATTCCTGTCTGTCCAATTCTTGTAGTTTACTCGTGATGCCGGCGTGATAGTCCTGTAGTATTATGGATGCACAGCACCTCATAGTTTTCGTGTTTTAGAATCTTCTGAAGAAATTCATATCTCGTGTGAAAACCGTTCACATTTCATTGTAAAATTCTCATCTTCACGTTTGAAGATCTTCGCTTTTTAAATCATCGTTGTTGGACGATTCTGTTAAAAGACTCTGAGTACACTGGGTCCTTCCGTTTCTTCATAATTCTGGTAAATCTTGATTTTATTCCTCTGCCAGAGAGTGATGGGTATATTTCTTTTAACATTTCAACTAGCCTCCCTGTCTCGTTGGTGAAGTTACTGATTTTAATCCTACAAAAGGAGGGATCAAAACAATCGGCTTGATGTTCTCGTACACCAGAATTCGTATCTTGAGAAGAATATAAATATAGCCAATGAGTAGATTTTTTTCGCTTACTTGACATTTCTAACATCAATTATTTTTTCAATTATTTTTAAATCAACAACCACCGCCAGGTAACATACCTCAACGAATTAGACGTGGATTGTGGAAGAAAATTTGAGAGAAACGAATAAACTACGAAATCTTTCCAAATATTTCGGTTTATTTTGGAAACCTACAGAGAAACACCGGGAAGAAACAGTCCAGTTGATCAACTGTCTGGAGAATCCCAACAAGATAGCCATTCTTCCACTTTTGTGTATCAAAAAATAACTACATAACCCTACTAGCATGCAACGATTGTGGAAAGTAATTCGTGAAAAAAACTTCAGTATTTGTTAGGAAAGCATGGATTAAAGTACTGTTGACTTTTTTCCAAGAACTATCTCCCCCCTTCCACGATAGTGCTTTCAGAGATCGTGTGAGCGAATGTAGGATATTAAATGGAGATCGCGAGAGCGAATGGAGAAAAGTCGTTATGATGACATAATTTTACAAACATTTTTTGCTGTTACATATTACCTTCGAAATAATGTTTGCAGAATACATTCACTTGGGTAATTTTGGACTAGCACAATGCCAAAAGGAATATATTTCTGGAGATGTAATTTTTCGTTGCAGTAGCAGTTAGAATCCTGGTTTAGGAACCTTCATCGAGAGAATTTTCGACTCGAATCTGTTCTACAAAAGACTGAAGTATATTTCGGGAAAACATAATTCAATGAACTTACGCTTAATTCATTTCATAGCGCAAACGCTTACGAATATTCGGATGTAGCGGAGCTGACAGGAAATGAGATCCAACATTTCATGCATTTCATAAATTGAAACAGAATTTTACTGTGATCGATATAGTTACTATTAGGAGAGAAACGATGAACAATTCACTAGAACATGTTGAATGGTTGTCGTCAATGATGCAATGAAATCGGGTTTCAGTGCCTATTTTGTTCTGTAGTTTACGACTCTCCGACCAGCCCTGTATTGGTGAAAAATTTGGTGGGTCGTTACTAGAGGACTATGCTACATTTCTGCGGGATTCCGGTACTTAAAATCTTTTCCACAGCGTTCAATTATTTGTGCAGTAATGAAAGCCTGATGCGCTCACGAAAATTCATGGAACGCGCACATTATCTTCGCTTGCAAATTATTTCACAGCGGAAATTTTTTATCTGCTTAAAACGAACGTCCAGTCGTTAACTGCGGCTCGACTTTAAAAAGTGGGGCAAAGTTATGTCTAACTGATGAATGTTACTGCTTTGTCGTTTTGCCACTGGCATTATAGCACATTACCAAAAGTAAATGAAATTAACGTACGAGTATTCCTTAAAGTGAATTGTTTTCCGTATGTCACACACACACACACACACACACACACACACACACATATATATATATATATATTATATATTTATATATATATATATATATATATATATATATATATATATCACGTGAAAGTGAATTATAATTTAAGACTAATATAACATTATATGTTTTTAGTTTTCTACGATTCCTTTGTTATATTATTAATGAGACAGCTAAGTGACTGACAAAGTTTCTATCTCTTAAGTGGTGTACGTGTTACTTTAAAACAAATGCTGTGTGCTAAAATATAACATTCTGTATCTTTCAAACTAGTCATATTACGTAGTGAATTTCGTATAGAAGACAGTCACTGAACTCTAGTTAAATCCTCTATTTTAACTTGCCTGATTTTGAAAGTGAGGTATTTTTTCCTAAAAAAACATTGATCTGTGATGTCAAACGATTTTTGCATCTTATATTGTTTCATACAATTTGTCAGAAAAATTAAAAATTAAACATGTTAAAATACCTGTATTTTCAGTTTTTTTATGAGACAGCATAGTTTCTCATTCAGTTTACTTAAATTAGAGCATTGGTTTAAACCTGCATCACTTACCTCATCTCTGATTCTCTTACTCGCGCTGTTTCTAGAGGGCACAATTTTTGTATTAAGAATCCTTGTCCTAAGATACCGAGACGTTACGCGATAGTTCGCATGTTGCACCGGCTACGAGGAAAAAAAATTAACGACGGTTCGCAAGATGGCAGCCGTGCGCGCCGCGTGCTCTCGTAAAAGCGCCTTCGTTTCGAGACGACAAACGCAACGGCGGGGACGGCTGGGGCGCGTCCCAGCTGCGACTCGCCGATCTGTTCTTTACAGCGGCAGACGCCAACGGCGGCGCGACGCCTGCGACGCTGTACCGAAGCGACACGTCGCGGATCACGAGTTACGATTCTGTTCCAAATACTAAATTATTCCTTCGTAAATGACTGGGAGCGAAGACTCTTGCTGGCGGGTTCGTGTAATTCTGCCTCCTATCCCCCTTTTTCTCCCAGGGATCTA
Organism: Gryllus longicercus; assembly: GCA_038098605.1. Classification (NCBI taxonomy): domain Eukaryota; kingdom Metazoa; phylum Arthropoda; class Insecta; order Orthoptera; family Gryllidae; genus Gryllus; species Gryllus longicercus. The sequence continues at coordinate 1,921,785 of JAZDUA010000154.1, forward strand.
ACATTGACGCGAGAAACACACCGGGGAAGAGCAGGGCTTGTATTGGATTTCATTGAGCATTGCAACCAGAAAGTAATAAAACTGCAACACAAAAGAAGTACGGAAATTATGGGTATTGCAATCTTTCAACACGTCAGTGGGTTTTGAGGAAATATTATATCATCTGAGAACTTCGTGTTCTTCAAATGATAGAACCATAAACGTTCATATCCTGGAAGCAGAATTTATTTCTGCAAGGGAATTTCCATGCCAGTTCATCATTGTTTGTTCCCTACATTTATTCAATTGATGGTATATATTATGTATACAGTTGTTATTTTTTAAAGGCGGAAATCCAAAAAGGGTTACAATATTAATTTAATTCTAAAGTATTTTAGTTCATCTATATAAAATTACTTGGAAGACTTGAAATGCTTACAGTGAAAACAACGTTCTATGTTTCATAAACATTGTCAAAACACTAAGCGATACATTTTTTTGTCCTTTACTTGTAAATGGATCTAGACTCAACTGCAAAATCTCGTCTGAGTTACAAGATATTTTGAATTTTGTATTAACTATGAATTTTTATTGACTTTAAAACTATTGAAATCAAACACTAGCTAAATATTTCTTTAAGGTAAGAGTACAACACGATACATTTATTGAATGGATTATTTCGAAAATGCTTCATCTCCATAAGCTGTTCGGCACACATACGTTGCGAAACGTGATATCTCCGAAGAAGAAATACGCGAATCGTCCTGCTTAGATCATATTAATGAACACCGGATATATGGTTGGCAGGTATGGCGCTATTTAAAAATATTTTTAGGAAACCATTGTAAGTGTGCCACTGATGAAAAATAAATTACTGATGAAAAAGAAATTTCACCTTCCTGCATCAAACTTAAAACGAAAAAATATATAGTGTGCAGATTTTCACTTAAAGAACAGATTACTGCAATATGCATTACAATCGCGCGTAGAAGTAACATTGAATTAAAGGAATTGAGAACAGAAACAATATTCCATGATAATATTAAAAGAGTCTTCGATTTTCTGTGCAATTTAATCTCAACCTTAAGAATATTAGAATATTTACTCGCTTACAATACTGACAGTGTAATACTGTAACGCGCATTCACAGGATGACGGATCGAGGTAATGATCCAATATAAAACTATTTTCACTTAAAAAATAAATTTACAAAGTGTGCAATGTTCTCATGGGTCTAGCTAGCATCTACTACAATGCATCAAAAACGAAAAAAAAATGCTTTCCCAAAGTAAACATCCATAAGGCGCCTGCCTATCTCGCCGGCAGTTTTCGTTCGGAGCAGTCATCGTTCATTGCTCCCGAGCTCAGGAGGAAGACCTAATACGCGGGGGCGTGAGGCGCGGGCGGGGGCGGGGAGGGTGGGGTGGGGGGTTGGGGGCGGTGTCTCGCGCCGTCGACGCGCGCATCGTCGGGGCATGTTTTTACAAGCACCGGCGCCCACCGTCATGTATGTTACATGAATCCTTCAACAATAATTCTTAAGACAACCCTTTCAGCTGGGAACAAAAGCACTTTGGCGCGGGCGCGGCCGACGGCGAATTTCAAACATGTTTTGCGCCGGCTCCGTGAGGGCGAACGGTAGGGCTGTTGCTGCCTTCGCATGTCGCCTTTCCATCACCGCCTCCATCGACATCACCTTTATCGAAATCACTTTCATCATCACCATCCCCAACTACCCATCGGTTTACCAACCACGCCACCACCATTCACACCAGCTTCATTATTACTACCAGTGGTGTCTACTTATGATAATGGGCTGCGCCACGAAAACCCTCCCTTACTGCCCCCCCCATCTTTTTTATAAGACATCATCAGTATACTTGAAACCGTCACCATGCATCATATCACTACCATTGACACCATTTCTAAGGTTACCAGAAACCTCATACATAGTGATGCTTCTGGTGCTATAGAATTCTCCTATTTACTTTACACGTGTTGTGAATTCCTTGTGATCTTCACCATGATACTTTTACGACTTCCACCCAATCAAAAACAGAGGCGAACGCAATTCTGTAACCATATCGATCTCCTACCTCTCCACCTACTTTCCGTCTACGTTTCTTCTATCTCTGGCTGTTGGCTCACGATTCCTTCTTTATGCCTCATTCTTCGGCTCCAGACACAACTATCGTTTTTACTATCGTCACTGCATCATACTCACTATATTCTAGCGCCCTACATTACTGCTCTTGCCCCCTGCCGCTGCAACCATTGCAGCTCATCCCCATCCGATCTGTGCCCTTTCCCCGCTCTCACGCCCCCCCCCACGTTCCCACGCGCATCTCCGCGCCCGTCCCGCCTCGCGCAGTTTTCCGGGGCGCATCCTTCATCTGGCGCGAAGCCGCTGAGCGGCGCTGACGGGTCGACACGCGAGAGGCACTCTGCTGGATGAGGCGGCCCTCCTGCGCCTGCGGCCCGGGCCGCCCTCGACCTCGCGCCCCCGCCCCGCCCACGTGCTCCTAGCGCGCTCTACGCTCCTCAACTCCGCTCCCGCGCGCCGGCTCTAGCCGATGTCTCTTGCGCGAAGACCAAAGGCGGCCGTGGCTGAGTTCTGCCATGGGTTGTGCTTTTGGTACATGATTGATTGATTGATTGGGTAATATTTCCGGGCGCTTCAACTTCTAAGTCATTAGTCGCGTAAGTGTAACGCATGTTTTATCGCGGGAGATGGTAACGTCCCCGCTGGATAGCTAGTCACCGACTTACACGTGTGCTTGTGTGGGTTTTCCGACAAGGTACCTATCAGCGTGGCACCACCCCTGCAGGGACAAGCCCTAAGCTCAATATGTTGCAGTGTTGTGCATGTAAGTGAATGTGTGTATACGTAAAGGGCGATATTAGGACAAGGAAGAGGAAGGAAAGATCTCGCGCAGTTCTTGGCCCATTTATTAGGATAGTTATTAGGCATTCGCTTGACGTTGATCAGAGAAATCACGGAAAACTACCGATCAGAGCAGCCGGTTCTCCTCCAGAAAGAGACTGGATTTCGCCTGGCGACGAAGCAATCAGTAGTGTCGAAAATCCCGCCCCCTCCATCGGGACTCGAACCCTAGGACCTCCTGATCAGAGGCACTTGAGTGATATCAATTTATGGCTTGAGTCACCTCAGCCGGTCCTTTGGGACAGACGCTACTCTGTTTCACCAAATAAGTACGAAGGGTGTTCAATAAAGTTCAATATGACATTTCATAACGAAACTCACCTCATTACTTTTCAGTGTAGTCTCCCTTGACTTCAACACATTTAATTCATTTAGACTCAAGTTATCGAATACCCACAGATTAGAAAGAAACATATTGACTGTCTAAATACTCCATTATAGGTTTCTTACCTGCTTCATCGTTAGGAAATCGTCACCCACGCAGATATTTTTTCATGTTTCGAAACAGAAAGTATTCACATTTGCACTATACGGTAGACGATTAAGCTGTAAGAAGCAACAGTTCTGCACAGCAGCTTGTGATTTGCGTGACTTGTGTGCAAGTGCATTGTGCTGGAGCAACAACACACCAGCAAACAGCTATCGAGTCTTTTCCGTGTGAAAGATTCACGTGAAGCTCTTTTAGTCAAAGAATTGGTGTCTCCAGTAGTGGTTGTCTTATGTGGCATGCGATATAAGCGATACTATGTTCAAGGCCGGGCGAGGCCTAGAACAAGACAAACTTCAATTGCGGGTCTTCTTTTCCATTAAAAACTTTTTATTTAAATAATATATATTTTACTAGAGAATTGATGAAACAAACAAGAGAATGAAATTAAAACTTTAATCTTAGGAATAGCAAAGTATAAACGGGCCCTTGCGTTACCAAAGGGATGTCTCTGGAGCCCACAATTAAAATTTTTATTCGATTGTTGTGTAAAACAATTTTGCCGCTCAGAAGGCCGAGACCGTTAGGACAGTAGTACCGTAGCGGTCTCGGACCAGAAGACTGCGGGTTCGAGTGTCGCCTCGAGCATGGATGTATTTGTATATGTCTATAAGTGTCTGCCGTCCTTTCATCCCTGACCATCTTCATCATCTCATCGTCCAAACCCCCCACCGCTAACAATCTTGGTGGATAAAAAAACAGATTTTTAAAAATTAATGCATTCGATCCTGAATTAATATATATGTTTATTCATTCATAGAATAAAATATTTTAATTTTAGTTTTAGATTAAAAAATAAAAACAAAACTGATTCGCAATAATATATATATATATATATATATATATATATATATATATATATATATATATATATATATATATATATATATATATATTGTGGCGAAACCGATTTCGTCATACAAAATTTCATAAGGCTGAGGGGCAGTTGGGAGAATGTAAACAGATTCAGCTGTAGCCCGGAGCTCGACTGGGGAGGTAAACACTGCGTCGCACGTGCGATCTCACTTATCGCGGGAGGCCATTACCGCCTCCTTCCCATTAAGCGAGCCGTTTGGAGGACTACCGTTGACAGACACTGTGCAAGTGTTCACAGCCGGCTGCAGATTTCGAGACCACCCACTTTCGGGGGAGCCCAGAGCAATACTTCCGTCATCGAACGCGCCTCCCTACGCAAGCAAGGGCCAGAGTTCTAGAAGGTTCGAGAACATCCCTGCATGCTCGCAGCCCACACAAAGAGTGAAAATTTCCTTCGCTTCTCACGCTGCGATTGGGTTAAAATATTTCACTGCGACACAACTTCTGACCAATAGCGACACTGCTATTAAAGGGAACTAGGACACATAAGAAATTGGGATGGGGAGGAGAGCTAACTTGGAGCGATTTCGACGGAGAGAAAATCAGAATAGCCAGGGCAGTCGGGAGAGAATTATTCTCTTGGGGGGGAATATTTTTCGGTCAGATGCAAGTTCACCTCTGCCGAACTTAGAAATTACCAGATTTGATTTGAGTTTTGGGATAACGGGAGTCGGGAGAGAATTACTTCTCTGGGAGGAAATTATTCGTCGAGGAGAGGCCAGTTTGTCTCTGAAAGATTTAGAAAGATTCCGGAAGGAGCGAGAGCTACTAGCTGACAACAATTGAGAAAATTACTTCTCGGGGGTGGGATTTATTCGTCGGGGAGAGGCAAGTAGACCTCTGTGGCGTTTAAAAAGGGGTAGAGAAAAACTATTTCTCTGGGGTGGGAATTATTTGTCGCTAGACTTTCCGAAGTTCTGTTATAAAAAATTAAAGAGACATTAGGCTGATTACTACGTTTCGGACATTGAGATCGCCCAGTATCAACCAGTATCAACCAGTTCTGCCAGAATCTTCTAGACGTCGCTGCAAGAATCTTCAAGAACTTCTAGTCGCCTAGACATCGCTGCCAGTTCACCCAAACGCCGCAGCCAGTGGTGGCGTGGTAATCCGAGGACCGCCCAGCTGAGCCACGCGCCAAGGGGGCGTGACGGACGGCCGCGGCGGCGCCCTCGCCCAAGGTCGCCGCCCCTCCTTCCAGACGTCTTCCGAGGGCCCGCCTGGGCACACAAAGGACCCTACGAGGTTGAATGACCCGAGGAACATTCGCCCGCAAGATTTACGTAATGTAGTGTCGCACTTGGCACGTTAAATTGTCATCCTGTAACTCATGTAAATATTAGTTGTAACAAGTTGATTTTCTTCCTAGTCATAAGTCTTTTTCTATAATTACTAACATGCCTAACTTTCTTTTCTCTTTAATTTTCCCTTTTCATTGTTAGTGTAAAAATCGTAATTTCCCTGGTGCAATTTTGTTTATTTTTTGCTCAGGAATAAATTGAATCATTTTACCAGTGAACAAGTGTTTATTTAATTTGTGTTCCTATTGTACTGCATAACAGTTCCTTCCATCACCGATCTGAGCTAGTGGCAGGGCGGCCAACCGATTCCACAGGTAATCGGTTCGGTTACAATATATATATATATATATATATATATATATATATATATATATATATATATATGTATATATATGTGTATATATATATATATATATATATATATATATATATATTGGAAACTAATGACAAATCTATTACATTTTTATGCCAAATAAACCTTGTTTGTTCATAATCTATTAATGTATAATGTTATACTAAGAATTAAAACTCTACAAAAGTCATAATAAATATTTCCGAACTTTATTGTGAATTTCGAGTTTTTAAGTGAGTACTTCCGAGTTTTTTACTCACAACCAAACACGGTATAATTACGCGTACTCTAACAACACAAACTGCATTATATTTTCAGGAAAAAACTCATCATTAACAATGTAAATGAATTTGGTTTTCCTAAAAAATTGACATCTATAACAAACAAAGTATCATCGATGGGCCTCTGAGATGACTCACTTGGTAATCCTAGGGGGAAAAGTTTCAAGTTGATTTTATGTCGATCCATTTACAATATTACAGACGGCTTGTAGAACATATTTCCCCAATACCATTAAACGATTTACTATTATGTATGTAATTAAACTACATTACGATATACCGCGTAAAGGAAAAAAGGTGATAAGTTGGTCCTAGAACGAGTTACTGGTTGCTGCGTGAACATGAAAGGTTAACAATTTCACAATTTCGTAGCCTTAAAGTATTATGAAAGTTGGCGACAAAGGAAGGAAGATTTTGGTAGGAAAAATTACCATATTATCTAGTTGTAAAGTCTTAAAATAGCTAAAAGCTGAGATAGAGTTTTGCCGATAGACATAATGACTGTATTTTGTTTCATTTCAAATGGTATGTTTCATTAATTTGAACTTTCAGAGTTTCCATTTATTTAGGAAGAATCCTTGAGAAACAGAGGATTTATTGAAAACGACGGGTGAGTTGTTCCTCAGTGACCGCTGACAGATTAAGTCACGACGCATACTTGTAACACTGATAGTTTTGAGAATAAGCTTGGTAGTTTTGTTTACACGTGCTCGCAACCCTGCGGCACATTCAAGGAACACCAACTGAAATCCCTTTCCTTAAAAACATGGGTGTAACTCGTCCTCCTTGTCAGGACTGCCGTGGTTCCCACTTCACCTGCATGACCTCGTGAAGTGATTCAGTTCGTCCTTTCGCATTCAAATTCTGCTTCATAGTATTCCTTCTTTCTCTTCAATTCACTCTATTTCTTCTTTCATGTCCGATTCTGCGTTCAAGAGAGTCCTTCCAAGCGAGTTAGTGCTTTCCTGCCTCGCACGGCCGTCCGCCTCTCACGAAGTCCTTTTCCGCTGAAAGTGTCGACGGAGATGTGCGTTGGATTCGGGATTTTTGGTCTGACAGTTTGAAGGATCCTGCTGTGACCCATTGCCCTCATTCTCTTGCAGGCTATCCCTTTTTTAGCTGTCGGTCGCACGTCCGTATCTTGTTACTGCTTTTGTGCATTTCGCAGAGATTTTTATGCCTCTGACAGGCAAGTGTCGGGTTTTACGTATGACCTTCACATTCAGGAACAATGAAGTTATATTTTTCATCTCAGTTTCCTCTATATTTCGGAAGTCGCCGAATTTGCAGTTTGCGCATGCAAATTTGACAGGGACTTCTATTTTCTCATTAGGTTAAATTTTTTTTTCTTATAAAAACATTGCAAATGAGTTAATGCGTAAATATTCATTACTAAACCGTAAAAATTTGCATGTTTATTTCGCAAAATTCTGAAAAAAAATATTGGGAAAATGTACAGATAATGAATAAAAAATTAATTTTATGAACTTTTGACGTAAATAATTTCATTGCATGCATGTTAGTAAATAATGCTACCCCGCAGATTGGGAGCCGCTATGGAAATTTTCTCTTTTCATTCCTAACGACAACACTTATCCAGAAGTGCTCGGGAAATAGCGCGTGAACAATGCAAATTATTACACACCGACAAGAAAGGAAAATTTTCAAATAAGCATGCTATGAAAAATGTTAACACGTTTCAGGAGTTGAAGTTGAATGATGTAACGATGGCCAAAAATGTCATTCCAAGCTCATAATAGGACATGAAAATATTTGATGCACCTCCTCAGGTCCTTTTGAGCAATCACATAAGGAAACCTTTTTGCAACAGTCATCCAGAAGTTCAATTTATATCTTGTTACTATTTTGGGAGAACATATGAGGAGAAAGATTTCAGGATATCATTTTTTGCCTGTTTTCCTTCTTTCGTTAAATCTTCAATTCATTGAATACTTAATAAATATTCTACATAATTCTTGTGTATTTTCTGGATCGAGTTCTAGTGATCTTATGTATCATATTACAATATTAGCATATTAATGTGTAATGATCGAAATATGGATTTATATTTCGTCCATATTTGATTAATCAAGACAATATGTGTAAGCACGGTTTACTGGAATAAAATTACAGATTAGTAATATTGTGATGTCATGAAGACTGCCGACTTAACAAGCATGAAATAAACATCCAGAGAGAAAATGTGCGTTTTGGAAAGACGACGTACTAATTGATTAATTGTTAAATAACTGAATATTTAATTGTTATTATTTTCAGTGCACATACAATATTTACAATGCAATAATTCAATGTTTCTGTTATTACGAATAAATGTTCTCTTTTATTTCGAAATTGAAAGCTTTTTGATTTAATATTTCAGTAAGTTGCCATATCCAAGTCTATGGCGAAGGCAATAAAGTTATCGACCGTAAACAAAAAAGTAAATGGATATTTTATTTTCCTCATTAAGTAAATTTATTAATCATTAGGATTGTGAAATGTAAATCGTGAATCCCACGTAATGCATTGTCACTTTTGATTGTAACATGAATTCGAAGGCAAAACTTAAATTTAGAATAAATAATCACTTACCATTTCATAACTCCCTAATGAAACCAAGCACCCATTCTCAAATACTTTGACGCCAATGTACCAATATTTATATCGCAGTGTAAGTAGAAACAAATTATTTAATATTTTGCATAAGTATTCTGTGTGATTATAAACAAAATCGTGATCATTGAACGGGTGGTTTTTAGATGGCTAGAAGAATCCTTTCTTCCAATCCAGAGTCGTTTTCGGGAGGAACCTCCAAAACGTGCGCCCGAAAGATCTGCATCGAGCGCCGCTGGTGGCGGAGCTGCCAACTTTACGGCACAACACTCCCCAAATGTAAGTACTTTGAAAACTTCATTAGTAGTTTTAATTTTCAACCGTTTGTACACACCCATGTCAGTTTTGATAATTGTGTATCCCCACCATTTTGGATTTACTATGATTCTAGGGAAAATTGAAATTGGAATTAAAATTAAATATGGATAAACAAATAAAATATTAACATTGTAATTAATAATTCAATAAAATGATTAATGAAGTAGAACACAGTAATATCAAATATATTCGCAATTAATTTTTCATTGTTAATAAAAGGCTTTTGAAATGCTTTAAAGTGAATGTATTCTGAATTCCAGTTTTCATGTGATGTTTCAGTTTGATATTGCTAAGTATTACTAGTTTATACACTCTATCAAGTGGAAATTAAGTGTTTTTATAACAAAGTGAAATATATAAAACTCGTGTAATAATAATAAAAATAATAATATAATAATAATATAAAATAAATTATTTCGCATAAATTTATGTGTTGTGAACGATCTACTGAATTATAGAAATCATGGCCTCAAAAACCCTGTGGCATGAGCGCAGCCGCAGTGGAGTTGGTGAAACGTCTAGTGAGAGCTGTAGAGTGTAAAAGTGTAGACATTTTTCAACATTTACACTGAGTTAGAACCTCAAGAAACATTAAAAGAAAGAAATAACCTTTGAAATTAATACAAACAGACATTAATAAAAAGTTAGAAATGAATCAATTAATCGTTATTTATATAGATAGATTGCTGGGCACAATAGTTGAACCTATTGCCAACAGGTTTCAACGTAAGGTTTCAGTAGCATGGTGTTACACTGATTACAATCAAAAGACTTGTCAAAGAATCTCAATATGTCTAGTTTTAAACTCCTATTTGCAAAGAAACATGTTGTACATTTGTTAACTGATTTTGCTGGAAGAGAGTATACGTGTTTCGCACGATACGACGTAAGTAGGGCTCTTTCGGAAGTGGGCGGTAGTGGCGTACTAAATGTTCGTAAAGAACTGACTACTAGGCGGGGAAATTTATAATTATCACAAGACACTGGTCTACACAGAATGTCTAAAAGAACGGAAGGAACGGATACGAAACACTCGTGTTACTCTAAGTCGGAAAGTGTGTTAGATAGTCAATTTCTGTTTCTAGCTATGAAAATACTATTTAAAAACTATTTAACGTAAATATTTCAAAGTTTTATAAAAATATCAAATTACGTATGAAGTCCATTTAAGAAATTTAATTCACTACGGCATCCTCTCATTCTTTCGGGTTAGTGTTAATTTTACGAAGCTACCGAAATGCAGCAAGTTCCTTCGAGCGCTGCAGGTGTTTTTCGCAAGGAGTAAACAAGATGCCGTTGCAGCCGTTGCGCTGCCCCCCCCCCCATCCCCCCGCTTTGTAGCGCGCGTGTTGTGCTGGCCGCGACGCGGCGGCAGGTTTTGTCCACAAGCGCCTGCTCCTGCCCCTGTCGTGTCGGCCAGCGGCCAGCGGTGCCAGCGGTGGCCAGCGGCTAGTGGGGGCGTTTTTGCGGGTGCGGCCGTCCTCGCCACCCGCTCGCCACCCCCGCAGCGCCGTCCCCGCCGCCGCGCGCGCCGCCGCGGCCGCTCCGGAATTTCTACCCGTCCTGCTGTGGTCGGTGCTCTGGTCGCCGTCTCTATACCTGCCTCGCTCTTCTGCTAGGGGTATATCCATACTTTTAATACTTTTGTTGCACTCGCGTTGACATATCAAGCGCGGTATTTCTTCCAATAATAATAATAATAATAATGATAATGATGATAATAATGATGAGAATAATGAGAATAATGATGATGATAATAATAATAATAATAATAATAATAATAATAATAATAATAATAATAATACTTCAAACGATGAATGGAAAACACAGGTAATCTATAAGATGTCTAAAAGGGCATACTGCAAGAGAAGTAGATAAAAATCTTCAATGACGTGTCTCGCTAGAAATCATCAAGAAACATATTTTATTTCGGCAATTCAGAACAGAGTAGTGAATATCAGAAACTACTGACGTACTGTCTGAAGGGAGACTTGTTTGACAGGTACAGAAAATATGGTAGCACTGAAGAAATGGTCGAAAACATCATTACTCCATATTTCACATTATCAGCAAGACACAAACAGCTTGATAAACAAATTCATTGGGAAATTGCCATGCTGTAAAATATAAAGTATTAAGCACATCTCCAGCCCTATGTTACCAGCCCTAAGTACCACCCAGGCTGGAAAAATGGAACGAGATAAAATACTACTGAACTGGTGTTGACCGGTCTATATATATTGTGCAGTGCATTTCACAATGAATGTTATTGAGAATGAAATTTCTCTTATTATTAAATCCGTTGTTTTTTAAATCTATTACTTGCGTTAGACGTTTTTACGTTGCCTAAGTTTTTTTGAAAGAAACTACTTTTTTACCCAAAAAACACACACTTATTGTCGCAGCGTTTAATAACATTCTCAGCGCTACGTATGCTACTCAGTATATACGCAAGTGCCACATGAGAAAGAAAAAATCGAAACAATTAGTTGATAGTATGATAAAATTCTTTTTGTTCTACTACAAGTAGAACATAATCGTTTTGCAATAGGTGGACAAATAGCTACCGTAAAAACCACTGCCGTACATGTAGTAATGTCTGAATAGGCGAAGAGGTGAAACTTTGAATCTGTTTACTCGAAACGACTGAAATGTTTGTGGAAATCTTGTCGTCCCAGAGGGTTAAAATGGCAACCAATCAGAATGTTTGGAATAAAATCGCTTGGAACGACGATGTCTTCTTGCTGGGAAACGCCTGTTTCAACAGTGGAGAGGAAACCATACGAACTCCGGGTAAGTTAGTACGGTACGCCGCTCCAAGTGCAGTAAGGGCGGGAAATTTGAGGGAAGATGATCGGCTCTCACTTGATGCTAGCTGCAGGATGGCTCCCATAAGGAAGGCTCTTGTCGTAGCAGCCCAAGAATCAGCTCTAAGGTTATTAAACCTCAAATAGATGAATAAATGAAGCGCAGACTGTGCAAATAGAAAGTAGCAGTTAATTATATAAACAGTGCCTTGAGACTGTTTTCGCAGATCGATTGAAAACGACAGAGGGGCCGCTAGGCTACTCTGGTATCTGTGCAAAATATATGGCTAGTAGGCAACTGGTGAAAGCACATCAAACAGCTACTAGGCAGTGTCAATGGTGAAACTACCTGTCGGAGAAGTGTGTTGAAAACACCAATAGAGAACTGTTCTGGAATTTCAAATTCCAGATAGACCATCAGTTGAATAGTAATACCCCACATCTCACTGTTGCTGAAGAGAAGCAGATACAGAAGTTAGTGGACATTGTCATCCTAATAGATTCCAGAGTGAATCAGGAGATCTAGAAAACATCGAAATATCGTGATCCCTAGAAAAAACTCTCGAAACGGAGTAATTCCATAAGTAATAATAGTAAGACGTCTACTTCTTCTATATTCCAAATCACAATCTATAACTATCAGTTGTTGATATACTAAAAAAAATATTTAATAATGCATGATTTACATAGAAAAGAATAATATTTGAGAATGAAAATATGCAAAAAAGCATATTACTATACCGCTGTCTCTATTTTTATATGAAAGAAGAGGTACAGCTTCGTAGAGTGACTCTATAATGGACATTTTTAGCAAAAAATAACCACATAAAAGTTTTCTGTTGGAGCGTGTTTAAAACTACATTCAGTATCCAAAACATATTTTCTTTTATTTCAATAACCTAAGCTGGCTTGATATAGATAATGCTCTAGTTTTTCATATTTATTAAAACATTTTTTATATTCCCTTATATCCACATTTCCCCCTTATTTGAGGATTTTTGGAAAACATGTGCATGTTTGAAATACATTTATTTGGGCAGAGATTTCACATGATGTTGTTGTGGGTTTTTCATGTTTAATTTCTGATTAAATTGATTCAAATATTAATTTATTTATTATGTTGATAGAAGTATTCACATTCATAGTAAGCACACAAACTGTTATCATATTCAAAGTAAAATTTGCTTCGTTGGCCAAGTGTAAATAGTTACTTAGCGAAGGAGTTCTAAAAATACAGTCAACAGCCTGAAAACAATGAATGTGATCCAAGTTTTCATCTTTTTTCACACAAAGTACATTGATTTGAGTGAATACCGAAATTCCAAGGGTACAAAGTGTATCTTTGAAGCTGTACCGATGTGTAGAACTTCATCGAAGTACCGCCATTTTTAGAACTTAATCATTGTACCGCCATCTCGCTTTGTAATGTAATTAATGTGTAGATGCGTGTGTATTGCATGGGCGTATCTTTTACATTTCCGTGAAAGCAACAATAATGTGCTCTAAATTTAAAGAACGACCCCCAAGAGACTCTCTTACAGAGGTTAGCGACCCTTGTATTAACTGCATGGAGTTGCAGTTAATGAATATCTCTTGCCACGGACACGAAACGAGTTTCTTTGAAGTTTTAAATTTATTTTCCTTTAGAGAGGGAAGTTTTATGTTACAAAGGGGTGCCAGAATATGTTTGGAAACATTACCACGAAATATGCGGAAAATCACGAGAGATCCCCAGTGTCATATCGCAAACTGCCCTCCTCTGCGCGAAGCGGGAAGAATTAAACTTTTTCCGGGGACTGTACGCGAGCTAAAAATGTCTAAACCTCCCGGAGGATGCAATTTACACGCAAAAGCTGTTTGTATCCAACGGCAGAGGGAGACAAGAGCGAAAAAAAGCGTGCGCGATAATCCTCCGGAACCTTAGTTACTGGCGGAGTCTGCCGCACTGCGGAGGTTCAGTACGCGACGAGCATGTGGCTCGGGACAGCGCGGTGTAGGGCGCGATTGCTCGTTGGCAGCGGCCATCTGCCCGGGCGGTTTCTGGGTGTCTCTGCAGGTGAGGTTTGGCCAGGGGTAGGTAAAGTGCGGTGCTTGAACCATAAGCAAACAGTCTTCGCTCTTGGTGCGGATACTGAGCATGTTATTGTAAATACACTTCTGCAATTTGGCTTAAAGGTTTTACCAACTTCTGCTGTGATATAGTTCTACAATATTGGGTGTGAATCCTAGGAAACTAATTTTCGTTCCTGTTAATACATATTCCTCAAAACTGGGTTAAATTTTTAATTAAAGTTATAAAATATGACTTTCAGCTCGCGTTTTGAGATGTATCTAAAATGAATATCAAAACATTTTAAATTTGTGTATCATTTTATGTGTTTGTAGTGCATTCAGATCTGCTGTGTAGTATTTAGTATAGTTCATAAATTAATTCTAGAATATTGATAGCAACAAGTACATTAAGATATTCACATCAAAGCAAAGAAAACAGGATCATTGGGTATTTTGTCAAGATACAAAACATGGAAAAAATAATCAATATTTTATCTTTAATGATGAAAAATGTTGTAGTCACTTTTTAAAATAACATTTTTTTCATAATTGAACAAAAATATTTTTAGACTGTCTCCAATAACGGTACTAATAGTTCTATGATATTTTTACAACCATTGATTCCACCTCAAATAAAAATTTATTGTTGTAGCATCCCGACCACTTCAGGCAGCTTCAGCTTTTTCACGCATCTCTTGACAGTTTGTTCATCCCTAGTTCGGACTAGATTCTGGCTGCGTATCTGCACAGGGACGTTGTTCAACGGCGGCGGATGGTAGGGAGAATTGGGTTGATACGGTAGCGACTAGCACGAGTAGCTGGCGGAAATGACGGCAGGAGCGAAACACGGCAATAGTAACCGACGGAGTGTAATTGAACTTCGAGAGATAGGATGTGCGAAAGAAAGAAGTGGTGCCTGTTGGAGAAATCAACAACAGGCCGGAGTTCTTAGAATCCAACAGAGATCGTACCTATTCACATTTCAAATGAAATATCTTACTCATTTTGTAGTAATTTGAGACGTGCTAACAAGTGCAACTAATAAATCAGTTTGGTTAAGAAAGCTTGGTTATTTGCTTTCTTGAAACGCAAAATCAATTTACCAAACTTATTAGTTTTCGTCAATGATAACTATAGTAACATTAATAGAAAGGAGGAAATGGCGTAGGCTTCTGAAACAGAAAGTATGTATTTAATTTTTTGAATTCAACTATTGTATGGTACTGAAGCCTCCTTGAACTGTTCGTTCTTTTGGGCAAGTGATTCTTCTGGAATGCATATCGAATCGCTCTGGTGGAAGGTGGCCGTTCTAAAAGAGCATGTGATTCTTATATCTGGAATGCATATCAAACCGCTCATGTAAAAGCTATCAAGAACAAGCGAGTACTCATAATAAAACCATCTTGAAAATCTTATCGCATGAATTGTTTCTATAAAGAAGCAGAAGAGTAGATCCTGGTCCTGACACGAAAAGCATATTGTAATGAATATATACCGAGCCTTGACGTTCCTGAACATTTGTGAGAGTAGATATGAAAAAATTACAATCATACCAGATAAAAGGTAATGAAAAATAATTTGCTCTCGACCAACAATTTTCTTCAACTCCTGTTTGGAGGAGAATTCTTGCTGGCGGATGAACTCTTTCCGTGGTGTCTCCAACCAGGCAAATGCTGGAGAAGAACCCTAACAAACGGGCCACGGGCTGCGTGCGACCCTTCCATCCTCTGCCTTGTCCTATCTTCACCGCTTAATTACACCCACTCAGACGCACTACACTATCACACATGTCGGGAGACCAGTCGGGAGCTCAGAGCTTGTCCCCACTGGGGCGGTGCCAGTCTTGTGGGAGACCCCTGGTTGGGTGAAAGTACCCACAGCCGACGTACGTCGGCGCCGGATCTCGCCAGCCAGCCGGGAAAGATCACCGCCACAACTCGTGATAAAATAACACCCACTATATTTACGGGACCAATTACTTTAGCAGATGACGCGCCCAGGATCATTAATCAATCGATCGATCGATGAATGAACATTCAATTTTGTTCTATAAAAATATGTTTTATTTGCTTAGAGTATTGGATATAATTTTTCATCATAACCTCAATAATTTCCAAGTAAAATATGATATATTTTTCGAATTCCATGTTATTGTTGTCTGTCAAACCGTACTTTCTTCATCGCGCGTCAGTTTATAGGACAATGTTTAAAAACTACAGAGAAACAGTATCCAGAATGAAATAGGTCACGTTTCCAATAGTAAACCGGAAGAAATATTTTCTTATGAGTTACAGCTCCACGATGCCCGGTTTGTATTCTCGCGATAGGTAAGTTTTTCTGAGAAATCTAATCTCTAAGACATCGATCCAGCGCGGCGCGGCGGCGCTCTTACGCTGATCTCTTCTCTTTTACCGAGAAACCATAAAGCACGCGTAGTTTATTCCCCTGGCGGTTTACGTGCGCTCTCTGTTTTAAGATGCTCGTTGCCGCGACGGCCGCGCGAGTGCGGGCGCGTCAGGCAAAGAAGCGCTTTGAGCACCTACGCGCGACTCCTCGGGCCATCTTCGCGTGCGCATCGCGACGGCGCGCGGTGGGTGGGCGAGGAGGGCGAATTCCCTGCACCTGCGCGCTTTATCATATCACTCGCTCCGCTTTCCAAAGCGCCCTGCCTGGCGACGCTAGGGAAAGAAAGACACCGGTGCCTCGTGCGTATTAGTTAAGAGAAGGAAAGAAGTCAATTGCCGTGTGCTACTTTAAATGAAACATAATACATTGGATTACATACGTTGACTTGGCGGGAGGGGGATGGAAAAAGGAGAACTTAGGTTCGGTTTGTTCTTTTACCCGGACTTATGCCTGTCCCTGGTGTAAGATCACACCATGTGCCAGCCTCTATCCCCGACCTGCTCCTTGCCGGAGTGCGTCATGACTTGGGTAAGGAGGAATGGCTGAAAGCTCCTTTTCAAAACCATTTATTTCATTTTTGTGCTGCTTAAAAAGTGGTTTAAAAATCTATAATTGTCAAAGTCCTCAAAGTCATCAACTAAAAGAATATACATTTTCCCTCAAATATTGTAGCAAATATTTAATTTGGTAATTTGGTAAAATGATATGTGAGGATGATGATGCATTCTTTCCTTTCCTGAGACACTGCCACTGAAAAGTAGCGTATTTGGTGTGCGCATTATGCGCAATTGGTGTGAAATTGGGGGAGGGGGGTTATATTTATTTATTGTGATTTTCTGAGGTTTCACATATACGGGTTTCGTCAAAGATTCGTTGAGTAGATGATGGTTGTAGTTTACATGGTTGTAGTTTAAACGTCCAGCGTTGGATAAACCGTATGCACAGGGAAACAATGGAGATGCGGGGCTAGCGACGGAACGGAGAACAACTGGTTCATGGCAGCGAGAGAAATGTCGGTGCCACAGAAGGTAGAGCAAGTTCCTCGCATCTATACGCATTATCATGTCACGTACGACTCCTTGCGAAACATTGTGACCTGCGGTGGCTAGGGAAGAAAAGAAGTAGGGAAAAGAAATGGGGGAATTCTTCCTGATGATTCGTTGAAGATACGATACACGAGATGTGAAAATGAAAACGATCAAAAGGGAATATAAGGGATTTTTCAAAATCGATGTTAAAAATTAAAACGTAGATGTTGAGTGCTGCGGAGAATTTAATTCGGCAGTGTATTTATTAATTTATAATTAAGATTTAATTGACAAACAAACAAAAATAAAAACAATTAATAACACTCAGTTTGAAAGCGCATCTCGAGAGCTCAATTCTCCGTAGGATGCGGGAAGAAGAGGAACGAGCTTCCTACTGCACATGCGCTCACCGCCTCACCGCCTCACCGCCTCACCGCCTCACCGCCTCACCGCCTCACCGCCTCACCGCCTCACCGCCTCACCGCCTCACCGTCTCACCGCCTCACCGCCTCACCGCGTGCGATGTACGGGGAAAGCAATAGGAAATGTCAGGGCATCGGGGTCAGACTTCTCGTTGTGTATATTTCGCAAATGTTCTTTCCCGCCAGAGATACGGTTTAAAAATCTTGGAAAATACGTCCTGTAGCTCCCAGAAGTTTAGATTACAGAAGAAAATTGTACGAATAATACGAAATTTCCACCTACATAATTCTTGTTATGCTAGAACCAGGGCCTCTTGATTTACGAATCAGTGTTTGTGCCACAAATGATTTACTCAAGGGCGGAAAAATATTTTCAGCTAATACAGATGACTATAACTATTATAACACTAGTTATTCATTAGATGACAGTATCCACAGCTCACTAAAAAAATTCACATGCAATACAAGTGCATTCTTTTACAAGACACTGCCAGATGAAATTAAACGATAAAAGTCGGTACAAAAGTTTAAGTGGCAAGTAAAATATTTTTTTGCTGCATAACTGTTTCCATACATTTCCCAGTAATTGTCCTGAACATCAAAAAGGAAAATAATATTGATTTCAACAATGATATTAGTTTTTAATCTGTATAATTCTAAAAGAATGAATATGCCTGTAACAAATAATGTCCTCAGCTTCTGGATCCACGACCCCCATCTCGATTAAGTTTATCGTTCAGTTTCCGTGATCCTTTGAGCAAATGCTGTGATGGCTCCTTGGTTTTCTAGCTTTACTATCTGTGCACGCTCTCTTGAGCTCTGTGGGGAATGTAGTTATTCAAATAATCGTTCTGCATTTTCTCTTGTCAGTAAGTCGATATCTTCTCGAAAAGCCTGAAAAGGGGTAACACAAAAACTGTACCTGATGTGCCTCTGCAAAAAGGTTTTCTTATGCGGAAATAAATATGTTTATAACAATACTTGTCAAAACCACTTATTGCTATCTGTATTCATAACTCAAATTAATATGTGATTTAGAATAGATCTCACAGAGTTCAAGAAACCGTACTTGGATTGCACTTCTTCCGAGTCCTCCTTCTTTAGTATAGTATGTCTCATGATTTTTAACTGTTTTTGACGTAATATAAATAAAAAGTTATAGATGGTATCTAGCTGTGTATTATTATTATTATTATTATTATTATTATTGTTAATCGGCCGACTAGGACGACGCAAGTAAGGATCCTGCATTTACCGTGGCTCAGTTTTTATTTATTATCGCGGTGGCAGGTGCTTGCAACAACTTTTTGGGGGGACCAGCATTTTAGCTGGATCCGATTTTTATCCCCCACGGTTGTTAGCCCTGGGGGTATGGAAGATGAAATGATGATACGATGATAATGGGGGTGAAAGGACAACACATACAGACATACACAAATACATCCATGCCCGAGGCGGGACTCGAACCCGCGATCTTCTGGTCCGAAACCACTCCGGCTCTACTGCCTTAGCGATCTCGGCCATCTGATCGGCATTATTATTATTATTATTATTATTATTATTATTATTATTATTATTATTATTATTATTATTATTATTATTATTATTTTTATTATACATTATTCACAGTATCTACTGGTCGGTATGTCAACCACACACAGGAATGATGACCAGGTGTGTGGTTGCTTTACTGAAGGTTCAGATGGCTTCTGACAATACGGCATGTATTCAAAATTACACACTTTTGCATATTATATACATTCCTGGCATCCAAGTGAAGACACTCCAGTGCCCGAAGTGTCATTTTTGGGATCACTCCTGTAGCTGATATTATTATAGGCACAGTTGTCACTTTACTGAAGTTCCACTGAGATGCGACTTCATGGGCGAGATCGGTATACTTCTGGATCTTCTCTTGATATTTTCCCGATATGTTGTGGGTATTGGGTATTGATATATCGATAAGGAAAACCTGCTGATGGTTTCTATCAATGTACGTTATATCGGGTCTATTGCCGCCGACATGTCTGTCAGTGATAATGGAGCGATCCCAGTAGAGTGTGTGCTCACTACTTTCAAGCACATTCTGAGGCACATATTTATAATACGGCACGGAAGTGGCGAGTAAGCCCGTTCTCAATGCCAATAATTGGTGGACCTGCTGCGCCACTTCATCATGCCTCTTTTTGTATTCCAACTGTGCGTGGCTGCTACATCCACTTGTCACGTGTTGGATAGTTTCGCTTGCAGCCTCACATCTTCTACACGAGTCGGAATGAATGGTAGAATCTCTCAGAATGTGTTTTCTGTAGTTCAATGTTGGTACCACTTGGTCCTGGATAGCTATCATGAAGGCTTCTGTCTCCGGAAAGAGATCCCCGTGCTGGAGCCATGCGTGCGACGCAGAGATGTCGACTTCTGATTTACTCAGCTCGTGAGGGTACCTTCCATGCAGTGCCTTCGCTTTCCATAAGGATATCTTCTCTTCCGTTTCAATGATTGGTTGAACAGGCGGATCAAGCTTTTTCAAGTTCAGAGGACTATAGTTATTATCAACTGCGCTCACTGCTTGCTGAACTCTCCCACAATGTTCCAAGAAGTATCTTCTGAGTGAAGCAATTTGAGAGCTGTGTAGATTTATGAGATCTACAACACCTCGCCCTCCTTGCGACCTTGGAAGGGTAAAACGCTCAGTACTTGAATGGGGATGATGTTATCGGTGTTGAGTCATAGCGGTTCGAATTGTCCTCTGGAGGTTGTCGAGGTCGGTATTGCTCCATTTAATAACGCCAAAGGAGTATGTGAGCACTGGAATAACAAATGAATTGATGGCCTGCACAAGGTTTCTAGCAGAGAGTTGAGTTTTTAAGAGTCCATGCAATCGTTTACACACTTCAGTTGTTAGTATGTTCTTAGTAACAGTGTGTTTGATTCGGAGTGACTGTTGGAAACCCAAGTATTTGTAAGTTTCATGGGGTTCCATGAAGGTAATCTTTGGTTCATTGTCGGTTTCCAAATTTATAACTTGCATATGACCCCGAATGATATTCACTCTCCTGCACTTATCCAAACCGAATTTCATCTTGATGTAGTCAGTGAACTTCTCCGTCACGTTTATTAGTTGCTGCATATGACTCTCAGTGTCGGCATAGAGCTTCAGGTCATCCATGTAAAGAAGATGTGAGACCCGGAGAAGAGTTGAGTTCCCCTTTTTAAGAGCGATTCCATAATTAGCTGAATTAAGTAGAGTAGACAGGGGATTCAAGGCTAAGCAGAACAATAAAGGGCTTAAAGAGTCACCCTGGAAAATCCCTCGGCGGATGTGTATAGTATCTGTGTGGACGTATTGTTTTCCATTAGAGAGATACAGTTTTGTATTCCATCGACTCATCGCGGTTTTCAGGAAGTTTTGGATAAACGGGTGGACCTTGTATACATCAATGTATACAAGGTCCTTGTATACAACATTGAAGGAGCCAAGAATGGGGCACGGTGTCGAATGCTTTAGCGTAATCTATGTAGCATGCGTACAAGTTTCTTTGTTTTGCAAGCACTTGCCCCATAATTACAGAGTCTATAATGAGTTGCTCCTTGCATCCCTGAGATCCAGGTCTACATCCTTTCTGTTCATTTGCTAAGATGTTCTGTTCCTCAATGTGTGTCATCATCATTTGTGAAACACAAGATGTTATGAGTTTGTAGAAAGTTTGAAGGCAGGTTATAGGCCTGTACATCGAGGGGTCTTTAGTGTCACCCTCCTTTGGTAACATGAATGTTCTACCTTCAGTGAGGAAGTAAGGTAGATTTTCTGGATTGTGAAGAAAATATTGAATTATATTAGCTATATGATGGTGAGTGCTTGTAAATTTTTTCAGCCAATAATTGTGCAGGCCATCACTGCCTGGTGCCTTCCAGTTATGTGCTTTGTTCAAAGCTGCTTGGACAGTTTCTACGGTGATGATTGGTTCACCCATTAGAGGAATATCTCTGTGTCTGTCATATTCCATTTCAATCCACGTCCTATCTGGGTTGTGGGACACAGCAGATGACCAGATAGGCTTCCAAAAGTCCTCTATTTGTGACTTTGAGGGAAGCTTTGATTCTTTCATATCATTTACAAGCCCTTTACCCTTTGACATATTCCTGTAGAATGCTTTCTGGTTTCTGTTAAAAAGAGAATTCTGTTGCTTCCTCGTAGTGCAATTCCTGTAGCGTCGAAGGCGTTTTGTCAACGCCAAAAGCTTTTGTCGTAGGGTGTCAAGATGTTCTGTTATTGTTGAATTCAAGGGCTCGTGCTTCGTATGAATTTTTGTATTGATAAGGATGTTATTAACCTTTCTTCTCAGTTTTTCTGAGGTATTTCCTTTTTTAAATTGCGTGAGTCTCCCAATATCTCTCCTAATGCTTTCTATACGATTCACCAGCCGTCTTTCCCAAGGTGGCATTCTTTTTTCACTTCGATCATTGTGGGCAGTTGCTACGCGGCTGAAAAGCTTGGAACCGTTACATCTTGAAGCCACAACCGCAGCACAATAAATTGCTGTGTGTACTTCTTCGAAAGATGGTCTTTGTTGTAGATGTTGTGGCAGTACTTTCTCATTCAAGACGCTGATTGCTCTTGCTAATTTCTTCGAGCAATTTTGTCTGGGAATGGGATAGCGGTTCAGTGGGTCAGTTC
Source organism: Gryllus longicercus (assembly GCA_038098605.1). Classification (NCBI taxonomy): domain Eukaryota; kingdom Metazoa; phylum Arthropoda; class Insecta; order Orthoptera; family Gryllidae; genus Gryllus; species Gryllus longicercus. The sequence goes on from JAZDUA010000154.1 coordinate 1,944,329, forward strand.
CCTCAAATTCTGCAAGTGCGACTGCAAATTCATTGCGAATTTGCACCTCTTCACTACTCTTATTATACATACTTTCTGACATGCTTGTCCCATTGTCATCCTGAGCTGATATCTCCACTGCCCTCAGATTACTAGGTTCTGAGGAGTTAAGCATTTTTCTCACTTCTTCCTTGATTGCTTCCAAAACTGGTGCAGAGAGGAGATTTTTCTGAACAATTGCTCGACGCTGGTCCGCTATTCTTTGCTCATTAACTTCAGAATCAGGGAAACGGTGAAGAAATCTTTGGTGTAACTTTTGTCGGTAGGCCGCAGTGCCAGTCTCCATTTTGGTAATGGTGTAGTATTCACGCATGATGAAGGTATTTATTTCTGTAGTCCACTTCATCCTTCTGCGTTGCCTGCCTGCGACAGTGGTCTCTGGAAGCAATAGATTGCTTCTCTGGGAAGCACTTGCGGCAGGTGCAGCTGTAAGTGGAGATGGAGGGGTGCTGCTATGTTCGGCTTTAGTATATTCGGGGTTATCCCCGATCAGGGCTCGCCTGTTCAGCTCCTGATCACCACCGGCTCGCATGCTGTCACCTCCAGCGGTGGCTCCGAAGGTGCCCCGGCGCTCCCCAGGCAGCGGCTGCTTTTCCGAGGCCTTACGACGCATATTCCGTGTCTCCATATCTATATGGGTGTGCCATCGCCCTGTTTGCCGCCAAATTTTCTGACGTTGCCCGTCTCCCACGTGGCTAAGTTCTCAATTGCTCGGACGTAAGGCTGGACTTTGGGAGATATTATTATTATTATTATTATTATTATTATTATTATTATTATTATTATTATTATTATTATTATTATTATTATTCTCAAAGTTTTTGGTTTCACATGGAGACCACACAGATACAATAACAAAGCATGGTAACACAGGCATATTATTATTATTATTATTATTATTATTATTATTATTATTATTATTATTGTAGTTCAAGTTTGCATATACTTATATTCCAATTTCCTCCGGACTCTCCTTTATTCAAGGAAGATCGATAATATAATTACAATTAATTATACATTTAACAAGAAAATAATTATAAATTGAGAATTATTAGATTATCTTAAAATTTACAAATATTAAACCCACTGCTATTCACCAACACACTCTACACTCATTGATCTCACCTTTTTTCCCCTCCCATAGAGAAGTCCATAGAATAACTTACTGCTAATATCCTTTCTGCTGGAACCGGACTTTTCATAACGATTACTGCAAGTGATACTTGTAGGGGGGAAAGCGAGATCGCGGCAGCTTTCCTCAGGCGGGTAGTCGGGTTTCCCCCTCTCGTCACACCATCTACTCTGGCGGTGTTCAGCGATTCGCACTTCAGTGACCCAGGCAGACATCTGCCTTTTCCTGCGAGCAACGCAAATTACAGGTCTCTGCTAAAGGGGAGCAAGCGATTTGGAGACCGTGCGAATGTCGCGTATTCATGTACCATATGAATATGAAACTGACTTTAGACGAGGGTGGCTTGTGGGTGCTTCCTTGCCTTGTAGATGGAACGTCGCCCACGCCAACCGCATTTGGTCATAGTTTCCGCATGCATAAGACCTGCCGTACAAGTATTATCTACTTCATAGTAAGCTACTATTTCTTTGTTCAAGCTTTTCCGTGTCGTAGTCTGTCAACACAATGGGGTGGGGGGAAGGATTATCAAACCATATGCTGCACCCATTCGGATTCCTAGAATCTGGAGATGACATATCGCAATGTTTTCGTGGATCAACACACACGGAAGACAAACAACAGACATTTCCAGCAGCATTGGATTCAAAGCCGTGATCCTTCGAATCGAGGCGTTGTACAACCTTCATCATCCATGACAGCAATAATACCCTCGTAGAAAACAACGGTTTGACTTGTCCGTTGACGGGAAGTGTACTAGCTATCCAACCGTGCCATACTCTTTGGATGCATCTTCTTAGGTGTATTCTTATTCGTCAATGCCATGTATGTGGTGTCTTGGGCGTATGTCGTAATCGCACTTGAAGAACAACTAGGTATCTATTACTGATATGCTGGGAAAAAATCTATAATTCACACCAACATTACTATTGTTGGAATTAATGTGTTTGTATAAAAAATGATATATTACATTGAACTAATTCCTGATAAAGTGATTTGTGTGTGCAGTTAGGAAATAAACATACACGTTGCTGCAGCAAAGTGATGTTTGTTTAGGACGTTTGTTTAGGACGTTTTTCAGCAATTGACTGCGCGCAACTTACTCAGCAAGGAATTTGTTAATTGCGCACTAGTATATTATGCAACTAGTTTCAGCGCTAAGATTTATTGCATAAGTGCATGTTTTGATAAGGAGCGAGGTTTCAAAGTACGAATGCAATAAAGCAACATTGTAAATTTAGAAGAGAATTAAGTTAATTTTTGGAAAAAATGTTATTATGACATCACGCATATTTGTTAATTGTGCGAAATGATTGTGGTGAACTGTGCGGTTTACTACCACCACCCTTGCGAATCGCTCGCCATGATTGGTTGAATGTGTGATGACGCAATTGTTCGTGCCATAAATGCTAATACGTCAGAATTTATGCCATAAAATACCCTTTTATGAACGATTTCTTGGATCGTGAATGGTCGTTTATTATGATAGTATCTAAAAAATATATAAATTTTTCTCGATGCATCGAAGACATGGCGATATAAACATTGAACGACGAAGCGCAATTTGGTAAGTGGTAGACGATTCGCAAAGCGAGTGTAACGCTACAATATGTATTAGAGCATGTGCAGTGAACGTTTTTTCTGTTAAGATAATGTTAAGATATATTAACTATTATTTCTTTTGCGTCCGGAAGACATAATTGTATAAAAGTTATGATTTTCGTTCACCAATCTACCTTTTGTTCTCACGCCACTCTCCGCCTTTGAATGCTCCCCAAGGGCGCCGCGTCGCACCTTCCGCCGCTGGGAGGACTCCGCCTCGCAAGCCGCCCCCGCAGCGCCGCCGCCACTGGCCTTCCTTCCCTGTCGCCGGCGCCGCGCCGCGTCGCCTAGGCGCCCATTTGAATACGGCTGCGTGCACCGCTGGCCGCTTGTGTCTGGCGCCCGCCCGCCCGCCCGCCCGCGCCGCTCCGGCTCGCGGCCACACAGGGCTTTGAAAGCGCTTCCCGCAACTCATGCGGCGCTATTAGCATAGCGGCGGGGGAGGCGCGTATGTGGGGCAGGGCGGGCTGGCCACCGCCGGCACCGCCGCCCCCGCCGCCCCCGCCGCTATCGTCGCCACCGCCGTCACCGCCGCCACCGCCACCGCCGCCACCGCCGCCACCGCCGTCTCCGCCGCCACCGCCGCCACCGCCGCCACCGGTGCCACCTCCCCCGTCGCCGTGTGGCAAAACTACCACAGGAGACGGCGTTGCTCTCGCTGTCACTATTGTTTCTCCCACAACCATCGCTGACATATGAATTTCCGTTGCCGTCTTCATCGCTATCGTCTTTGGCACTCTTCTTCGTCTTTGCCGTGACCGTCATTGACTCTCTTTTGTCGCCTGTCTTCGTCACAATCTGTGGCACCCTTACCGTCACTTTCTGAGTCTCTTCTATTGTCACCTATGTTCCTTCGGTCATTCACTTTGTCTCGGGCATGTTACATCTCTCCGTGTAATGCCATCGCCGAAAGCGCTAAAAACATCTTTGGCGCTGTTACAGTGTATAGATTTTGTACATTTGCTCATTGAGAGTGTTGCAAATTCCTTTTGTAAATTCGTGAACAGACCTGAGTTTCATCACTGACATTAGTGGCCATTTGCCTCCATCTGTTAACATGACACATGCCTTTCCTCAGCGATTTCATTTGGTAACAAAACCAACATAATCATTATGTTTACCAATAAAAGCGTAATAAAAGCAGCCTCCATCAACATCTTCCTTTCCTTTCTCTACCTTTGTCCCTCTCATTACGATGGCTACCTTCCCCATTTCCTCGTCACCTTACATTCGTAGTCTCTGGAACTATTTTCCTCAGTACCTCCATTGATACCTCCATCATTGTCTTTGTTTCCGCCTCTTTTACTTCACCATCTCTCATTCTACACTACCTTCTAGGACTTCTAAACTTCCGTTTATTTCTTCTAGAAAGTATGATTTTGACTTTCACCGCCTCCATCGTCCACCACCTCTAACAGCTGTGTCATCACTGCTGTGGCTGCATCACAGCTCTCACCTGGGGATTTTAACAGGCCCTCTGACGCTTTCGCCGGCTTTGATTTTAGTTACCTGTCGCCCTTTTCAAGGGCGGAGCAGTTAAAAAAGTACCACAAGTTGTTACTGATGTGAGCGTTGATTTTTGTTTTAAAATGTGGATGGAGGTGTTTTTTCTGTAGCATCTTTATTAGGTGTAATCATTATGTCATGTTGAATGACTACGATTTTCTATCGGATCGACTTTATGCAGTAAATTTTGTGAGTGACATGATAAAGAGATCTGTTTCTGACAGATCAGACTTTCGGTAATTCTTCTGTATATGATGTATATCGCATATTATTTAAAATGTTTTGAATTTGATTGTCTATGCATAAAATACGTATCTAAATATTTCAGTTCGTGTAACTCAGTATAAACTGTTTGGAGTGCGAGAATTATGATTATTTCCATTCGTGAAAACATTTGTCGTGAATTAACGACCAGTTGTGAGTGGGCTCAATGGTCACAGGAATCTAAACTACATTATTTTTTGCATAAATATAACATTTTCCTCAATCTTCTTGTCCAAAGATATCGATGCTGTGTGCTCATTGACGCATCTAGATATTCCCTAATGTTTATGATCTTCGACAACGTTCGTATAATTGCATTTGAAGTACTGGTTTGGCAGCCTAAACTTTTATTCCTTAATCTCTTTTCCAACAGTTGAGCCATTCGTGCTTCCATTTCAATCATCGACGGGATATGTAACAGATTTTGTCAGCACTCACCCTTGGTGATTGTCTGGAACCGACATTTATAATAGGCCCGGAAGTAAGAATGTAAGAAAAAAACATTCTGATTTTCTTTCTGTGAATTTTTCAGACTACTCCTACTCCTAGCGTAGTAGATCTAAAAGTATGAGTGTGATTAAAGTATCTAACGCATCAATGTAATTCGAGTAGTATAAGAAGAAAAAAAACACTAGGAACTGAACGTAAATTCGAAACTAAAATTTTCTAACGAAAAGTAACCCATTTTGACTTATACTCCTCAAATCATCAAATATCCCCAAAAAATCATCAATCATACTCCTCAATTTATCAAATAATGATATTTGTCACTGAAATGGAAATATATTTTATTTCTGTTGAAAGAGAAACACTTTCGCCAGAGGATCGCTGCAAGTTATTTTTCTACTTAAGATCAAATATTTCATCATGTAATTGTGGGTATACTGACGCAAGTTTCATTTTTTGAGTGTAAGTATATATTTTTTTCCATCGCCATTCGAAGTTCTCGAAGAAAGGAATGCAAAGATATAATAATTACTTATATATGAAAAAATTCCTTGGGAGAAATGTGTTGTATATTTCCTCAGAAGCCACGGCTGACCTTGCTCACGATCACAGATTTCATCTTTCTACCTCTCCGTATGCGACCTCGCTTTCGTTGTTCAACAGTGCACACAGCGGAGCGTAAAGTAGGAATCCCGAAGTGGGACCGCCCGACACTATGCAAGCGACAATTATGGTAAATTAACTAAATAAAATTAAAGTAATCTGATTTATATTTTTCATAAAAGTTGAACATTTTGGTACGGGGCAGGTAGTATTAAACATCGCTCTTTTGTAATTAAAATGGCGAAGTAGAGGTGAATAGAAAAGCAGTAAAATCTATACTATCGTTAGATTTATTTCAGAAGAAAACAAATGATAAATTATCAAAGGGATTGAAATCTGTGAATGTAACACGGTTAAGATTCATTTAATCAAAGACCAAATTTAATAAAATACATAGGCATACATGTAAACTGTGAATTTTATTGCTTTCGGATTGACCATTCGATTGTGAAAAAGGAACTTATAGGCTGTATGCTAATACGAAACAAATGAATACAGTATGTAGGTAATAAGGTCGATGGAAGAAAGCAATGCACACAAACATAGTTATATAGAAAACACGAATTTGATACTTATTTTTATCTAGAGGAAATCTATAAAGGCAATAAAGATCACACTCTTTCAAACTTCAGAAAACCATTGAAAAAGGCGAGAAACACGTTATTTTCGAGGAAATGTAGAACGCATTTTTACTAGCTTCCTTCCGAATATTAACAGTACGCATTATATGTACTCCTCTCTTCGAAAACTTTAATTTGATGGTGGAAAAAACTTACATTTCCATTTAAAAAATCAAAGTTATCTCAATATTTTCAAAATTACATGTGTTACAAACAAGAAAACGAAATGCAGGTGTCCAACCAACTATGGGCGACCGCCATTACTTCTATAGGATATAAAAATACAGTTTTCACTCAACAATGGGGAATCATGGGGCACATAATATGCCGCTATGCCGATATTGTCTGATGTATTTTTAGATTTTGAGAAATGTATTCATCTTTGCTTTTTAAATTGCAACTATACATTTAGCACTGTGTAAATCACTAGCACTGGATACATTATAAAAAGAGAACTACCATAATGTTACATATGTTAATGTATTGATAGTAATTTGAGTTATAAGTTATCCTTCCTGACAAATGATTTTACATTAAACTTACAGCATATCCCGTAGCTGCCCTTGCAACTGTTGGAATCCTCGCAACTCTGGGGAAGGTGGCCTTCACGGCACCGACACTTACAGGGAGAGGGGGAGACTGAAAGGGGTAGCAATGTGGGATAGAGGCTTAAGTACAGCAATCTATGGTGTTCTCACGGCGGACCCAGGAACAAACGTCAATACTGACGGTCAGAATGAAATATATTTTCTATCGATTAATCAGAATTATACTTTTCTTCTACGGCTTCAAATTCCAAAGCAGTGATTCATAGCGTCACAGAACATTGCCGGCAATTTGGAATTTCAATCTGTGAAAGAAAAGTTCAATTCTGATGAATCAATGGCAAAGCTGTCATTCTCATCGTTAATATTGATATTAGCCCTGTGACCTTCTAGTCAAGACTACGGATTGCTGTAAATGCACCAGTATCCTCGCTGCCACCCCTCTCAGTCTCCCTCCCCTCTTACTATAAGTCTCAGCGCTGCGAAGGCCAACTTCCTTCCCCAAAGGCAACTGTTGCAAAGGTTGTACGAAATGTTCGTGTTGGTGTTCGGTTGAATTTAAAATTATATGGCGAAAAGTATATTTTATATTCAAACTACTATCTAAACATTTACAAATGAAACATAATTGAATTCCACTTTTTGTGATCTACCCATTGTTAGTGAGATAAAAAAATCGAAATCTAAAAATATTTTGAATAATAGCTCTAAAGCATGTTACTTGACCCATAAGTACTCAATGTGAAGCGAAAACAGCATTTCAATATCGTGAACAATTTAGAATTTAGAGGGGGTGGCCTTTAGTAATATCCGGTAAATTATTTTAGCCTCGACTTACAATACCTTGGCACAAACGCATTCCCCCATACCTCAAATAGGTTGAAGAGAATTTGTTTGGTAAATTTACGTGTCTCACGCAGAATACAAGTTAATGGAAATAAGCATTGAACAAATAAAACGAAGGTAATTGGGTAGGTGAAAACGATTAGTAAAATAAAAGAAATAATATAGTAAATATAAGAAATCAATTTTAACATTAGGTAAATATTTAATTACAAGATAAACATTCATACTTTTGTTCATTGTGATCCATTTTTACAATCGGCGTCTGCAAGGACTTACGAGATTTGGTATCAATTGCAGCCAAAAAAGACAAAAATTTGACAATAATTAGAATATTCTATTATCTTTCAGACATTTCTGGCGTTTCACCTATATTTAATGTCCACTGTATTATTTTGTGCATGGCATTCGAAAGATTCATTAATAATCATCAAAAAATACTGCATAATCCATTTTTGGAATAATTCCAGCGCCATTATTTCGTAGAATAACAATCTAGTAATCTTGAGTAATGGTAAACGCAGTCTAAAAATCTCGAGTAAAAGTTGGAACTTGAAGTGAACGTTCGCGATATTCCCGCAACCCAAAAGAAAAGAAACTATGTGCAAGTAACTGTACGGCATGTATTTTCCTCCATAGTGTGCTCTACTACTAATTATCTTCCTTGGTATTAATGTCAGACCACGAAGAAACTGTGTGCCCTTCCGGAGGAGACATTCTCTCGACCTTTGCAGGGGCCGTCGGAGACATTTCGGAGCCGCGCCGTCGCCGACCTTGGCGCCGCGAGCACTATTCGCCAAGCGTGGATTTTTCGGCTTTTCCGTGCCTGTCCTTATCGACACCTATCGGCGGCGAGGGCGAGCGCGGGCGCGGGCGCGGGCGCGGGCGCGGGCGCGGGCGCCGGCGGCGGCGGCGGCCGTGGAGGCGGCGCGGCGCGGTGCGGCACGGGCGCCCGCCTCGACGACGGTGCGCGCCAACCAATCGCAGTTGGCAGCGGGGAGGCCGACGGCAGCGCGGCGCGGCGGCAGGCGAGCGCACCAAGGCCGCGCGCGTCAGTCGTGGCCGGTCGGGCGCCGTCGAGGGACGTGCGGAGCGTGCTTGCTCTCGTCTCCTCTCTTCGCACAGCGTCAGCCGCCGCCGTCGTCGTCGTCTTCGCCGCCGTCCCTGCCCTCGCTCCGTCAGCCGCGCCGCCGCCGTCGGCGACGCGTCCTCCACGGCCTCCCCGTCCCCAACAGCGCCTGCGGCCTGAGCTGCCCGAGGCGGACAGCCCCGCCGCCGTCGCGGCCGCGGGAGCCCCGGCGACCGCCGAGCCCGTGCCGCCAACGCCGCCGCACCTCAACACGCCCTCACGACGTCTGTCAGTGATTGTGCTCGAGTCCACGTCAACGTCACCGTCCTCATCGCGTCCGTAGCAGATCGTCGTACGTGGAAAGGTAGGCCCTCGAGTTTCCATTGGATCCCGACGTAGGACCTACTTTGCATGTTCTCTGTCTAGCGTGGCGGTTTCGTTTCGAGCTGTAAACACACGCGTTTGCATTCCTCCCGCGCGTGCACGCTTAGAATCGAATCGCCGCGTTCGAACTCCGGACGACTCCGCCGCGACGACGTCCCAACATAACCTAACACCTAACTGCTGACTCCAGGGAGTCTTAAACTGCTCACGCGGGAATTCACTTTTCCTCGCGCTAAACATTATTATCCACAGTCACGCACGAGCGACTTATTATTAAGAGTCGTCGAGATTTGGTGCAGCTGCCTAAAATAATTGGAACCGGTTTCGTGTAAAATGCAACGCACGTCTCAAGGATGTCGCGCTGCCGCGCGGTTTCTTTTTGCCGCTCCGCGCCGGTCGGCTCTCCGCCCGGCCTGCCGGCCCCGCCCCTCCCCGCCCGCTCCTGCCGCCCCCTCCGGCTCCTGCCAGAGCACACGCGCCGCTGCGGCCGCACTGTCTGCCTCCTGCCGGCGGTCGCCCCCGTGGAATTATTCATATTCCGGATCAGCTACCGCCGCCAACTCGCCTCGCCTTTGCCTTGCTTTGCCCTTCCAGTGCATCCATCACGCGCATTAGCTAAATGTTGGCGTGTCGCGTCCCCGCAGACGACGATCGCCTCCTTCTCCCCGCCGCCGCCGCCTTTGAAGGCGTTCGCGTATTGTTTTTGAACTTCGCTTGTTATTTCGGACATGTTTACGGGCGACCGAGAGCGGCATTCCGCAATCTAATTGTGCCGCGGGTGTTGTTTACGGCAAGAATTTATGTATGAACGGCTTCGCCGAATGAATTTAGTGCATGTTTGTGTGCGTAGCTCTTGGGAAAGACCGGGGAAGAAATCCTGCGGGAGAAAAAACTGTGGTAGCCGGAGTAGCTGGCGCCGCATTCCGTGGAGAACCGGGCAGCGCGCAGCTGAAGCGTGGGGACGCCGAGGTTGACACATGGCTCTCTCCGGCGGAGCGATGCGGTCGCGCCGCCCCTCGACGCATGGTCGCTACGAGGGCGTCCCGGCGCCCTCCGCCTCGCGACACGGCGGCGTGCGCGGCGCCCCGACCCACAACCCGCGTCGCGAAGCCGCCGTCTCTTGCCTAATGCGTCGCGAACCGCCAGATGTCGCCTTCTACGCCACCGGCTCCTTCTCTTTCTGCCCCGTCTCCGCCGCATCCGAGGTTGTTAGCGTCGTCGGAGTCTAGTCAAGTTTATGTTCATTAATTACTGTTAATGCTCCGGACACTCGCGACCGAACCACCGCGCTGAGACGAGCCCAGCCCGAACCGCCCCGCGCGTGAGAGCAGTTTCCCGCTCGCTCGCAAACTCATTATCCCTCGCGTTTCAAAATCGAATTACGACGCCGGAGTTACGGCCCCGCCGTTTACGCGGGACGACGCGGGCGGGCGAGCGGCGCGGGGGCAGACGCATCGGCGGGGCGGGGCGGGGCGGGCGGCGCTGTCGAAACGGGCGCTTTCGCGCGCGGGCCCGGGCGCCGCCGCATCGCGTCGCCAAGTGCTTCTTCTCTTCCTCCTCCGCCTCCCTCTGCCCTCCCGTCCTCCTGCCCCAGCGGGGCTCCGCCGGCGGAGGAACGAGGCGAAGATGTTCGGTTCGTTTCCGTTCATTTCGGAGACGGGAGAACTGATTTCTCGTTCTCTCCGATTGCGTTCCGAAGGGCCGCCTCTGCGCGGCGCCGTCTGTCGCGGGGATGCGGCCGACCCGGGCGCGGCGGCGGGCGGAGGCTGCGAACGCGCAGTGATTGAATCCCGCCGTTTCGTCACACGGCTGCGCGGGGAACCTGTCCGAAGGCAATCGTCATATTAGAGCCCGAATTAGACATCGCCGGCGGAACCGGGTGGCATTTGAATCGCAGATTTTGTCGTCCCGCGGAGCGACCGTTTCAAACACGCTTACAGGGGAAACGACGTCCGCGTTTAATCCTCGGAATCAATCTTTTTCGTAACCGCGCCTCACGCGTTGTCCTCGAGACTGATCCTCATTACCGAAGCGTCGGCCGCCGGACCGCCGCGATACGCGCCCGGTCCTAATGAACCTCGCGCCGCGTAGAGGCTGTCGAGCTGAGTCACTCCGGCCGCGTTTATTACAAACTCCGGCCATGCCATCGCCGGCTCCACGCCCGCTCGCGAGGAAAGCCTACCGTCCCCTCCGCCTTCGCCTCCGCCGCTGCTCATCGGCCATAAAGGACTCACGGCGCCGAGGTGCCGGTGTATGCAATTACTCCATTCACGATTTTGCAGCGTCGCGGAGAAGAATGCCGGGTAATTCCTATGCGACGCCCTGTATGTTTGACTTCCCCTCCGCGCCACCGGGCACCCGCCGGGGGAAGGGCCTCCGCGCTGTGCGGGGTGCGCGCGGAATGACGGCGCGGGGCGGAGACGGAAGCTCGCTGGGGAGACACCCGTCGCGGCGGCGGCGAAGAAAGAAAACAAACGTTAAAATACGGTGAGAGATAGGGAGACAGAGAAAGGGGAGGCGAGACGGAAGAGCTAAAGGCGGCGGAGCGGGGCGGAGCGGCGGCAGCAGCAGCCCGAGGGCTGCCGGGTCTTTCAGCCACGGGCGCCGAAGGCTCGCTAACGCGCGTTCGCGCCTTGTGTGCTGCGCGCCTCGCCGCGCGGACGCGTCGGGCCGTCCCTCGGGAGGCCGCTCGCGGCGGCGGCGGCGCTGGCGGCTGCGGCGGGGGCGCTTATTCGCGGCGCCGCGCTCCAAATTGCGGTTCTTAACGGGGCGGAAGCTGCGCGCGGAAAATGACACGTGGCGAAGACATGAGAGACCCTGGCAGTTCGCGCGGCGGGAAGGAGGTGACGACGAAATAAGATTAACGAAGCTTCAATTATCCCAAGTCCGGCTCTCACCGGGCCCTACAATGGAGAATAATGAAGGATCCGTCCAATTCTGAATAAACTTACTGATTATAAATCAAATTATGTATTTTGTATGACATTAAAAATAAGCGTAAGTGTAGGAAAGTTATATTACATTTCGTTCGATATATTAGACGTATATTTGGGTAATAGTAAGTCAAACAAATGTAACAGTGTAGCAGAGCATTGAATTTATAAAAGTGTACAATTCCATGATGCAATGACGAAAATACCAGGAAGATTCTCTCAGGATCAAACCTAGGATGTATTTCAGGATTCGAGAGTTACAAAGATTAGAAATGTTCAAATTCAATTTAAGTTTTTCGTGCCAAAGCTTTCTTAAAATGGGCACCCATTCAGTTTGTTGTTTACAATTTTAACTTTGATTATGTCAGTGATTTTTTAATCACTGTGACAGAAAGATACGATTCAAAATATGATTACTTTTTATCGCAAATCAACATATTCATGTTTCAGTATTTAATTAAAATGTCGAAAAAGTTATTCCAAAATTAAATAGCGAAAAAGTATCTGGTGTTAATTTGATTATTAAATCGTTTGTTCTGAAGTGATTCGCGACATTTTGTGTACCAAAAGTGATACTATAACGAATCAAAACATTTAGCTCAAAAATTATCTTCTGTCACGTTTTGAATACTTTGCATGAAACTAAATACCAGACACAAACAGTTTCGAAGCGCAGAAAATACGTATCGGAGTAGCCGAGAACCGTGTTGTAACACCGATCTCACAAATTCCCGACAGCTCCATAACAGAGCTATCCCTTTCAAGACAAGTGACGCAGATTTTCATCTCTGTCGATTTCCACTCCGGTTTCTCCTTCAGTCAACAGAGTCGATTCATCGGGCGGCGGTCTTGTCGACCGCCCCGCCGTCTCCAAGATCCCTCCCTCCCTCGCGGAGCCTTGTGGTTGCGGACGACGATACGTCGTTTTGGACCGCCGCCTCCATCGCCGCCGCGTTTCTCCTTATCTCCCGCTTACGCGCACTTGTCGATGTAGGATCCGCCGGCTGCTGGTGCACTCTGATTGTGTTCGTAATCCGATTTGATTTGTTTTTTTTTTTCTCTCGTCGTCTCCGGGTTCCTCTCGGCGCCGCTTGGACGGCGAGGTGCCTCGTGACGTTTTCCGCTCCAGATGCCCGGGCGGCGCGGCGCGGCGCGGCGGTCGCCTATGCAATCCGCGAGGAGGGAAGGAAAAGAGGATACGGGAAAGGGGGATAGAAGAGCTCCGAAGGTTCGCGCCCAGTGGTGGAACGTATCTGCCGCAGACAGGCTCGGTGATCCGTGGAATGAAACCTCGGACCTTCCAAAGCCGTTCGTGATTCAGTTTCACACACTGTATAATCAACGGAATAAAAGACTCTGCGTCGATATCGATCTGTTCCAATGTTTTCCTTATACGGAGACACAAAGAGAAAGGGATTCCGGGCTGTTGTTTGAAGATATTTACTCCTCTCCTTCTTGATGCTCGAATCGTGTGTTTCACCTGCTGGGGTGCAGATTAATTTGGTGGATATTTAGTTTAACCATTTAATGTGTATTGAATACATTTTTCTCACAAAATAATTATTATTATTATCATTATTATTATTACTAGCAGTAGTAGCTTAGTAGAAGTTGCAGCAACTTGCTGAATGACACTGCACAAGGCAGATTATAAATCCCGAAGACACCGGACTCCCAATTATATTGTAGGATTAAAGAAACTTTTTTAAAACAGCTATTGAAGCAGTAAATGCAGTATCTGAATAATAATTTAAATTATTTTATGACAAATATTTATTTTATGAATGTATCGGAAATTCTATGAAGCGATTTTGTAGATAGTTTTGTATTACATTTTGTGAAAGAGGATCAAAGAGAGTCCATTTTTAAAAATAAATTAGAGTATTTTTTCTCTTTGTGCGTGACTTTTGTAAAACTTTCGGTTCTAAAAGCTGTATGGATTCTGGAAACACTGCACTATATTTTCGTAGTCAATATTTCCTGGGTGAAACTTCGCTTACTTGCGCATATTTTGTCAATACATCCATGATGAATGTCAATTTGTGCCTCTGTTGTTTAGAAAAATACTGAAAAATTGCACTATCACCTACGCTTCGACCCATCATTCTCCATCCGCCTTTGAAATATCCTCCGCACACTTTTCAAATGTCATCCACACGCTGCCATTCAAACATCAGCCGTCTAGTGGTACGAACATTACCCGTGCGGCCACTCCAACATCCGACACTCAGTTCCAACATCACCCGGCACACCGCTCGGACATCACCCGCCCCGACTTTCGATCATCTCCCGCCGTGTCGTTCAAACATCACCCGCCGTGTCGTTCAAACATCACCCGCCGTGTCGTTCAAACATCACCCGCCGTGTCGTTCAAACATCACCCGCCGTGTCGTTCAAACATCACCCGCCGTGTCGTTCAAACATCACCCGCCGTGTCGTTCAAACATCACCCGACACGTCGTTCGCACATCACCCGACACGTCGTTCCCACATCGACCGACACGTCGTTCCCACATCGACCGACACGTCGTTCACACATCGACCGACACGTCGTTCCCACATCGACCGATACGTCGTTCACACATCGACCGACACGTCGTTCACACATCGACCGACACGTCGTTCACACATCGACCGACACGTCGTTCCCACATCGACCGACACGTCGTTCACACATCGACCGACACGTCGTTCACACATCGACCGACACGTCGTTCACACATCGACCGACACGTCGTTCACACATCGACCGACACGTCGTTCACACAGCGACCGACACGTCGTTCAGACATCGACCGACACGTCGTTCAGACATCGACCGACACGTCGTTCACACATCGACCGACACGTCGTTCACACATCGACCGACACGTCGTTCACACATCGACCGATACATCGTTCACACATTGCCCGACACGTCGTTCACACATCAACCGACACGTCGTTCACACATCGACCGACACGTCGTTCACACATCGACCGACACATCAACCGACATGTCTTTCAAACATCGACTGACATGTCCTTCAAACATCGACCGACACGTCCTTTAAACATCAAGCGATACGCCGCCTCATCATCCTTGTGCACGCCTCGAAACAGTCGTCCCACCCGTGGTGGAAGTTCCTTGGCAGACGTCCGTTTGCTCTTGCGGCGGGGGCGGGGGTGCGTCGACTCGCGTGGCGTGTGGAAGCGCGGACGCCGGTGACGTGGCGTGCGAGTAATTGGTGCGCATGCAAGGGTGAAATTCGGCCCGCGCCTCCTCCTCCCCTTCCCCCTCCCCCCACGCTGTGGCGGGCGCACACGAGGTGCAAGAGGCGCCCCTTACGCGCGTTTTATCGTCGACTAGAAGTTCTGGCGGCCCTGTGCTTTAATGCGGTCGTTTTTCTCCGACGCGGAAAAGGGTGGGACACGTTTTCCGAGATGCCTCGCGAGATAAAAAATTGACGTAATATTTGGAACAACCTTTTCTCGACGCTGGTTACGAAGTAGAAAATTGGAGACTTACGGAATTTCGTTCAGGAGTTTTTAATATACATTAGGGTTAAGGAACGCTGAGGAGGAAGGAAGAAGATACGAGAGCAGCAGCTCATGTTTCATTAGCGTGAGATTTAATAAAAAAAATAGTGAAATGTTATATATTGGTTGGGTTATAAAATTATATTCTAGACACTTCTTTACAGTACATTATATTTTCAGGCGTTATTTCTTAGATCTATTAAACATGCACTACATATGTTACAGTATTAAGACGTTCCTTTAGGAAGACAAAGACTATTATTTATTTTGAAGAAGCAAACATAAATATTTTGTTTTCCGAGAATTCTTAAGCAGTGTTTAATGAATGGAAGCAAATGGAGAGTGACTGATTCACATTTAACTCACATTTAAGATCGATGCTTTCGAATTTCATCAATGAGAAGATAGTTCTTTTCAATTTAAAAAAGAAATGGAAAAAATCTCTCATGATCGCATTGGTATGGTTTCTGTCACTTTTCCTGTCAGGTCGATGGATTGCTATAATTACGATTCAACGCAGTCATTGTAATAGTACACCTAAAGTTATAAGTGAATTTATGACATCAGCTTCTGAGGGGAAAGAGAAGTCATGAGACTCTCCTTCCGTCGGTGCGCCACTGCTTTTGAGCTTTCGAAGGGAAGGTATTTATTTTTACATACATTTTTTATGAGGAGGTTATATACGATCGTAATGGAACCACCCACGACCGATAAACAAATAACGGCTGTTTATAATTTATAAACCTCGTATTTCAACTGTCTTTACAAACTTAAAAAGCGTCCTTTAATTGATCTACATTGGTATAATGACGTTAATAACAAGTTTAATAATTTCAATTTCTTAGGGAAGCATTGCAGTTAACTGATGATGAAGAGCACAAAGACTTTTGTAACACTTCTTTTATGTTTAATATGCTGTCTTAACTTGCAACATAATTTTTCTTATAAGACATGTGACAATAAGACATGCTTTGCTACAAATTTCAGGAATCAATACCATTTCTGAGAAGTGAAACGTGCTGTTTAGGTTTTCTCGTTGGAAATGCTATAGTTCCTGTTGGGTATGTTATCTATTACGAAAGTTATTTAGATATTTTTTCTTTTGTATTCATTCTACTTAGCAGATAATGAATCAGTTAAAAGTTTTGTCTACATACATCGGGCAATAATTAATTGAGAATTGGAAATATATACTTCCTGCTGCTTGCAGTCAAACGGCCGTCTTTTATCACGCAGTTTATGATATTCTTTGGAAATAGGCGTATTGCACAGCTATTCAAATATTTTAAGAAATTATTAATAACAATTTCCCAAATTAATTGAAAATTTTCAAAAAAATGAATGTAATTAAAGAAAAACTCCTGTCGTTGGTTACTCTCTAGGAAATTTTGAACAAATTAGGTTCTTTCGTTCTGTTTTAATATATTAATTTTAAATTAACAGTGTTTCAATTATACCAATTTAAAATTTCTGAGCAACGGCTTTAAAGTTTATTTTTAATATCAGTAAAAGGAAGCGAGAAGAGAGAACTCATTTTTTCCCTCATTTTCTCGTCCTCCTCGCTTTTCTTCCTGCGCATTTCACTACCGTCGTGTACAAGCTACGGGCCACATCAACGAAGCGGGTTTCTAGCTGACCGCTTTTGAGCTTGAAATTTCCGCGGCCGCGCTCCTGCCAGCCCGTTGCGGCGTCCTCGCATGACATTCAGCCAGCGCCAGCCTCCTCCTGCCTGACTTCGTAACGCGCAGGGACGGGCGTCTGCTTGTGGCGTGGCTCACAGTGGGCCCACGTGGTCCGAAAGGGCGCACAAAAAACAGGAGAAGAAAACAATTACAAAGGGGGGTTCTCTTTCTTCCTTGAACCGAAATTCAGTGTATAATAAATTAAATTCCTCACTGCCCTGAGGAAGCTTGCGACATGACAGGCGGAACGTCGGCCTCACAGCCAACGTCATCCGGACTCCAAAAAGACACGGACAATAAATTCGGTGGCTCTCAATTTCTTACTGTAAGAGACATATTCTAAATTAAAAACAATCGTAAGTGAATGTTAAAAAATAATCAGAATAACAACTTTCTATCTGAGAGAATTTTTTAGCAGAGCTCTTCGAAAGGTTGGAGGTGTTTAAAAAAGATAAGCAAAATGATGTGTCATTTGGTTCATAGAAGGTCTTTTCCACATCTGGTTTGAAATCTGTTTAAATATGTTATAGATCTGACAGTACAGTTGGAAAATGGCAAATAATTGTCAAAATGGCAAAAATGTCAGGAAAGGACTTTGTTATTTTAAAGCCACGAAAACTGATTTCTTAAAACCTACTTAGTGAGTGTCGGTTTTGACATTTCATTCAAAAGCACTTGGTCCTAATACGACTCCAAAATAAGTAACTTTTAAAATAGGGTAGAGGCAGTAGTTTAACCAGTACACAAAATAAGGTCCCATTCAAGGAAATTATAATTAAATATTAAAGTGTTAATACCAGTCTCAGAAATACCATTTTGGCAGCGAAATTTCTAAAAGTGATGTTCCTGTAGTATAATCGGTATTGATCATGACTGCACTAGGTTCAAAGTCACACAATCCTGCTCCAAAACAATGAATTTCTTCCCCTATGTATTTTTACTTTAGAAATGTTTTTTACTTATTTAATTATCAATATATTTTTAACATAATGATTAAGTGGTTATAGATGAAAAAATGAAATGTTTTTATTAAAAAATAATTATTGAAAAGGTATGTCATGTATTTGAATTCATTAGATTGTATGTCCACTACAGATGGTCTAGAAGTTCTAGAAATGTTTGCTTTTACCTTCTTTATTATCTACTTACTCTAAAGAAAGAAGTTCACGCACAATCTAATTATTACATGCAACAACAGTGTTTCTATTGGTCGCGTGAAGAGCTTGAATCGAACGACCTAAAGATTTGGCGTGTGCGCTGTTGCAGCAATTTGGGCCTACTGCTCGCGGTGGCGCGCTGACGCAGGAGACAGGGGTCCCAAGCGCGCGCCCCGAAACAAAAGGCTCCGCCGCCGCGCGGCGCGCGGGGGCGGAAGGGCGCCAGGTTTTTATTTTGCCGGAAAGAAACCTACGCCGAGGGGATGTGCAGATTCTGGCGGCGCAACCGCGCTCGCCCGCTCGCTCGCCAGAGCCGTTACTGCCCTGTCCCCCCGGCCGTCGTCTAGTTTCATGCTTTTATAAGTCTTTTCATTTATCTTCGATGTTTTGCCGTTGTTTCTCTCATTGAGAAACTTCATTTACGTGGTTCGATGGTCGCCACTTTCATTTATATGACGATATTAACAATCATTTAACCAGAAAATATATTTAATAAAAAAAAATATTTAATTTGGCAGTATTCACTATATGTATCGAAATTTGTTTCCTCGCAATCCTCCAAAACCTTTTTCACTCCTCCAAATGTTATTGTCACTTTATCGTTAATGTTTGGCTCGTGTGGGTACTATAATTCCAATTAGTTGGTTTCTAACTATACTTCCTCGTGCGTACATCCATCATCACTCCCCGATTATTCCATTCCCTGGCGTTACATGTTACACCCCTGCCACTGTTACTCCGGGACTCGCCCTGCTAGCATCTTTCTTTGGTCGCAAATGTGGCACCGATCTCATCTCACCATCACCGCCTCGATTCGATTCGATTCGATTTGATTCCTCTCTATCCTCCGCCACCCCATCCGTACAACTTCTGCCAATCTGAATTTCATCCTCCGCTATCATTAACGCCTCCGCCTTCAAATCTACGGCCGGCGCCCGAGCCAATTCCTGGAACTCACCGGCTACCGGCCGCCCCGGGCCCCGCCTTCCCACTCGCCGCCACCTCTCCGCTCTCGCCTGCCGCATAAAAGGCCTGGGGCGCGGACGTTAGGGAGGGGTGAATTTATCATTTTTATTATTTGGCCGCGGCGCTTCTCGAGGGGAGGCGATCGGACCCGCGGCCGCACTGATGCCTTCCGCTCGCACCTGACGTCACGGACGCGTAAAACAAAGACCGCAGCGGCGGATCGAAAACGCCTTTAAACAATTTTATGCCTCGCAGATGGAATTGTAAGCCGTCCGCGCCGCGGCCGGGGGGTGGACACTCCTGGCAGCGAGGGGGAGAGTCGGCCCGCGCCGCAAGGGCTGCCGCGGAGAAGGGAGGCACAGTGCGAGGGATGAGGATTCGCGGGAGGACAGGGAGCGAGAGTGAGGGGGATGGGGAGGGAATGAGGGACCAGGAGTGGTGCGGCGTGGCGTGGCGTGGCGGGGCGGGGCGGTTTGCTCGCTGCCCGACGAACAAAGCCGTCGCTGGTGCGGCAGCAGTGTATTAGGTTACGGCGCTGGGGCGTGTCTGAGGGCGGACGGAGGGGGAGGGCGGAGGAAGAGCGGGGCGTGCGAGCGAGCGGGGGTGTGATGGGCGAGGAAACGGCGGGCGAGCGGGCTATCGCTCGGCTGGGCGGTCACCAAGTCGGCGCCCGGCTGCGGGCGGGGACGGCAGCGGGCGGCGGCGGTGGCGGCGGCGAAGGCAGAGTCGCTTCTGCCGCGGCCTGATAGCGCGCTTGGCTGCCCGTGGGCGGGCGCGGCGGGAGGAGCTTTCGCCCCCGGGGCGACGTTGCAGGCGAGCCTCCCGCCCGCGGCGCGGCGCCAAGGCCGCACGTCCACCCCCCTTGGCCCGTGTCGTCGCGTTGTCCGATACTCGTAATCCGTCCCCCCCCCCCACGTGCTGTTGCGAGGCCCACGACATGCGACGTGTCAGGCCCGAGGAGGCGCGTACTTTGTTGACGTAGCGACGAGAGGGACGTAATATGATTTTCTCTCGGGCGCGCTATACGTTCACAGAGGCTCTTGAAGAGGACGGAGTGCTCAGAGTAGATTGAAATTTTCTTTCTTGGAGAGGTTGCGTTTTTATTGCACGACCGTGCGTTTGATGGTTCATCATTTTGAAGTGAGGCGAAAAGTTAAAAATTATTGCGAGAAAAGAGGCAAGTTGTGCTGTGTCAAACTTTGACGTCGTGTCTTCTCGTGTTAAATGTGTGGATCGTTTAAAATACAAATTAATTCTCTATTTACAGCTGTGTAGCGCAAGGACAAGTCCGTTACTTATCAGTTCTAAGAATAATCGGGATGGCTGCAATTGTTGCCTGATAAATACAGCTTTACTAATGCATGTCTGAGCATGTTCGCTACGATTTATGTACTCTAGAAATCAGATCTCATATATTTATTCAGATATTTATTGGAGGATATTTCATCATATGTATTTTCGTAATAAGGAGATAAATTTCAAACATACATTTTTCTGCACCGTGATATGATAAACATATAGTCAAAAAATGCCCTTAACCATTTTCTGATCGTATTTGTCATAGTTTTTTTCTTCTAAAAAGTAACTTGTTCCAAATAGTGCTTAATCAAAGTCAATGTCAATAAACCATCGTAAGTCCCCTATTAGGAGTGTCATTAAGTTCTACAGTGCCGTAATTTACAAGGAAAAACATATTTTCTCTATTTGGAGTGCATTGCGAGACATTAAAATTACCATGACGTATTTTCTTGGGAGAAATCATACAAGACTTATTATTTATTTTATATTTATATATATATATATATATATATATATATATATATATATATATGTGTGTGTGTGTGTGTATGTGTGTGTGTGTGTGTGTGTGTGTGTGTGTGTGTGTGTGTGTATATGTATATGTATATGTTTTCCGAGAAAAAGTAATAATAGTCTGTTCTCATTGACGTCTCAAACAAAAATAAAAATTTAGAATTGCATATTTCAGTTAAATCATTTTATCTTAAAAAAATACAGCCATTTGCACAATACAGTAATTCAATTCCATTAGTCCACTAAATGGCCACTGGAGCCTCCGAGCTATTCGTGTTTAATCAAAGATGTTGCAACGATGGTGGCTTCGGGGTCATTTTCAGCTTGTATACAAGAACATTGAATAAACATTCGTTTCCTTGAACGCTAAAATATAAACTCGAGCCTTTGATATTTTAAATAAAAAATTTACATCTCGTTCTTGCTGGTACGTATTCTTCGAATTTCGCTGGATCGCAAAGTGCGAACTGTGGGCCTGGGCAAGAAGTCGTTTTACGGAGGCCGGTGTCCCCACTGGGGCGTGGTTGTTCGTCTGACGACGTCAGCTCGAAGATGGCGGCGTCGCGGCGCGGGCGTGCAGTCGGGGTGTATCTGGATGCGGAGAGGGCGTTTGCCGATCACCAGGCGGCCCTTGCTTGGCTCGCTTCAAGGAGCGCCTTGATTGGCCTCGTTCACCCGAAGGCACGCAGGCGATGCAGCTGGCGAGCATCCAGCCCCGCCGCTGATTGGCTTGGCTAGCGACTCGAAAACCGTCGCGGTGCGAACGGAAAATTCGCTCGCGGACGAAATTTAAATCGGCCGCGCGCGGGCCCGCGCCGCAGCGGCTGTGGAGTCCACATTGAACGCTGGGCCGGCGTGGACGTGTGCTGTGCAGACATTGTGAGAGGCTCGCGTTTCTCATTTGGACGGACCGGCGTGAACAGGTGGGAGAATTGGTTTCGATCTTTCCAATTTGAAAATTTACAAACAAACTATTAATACAGAACCGAAATTTTCATTTATTTTATAATACATTATATATTTATTTGATTTACAAATATAAATTAACAAATTATAATACGTAACTAATGCGGATTTTTTCACTTTACTAACTCTTTTCTTTTCAATAGATTTCTTTAAACGAGATTATTGCTCTGACTTGTCTGAAGAAAATCAATTAATGGTTCACCCGTAAAGTCGTAGTTCAGCTTTACAAATAATCCTGATAGATAAGGTTTTGTTTTAATTTATTACAATTATCAGTTCAAACATTACTTCAAGTTTACTTCATTTGAACCCGAATACAACCGCCAATAACGATTTTTTTAATTGCGATTTCAAGAAATAATTTTCAGAGAAAAGGCAAAGGAAAGTTCGATTTTTCTCTAACTTATTGAAACGATTGTTATTTGGATGCTAATGGAATAAAGATTTTATGGTTCATAAAAAATCTAAAAGTTAATAGCAATTTAATCTTAAACAAAATCTTTAAAAAAGCTGAGAATGTTCTCCACCACTATGGTGCGCCATTTTCTGTGTGAATAAAAGTCTCATTGAACCTAATTTGCATTTATAAGTGATAATAGGTAGCAAAGTTATGTAGTAAACGCATCAATGATCAAAGTTATCCGTTCATCTTACGCAATATAGCATTTTGTGTATCACTTTTGAATTTGCACAAAGGCGCAAGAAACTTATTCCTTTTTTCCGCGGCCCTCTTCATTTATTAATTTTTGTAGGTGTAAATTAAGGATAGAAACTTCTGTGATATAGATATTTGTATCTATCAAAGTGTTTTGTCGTTAAAAGTGAGAAAACATCTCCCAAGTCGATGAGTTTCGTATCTGTTGGGAATTGTTTATACCGCGGTGCATGCAGTTTACACCTCCCAGCGAATGCTCAAAGAGATTAAAACCATTACGGATGATACTTATCAAGATCCATTCTGGTCATTGTTCTGAATTATGTTTCAAGACGTTCCGGCGCAGACATTTCTATTTTAATTACTACCTTTTTGATGAATAATGTTCCACATACTTTAGACCCATATTCTTTACTCATTAGTGTAAACAATGAAAATCGAGAGTAATATAGTGTTGCGAAGCATTCAAAAAGGGTTGCACAATTCGGATTACATTATAATGGTGTAATGAATACCATTATTAAACCGATTCAATTAATTTTAAAGAAGTTTGAATTATGTTTGTGAAAACACGATTGAAATGAAATTAATGAGTGTGATGAAAAAATATAAATCACGAGACAAACAAAAACTTTCTTGAATTATTGTTTGAATGTTAATGCACAGTGATTATGTCTACATAATTTGAAGAGAGAATCAAAAGACACTACAGCTATATTTATGAACTTTTGAGTTTTTTATGACAAGTAATAACGTATGTATCATATTTCCAAGCTTAAATTCCCGCTTCCATTAACGACATAACGTATTTTTATGCATCTAATCTTACGTTCCCACGAGACGGCTAACACCTCTCGCCCCCCAGACCCATATCAGAAACGGTTTCTTGCAGTGCGCTCATGTTGCGGTCCTGGTAGCTCGCGTTTTTAGCGCGAAATTAGTTTTGCATAAATATTTTATTACACTGCTGGTTCCGGAAGAGCCCTCCTCGGGTCGTTGCGGTTTCTGAGTTTCGCTACGCACCTCCCCTGCTGCCCCCTCCCCCCCGCCACGCCCACCTCTTCCACGCAAAGGGCGTTTACGCCCGCCGCGCGCGCCGCCCCGAATATGATATTCCGCGCCATTGTAATTCGGGAGGGGTAACCTTAGGCCGCGCAGATGGCTCTGGGGGCGACCGCCGCAGCCGCTGCCACCGCCATCACTGCCAACGCCATCGCCGTCCGCGCCCCTGCTCCCGCCAGCGCCCCTAACACTGCCCCCACCTCCCCCGCCACCGCCCTTGCCACCGCCCTTGCCACCGCCCTCGCCACTGTCGCCGCCACTCTGACCTCATCGTCGTCCCAACACCAAACCCGCTCCCGCCCCTCCCCTCCGGGGGGCGCCACCGCCGACGCCACCCCGCCACCGCAATCGCCGCCGCCTCCGCCCCCATCCCCGCCCCTTCCAACGCCACCACTATCCCTACCCCCCCACCGCCACCGCCTGCGACTCCGCCACCGCCGCCTCGGCCACCACCTCCGCGTCCTCGTCGCCGTCGCCGTTCCCGCGTCCTCCGTCGCCGTCCCCGCGTCCTCCACCGTCCCGGCCTCCGCCTCGGCCTCCGCCAATATCACTGCCACCTCCACCTCACCAACACCGCATCCCTGTGGCACTCTCCGTAGCCCCATACTCCGCTTCTAGTCTCCAACATCCCTGCCCGCCCAGACAACCTCACCGCCCCCCCCCCCCCCTTCCACTCCGGAACCGCATACGACGAGCGAAACAAGCGGCCCTCGAAACAATCGGAAACCCGAAGGAAACCACGGAAACGTGACGCTCCAAGCACCGGAGTCTTCCGAGATGTTCGGGTCGAGGGAGAGGGCGACAGGTCCAAGACGATGCGGGGCGCGACCCCTTCCTGGGAGTTAAGTGTTGGGATGCGGGATGCGTGTACAATCGTCTACTGCTAAGTCGTTTATTGCATTTATATCCAATGGAAGCAATGATACTGAAACACATTGAAACATCAATAGTTGTTGATAATAGAGACGATAATGTTGTCTCAAACATTTATTTGTAAAGTATGGAAAGAGTTTGTAGCACGTCCGAATATTGCCCTTAACGATTTTGTGAATTTGTATATTTTTTTCTTAAATTGCCTATGTTTGTTGCATTTAACAATATTCCACGTTATTAAGGACTTAGACATTTTCTCAGTTGCACATTTATTGCTTTGACGATTTTCAACTGATTTGGTTCAATTTGACTGTTACATGTAATTAAAAGAACGTTCTGTATTTTTGAAAAACAAACCACAATTTTGACATTATTATACCTCTTCCTAAGAACTCGGACAATTTTATGGTGAATCGTTCAAATTCAAGAAATGTGTGTTAAATATCACGTACGTGCTTTCCAGTCGAGCTTCTGCGGTCAGGCGTTGCGGAGAAGTTTGGGGAGGAGAAGAGGTGGTGGGGGTTTTGTGGGGTTCAAAGGGGTTCTGGGGGATTCCGGCAGGTTCCAGAGCCTTTAGGGGCGCCGTCCCTCCTGAAAGTTTCTTGGCGGAGGGGCACGTCGTCTCTGGAGTATCTTCCCAAGGCGGCGGCGCCTGGAGTACGAGGGCTGGCGAAGAATTCCGCCTCTTTTGCTCTCGTCGCTCCACGCCTTTTTATTTCTTCGCCGACGCTGGAGTATCTCGTGTGGAGGAGTTAATCGTTGCTTGGGAGGTGGAAGACCCGCTGATGTTAAGTGCTTCGAAGGCAGGAAAAGTCTAGATTGCAGAATCGTCCGAAGCCCGGAGAAGGTACTTCACGCCAAAGAAGGGTAGATGCGAATACGTTTAGAAACGTCCCTTCCTCTTCCGCACAGCACAGGCATTTAACAGAACTTCTTCCCCTCTTAGTGGGATTAAATAAATGGCAGATGTCACAATATCGATGTCGGTATAAAAATACATCCCTGTCATTTCTCTCACATTCTTTGAAGTAATGGACGTGTGGTGAATCTCTCAAACTACTGAACTTCTAGTGGTACGTTTCGTTTTTACTACCATGAGCGTTAACTCTATATTTTAAAGTGAAACTTGTTTCTAATACCCTTATTGCCAAGATTCACGAGAGAGACGGGCACGGTTTTGTTCATTAGATATTATGGGCAAATTTCACATTTATCGGTTCTCAAGTCTAGCCAAACAAAAGCAACGGATCTTCAGGATCGGGGAAGATCATCTTCTGGTCCAGAGCGTTACTCTGGGGCTGATGGTGCGTTTTGGAATCGAGTGAGTCATTTTCGGCGAGATATTAGCTTGAGATGGATACTTTTCGCAATTTCGTGCGTCATAAAGCGCGTCCGGATCCGCGGAGGGGAGTAAAAAGGCTCTCGGCGGTTGCCCGTGCCGCATTGCGCCTCTGCCCCGCGAGGGGGCGCGGCGGGGCGGGACGGGCGGCGACGCGGCTCGGAAGCAGTGGGCCGAATGGCGATTGCAGGTGGACGCACACAAATTAGTCACGTATTCGGAGCTGTCTTGGAGATCTGCGAGTGAAGTAATAGAAACCTGTGTGACTGCATGTATAGTCTCGATACGCTTCTGGGCGATTTAGTGCTATGAATGTTGTGTTTTAATCTTATTAAGTCTCTGTACATATGGTGGAGCATTTGTTACGTGAATTTAAGTACGATAGCCACCTTCAACGTTTGGCTTTTCCTTTTTAGTGCGAGACTGGATAAGAGTATGTATAAGTGCACCATAGGGATATGCAATCTGTAGAATTTCATTAGCACTCACAACTCCGAGTGTTTCTGTATTTAACACGACGATATCATTTACATAAGCCACTTTATGAGGTATTTGTAATTTCATAGTTGAAACGCGTAAAGGAAAATATGATTTTTTGAAGTCGAAATTATCATATTTATTTCAGCGAGACTGCTATAAGAATCTATTCAGGTATCAAAGTTGGAAAAAGAATATTGGGCGTGATGGAACCACGAAATAACTTCTTTGATGGTAATGCCCTCATGGTACACATACAATATAAGACATAATTATTTTATGAAATTCATTTCACTGCGTCTCATCGGTAAATATTTCATGAGTCATTCTTTACTTTGGTTCCGCATGTTACCACTGCAAGGGTTCAGAGCGGCCGATAAGAAATCACTAGAGAATATTTTTGTTTTTTAAGGGTACGTAGGTAAATTGCATTGCCAGTAGTCCTACCTCTGCTTCGGTACTGAGGATACAGGCACCTCGTGACATTAATTACCTAACTGCAGACGTAGCCGCCAATGCCATTAATTTTCTAATTGCATATTCTTCTTTATGCTAACATTGTTTGATTTTGGAAATTTTTCCATTATATTTATACATTGCTCTTTAGGCCTGGATCTGTTTGGTAGAACTTTCAAATGGTTCATCGGAGTTATCGTCTTACCCTTTCCATCCATTTTCACGCAGGACCAGTTGAAAAAAACCGCGTTTCTCCGCCGAGGGTGGACGGGGCGCCCGCGAGGCCCACCGTGCAGCGCGTCCGCCGCCGTGGCCGCGGGCCGCGCCCTGGGCGGTGGGAGTTTACACGGGTCGTTAGCACGGGCGGCCGCGAAGGCGGGCGGGAGGGGCCCGGGCGGCGCGGCGTTCGTGCGGCGCTGGTGTGACGCAGGGGGCGGGGGCTAAATTTTTATGGCTTGTCCGGCGGGGGGCGGAGCCGAAGGGCGCGGCGGTGGAGATGGTGACGCGGTGGGCGCGAGATGTACTACTTGCACCCTCCCCTGACTATAGAAATAAAATGAAAGTAATAAGTGAGGGGGCAGTAAATGCGGTTTTCAGATTGAATGAATGAATGAATGAATGAATGAAAGAAGCTTTAGTAGTAGACGTGTGAAGAAAATGGTTAAGAAAAGGAAACCAATGAGTTAAAAGGAATCTAATTTCTACACATTTTCTTCTGGGTGCAATAACCTTCATTATCCTTGGCAAAACACGGAATGTAGAACATAGGAATTTAGTTGTAGAAAGATTTTGACGTTCAACGGGATGCATCTTTCTCACGAGTGCGCGTTTATTTCTGTTTGACCGGGAATAAAATTGTCATTCTTATGCAAACCAAATTGATGAAACCTATTAACCTGGATTAATAGGAACTGCAGTGATTAATTCTATGTATGTACAGTATTACTAGAAAGCACAGTTGATCGGAATTATTATTGGTTATTCTCGCGGGGTATTTTGCATTTGAAATGTGTACCTAGCCAGGGGCGTGGCGCTCTAAAATGGCAATTCAAAGGAAGAAAACGGAAGAATTGTGTGTGTGGTTTCAGTAAATAACAATAAGTTGTTGTGATAATTAATAAGTAGTAACTTAAACAGCCCGAATGATCGTACAAAAAAGAAAAGGTTAGGAATGTGTTACCGTTGAGTGATTTGTGACATTAAGTTCCAGTGAAATTACTGCATTAAAGGGTACGGCAATGCTATCTATGTTGCACCCGATTTCTCTTATCATTCGATTCTCTCGAGTGACTTCACTCTCTTTCCTCCCAATAAGCGTTTGCCATGGGAAATGGCGTGCTATGAAAGCGAAATAAGTTTATAAAACTTTAAGAATGAGTGAAAATGGGATATAAATGTTTTTGTTTTGTAAAATCTTATGTTTTGGAGTTCTTATTTATTAAAGACATTTATTCGTCTCGTAACAATTTCGTTACAAAGCTCACACTATGTTTTTTAGAAAGAATTTTGAGCACTTGACAGCTACATTTCGCTCCCAGCAACGCGCAGTTGTTTGCGGAATGTGTCACAGAACCGGGGCTCGAACGCCGTCCAGGGATTCTCGTCCACGTTGGCGGCGATGGGCGGCGCGGGTGGCTGCGACATCCCGGGCGCGGAAACAGGGCCTGGGAGGCAGGGGGGCGAGCGAACGAGGCAGTAATAACATTCCACGAACGTCCCGCCCGGTGAACGCGCGCTACAAAACTTGGGAGGTGGCCCGCTGGGGAGGGGGATGGGGGGGGGATCGGGGGAAGAAGCGGACCAACTTGGGCAACCGCGCGGACTTAGTGAATTAAGGCCGCGAAACTTGGGGCTGGTGGCGGAGGCGGGGACGGCACACGGCCTGTGTAGGCAGCGGAAGGAAGCGGTGGTGGGTATGACTGTAGGCTCGGCGGCGACCGGGATGGTGAGGGTAACGTTGACGGTGGAAACCGTTTCGGTTGACATGGCTGTAAGTATGTCGATTGGTGTTGAAGCGATTGCAAACGGGAGGTAGCTTTGGTCGTAGTGGCGAGTGGCAGCGACGAGTGGACTGAGACGGCCGAAGTGGGGTCGTGTCTGTGGCGGGAAAAGCGGCGAAAGCGATGGCAGGAGAGGTGCTCTGTGACGGCAAGATGGTGGAGGGGGCAATACTTTAGGTGAGGCGACATACAGGATAGAAGTGAAGGCGGTGGTGAAAAAACCGTAGCGGCCAAAAAGGAGGTAATTGGAGTATCTCGCGTGACGTTTCTGGCCTGAATTCCGGCGGTGACGATGGGGTCTCGTGACGTTGATGTTGGTATCACTGACGAAATTCGTCCAGTAACTGTCAAGAATGTGTGGACGGTCAATGAAACAGGAATGGTGGCGTGGATGGTAACAGCGATTGTGACGGAGCTGCGGAAGAGGCGACGGAGGTCGTGTTGGCGGGGGCGGCGGTTGCGGCGGCGGCGGTGGCGGTGGTGGCGGTGGAATATCGCGCTTCGGCGCTCTGCTTCCCGGAAAGCCTCGCGGGGAGCTGGTGGCTTCGGTCTTTACCTAGCTTAAAGACGCTCGCTCTCCCTGTCGACTGCGCGGGAGGAGTTTAGCTGTAACTCGCACTTGCGGAAAGTCGTGAAAGGACCGCTAATGAATAATGTCCTCATCCTGCTCTGCGTATCTCACTTACAATCTTGAAGAGTTGAATTCGCCGTTTTCACGCCGGTCTATGTAAGATGCTCTCAACGGTTAGAATACTGCATATTAATAAATCTATTTTTAATGTTAGTTGTCATGAAACCATGCGCAATTTAGATAATCCTGTATACAGGTTCTTAAGAATTATTTCTGAAGACCCAAGGAAGTAGAAGTAATGTTTAGGTAAATCCCTTTGGAAAAAAATTATTAACATGTGCAAAAGGCTACAAATGATTTGTGATGTTGAAATACT
The DNA here is from genome assembly GCA_038098605.1 of Gryllus longicercus. NCBI lineage: Eukaryota > Metazoa > Arthropoda > Insecta > Orthoptera > Gryllidae > Gryllus > Gryllus longicercus. Next base: position 1,974,224 of record JAZDUA010000154.1, read on the forward strand.
AAAATACATATACCAAACATGACAATAAATAATAAATAGGAGTGTATACTCTTCACAAATGTATTACTTCCTACGTTGTATTTCGTAGTATAAATATATACTTCAGCTAATTTACATTTTCAATTCCATTGAGATATGAAGGTTTCTGTGAGGTCGATAATTAGCAGTCATTCTTTACGAAGTGTATCATTTAATATTCACAAGCCTGTATGGGTGTGGTCGCGTACAGTTCTTTCAATAGTTGATAAATAATCACTTCGTGAATTCCTCGGACGCGTAGTTTAAATGAAGAATAGCCTGTTTGCTTTTTAGGCGTGGCGTGGAAATGCAAGTGGGTGAAAAACCGAACCGTCGCCACCCGAGATACCATCAGGCGAAGTGACTCTTTCACCGACCGCTCGCTGCAATATCTACACGACCCGACCCGGCCCCGCTGTTGCAAAACCGCGCGTCGCCACCACCTGCCTGGAGCGCGACGAGGTACGAGGTGCCGCGCACAACAGGGCAATGCATCGTGTTGGCGGCAACCCAAGCGACGCCCCAAAGAGGTTCGGTATCGATGTAAGTGCGCCTGCGAGTGGGCGCGCTTTAATACGAAAGGGCGGAGTAGAAATGTTTGCTCGCCGGCGGTGATACACTCAGCAGGATTAGCTTCGCGTCCGCCAGATTTTTATGTAAGTGCGCCGGCTCCGGAGCTGCGCTGCGCACCACGCCTCGTCCGTACGCGCGCGAGCCACGACGAGAAAGGGGCTGGACGGCGTGGGCGGCGGCGACGGCTCGCCTCGGTCCACTGTCTGCTTGGGGCGGTGTTTGAGAAGTCGACGCCTCTTGTTATCGTCACTGCTTCGCTTCACACTCCCTTTTTGTTGCCTACTTTTCCCTCCCTCTCCTTTTGTTTCCGTCTTTATCCCTTTCTCTTTTTCCGATCCTCCTTCCCGTGCCCCTCCTTGTGTGCCTAGCTCATGCAAGCGCTCGTGGATACCATCTCCGCAACATCACGGCAAGTTACAGTCACTTTCAGTGACATCATCAACGTCACCCTCACACCTTCACCTTCACACCTTCACTCTCACACCTTCATCCTCACCTTCACCCTCACCCTCGCCTTCACCCTCTCCTTCACTCTCTCCTTCACCTTCACCCTTCACCTTCACCTTCAGCTTCACCTTCACCTTCACCTTGACCCTCATTCACCGTCTTCTCCGTCACCTTCATCCTCACATTTAACCTCACCCTCATCTTCGTCTTCACTTTCACCATTACCGTCGCCTAAACCGCTGCCGCAACGTTCTGCGTCGTATACTCCTCCTTCTTCACAACCATCGCCTATTATATTCATTTATCTCACGTTCTTCACCTGGCGGATCTGCTCTGAGTTTCTTTTATACCACAGTTTAGTATTCACTCCGTATCCTTCCAGTCTTTTTACTAGTTCGCTTGTGTTACATTACCACGTTACCAGTGCCGGTAATCAGTTTTGTCATTTACCACCATCAACAAAACTATCGCTATTGTACCCTTCGTAACCTGACCAAACGATTTGTGTCTCTTAGAGTGTAATGTGAACAAGAAATATAATGGCACTGAGATTTCGATTGTCATCAATAAATCACATATTTTCTGAATTACCGTCTGTTGTATTTCATAATTATCATTTATTTTATTTTTATTTACGATCATGTCTTACAACATTTGATAAACATGTAGAATTCTTAAATCGTCCATTTATGTATTTTATCTTCTTGCAGTCAGTTTTTGATCTTAAATTTTTCACCGATACCAATCCAAGTCTCCCAACGTCTAATGTAGAGATACTAATCTTGTGAGTAAACGATACCTTATCCTGTCATTACCTAAGATCGCAAACGCAATCGCAAGTGGCGTCGTTGCTGCTCGCGCGGGGCGGTGCTGGAGGTGGGCGTGGACGCTGCGCCGTCCGTTCCGGTTGCTTAGCCCTTGGACTCGCGGCACCCGAATGGCACCGCCTCGCACCCGCCTCGCGCCGCCTCGCGCCGCCTCGCGCCGCCTCGCGCCGCCTCGCGCCGCCTCGCGCCGCCTCGCGCCGCCTCGCGCCGCCTCGCGCCGCCTCGCGCCGCCTCGCGCCGCCTCGCGCCGCCTCGCGCCGCCTCGCGCCGCCTCGCGCCGCCTCGCGCCGCCTCGCGCCGCCTCGCGCCGCCTCGCGCCGCCTCGCGCCGCCTCGCGCCGCCTCGCGCCGCCTCGCGCCGCCTCGCGCCGCCTCGCGCCGCCTCGCGCCGCCTCGCGCCGCCTCGCGCCGCCTCGCGCCGCCTCGCGCCGCCTCGCGCCGCCTCGCGCCGCCTCGCGCCGCCTCGCGCCGCCTCGCGCCGCCTCGCGCCGCCTCGCGCCGCCTCGCGCCGCCTCGCGCCGCCTCGCGCCGCCTCGCGCCGCCTCGCGCCGCCTCGCGCCGCCTCGCGCCGCCTCGCGCCGCCTCGCGCCGCCTCGCGCCGCCTCGCGCCGCCTCGCGCCGCCTCGCGCCGCCTCGCGCCGCCTCGCGCCGCCTCGCGCCGCCTCGCGCCGCGCGACGTCGTAAATACGGAGGGCGTGGATTGCTCAGTCGGTGGAGGATGTCTCCGACGACCTTGGTACGCTACAGAAATGCTCCCTTGGACTTCCAGACACGTAACGAGTGGTGTTAATGGTTTAGGCCTGCTGTGAATGGTTTAAGAATGTGAAGAACCAAACTTTGTGGTTAAGTTTAGTCCCAACGGACTTCGACTGCGTCCTTTTGAGACCAGCCCGATTAGGGATATGATGCTGGTAATGCAGAATATACTTTTTTTGTGAATTCATCTCTGTCTGTGAGTAAGTCAGTAACTAATTTTAATATGCAGTTCATTCAATTATTCCAATTAAAATTATTTTTATGGAAATGAATGTATACTTGTCTAAAATATTACACAAAATTTGAAATAGTATTGTTGAAATTGAAAACTTTCAACTTGGAAGACAGTCCAAGAATTTGATACACCTGTTCGTTGTGTTTCAAAAGGATTGACGAAGTATTCACCGCTTTAAAATAATAAAAGAATTAGGACATTTTAAATGTTAACACAGCTTTTTATGCTGAGAAATAGATGATATTTAAATAAATGTTATCATGCTTTCCATCTATGTAAGATTAAATAAAAAAATATAAAACCTGTGAACCGTAATACTGCCACATTTTTTTTCTTTCTTTTTTACAAGAGGAAACTTGAATTACAGCCCGTCACAAACAGCATCATTCTAAAATTTGGATACACATATTGTTTTTGGTATGGAAAGCACATGCCGAAGAAACAAAACGTTGGAGTATACCAGACCCATGATACTATAACACGTTTCCTTGTTACGGTATCATGGATCTGCTATACTCCAACGGTTCTTTTTTTTGGTGTGCAGCTAAAACATTTGAAGGTACGAGAAATTGCGATAAATCGCATTCCTAGGGTTTCTGTGCAATCAGGTGCCGCGCGGCGGAGCCGGGCCCGGCTGTGCAATCCAGCGGGCGTCGGCATGAATTCCGGCGGCTCCTCGCTCGAGGGACGCGTGGGCGGCTGGAACCTGGCGCGGCGGTATCGGGCGCCGCGCGGGAAGGAGGGGAGCGGCACGGCGGCCAAACGAACTTTTAATTGCCCCCAATGAGCGCAAACAGCGACGCAGCGGCGCGCGCGTAATGGAAAGCGGCCACGCGAGAAGCTCCGCGCGCCGACTGCCGACTGCTCGCGCTCCCCTGGCCCCCCTCCCCCTCCCCCTCCAGCACCCTCTCCCACCGTCTGACTTCCTTAGGGGGCTTTCCACGGCGGTCGGTCCCTCGTCGTTTCTCGCATTAATCTCGCACTGCATTGGGGAAAATGCTTGCATTAAGTTCCAAGTGCTGGTACATGAAAAACAATTTGCGGTCTTCTCCCGAGAGAATTCGTAATCTCGTTCGCGGCAAAATACTCAATTCGCGTTCTTACGTTATAGTTTTAAGTGTTCATGGAAAAAGACTTCCTCGTCGTTTGTCGCAGGTTCTTAGTCTGCGGGAAACACATTGCAATACGTTCAGAGTGTGAATACACGAAAAAACAATTGCGGAGTCCACTCAGGAGAATTCGCTATCTTGTATGTGATAGTAAAATATTGATTTTGCATTCTTGCATTACTTTTAATGAATGTTTGTGCTACTGGAAATTCTCACAGTCCTCACAATCGAAATAAAATTGTTTTCAACAGTCTTTCTATCGACATTTGATTTGGTTTCACAGACACAAAACATTTCTACGTTAGATTTACTGTTTGCGTTGTTTATTATCATTCAGTTCTGGGGAGAAAGTCTTCTTTGTTAGCTCTTCTATTCTGCTCTCTCGTCAATGTATTTGAGCACATTCTCTCGTGCTCACTACTTTTCTTGTGAAACCTCCAATTATTTCACCGTTATTCTTTTTCAGTTTATTAAAGATTGTTTTGTATGTATAAAGTTGGCGCGACATCCCGTGAACGACCTCAAGCCTCCTTGCCTCGCAGTTATCGGTTAAGGGGGTACATGTGGATAGCACGTAGACATCCCTACGCCGTATTCCGGTCTTTTCAACCTGAGATGGGAATTTTCTCATCGTCACACAGCAACAGATACTGGAAAATCGCACACTCTAGTCAGCCTCGACCGGGAATCGAACCCGGGGTCGCGTAGTGGAAAGCGAGCACGGTGACCAAGAGATAACCACGAACCAAATAGATAGACAAATCCAGATACATTTACAGTGCACTCGTATTTTCAATGATAATCAGTGTGACCTTGATGTTAACTGTCTATTAGCGTATTTTTCCTTCCTCTACATTTTTCACTTTTACTATTGTTTTCATAACTATTTGCTCCCACACCGTCTTTCTTTTCACCGATTTTCCCTTCTGTCGCTTAGCCACCATCTTTCACTCCACCCTCTTCATTGCTTTATTTTTTGGACTACCATCTCCAACTCAATTTATTTCCGACCGCTACTACCTCTGTTTCTGTCACCAATGTAAACGTCTCCAATATCTCCACCGGCCCTCCAGTTCAACTTGTGTGTCGAAGCTGAAGCTGATGAGTGATGACATTCGAAAAGAAGATTCAGAAGGGGGAAAAACGCGACCGTTGCTCAGATCCGTCGTTGGAAAGATGGTTATGAAAACTGGACGGACAAGTGGCAGCCAATCAGACAATGAACAAATAGGGAATTTGATATTGCCCAATAGTTTATAAAATATACAAAGACCCACAAAATGTTTTTAAAATGATGACAACAATCGTGTATCGAGTGGATTTACCAACGTTGATGCGACGTTAACCCGTACAGTTTGAAGTTCGAGTCTTTTGAACGCTCCCTTAGAAATTAGTCACCTAGGGATGCTTGGGCCCGCCCTCCGCCCCTCGCTCCTTCGCTAAGCGGTTGCGCCCACCGACTTCTCCAACCCACAGCCGCGTCGTCCTGCTTAGTCGGCTAACGCCGCCGCCGCCACCGCCGCCGCCCGACCAGATTTACAGGCGACCCCGTGACCTCCGTGGGCGCCGCGGGGGCCCGGAACGCGTGTTTGCTTTCGTTGATTCAATCAGGGCCCGCGGGCGGCCTCACGCTGCCGCCCTCCCCCCCTCCCCCGACCGTCTCCATCCCCCCCCACCCTGCCCCGTCGCCACCCCCGCCTCCGCCCTCGCCCTCGCCCCTGACCGCCCGCGGACTCGCCGCCCGACGGCGCCGCCAGCGGCGTCTGCCCGCACAGCACGACCGCTTCGCCGGAGATTGCTCTGAAGGAGGTGACGCGGGATAGGCGCAGAGGAACGTTCTAGGAGTTCATGTACTGGACCAAACTACGAAGGCGGGCTTTGTGTGAAGGATCCGAGAAATAGGTTGTCTGTTTTAATTTAGTTAGTGGTCCGGTTGTATATGGAGCAGCACTGCACACTACCAGGCGGTGCTAATTTTAGTCTTACGAAAGAAACCGGTCCTTTGTGATGTGATCTTCAAAATGCTCCACTGATCGGACGTTGATTGTAACTAGTTGGTCCGTGCTAATTTTGCCACTTCGTAAAACATTCTTTTAAAAGTGAACATGCAAACTTGAACCCAGTCCGAACGGTCCCAGCCCCGGAATTGGGTGTTACTGCTTTATAAACCAGATGCTGCGCTTGGGTTAATATTTTAATGTTGTAAAGCGTTGAGATTAAACCTCTAGTATGAAGCCACCTCGAGTATGAAGCTACCTCTACTATGAAGTTGGAGTGCGCAGAAGAACTAAGCCTCCTAAAACGTAAAAGAAGTATCGAAAGTAATTTTGTGTAAAGAAGATAGATTTAAAAAATGGGACCCCACCCGTGAACTCGCATATTAGCCTGCATGTTCCCAGCACGTTTACCCAGATGTTCCCAAATGTTTTTCCGCATGTCCTCCCATATCTCACGTATTCACCATTCAATCCCACTCATGTTCAACTAGAAATTAAAATGAAAATGCACTATCTTTTTTTATTGCGAAGAACTTCCTTTAACATTTTGGCGGCGTACAGAACGGATGAAACCGGAAAAACCTAATATCTAGAGTAACCAGAAGGGCCGAAAATGTAATAAAAACCTCCAAAGATGACGTTTTTCGCAAAAAGGAAATAAAAAATAAAAATTGTAATCGTAAACATAATGGCACTTTTAGATAATTTGTTTTAAAGAAAAAATAGGTTCACAGTGTGCCGGACTTTGAATATTCTAATATTGTAATAAAACCTGGACATATGTCGCGTTTTATAGATTACGTCATAAGAAACATAACTGATATCCCTTAGCCAGGTTTTAAGAATGTGTAATGCGTCGATTCGAAAATAAGCACAATGTCAATATGTGATGAAGGCTGCATTTGCGCCAGCTACTAATCTTGTATTACCATTTCTGAACGTCTGTTTTTTTAATCTTGAATCTCTTTGATGCAGGGCTTGTGGGTAGTTTTCTATCCAGCAGTGGTACGTTCATGGGTTTTTGTGCCGATTTATTATCAATTGTACAAAACCGACAGCTTTCTTTGGCTTAGAGATGATATTGATGATAATATATTGCACAACTTACGATAGGCTTTCACATAATTGTGAACAAACGCAGATATAATGGTTTGTGTATTTCGAAAGTGTCAACATTTAATAAGAGTTAAAGTTAATTCCTAGGCTTCTTGGTAATTGATCACTAGACTCTTACATAAATTGGCATTCTAGCAGTACATAATGAGTGTTCGCTATTTCATTTTCAAAGAAGTGGAATTTGTTCTAACACTCCTTATAACTTGTGACGATTGCTTCTCAGAAACCTGTTCTTCACCTCTTATATCGCAGGGTCTTTGTTTTTGGTCGTTTAGTCGAAAGTAGTCGGATAAGCGTTTCTCTCGAACATCACGTTTCAGAATGTCACTAACTAGTATTAAAATATTAGTTGTGTGTACTAGTGAAAATACGGTTACATTGAAGCTTGTGAATTTCCTACACCGTAGGCCGAAGATAAAAAGATACGTAAACTGAAAGGGTATGGGTATTTTCTAAACTCCATCAAATGACAAAACGAATTCCCGTTAATGATAAGCTCTGAAAACCCTAGTTCCACTACGATTACATCCTATACAAATTTTGCGTTGGATAGTCTGCGAACATTTTTGCCCCAAGTACCGAAAATCATAACGCTAGAACATTTGTCATTTTATACAGAATTGAGCTTTACCTCACATTTTTTGGAATGATTTATACATTCCCCACAACGAGAAACGGTTTCCACGGCGCACCATTTGCGGGGGCGCGGTGATAATGAAAACGATTGCATTTGCGTTTGATGCAGCGCAATCGGGAACGCCACAATATGCCTCGCGCTCTTTAGATAAGCGGTCGAGTTAATTCCGACGTGAGGATCCCGCGTTCCCTGCCGGCGAACGAAAAAAAAGAACGGGTCCGAAGCAATTCGTTGCAAACCTAAGCTTCGACTTTACTCCCGGGCGGTCGCAGGTCCACATTTTATTCCAATTAAACTTCTTTTTTCCGGCGTCCTTTTCGTAGAAATATGCTAGGATTCGCTGCCCCGGAACGGTCCTACGTTTCGCTAATTGCGCGGACATAAATGTAATGGGCTGTGAAGTAAGCTGTATTTATCTGATGCACGGGATTAGAGGGGCGACCCGCTCGGTGGCAAATGGAGGCGGCGCATCCCACAGTGTTTTCCACAGCAGAGTCCCCGACCGCGACTCCGGCACTGTTGAATAATTTCAATAACGTGCGAATGCGTTCGTGCCAGAGTACTTCCTACCCGATTTTAACCTCCGGAAATGTTTGTTAATGATGTATACGGTGAATGATGTATACGGCATTTGTCATGTAAATTATGTGCTGGGAAACTTTCAGAAAGTAGTAGGTTAATTCGAGAAAGTTGAAGCTCCATTGAAGTAAGAGACTTTGTGGGTTCGGGGTAATATTCTGAATTTCCATTCTATCATCGAATATATTGACGGAGAAATTTGATCAATACATCTGCAGCAGAGGCGCACCCTGGATTTTTATCGGGGGTGGAGGATAGGGGTTGGGGGCTTACAGGTTTAGTGTTCAGACGAGACGATATTTTGCTAATTATAAACTGTATTTTATTTCTTGACTTGTAGTTAATGTTTCTAATGTAAACAATTGATATATTGAATGTTTTTAGTTAGTAGAGAAAATCAGTAGCACAGGCTCCTGGGGTCGGAGGGAAATGAAGCCCTACAAGCCCCCCATCCTTCATTTGGTGCACCACTTTACACCAGTCACATTTTGTCATATCACGATTCATGCAAGAATCTAAAAAAAATTGATTAATGATGTGTACATTTCCTGACAAAGCAGATTTCGCACAGGTTGCAAAAATATCGTATATCGAGTGCGAAATTGCGATTTTTCTAAATTGCGACTTCTCATGGGAGAGAAAAAACAATTCAAAGTTTACAGTAAAAGCTAATAGAATTATAACTCACTTCTGTCATTGTACAAATTTCCAGATAATTTATCGATACCTGACGTTAGAATTCAACAGATCTTATTTGTTAGGTAACATCATTGTCTCCGTAGGGACAAATTTTGAGCTTTGTTACAATATAGGCATCGATATAATAGCTATCCTAGTTATTTTTTTCCTCCGCGTGTTCCTAGGTGTGATAATCGAAAATTATTTGATTTTCTTTTTATTCATATCCACTTGTACATTATTTGACTTTTCCTTCATACACTTATACCGACAATGAAAACTATTACAGGACGATTACGTCGAAAAGCAAGAACACAACTTTACCACAAGCAGTTAATTTGTATACATTGGATACAAAACTTGTTTGGAAAATATTTACAACTTTTAGCACTTACAGTTACACATTTTGACTAAATTGTATAATACAGCATGTACATTGTATAATTCAGAATGCAACCTCGTGTATAATTCAGTTCAACTAGAACGGACATGGATTGAATTAGTTCATGATTCAGCAAAGCAGCACTTTCGCGGACACTCGACCCTTCGAAGTTTCTCGGCCGTTAAAAAAGCGACATTGGCGATTGCTGTGGCGCGACGGCTGGATCCGGCACTTGCTCGCGTGCTATCGCCCTTCCGCCGCCGTCGCCGTGCCCGCCGCCTCCGCTGCCACCATCTACTCCTCCTCCTCCGCCCTCGTCACCTCCTCTTCCTCCACCACCACCGCCGCCGACAACCCGCAGCCGCATCCCCTACCCTTGCCGCCCGCACGCCGCCCCCGCCGCCCCCGCTGCGCCAGAAACGGCGATTGATCGCCGCGGGCGGCCGTCCCCGTCCCCGCCCCGCCCCGCCGCTGACCCCTGGCCGCGCCTGTGCGTGTGCGTGCGCCATCGGCCCGCTCGGCCGCCCGCACGGCGCACGCACCCCCGCGACTGCGGCCGCCTCAGCCCGCGCGGTGGGCGCGCATTGCCGCTGCCGCGTTGCGAATGCGCCGCTCGGAGGCTTCGCTCGGTTCCCTTGGGCCCCTCTCGCCTCCACCCTCTGGCGGCGCTCGTCACGCCCTCTCTAGGAGTGCCATAGACTCCGACTTCAGCTGCTTCTCTCTCCCACCGCCTAGTTTCCTCAGTCATTGCTATCCTCCCGCTCTGAAACCCGTTTTTGAACAAGTAATGTGTGATGTGTAACTCTTAATGTTTCATGTTCTAAATTGTGCCGAACTTAAATACATTATTGGTCATGTTTCCATCGCTTTTATAGTTCGTACTTCGAAAATTGTATTGGAATATAGATTCAAATAATGGAGAAAACTAAAACAAATATTTAGTTATTCCTGAATGAAATATAAAGAAAATGTTATTGTAAATACGTCAATTCTCTAAGGCCCTGTTATTTCTTTGAAACAGTCATGCGCAGCCATAAACTGATTAATTAAACAATGTACATGCTTAGTTTGCTATTATTAACTTAAATATTAACAAACGTGAAGTATAAAATGCTTTGTTGTGTCTAACGATTGCATTACGTTTTACGTTTCGGTGCTACAATGAATAGTTTCGTGAAGTTGATAGAAGAGTTGATAGACCAGTAGTTGCCCTTCCACCCCGCACCGGTGTGCTTCTGTGGCTGTAGCTCGTGTCGCCGCTCCGTGCACCCACGGCGCCCCGCACACGGCAACCTGCGTAATGCGTCGCCCGTGCGGTCGACGCGCTTGCTCTGCCTCCTTGCTTCCCGCCCCCGCCCCCGCCCCCGCCCCTGCCCCTGCCCCCGCCCCTGCCCCCGCCCCCGCCACCGCTTGCCACCGCGCCGCGCGCCGCTCGCGCGTCTCTTCCCGCCGCCGCCGTCGTCAAAGGCTGGGCACCGGCGCAGGGCTGCCCACGGGCTTCTGCAGGTGCCGTTCGTCGCCCGCCTTATGCTTGTGGCAAATATTGAACTTGCCAGCGTATTACAAACGCTGGCGTTTTGCTCATTTGAACTGTTTTATCTGAATTAGGAATTATCAATTTCACTTTTCAACAAGCAAAACATTTTCCTGCTATTGGCGTCTGAGATGAAGTTATGCGCGCTCGCCCTCATGCATACATACGGCGCATACATTATACATACATACATACATACATACATACATACATACATACGTGAACCCGCACTCACGCATTTACCGCGAACGTACACAAATGCAACAATGCACAAGAAAATGCTTATAAACGCGCCAATTTCCGAACTTTGTGCCTTTATTCTTTATTTTATCTCCCATCCCATCCATATGCATGTTTGTAGATCAATTATTCGATCCCATTTTAACGTTTCATCCTAGAAATTTTAGATCGTGGGTAGATGTAACCTGAATATAAAAACGGACAGTGGCGAATTTTAAAATAGCCCTGCCCTATAACTCCCCCTCTACCAAACGAGAAGTTTCTATTGGAACTCAATTGAAGCATGATAAATGCAAATAGAACACACACATAGAAATAGGACATAAACACACACAAGCATTTTTCACTGACTTGAAACCAGCTGCGGTAATTTCCAGTATTTTGCCTGATATATTTCGCGTTCCCATCCCATTCACTTTGTTCAGAAGCATAGAATTCTGGTTTTAATTGAAACAAACAATAAACAATGTGACCATTGAAATTATATCAGTGCCCCGTGTGTAGTTATCATTGCTGGGTGAGAATATTCGAATAATAAAATTTGTTAGATATGCGACCTTCGTAATTGGACAATACTGCTGCAATATACTTTGTTTAACTGGAATCCAGCGTCAGTGTGAAAACATTTAAAGATCTGCAGATTCTGTAACGGTTTGAGTTCGGTTAATTAATTTAATTTTCATCAATAAGTACTATTCACGTTTATTACTTTATTAATGCCTAGAAATAATTTAAATTTTAACTGGCTTATTGTTTTCAAACTTAAGTTTTTCCCTTCATTCACTTAATGCACCTAAAAAATAATTCAATTTTGTGAAAGCAACATTCACAAATAATCCAATTTTTGGCGTTTTCATTCATCACTTTGATCTCCTTAGTATTTACAGACAAAACACATGTTTTATGTACTCGAACTCCATCACATGTAAAAAACTCGTAGGAAGAAGAATTTATTAATCGTATCTACATAAAACGTTTGATCTACTTCATCAAGAATTATTTTAATTAGGTTAAATATTACTATTTTCAATATGTTTATTTTATTACAAAATTCTCGATTAGTCTAATTTTCGTTGAGGATATTTTGCAGATAGAATGAACGACGAAGAAAAAATGTACATAAAATTGCATTTTTGCAGAAAAACGAAAAATAAAGCTGTCCATTTATTGATTGGTACAAACATCTAGGCATTTTTGAAAAAAAGTTAAAATTGTTAGCTTAGTCTGTCACGAAGAATGAAGTGTCTGTGCTATGTGAGACTATCCGAAACTTCAGATTTTTTAATAATTAATTTTCTGTAATACCCCGGCCCCTATTCCCCGTCATGAGCTAAGACTACATTATATACTGTTTATAAACTCTGCAACCATGTGAATGTATTGTCAATTTCACTACCATAAACTTTTCGGCCCCATCGTCAGAGAAGAATGAATGTATTTCGAAATTCTCGGCATTTGTTTACTGAACGATTCTCGACGCAACGCAGACGAATTCGCGAATCGAGTGGGACAAAGTTGCCGAGCCGTCGAGAGGTTGTACAACCCTCAAACAAAGCTCCGAACCCATTCCGACACGGCCGGTTCTCGCGGCAGCCACATCTTAGTGGCGGGGCCGGCGGGGCGGGGTTGCGAGGTTCCACGCACCGGAGCGGGCGGATTCCGCGGAGTGCGTGCGGGCGGCGCGGGCGGCGCGGGCGGCGCGGGCGGCGCGGGCGGCGGCGCGTTTGATCGCGGTCGCAAGCGCGCACGCGCCCGATGAAGCGGCAACGCTCGCACCCGTCTGTCCGTCCGTCTCTCCCCGCCCCGCCGCTGCGGCGCTGCGCGGCCGAGGGCGGCTGTTGTGGAATCCTCGGCGCCCGCTCGCTTTGACGCCGCGCCCTTGCCGCGAATCCCTCCGGCAATTCGCGGCACAAGCTTCGTTTTCCAGCTTAGCGGTTCCAGCCCGCGCCATTGACTGCTGCCGTCACCCGACGTCGACTTCCTCTGCCCCTCTCTCGCCCGTGGTGACCCAGTCTCCGCCCCATTCACCTTATTGAGCGTCCCCCACTACCCGTCGCCCTTTCGGTACTCTGTGGCCGTCGCTGCTTGTGTTACCAACTGACGGGTTCGTCACTTCCCACTCGCTAACATCGTCCAGTTCGTCTGTTACCTCAAGTGTCCTCTCTCTACGCCCAACCCGTCACTTTCGTCATAACTATATTTTTTCGCCATTTCCACTGCTTAACTACTTCGGTAACCTCCCCCTTCCTCATTCCACTCTCTTCACGGACCTCTCCTCCTCTCTATATGTCGTTACCAATGCCGTTATCATCTCAACTACTGTACCCGCTATCATACCTATTCTATTACCCGCTAACATTCCTGTTCTTGTATCCGCTATCATATCTATCCTCCAACCCGCTATCGCCCCTCTCCTCGTACCCGCTAACGTGCTTGTTCTTATACCCAATGTAGTCGCCATTACCGGACTCGGACTCTCTTTGTCAATAGATGCAAAAGTATGGATTTATTCCTTCATAGTAATTTTCATCTTGAAATGCTTTCATCTCGTTCTGGCACCTCCGCTGTCCACACACTCACTCTACTTGTCTCGCGGCCTCATCGTCCGTGACGCAGTTTCTCGCAACCTCTCGCGTTGCTTCTATGGTTCTCTCTTCCTCCGTTCCCCCCACCCCCTGCTGCCGCCGGCTGTGGCCTGGAGCTCGTGAATCCTGAAAGTCGTCCGCGGAAGAGCGCCTGCAATATGAGCCCAGTTAGAAACACTCGTAGACAAACTAGCGGCGGCGTTGGGGGTGGAGGCGAAAGCGGAGGCGGGGGCGAGGACAGAGAGAGGCGGCTAAAGGGAAGGACTGATGTGCTCACCTGGTACCAGACGTTTGCTCGGCCGCGACGGTGGTGGAATGGGTCCGAAACAGCCAGGGTAGTGGAGGATTTGCGTTTCGGGAGAGCAACTGTACAACTGTGTGAAAGCGACATACACAGTTGTATACGTGGATTTATTTAGAGCTGCATTTGAAGTAAATCAGCTGTTGACTGTTTTGTCCAATCGTGAGCTTGAATATGAACATACTGACGTCACTGGAGTGACTTGTAAGCTCCCGCTTGGACGACACTGTTACAGCTGATTTACGTCAAGTGCAGCTCTAAATAAATCGAAGTATATTTTCTACATATTGCTTATTTACGTGCCACGTTGGAGATGACACTGCAACGGAGAGAGAAGTGGTGCATATGATGGACGATATTGGATATGAATATTCTGCTTGGTTGACTTCACAAAATGAGACTTCATTATTCTTCCTTACGTCTCGAGTTTATCCTTCTCTTTTCATTGCGTGTGGTAAATGTTTGTTGAAGATAAATGAATGAAATTTAGTCAATTTGTCTGTATGAGGAAAATTTTTGGTCACATTTTGGAGCCGTTATTTGCACCTTTCAATTCTTTGGCCAACTCAGTTAAAACTCGGAGAGCAGTGGTAAAGAAGAGGTGAGGAAGAAGATTTGAAATGGTGAAACGAAACAGGTTTGTAAATTGTCAGAGCGGAAACAATCAACGTTGTCTGACGGCGGGCCCTCTGTGAACGTAGGAGAGACTGGCTTTCGCGCAACGGAGAGGAAAATGGCCCCTACAGCTATTGGAATACTCGTGAGGAAGACGTAGGCGGCCCGCGTGGAGCAGCGCGGTAGCGAGCGCGGGGAAACGACGGAGGCCGGACGGCACCCGCTCGCGAATTAAACTCCATAAAGCTCGGGGAATCCCCGGCGCGCACTCGGCTCGCCGCCGCAGGTGCCGGGGCTCGTAAACCGCCTCCGCCTCTGCCTCGCCCTGGATGCCCGCGCGCCTCCTGCAATCACGCTGCGAGTGCTAGAGAAGCGCCTGACTCCGCCGCGAGCACCTCCCGCCTCTCCTCCCACTTTCTCTCTCTCTCCCTCTCTCTCCATCTCACTCTCTCTCGCTCTCTCTCCCTCTCTCTCCCCCTCTCTCCCCCCTCTCTCCCTCTCTCTCCCCCCTCTCTCCCCCCTCTCTCCCCCTCCCTCCCCCTCTTTTTCCCCATCTCTCTCCCCCTCTCCCCCTCTCTCTCCCCCTCCGTAGTGGCGCTCATCTGTGCGTCGGCCCCGTTGTGTGTGTGTCTTACCTCCCGTTTCCCCCGTCTCTTTTTCTCACTCTTTCTATTTCCCTTTTCCCCTGTGCCCTGTATTTCCTATCTTTCATTTTCAAACCCGTTCGTTTGTCTCTTTTCTGGCCCCTTACTTTTTTTCCCATCTCATTCTTTTCTTTCCTTCCCCTATTCTTTTTTTTTCACTTTCCCATCTTACTTCACATGCTTTTTTAATCCCTTTTCCTCACTGCCAGTCCTGTCCTCACCTGTATTCTTCTTTCGTTTATTTCTCACCCTTTAATAGCATTTTTCCTTTACGCACTCCGTATCTCAGGCTCCAGTTGGCGGAGTCGTATTTCGCTCGCGCACGCTTCTTGCACTTAGCTTAAGCGCATTTCCTTCACTTTGCCAGCCAATAGAAACCAGTGAGTATGTTGTTCTCCATAAGTGAACGCCGTTCCCTAAGCATTAGGGAGTTTGTATTTTCTTTATGAAATGCATTTATCTCCGGGTGTTACATTTCTTCTGCGACCCTCTGTTTTGACTGTTACTAGCGGCCACGCGCTGTTAAGTTTCGAATGTCCTCATTTTATATTTCGTAGATGCTTATCGACGGAGAAACATTTTAACACATCGTGAACCCTCACAGGAATAGGCGAATATGCCCATGGTCGGTATCATCAATAAAATTACCATATTCAGATGCCCTTAAGTAGGGTTTCGTGATGGTATCGCCTGGGCCATTTTATGGCTGCATCGCGGATACGTTCCTGGTTCGTCGCGCGGCCATACGGGTGAGACTCTGCGCGTAAATTCTCGTCTTATGACGTGACAGTTGTAGGTCCTCCGAAGCAGTGATGGTCTCGAAGGTATAGCTCATTCCCTGTGCTTGTGAGAATGTCTCTTTCTCAACGTTTGCAGAAATACTATTATATGTAATGGAATTATTCGCTGTTACTGATCTCTATTATGTTAAAGTTCTTTCATTTATTTCAATATGTTAAAAAAATTTATCTTGTCCCTGTGTAATCCCTCCCACACTACGTATCTTCAAATATACCGATTTATTAATTTATATTTTATACGCATAAATTCATCATACTTATAGTTTGAATGACGAAGCTTTTTCTCAAAACGGTTTTACACAGCATTACCTTTTTTTATAGTCCAGGAATTTCCAACTTTTTTCGTATACCGGCCCCTTTTCAAATAATTGTTTGCTTAATCGACGCCCTTGCATTTTTCTCCAAAATGTGCAGCATGTTTAATAATAATACAAAGAAACGCACATAAATATCTCAAAGATAAAAATTCCATATACCAATATTTTCGTAAATATTTCGATTCCCAATAATTGGAGACGCCTCCACTTGTGAGTAGCCGAAATTCTAATCTTCACTGTTCTGCAATGATTACAAAATGTTGAGATTGAAGTGTTGGCTATAACACTTCTGCAGGAGAAATTTTTCAACAGAAGAGCTATTGCGGAGAATATTTGCGCGATAGAGCAACGTTGTGAGTTCATAATTACGATTTCTTGAGTTTTATAAACAGTTTAAAAATGGGTACGAAAAACACGTGAGTATGTAATTTACTCTCAGTTGTTTTGTGTAAATCATGCAAAAAACCGTTAATCATTGATTTCATTTATATTTGTTTGTAATCATTGTGATATTGATTAAACTGACCAGTCGTCGATTCAGTCGTCGATTCAGTCGTCGATTCAGTCGTCGATTCAGTCGTCGATTCAGTCGTCGATTCAGTCGTCGATTCAGTCGTCGATTCAGTCGTCGATTCAGTCGTCGATTCAGTCGTCGATTCAGTCGTCGATTCAGTCGTCGATTCAGTCGTCGATTCAGTCGTCGATTCAGTCGTCGATTCAGTCGTCGATTCAGTCGTCGATTCAGTCGTCGATTCAGTCGTCGATTCAGTCGTCGATTCAGTCGTCGATTCAGTCGTCGATTCAGTCGTCGATTCAGTCGTCGATTCAGTCGTCGATTCAGTCGTCGATTCAGTCGTCGATTCAGTCGTGTATTATTCTAGTATTGATCCCCAGTCGACCCATTGATCTGTATTGAACCGTTCAAAACGTTATTGACCCCAAGGGGTCAACATGGGCCCCGTTTGAAACCCCTGTTATAGACAATACCCATCGTTTTATAAAAAAAAAAAATATTTGAAAGTAATCTGTTTATAGAAAGGATTGTGTTCAACATCCATACTGAAAACTTCGCTACAAAATGCCATATTTATTGCAAAACAACGGGTATACTTGTATTTTAGAAAATATTTATGTCAATTACATAACTGTTTCTTACTTTTAATCTTTAAATATAATAAAATTCTTTAGCTTGTTTGGAATTGAGGATAATATTTTTTTATAATAAATCAGGATAATAGAGTTTTTCCTTTTCTCTTTTTTGCACTATATATTTGTATTTGTACTTTTTGAATTGTAGTGTTTGAATTACGGATTTACTTGTTTGATTGTATTAAGTTACGAAAGTGGCCAATTTGTCGACACCTGGACTGAAAGTGAATATTCTCATTTTAAATACGTGAAGTGCTAAAGCTACGGGCAACTGTGTATTCGTGATGTCGGTCCTGTATTGGCCATCACAACAACGTGTCATATTTATAGCGGCGCAACGAACGTTGTTGGCGGGACGGACGGAGCGGGTCATCACCGAGTCAGGAGCAAGGGCAGAGGCAGAGGCAGAGTCGGTGGCTCGGGGAGGGGGGGGGGGCGTCGCGGCGGCCAGCAGAAGCTGCCTGTGACCCGGAGCCGCTCGTCCGTCAGAGCGCCTGCCGGTTAACTGCCGGTTAACTATTCAGCCCAATCAAGCGGATGGCCGCGGGTCGCCGGCGCTGCCACCTGGTGGCGGGCGCTCGAGTCTGCTCCGTCGCCGCCGCCGCCCCCGCCATCCCGCCCCGCCCCCGCCACGCCTACTCTCCCCGTCATTTCCCCCGTCCTCCGCGCGTTTCCCCCTCCCTCCTTTTCCATTTTGACTCCGTCGGCCACTGCCGCCACCGCCCACATCGTTCCCCACCGCCTCCGCAGTGTTTGTAGAGCGCCTGCGGGCTTCGGGAAAAAAGTTGCCCCGGAATTTTTCTGACGAAAAAAGTGTAATTAAAACTGAAATTTACATGCAACATTTGCATAAAAGATGGATCTACGGTTCTGGATAAAATGTCGCTTGGAGAAGTTCGACTCGGCGAAAGTTTCGTTTGTTCCCTCTTCCCCTCCTCACGAATCTTGCAATAAAATATCAGGGTCATTTCGCGATTCTTATTTCACGTTCTCCTTCTCTCGTTTTCAGAAACTTTGGAGAGCCCTCTCGGGGTTGTTTACGTATTACGTGGCATAATTTTGAATTATACCTCGTTAGTTATTTCATTGCGAGAAGTGCGTGATTGGAGTGCTGAAAAACGCCAAGTGCCTTTTCGCAGAGAAATCTGGGGAAGGCTGGAAACAAGAGGGTTATTAAAATACTTCTCCCTTCTGAAAAAATTCTCGTGGCGGAAAGAAGGGAGTATCGAACGAGACATATCGATATAATTTTTCACGCCACCGACGACCCTTGGCTATTCGTGAACGGAGTCATCGCTCCCAATAATCTGGCATCATTCGGCCATTGCTCACGCGACGGACACTGGGACGCGGAGGGAAGAGACGGTGGTAGACCGGGGAGGGGACGCCGTTGAACCATCCGTGGAACAAATGACGGGCCGTTAACCGCGCGCACTACAACGGCGCCGAGACAGCTACGAACCCCTACATCCCGTGTATCCTGACTGAAGGATCGAGGGATGTCAAGATTGTGATCGGAACGCGGCGGCCGCTGCCGCGGACAACGTTGACTGACCATGCGGAAAGAGGGGGGGGGGGCTCTGTCCTGGAGCAGAGCACTATATGGAAATGTCGCTTTCGTTGATGTCTAAATTATGAAGTGTCTCGTTTCTACGAGAGACGAGAGGTCGGTTTTCGAGAAGAGAAAATTACCTGAATGAGACTGAATAGAGAACATATTAACGTATAATGTCGAAATGAGTTTGTAATATTTAATTCCAATTAAAAGGGTAGTAGACAAATGTATTTTTATTACAATTAAAAATAAAAGAAGATTTATGTTCACTAAACATCAGCGTTACACTGGCTTCTTCATTCACCGTTGCTTCTTTATTCTTCAGTTGAAATTTTGTGGGGCAGTTATTTACCGAGTTGACTTAAGAAACAGATTCAATTTCATACAATTTCTTTACTATTTCTTGTATTCATGACAATATTTGTCAACGGTCGAATCAAACTGAAACCTTTGCAACATTTTTATTTTGTACGACAGTTTGCTGCTCACACAGTCTGTTGCTTATTCGATCCATCGGTCTCGTTTTTTCAATGTCTGGGTTTCAGATCCTCTCCTTGATAGAAATTGGTTCAAATGGATCCCGAATTGGAACACCTTAACATTCTTCTCGGTGAACATGCAACTGGAATACATTATCGGCATCTCATACTATCACGGAAACACACATACTATTTTCGAGTAAAGTCCCCCCTCCCCCACTCGCTTTTGGCGAAAAGGTTATAGCCCCTTTAATTCCTAATATACCTATCGCACTAGACAATTTGAGAAGCGATAAGGTGACAGAAACCTAGTTTGGAACATACAGGACAAAAGTAACCGAACATTCTCAAAACTCCTGAATGTATAATTTCTCTCGCTAGTTCGGGTTAACGATAGGATCCACACAAATATCACAAAGAGGCGAGAATCACTGAATACTTTCGTCGATAATGTACCACAAGTGTTTATACTACCCAACTCTCTGGGTAACTGACACGCTACAACTCCTCAGCCTATCCGGGCGCCTACGTGACGCAGACATCACCACCATTTTGGCCTCAGGCCCCTCAAGCATCCGCCCGCCCGCCCGCCCGCTTACACGTGTAATCCTGCAGCGGCGACACGTGGGCCGTGAAAAATGCACAGTGGCCGCACGCTTGGGCGTCGCGGATAGCCAGCCCCACCCCAAAGCGGCGTGGTCGTCGCGGGCTGAGAGCAGTGGGAAATTAAGCCTATCGGTGGGGACGAAATTCCTTGATCATCTCCACTCCGGAGGTTCTTGTTGCGTTCGTTTAGCATTGTTATGATTCTCACGGGTATTTGAATGTCTTCAGCGAAATTTCTTTGGATATCTTTATGTGAACTCCTTCTTCAAATCAGCCGGTAATTTGGTTTTTTGTTAAACTCTTCTCGTATTTCATGCGAACCTGCTTTTGATATGAAATGTAAGTTACTTCTCGTACGCTTCTTAACGATCAATGAAATATTTAATGAACGTGGTGAAATTCTTTTGGAAGTCGTGAAAGGCGGTTCAGAATTATTAATGTCATTTTTTAAAATTTTAATATCATTTTTCAGAAAAAGGATAGTGTTCTCTGCTGATGCTAAACAATTCAATAAAACATGAAATATATTATATTTTATTTTAGAATAAATGATCTAAGAATGCTGTCAAACTTCTGGATAAACACCAATGAACCTTTGGTAACTTTAGAGTTCTCATAAAAGTTTGGATAATGACGCATAAAAAACGACGTTAATTGTAATGGACATTGCTAAAATATTTCAAAATCTGTATAGAAAAAATTCTATAGAAGTCGCTAGATGAAAACATTTTAGCCCACTTGAATGATGTGATTTTCGCACTGTGCGGCGACACTGCAGGGGTTACGCCCAGGCGCGTGCGGGGGCGCTAAGCCTGCTTTACGCGGCGGGCGCGACTCAGTTGTCTACCTGCCCCCCGCCGCTCGCTTCACGCCATTGCTATCTCCTCAATCACCCGTGCTACTCGCTCTCGCTGCCGCGCTCGCCGCCGCCCCCGCCGCCGCCCTCGCCGCCACCCTCGCCGCCGCTCTCGCCGCCGCCCTCGCCGCCGCCCTCGCCGCCGCCCTCGCCGCCGCCCTCGCCGCCGCCCTCGCCGCCGCCCTCGCCGCCGCCCTCGCCGCCGCCCTCGCCGCCGCCCTCGCCGCCGCCCTCGCCGCCGCCCTCGCCGCCGCCCTCGCCGCCGCCCTCGCCGCCCTCCCGCACCCCGTTAACGCGTTGCGAGTACCATAAATTAGCCATCCCCGCGCGCTCGGGACGTGGCACGGCGGGGAGGGCGTGGCATGGGGTGGCGCGTGGCGGGCCGTTGCGCGGGAGGAGAAGTGGCATGGGTGCTCGAGGGTGCGTAGAGCGGGGCGCGAGGGGCGATATATTTCACAGGTGTTAAGTTTTTATAAGGCGACTCGTATCAGGTGCGGGAAGGGATATTAATGTTCGGAAGGGTGGCCGCATTGGAAACGGCTGTTAAAAGAGGCCGCTCCGAGGTCTCGGTTGAAAATTTTATACCTAAGGAATAACCATAAAAAAGAGGCAAAGAAAAGTTTTCGCGTTTCGAGAGCCTTTTCTTCGTCTAATTCCGCTCCGCTGCCGCCGCGGAACGCGCACTCGAGGTGTCGTAATGGAGTGCGTTCCGGGGCCCGATGTTTGCCACTGTTTTCGGAATATCGTTAGTAAAATATCAGATTAGTGCCCCCGAGCGTTTGTGTTCGCCGAAATCATGGCCGCAAATCAGATAATGCATTTCCCGTCAGTTTGGAACGGGCACCCGCCGAGTGGGAATGTTTTCACAAAGCGCGTTTTCTGACCCGCTAACGCACTTCACATTAGCATTAATTTATTATTCCAGTAAGTTAATTATGGTAAGCTTATTACATATTAATGAAATGAAATGTTCAGTATTACAGCATGATTAATTAATACGTTCAAACACTGCCGACTCGTCATGTTCGCATGCAGATGTTCAGATTTTTATGGCACGAATTAACACTTCCTGGATTGCACCGGGATTCTCACGCATATGTGGCGCGTTTGGGCGCCCGCAAGCCGCACGATTTTGTCCGTTCGCCAGTAGTGTCAGAGCTATGGCAATGTATGTATATGAAGCGGATATTAACCTAGGCCTGTTGCTCGCTGGAGATGGAATTCCTCTGTTATAAAATTAGTTACGAATGACGCTGAGAGTGTCTGAGGGCTTTTGAATTATGTTTAGAAGAAGTATGAATTACCGTTCTGTAAATATCACGGCATTAAAAAAAGAATAGATCTTGACACATCTTATATTTTCGAAGAAAAAACAAAAATCCTGGAAAACGTTTTTACTGCGGTATGTGTTCCTGGCCATATAAGGTAGCCAGACGTGGGGTAGAAGGGAGATAGGGTAGAAGAGCGTGGAAAAAGATATATGTGCCCTTTCAAGGGATTGAAATGTAAGGCTGTGTATACGCGTTTCTTTACAAAGTCTCATTATGAAGCAATACATACATATGTTGAAGAAAGTCATTCTTTTTACATTTTGGAAATATTACTTGTATTCGCTGCTTTAATTCTAACAAAATGTCGACAGTTCAACGTATTTAAGTAATCATAGTTGAGTTTTAGTGATGGAGTTATGAAAGAATTGAAATAATTATTTGGAAGGAGAAAAGTATTTGTACCTTCTGTATCACAGTTTATTAAAAATTATTAATTTATTTTATGTTCTCGAATTGGGAAGAACTATTTATTTATAATTTATATTGTTGCATAAATATATTGATTTAAGAAATAGGAGTGACATGTTGTTCGTTTCTCAAGATATCTTAATCAGACATCTATCCTAAAAACACAGTTTTAAAGAATAAAAAAACAACAAGCTTGAGTTAATATCGGAATGAACGGTGTAAAAGCGCTTGCAGAAAAACTTCGCGCCTCTAATTTTGTCATCGTCGAAAAAAGGAATGCCAACATCTGTTTGTTTTCTTTGAGTTTCAATTAAATAAAAAACCCTCGAAAACCAACAAGTATAAACTTTATCAATGAAGGAACGGGTCGTAATTATCTCCATACCACCATTGCCATGTGCACTAATTAAAACCCGAAAACAAATTAACTGTTCCGGAAAAACGCACCGAAATAAATACGACGAGGAGAAAGGGAAGCTGGAAACGGAGGAGGGATATAGATCGTGACGTCATTCATTGCGTTCGCACGGCGAAGGCAGCGATGTTGGCGGTGGAATTGTGTCGACTTACGAGAGCGTCTCGCCCTTTTGTCGGTGGCCACGCCACCGGCACCCTGCTCTAGGATCGATTTCGCGACCCGCGGATGCCGCCCTTGTCCACGCCCACCGGAGCGTCGCTTCGTTAGCGTGACGATCGCACGCGCGGGCAGGCGAGCTCGGAAGGGGGAGTGTGTGAGCGGTTTGGTGGGTGAGCTAGGGAGGTGGAGGGTGGATGAGCAAGCGAGCGGGTGGTAGGAGGATGAGCAAGCGTGCGGTTGGGTGGGTGAGCTAGGGAGATGGAGGGTGGATGAGCGAGCGAGCGGGTGGTTGGAGGGTGACCAGGTGGGTGAGTGGATGAGCAAGCGTGCGGGTGGGTGGGTGAGGAAAGTAGCGATGGTGTGGGTAAGCACCAAACAAGCCTGGTTTGGCAAGCGAGGTAGATTGTGAATGAACAGACCAGCGGGTGGTAGGTGGGTGAGCGGGTAGATATTCGAGCAAGCGAGCGGGTGGGTGGATGTACTAGCAAGTAGATGGGTGGGTGTATGAGGAAGCGTGTGCAGGTGGGTTGGTGGGTGGGAAGGAGCCGCTGTGTGGGTGAGCAAGCGAGTGAGTGGATGATTGGGTAAGCGAGTTGGAGGGAGGATGAGCAAGAGAGCAGGTGGTAGGTGGGTGAGCGCGTTGTTGGTAGGGTGCACAAGGGGGGTGGGTGAGCGAGTGGGCTGGTGGGTCTGTCAGCGCCCTGGCGCACACGGTTGCAAGCGTTTCGTTGGCAGCAACGGTGGCGGCACTGGTCGAAGCCCTAATTAATTTTGCAGGCGGCGCTGCCCCGCGGGCTTTATTGCAGGGGAAAGAATAGCGCAGGCACGCCGCGCCGCGCCGCGCCACGCCGGGGTGCGGGACGCTTGGAAGCGCCGGTAGCGTGGCGGGCGCTGCGCTGGGGTTCCGGTTGCGATATCGCGCCGCATTCACCGTGCGTGGATACTGGCTGCAAATCGCGCACGATGCTGCTGTGGATACGACGGCCGTGGCTATTGATTTACCACCGCACAACAAAGGCTGTAAAAAGGTGGGAAGAAAATCTTCAGGGAAACCATGTATTGAGATATGCTAGGTTTGCTAAAATATCACATTCATCTCTCTTGTAAGTTGGTTCTGTTTTGACGTAAATATGTTCTACAACAAGACTGCTCAAATGCTGCTCGTAAATTATTTTAAAAGTTTATTCACTTCCCTTCAGTCTACTCAACACACTTGACCGACTACTCATAATAATCGTTTTCCAGCTTCATTTGTGTACGTCATCATGTAGTTCTTGCTCTTATTTCCATTTTCAGTTTGATGTTTAATAAAATCCAAAATTACCGTCCCTTAAAAGTCCATCGCCCCATTAACTAACAAATCTCGTACCTGCTGCCCATTTCTCGATTCCTTTTCTCACCGTTTATTTATCATTGCTACGAACTCTTACACAATACGAACTGTGCTGGCGTCTCAATATCCGTACTCCACCACGGCTCAGCACATTCTGTCCCGCAAGTCATAATGCCCGCCTGTCAATTGTCTTCTTCCTCTCCAATAGCATCCTAATTCTATACCTTCTTGCGCATCCCCTTCACTTGTCTCGCATTCACATTCCTTCCCATTCGCTATTACTTCATCCACATATCACTTTATTTATCCCTTAACATCCGACCTTGTTTTCTCTTTATATTATTTCTCACGTGACCGAAAATAAATGTAACCACTTGATTTTCCACTGTTTTCATGAGCAGGTCACTTCCTACACTCGCTCTCTTATTTATATTTTAATTCCATCTTCCATTTTAGCTCTTTTGTTACTTTCCCATGTTTTCTTTCAAACTTTTTGATGGTTTTCACACCACCCATAGACCCAGCTAATACATCACACTACAAAACGTGATATTTTTGAGTCCAATTATATTTTGGGGGGATTCCTTCCTCTAGAGTACCCCACACACGGGCAGGCATAATCTCGCAAAGTCTCAGAAAAATAAATGGATTTTTTTGATTTTATGCGCAGGTAATCTCTCAATTATGTAATTTTGTTGCTTAAAATACACCTAACAATATTGGAAGGTTTACCGACGCACAGCAGACCTACTGCGTTTCTAATGATGCAACGCAGTTTCACGGGCTCGCCATTCGAAATTGGGTTCCAGTGTAATACTTATTTCCCATGCACGCGGGATTAAAAGAAAACTATCTAGCCTCCGGACGTGTGTGAGGTGCTGTGGTTTCGTTAAGTATCCAGGAACTTGGGAAAATTCCGAAAACACTGAAATATTTCGGAATGTAAGTATTTGATTGCGTCATTCCTCCTATCTCATTCTCCGAGTGCCGACTGAATTTTCATACTCAGCACGACACGGCAGATGAAATGTGACAGCAAGGCTCCAAGGAAAAGGCTGTTTACCGTTAAATATTATATTCATGCGTTGCGGTATGGAACAAAAACTTTTTTCGTGTTCTTGGAAGGCCTAATTCTTAAAAAACTGTTGTATTCTGTGTATGCTCTACTATGTTATTGCAGTTTTCCTGAAGACTAATTTTGTTAAAGTATTTAATTTCTTGCAATGTTATATGAGAGTATTTTATGAGTTATTTTTAAACGATGTGCGTGCTACTTCTTGAAAAATCATTTTGAGAGGTTTTGTTAAGCAGCATTTTGCTGCTGCAGGCTAGTTATAGCTTTGATTTTGAGGTATAATTTACAATGTTCGGAGTATTCGCCCTATCCAACTAAATGGTATGTAATCAAATGGATATTGAGCGTTTTATGAGCGATCTATGAGCGTTAGATGTGAAAGTTTCAATTACATACTCCAAAGAAAGTAAACAACGCTGTTTACTGCCACGACTCCAAGGAAAATTAAGTTGCGCGTGGTTGGTGTGATCGGCGGTTGCGAGCTGCTTCATGCACTTCTCGCAGGAAGGACAATGCCAGTGAAAAATCGTTATCGAGATTTCATCGGAAATGTATGTTTTAACGTTCCCAAAGCTCATGTTAGGCCAATTCTGGAATGGTATATGAATGCGCAGTTGTTGTGTGTGGGCGACGGAGTACACGCGCAATAAATGTTAGTGTACGCCGTAACTTACTAACTACCGTGGGGAATGGCATAGAATTTCGTATCGAACATTTTTATGGGTCAGCGAAAAGGTGGGCGGAATTCGGCTGTAGTGTTCGTGCGGGGTGTTTCATGCAAAAGTTCACTTTCAGCAGACTGTGAAATGTTATTATTACAAAACCTTGTTCTGTGTAAAAGTTAGAAATAACAAAAACCTTCCATATCGTGTGCGGAATGAAGATTCATTTCCTTTTATTTCGTTTCAAATATGGTCATTCATCACTCTAGGGAATATTTTGTTTAGTAAGGTTGTAATTTAGGGCTTTATTGAAATCTATGTGACAGTACAGCAAAATACTAATCGAGGGTTGGAAAACATCGGACAGTACTTCAGAGGCAACAACACGTTAGTAAACGTATTCGTAGAATGAAATGTTAGATAGTTCGAAAAAAAGTGATGACTTATTACTACAGATATGAGCGGGTGCAAATGATCTACATATTACCGTATTATGCATTTTCTTTTCAAATTATTTGAATTTATACGATTTAAAAATACGTATTTTAGATTTAGAAGATTTCAAAAAATAGATTATTGAAGATTGAAAATACTGTTGATTATTTGGTTGTTTACTTACAACTATGATTAATATATCTTTATCTTGAATGCATTGAGTGAAATTTGGTTTTATTGTTCATTGTACTGGTCGATTATGTTTCTTTTATGTTCATTTTGTTTTGATGTTGAAGCAGTAGTATTGTTTAAAGTTTAAATTGTTAAGAAAAATTCCTAAGTATATGTTCTTACTCGCGAAACAAGTCTCTGCGACACTCGGAAGGTTATCTTGAATTTGCGAATCATGTACGCGAATATTTATTACTTTTTATATTAGTAGTACTTTATGCAGTAAGCAGGAAACAACAATTCTCCTGTTGCTTTGGGAGACTAGGACTCTGCAGTTTTATCCAATCATAATGAAATATTTTTTACAAAATAGTGTGTTAACTTCATGGTGATGCTTTTGTGTCTCTTAGGTAGTTCCACAGAATAGGAAAAATTGGCAAAATGGAAAAGGACAATTTGCAGAAGACATATTTTTTTTATGAAAGGAAGTGTTTCTTCTCTCAGTTCTTGGCAAGTATTACAACTGCAAGAATCCACAATTCACATAATAGCTTCTGACGCACGGACTTCTTGTACTCATTCTACCACTGTGATAGAATATACTTCCGTTCCTGGTACTCGGCATCTCTTAAAGTGCTGTTTCCACTCTCTGTCCGTATATTTTGCCCTCAATCGTCTCTTTACTCTTTTTTCGTAATACTGTGCTGTTATTGACATAACGTAAACAAAGGAACGAAAAGTCGCACTTAACGGTCAACGTCTGTTACGGTTTTTACAGTCCGGCGTCTGTTGACAAGAACGGAAGCAAATGACTTTCAGCTGTAGTTGGCGTATGGGTACCCTTATTCCAATAAATAATGTTTCTCGTTTACTCTCCTTTTTTCTTATAACCAAATGGTATTACATAAAGTATTGCAGGACACACAGCCGATAACGCAAATGAAAGTCTCGTTTGTTTAATAACTATCGTCTCGGTTCCTTCTGTGTCAGTCATTTGCTAATTATCGGCCTAGTGAAGTTAATAACTATTTTAATTTTATTCTGCAGTGACCGTAGCGTTATGAAAAATAGTATTTGAATAAAGAAAGGTGGATTTGATCTGAATACGAGAACCGGGCACAGTGAATAGTGTGAATCTTGGGCTTGTGAAATACAGACGCGTATAAGAACACAACAAAACTTTTTTCCAAGGTGTTGACGTGATCAGGTTCTCAGGAGAAGCCACAACGAAAGCGGGCGCGACCGCGAGGGCCCAACCTCCGTGAGAAGCGCTCAATAGAATTCCGACGGCGGCGGCGGCGGCAGCGCTGGAAGCACGGAGGCGGCGCACGTGGTCCGGCCCTGGCGCTATCGCGCGTAATTAAGACGGCCCGCCGCCCGCCGCCCGCCGCCCGCCGCCCGCCGCCCGCCGCCCGGCGCCGGAGGCCGGTCCCGGCCCAGGCCCCGGCCCCGGCCCAGGCCCCGGCCTTGGCTGGTATTGTGCGCGGTGAGTCGGCGCTTCGCGATTGCAGCCGCCGCCGCCGCTGCCGCTCCTCGGCGTCCGCCTTCGTCGCCTCGACGTCTCGCGGCTGGCGACCGGCAGCGCCCGCGTCGCGTTGGCAACCGCCCGTCCACGGTGGCATGGCGGCCACCTTTTGTTTCAAGGTCGTGGGTTCGATCCCTCTCGAGGATGGTGTACTTCCCGGGGTTACGAAACGTTTTGGGCAGGCTTCGGGTGGAAGGGAAGTGGGTGTGGGTGACATGCTTTCGGCGTGATAAGACACTTTTTCTTAAAGTTTCTATTTACTTACTCTGTGAGTGAGTTTATAATTAGTTGTTTTAATTAAATTGTAATTCAATGTAAAAGAAAAACCTAAAATACTAAAAATGAGGGGATTTTTTGGTGACGAGTTTTGTTCAAGTTGCAGAAATGTGTTCGTTGCCACACTCATTTTATAGAGAATTATTTTCTTCCATCGGTCGATTTGCCTAACAAAACAACATATTACAGACCGTAATTGCATGTGATTACGTTATAAATTTGCCAAATTAACATGTTCCCTACTTTTCATTCACTTTCCTTTCAATACATTGTACAAACTGTTTCATCGATGATTTAACGCTTTTGAGTTTAATTTATTGTAATTAAAGATATTGTAATTAAAGATCTTATCTTACATTAAGAAACTCGGTATCACTTTACTTTAAATGTACTCAATTAAATACACTCCTACAAGATACCTACACCATTTTAAACCAAAAAAATAAATATTAATTATATAGTTTAAAAGTTAATTAAAAACTTGAATTTTAAATGAATGCCATATGAACAATGTTCATAATAACCTTTTTATGAGTTAAAAATGGCTGAGAAATATTGCGGAAATTGTGTTTTCGCCTCCGTACGAATAAAGTGAATCCTTTAGTCTGGGGAAGAATAAACTTCCACTAATCTAGGAATACGCAATAAAGTTTTTATTCTTATAATATTAGATTTCATTGTTCAAAAAGGTATTCTCTAAGCTGATGAGTTATAAAACGGCCATCAGTGGTCATCACCGGCTATATCGATTGTTGAGTACCCGCGCAGGGAAGCCCACTCGTGATGATGGTCCGTCGACCAATTTCGCCTCCACCTCCTTCAGAATTCCCTGGCCGCGACCTCCAGGAGGAGGGAGAAGCTCGATGAAAGGGACGTAATTACGCGCGGCTTACTCACCGCCGCATCGGCCCGGCGCCAAACGACGCGTCACGGCGCGGCCTATCGGCACGACAAGTGGGCGCCACCCTTTCGCCCGTAACGCGCTCCCCCGGGGGCATGCCCAGATTCCACGAACGGTGACTGGCACGCCGCGAGCCTCGCGCGGTGCTTTCACTGCGATTACGCCCTGCCCGTCTCCACACACGACCCTGCGCGTTTCACACCCACCGCTCCTATTCACATCCCTTCCCGTCGCCTGCGCACCCTCCTCCCACACCACACCCTGCAGGAGCTCATGGCGTTTTCTACTCCGTTGTCTGGTACGCCGCTACCCCGCTCTCACTGCCCCGCCCCCCGTCACAAACATGATGGCTGTGAGCCCACACTAGCCTCCCGCATCTAAGCAATGGCACTGCAACTCGAGAACCTCGCAGATCAGGAAACTTCAACCAAGGGACCATAATCACAGCCCTAGCCTTACAGCTATTCCACAGCAGCCACTGGCGGCAGCTATGGCACCGCAGCCATTGCCAGCGCATCGCGTTGTAGCCACGGCACCGCAGCTACGGCACCGCAGTCGTAGAACAACAACCGAAGGTTCATCGATGGCCATCTCCCTGACGGAGATGTCGTGCCCGCTTGTCTCTTTCACTTCTAAAACATTTCCTCCTACACCACTGCTACTGCCACTGCCACCGCCACCGCCCTTTTCCGAAAACATTGGCGATGCACGTCGCGCTCCACCTGCCTCGCACAGCCCCTTCGCCGGGATCCGTAATTGCCGCGGCTATCACCGTCTCCACCGCCACCGCCGCCGCCGCCTCCACCACCTCTACGCCGCTACCGCTGCCGCGCCGCCGGGCTGGTGTTTGCTCGGGACGTTAACTACCTCCCTTGTCAGCCGCCACCGTTGCCGCCGCCGCCGCCGCCACCGCTGTTGTTTGTGCGATGATGCGTGTTTCTCTCTGTTCCGACATAGCTACTGTCTGTCGTGAATTCTCCAGGTTCACAATGCACACGTCGCTGATGGTGCTTGCTGTGGAGAGTGGCTGCGGCACAGATAACACGCGGGTGGGGGAATTTGAATTGACAAAGATCGCTCTATTTCGCGATGACTTTACATATTCATTCGCCTACATATTTACGACTTGATGAAGTGTTTCTGTGTATATGCGTTAGTAGGGATGTACAAATTCCTTGCATTGGGCTGCATTGTGTCCATCAGAGCAATGACAATCACATGAAAGCAGCAATAAAAACTTGACAATTAAATATTTGTTTATTTAGCGTATTTTAAATCAATTCAAAAGGAGACTTTTCGACGTTCAATATGATAAATCTATTTGCAAATCTTCTCGGTCCGTGAAACCAAATAAGTTGTTGGAGAGTTGTCAAAGAGATGTTGTGGGTACGTTACCGGCCTGCAATATTAACTTCTTCTGAATTGTACATCTTTCACTTGGGTATAACAGGCCACAGATCATGTAGCTCGTTTTTCCGGACATAATACTGCATGGAGAAAGGAGAGGGAATGTATGCTAGAATAGCGCTCTTTAGCTCTTACAGCGCTGTCGTTCTTGAAGTGGATGGGTTCATGTAAAATGAGGTATGCCTTCCGGGGATGAACTGTAATTTAACATACGAGCAAGTTGATTAATAAAAGGCATCTTATTTCAAAGATGAAATTTCTTTGGAGGCGTCTGTACTATTCAGTTCAATAGCCTGTCCGTTATTCCACATGAAAAAACAAACAACAACAAAAAAAAAACATTTCTCGATTTTTGAACTTGTTATCGTGAAAAAGGTGCAATCTTCCTTCAGCCTTTGGATGCAATTACAGGTTTTCGTTTTGAAAGGAAGATTTCGTCTTGTCATAGATTAGACCCTAATAAATTATACGAAAGTTATTACATTGTGGAAGACTTCTTGTAAACATACATTTTGCGTTTTCATTTCTTTCTTCAAATGTCAGAGGCTAAACAGTAGGGTATTATATGTTTCGTATATGTGAAACGCTTTGAACTTAGAATCTGCCATTTATTCCAAGATATAAATGTAATTGGCCAGCCTCACGTAACTCTCCGAACAGTTGTTCTCAGAAGTTGCGAGTAAGATGTTACGGCAATTGGGCGCAGTCGGTGCCAGGCGAACGCAGTACGGTAAGCACTTGAGATCTTGGAAACAGTGCGACACGAGGGGAGGTCGGTAGTTAGTGGGTGTTAGGAGGGTTCCTTAGACCTCTCGCAATGTCGCCTTGAAACTAGGGGGACTGTGCGGGGTGCAGCAGGTGCGGTGAAGCGTCGACTGCCCGGATTGAATCATCGCATGGAGCAATGCTGCAGGAGACCGTTCAGTAGTTTGTACTCCCATTGGCTTGTATTCGTATTCTCATCGACCTCGACGTTCCCAAGTACTTGACATCACGCTTGTTTCTAATTTTAAATTTTCAGGCAACCTTTCTTTCTGTATACTTCTTTCTTTCTGTATTCTGTATACTATTCGTATGACTTTTATTACATAAATCCGTCTGCCTACTCTGGTTACTCGCTTTCCGTTGACCGCGGACACGCCTAGCTTTCTCCTACTATCTCATTTCCTCGTCCGACCATGCATGCTTGCTCGTGCCTTCATCTGCAGACTGCCTCCATTCACCTCTCGTATGTTTCCGCACTGGCTTAAGTGATCAACTGTTGTACATCAGGTCTTTAAACTCACACCTCACCTGATTGTTCTTACTCTCTCTTGTCTTAGCATTTTCATAGTATTTGCGGAAATACGTGTTTAATAAAGATGATGAAATTCCCGAATGGATGTCGCTTCCATCCGTCTCCGAAGCGTCCTGCCTCACGTCGGCCGGGCCCGCTGCTCGCCAGCTCGCCCGCCCCCGCTCGTCAGCGCCGCCCTCGGCCGCCCGCTATCCCGCTCCGGCGTTCGCTTAATGACCGCCTGGGGACGCCCGGCGCTCGGCTCCGCTCCCGGTGCTGCTGGCGTCGCTGCGATTCAGATGCGCGGATTCCCCTCTTTTCGACGCGCTGCGCTCGCGATCGAAACGGCGCGCCGTGGGACGCCCCCTTCCATTGCACGGCCCGGCGTGACGCGAGTGCTTTTTTCTGCGCGGCTTCCACGCCGAGGTTCAGGCGCCGAGAAGTTGCGGAGTGGTTTTGGATACCAACATGTCATTGCTTTCACGAACAGAATTTGGGACACTTCGTGATTTGCTTACGTTTGGAGCTTTACAATAAATTAACAAGATAGGGAGAGAGAGGGAGAGAGAGAGAGAGAGAGAGAGAGAGGTAGAGAGACAGAGAGGGTGAGGGAGATAGAGACAGAGGGTGAGGGAGATAGAGAGGGAGAGAGAGACAGAGAGGGAGAGAGAGACAGAGAGGGAGAGAGAGACAGAGAGGGAGAGAGACAGAGAGGGTGAGGGAGAGAGAGACAGAGTGAGGGAGAGGGAGAGAGAGAAGGAGAGAGAGTCAGAGAGGGAGAGGGAGAGAAAGAGAGAGACAGAGAGGGAGAAAGAGAGAGACAGAGAGGGAGAAAGAGAGAGACAGAGAGGGAGAAAGAGAGAGACAGAGAGGGAGAAAGAGAGAGACAGAGAGGGAGAAAGAGAGAGACAGAGAGGGAGAAAGAGAGAGACAGAGAGGGAGAAAGAGAGAGACAGAGAGGGAGAAAGAGAGAGACAGAGAGGGAGAAAGAGAGAGACAGAGAGGGAGAAAGAGAGAGACAGAGAGGGAGAAAGAGAGAGACAGAGAGGGAGAAAGAGAGAGACAGAGAGGGAGAAAGTGAGAGAGACAGAGAGGGAGAAAGAGAGAGAGACAGAGAGGGAGAAAGAGAGAGACAGAGAGGGAGAAAGAGAGAGACAGGGAGGGAGAAAGAGAGAGACAGGGAGGGAGAAAGAGAGAGACAGAGAGGGAGAAAGAGAGAGACAGAGAGGGAGAAAGAGAGAGACAGAGAGGGAGAAAGAGAGGGACAGAGAGGGAGAGAGAGACAGACAGAGAGGGTGAGAGAGACAGACAGAGAGGGTGAGAGAGACAGACAGAGAGGGAGAGAGAGACAGACAGAGAGGGTGAGAGAGACAGACAGAGAGGGTGAGAGAGACAGAGAGGGAGAGAGAGACAGAGGGAGAGGGAGAGGGAGAGAGACAGATAGAGAGAGACAGAGGGAGAGGGAGAGGGACAGAGACAGAGAGACAGAGGGAGAGGGAGAGAGACAGAGACAGAGAGAGACAGAGGGAGAGGGAGAGAGACAGAGACAGAGGGAGAGGGAGAGAGACAGAGAGAGACAGAGGGAGAGAGAGACAGAGACAGAGAGGGAGAGAGAGACAGAGACAGACAGAGAGGGAGAGAGAGACAGAGAGAGAGACAGAGACAGAGAGGGAGAGAGAGAGAGAGAGGGACAAAAAATAAGACAGACGGATGCTGTAAATGTTGCAAAATATGATTGATCAAAAGTTTTAAAACATTTTACCTTCATGAAGACCGTTATTTTTACAAGCAAATTATAGTTTTGTATTCCAGTCCTTCTGAATGAGCTTAAATATCCGTTTACATAATGTCTGCTTCGCTTTATCTACGTTCATCTTCACAATGATTGTTATTATTACAATAGTTATCATTCAGCGTTATCCAAGTTGAAATCATCATTGGTGATTAATTCAGGTAGCTTAAAGCAGAACTTCTGCGATAGATCTCTCAAATCTTCACAGTAATAAAGACTAACTGAATTCAACACTAACTGAAACTAACACTCCAAACGGTGCAAGATGTACGTGTGTCTCAGTAATAATGATTGTGACTGGTGAATGTGTTTCCTAGAGGAGTATGTTACGAATTACATTCAGTTCACAGCACTTGTCCGTGAAACGTTCAGCGCGTTGACAGCATCCCATGTTTTAGTCAACATTATCAGTAATTTCTTTTTAATGTTAATAGTGGTTATTTCAGTAAGTATTGTTTTTGTAGTTTTGTCGGAGATTCAATGTAATAAAGAACCCGTATCTAGGGACTACCGAACTGCCCTATCATCGGCGCCAAGGGCGTGAACTTCCACTATTACCGATGTATTCCAACAATCTGTCTGCTTCTGGGTGTGGGTGGGAGCTTTACTTTACTTCCTGTATACTGATTGTTTATTAGGACAAGAACAGCGTTCTTTTCATCAGCCGTTCGGTTCTTCTAAGCACCTTCTCCTTTGGAGCATGCGATTGCCAAGTTCAGATTTCATTACCTGAACATGACTAGAGAGAGTAATGGATTTTATAAGAAGTTTTTGTCTTTTTTCACGTTTCTTATAATTCAGCATGAGATGTTAGCCTTTTCATCTAAATACAGCAGGCTAGAAAATAAATGTAAGAAGCTTAGTAAATTACTAAATATTTTTGATATCGCACTTCACCAGAAATATATTTCTGAAATTTCTCTACATAACAAAGTGTTGTGTTATTGGAATATATGGGGATTATTCATTTTAGATCTTACGTGTTGGATCAGGATATTTCACAACTTTCTTCTTTATCTTCTTTTCTTAATGAGATTATTCTATTAATAACATTGTTTAATATCCGCCTGCCGTCTTTACATGTTCTACTTTGAGAAAACTTTGAGAAACTCGCTACATTTGCGCCGCTGCCCCAACTGCAGTCACCCACACCCGTCGCCCTGGCGGCTCCGCCGCCTCAGCTGTTGCAGCTCCCCTTTGCTGCATCGCCACCCGCCTCGCCTCGCCTCGCCTCGCCTCGCCTTTCGTCTCCGCGTCTCGCCACGCGCTCCCCTGCTTGTCCATTCCCCTGCTTGTCCATTCCCCTGCTTGTCCATTTCCCTGCTTGTGCATTTCCCTGCTTGTCCATTCCCCTGCTTGTCCATTCCCCTGCTTGTCCATTCCCCTGCTTGTCCATTCCCCTGCTTGTCTATTCCCCTGCTTGTCCATTCCCCTGCTTGTCCATTCCCCTGCTTGTCCATTCCCCTGCTTGTCCATTCCCCTGCTTGCCCACGTGCTGGCTGGCCACTCGCTCACGAGGCAGAAGGTCGCGCCCTCTGCCCGCCCCACGCGCGTGGGAAAATCGGTGGGAACGTCTCCCACACCGGTGTGCAGGGGGCGACATGCCTTCCGTGCTGCGGTCTCTCCCGTTCGCCTCCGGGGAAGAGGGCAGCCTCTACCGTCAGTGTGTAAGTCTCTTTTGGGGTTCGCTCCTTCGTTCTCCCTTTTTGTAGGTGCGGCGTGAATTGAACCTCTTACGCTTTTATATCCTGCAGTTTTCCCGATTTCCCTACAAATTTGCCTCGCACTTTCTTTTATTGTATTACATCTTTGTTTCTTCATTTCATTCTTTCGTACCTTGCTTATTAGTAGTTATATTTTTTTCTTAAATTCTTTTCTCTCTCTCTCTCTCTCTCTCTCTCTCTCTCCCTCTCCCTCTCCCTCCCTCCCTCCCTCCCTCCCTCTCTCTCTCTCGTATATCTTTCCTTTGTTTAGATTACCTGTTTCTTCGTATTACTCTTTTTTACTTCTTATTTTTACCCCAGTTCTAACGTTGTGCATATTCTTCGGTGCTCTTTCCCTACTATTTCACATTTTCTAGTAGTAATATTTTCTATTACTGTTCCTCTTTTCTATTTTACCTCTGTCCATTATTATGTTTTTATTCCCATCGCCCGTCGTCTATTTAATTTTGAGTAGTCTCGCTTTCTCTTCTGCCAGTGCGTCCCACACTTGGCAAGTATCCGCTACCTCTCCATTCTCGCCACCCGCCGCCGCGGCATGTCCACGCCGCGCCGCCCCGGTTTGCCCATTACAGCACCAGCCAGACGCGCGCGCCCCGCTGCGCTCGCGCGTTCTCGGAATTAATACGGCCCGATAGCTGTGTCCGCCGCGCAAACACGCGGCGAGGAGGGAGGGGGAGGGGAGGTATGTGCCGTAATTTCATTGCTGCCGCCTGCCGCAACTCCCGCCCCGCCGCGCTGCGCTGACCACTGCCGGCCACTCAGTCGTCGCTTTGCGTTGTCCATTGTGAAGACGACCTCGCCGCACCGTTCCCACCCTCCGTGGAACACTTGCTGCGAACCTTATTGCCGCTTTCCTACGTCAGCCCTGCGCTTGAGTTGGATGCTGCCCGTGCCACTCGGACAACACAGCTTCTCCGACCGCCAGCCGGCTCGGCCGCAGCACGTACGAGCCCTCGCGCTCGCTGGCCACGAGCAGAGCCAGCTCGCGCTACTCTCCGGGTCACAGGAAAGTAACGAACATGTCGCCGTGGAATCAGGCTTATGGCAAATTTCAAGATTACTTCACACTGTTAGTGTCGCCAACCAGCAAACATATTTTCTCGAGACGTTATTTGAATTAGTGAAGTTAACATACCTTTGTGCGGTGAGCTGGTTGAATTTTCCAATGAGTTTTATAACAATTCATAAGTCCAGACGCATTCATATAAAACACATCTTCAAACTTCGAAAATTCGATAGTTTTGTTGAAAAAAAAACACTTGTGAAAATAATTTATTATATTATGTTACGTAGTTGAGAAATAAAATCGCTGAAGTTTTCAAAAATATTTTTTACATATTTGTGGAAAATTGTTACATTTTAATTCAAATTCACGCAAAAAATCTCTTGAAGTAAGGCCATTTACAGTATTTTGAAAATATGAACAGTTTTCGTCGAATTTTGCGAGTAATAAAGGCAATTTACGCGTTGTTTCAAAAACTGATCCAATTTTATCTTTCTCATCGGAGGACGGTAAAAAATTGGTGTTCCTCACATTTTCGGCAAAATCTATAAATTTTCGGATTTTCCGAAAAAATAAAATTGCACGAGATTAACATTGACGGTAAAGATTTTTCCTAACTAAAATGTGTTCTAAAATAGATCTTTAAATAAGGCCAAATACAATTTCTTTTTTTAAAAAAGCGAGCAGTTTTCGCGTAATGTCTAATATAAGTTAACGCAATTTACAAAAAAAATCACACAAGAGGCTCCAATATTGTTTTTTTACATTTTTCAATGTTCTGCGAAAAGACGTTTAAAATAGGAGTAGGCGTAGACCTCATTTTAATTGGAATCTAAATTTTCGAAAATTTCATATGTCAGAAATAATGCGAGTATGTATGTGCAGTTGGAGCTCTGCTAGTTTGATATTCTTGGTATTGTGACGATTCCTTTTCCCTCTTAATATTATCTCCTAATTTACTTACCTATTTATTAATAAATTTACAATTTCAGGGTTAATACTCCGTGTTCTTCATTGTAGGGCTGAAAATTAACCACTCTTTCGAGGTTACGGCTGGTGATAATATTTATTATCATTGGATGATTCTATGGTTTATTCTAGTGAGCAATTTGTAAATAAGTCGTTTGGTAACTAAAATTACAACGGCAATAAGTATCGACTGAATTTTTTAATTTATTGCTGTATTTTCTTTCTTTTTAAAATGACATAAATTGAATATTTAAATTATTTAATTTCCCTACCAATTAAGACCATCGTTAATTTGTTTTTATCATTTAAAACTAACTTAATGTAACTTATTTTCTTAAGCGACAATCATGGCCTTGTACATTAATGATTCAATGTCTTTATGAAGTTCTTAAATTCTACACTTTCCTTTCGACGGAGAACTGCCCTCTTGGCGAAGAGCCGAGGAGAATTCCGTCCTGGTCGCCAACTTACAATTCCAATTGTTCTGTTGTTCTGGGTCGTTCATTTACCATTCTTTGGTGCATTCCACACATCATCTTACCACTAATTCTTTTTAAATGTTCGCGTTTTTCTTGAACTTAATTTATTAATCAAAATTTAGTCACCCCGCGATCTAGTATGCACCAACTGTTCAAATCACACTCTGTTTTCAAGATAAAGTTTGAAGTAATTTCTACTGTTCGCAGCGTAGCATCCTACCCCCATTGACCAACGTCGCGTTCTAACATTTACCTCTAATAACTTGTCTTGCTCCATACATCTCTTGTTTTTATTAATTACTCGTGAATTCGATGCTCTTCTATCTCTGGGATTCCGTCAACATATTTTAATCATTTATTTCCAAAATATCCTGAGAGGTATTTTGACCCTTCTCAGTATTTAAAGAACTGTTGTGCAGTGTAAACAGATAACGATATTGTTAGTATCCGCGAAGAATGTTTTTATAAAAATATTTATGTATGTGGTGTTATCAAGAGTATTTTAATTGTTCTGAGCAGTGTCCATGCTGATTTGTGTGAAGCCATTTTGCGTGTTTTTGTTAATCAGCTTTTCCGCTAGTGCAAGTGACTAGTAGTAATAGTAATTCTAGAATCATAATACGCTAAAGAAAAATCACAGCTTTCGTCTCTTTATTAAAAAAAACGTAAGTGTATTATTGTTGGATTCGGAATTATCCTACGGACATCAAAGGTATTTATGACAAAAACATTGAAGTTCACAGATTTTGGCATATTTGAATATCAGACACGCATGCAACCCGCAATACACATTACTTGGCACCACAATTTTCTATTGTGAATAACTCGGAAACGATGCCCGCAAGAGACCTAAAACCGTGTTTTCGAGATCTAAGGGTCGCGAGTGAATTTTTCGGTCCAAGTAACCTTTAAAATGATATATTGGTACGGGTTGCCAGAAGCGCTGAAAGGTCGGTTTCGGTGTAAGCTATTTTGTAAAATAAAGATTTTGGAAGTTCTGGTTGTCGCATCCGGGCGCATCAACTGCTGAGGTCATTAGCCCCGTAAGTGTTTTGTATGTATTTTGTATCGCGGGAGCTGGCGGTTATCTTACGTACGTGGATAGCGAGATCTAACACCAGCCTACACGTCGGTTAACAGGGTTCTCCCCAACCATGTATTTCCCTCCAGCGAGGCACAGCCCCAGCCAGCGAGATGTAGCTCCGACTAGACTTCTGACTTGTGTGGTAGTATAGTCCATGTAAGTGTAGGGATATGTATGTGAGGGTTAGAGATAGGACAAGGAAGAGGAAGGAAAGATTGCGTGTGTGTCCGTGGTCCGTATAGCGTACTGCTGTCGCGATATGGCATTGTAATGTATATAATGTTAATGTATATAGTTAAATTCCGCGGTAGCGCGGCCCTTTTTCCGGGGAGAGGGTGGTGTCGCGATATGGCATTCTGGCCCTCGCGACACGCTGCCGTCGGCAGGTGACCAGTTGTCATTTGCCGACGCCAGCGTTCCGAGGCTATAAAATGGCGAGGACTTCGCACCTCGCCCCTCTTTTTACACGTTCACCTACCGAGGCCAGCCGTCGCCACGCCACCGGCTCCCAGGTCGTAGGGTCCACAGCGCGGGTAAGTTAATAAACTTGTTTAAACTATACTCTCTTTTCTTCCTGCACGAGTTTGTGGGGTTCTCCCTCTCCCCCTCAACTCGCGACACTGCACCGGCATTCGCTAATCACGGAAAACTACCGATTTGTTATCGATACCGAGAGCATCCGGTCGCTAGAATCCTCTTGCACACAGCGACTGAACTCTACCGTCTATCAAGCCAGTGTCGAAACTCCTGCCCCGGTCGGGGCTCGAACTCTGGGATCTCCCGATAGGAGGTCCTGCATTCGACGTCCCGCGCCACCCAATCCGGTTTTCCTATCGAAACGAATTCCTTCAAAATTTTCTATTGTCGTACTCAGATGCTTTAGAATTTGCATTCTAGGTACCAATTGGCAAATAAAAAATTAATTGGATCGCTGGTGAGGTAGATACCTTTTTATTATGATAAATAAATAAAGATATTGTCTGGTTCCCGCTGCCGACCGGCTGTGTTCTTAAACAAGACACACGCTCAAAAATTCGCAGAACTTTGTTTTCGGCCCAGAAGCTGCAAGGTATGTACGATCCAGTTTGCTTACGCATCTTGCAAACAATAACTACAACCTGTTAATAATATTTGTATTTCACATTTTAGCTCTGAGGATGGACGCTACGCGATCGAAACGATAATATCTTTATTTATTTATCAAAATAAAAAAATTCTCATCGCAATTATCAATTTGTACTCCAGTGGTTCTTCTGCTGCCATTGTTAACCATTTCCCTCCACTCCTATTCTCTGTTTGCGGTTGCGTTGGTTCAGTCGATAGAATGGATCGCGGGTAATGTACCGTGCGAAGATGACATTTTGATGGACGGCCGGGGCAGCATTGATTTTTCGCTTTCCTATTAGCAGGCGGATACTTCGTATTTAGCTTGAGCAGTACTTGATTTCTGTTGGTCGCTTATTTTTTTTCTTCTACTGAGTAAAAGGGACAGCGAGGGAGTTCGTGAATAATGTGTCGGTTGAGATTTTCATTTACATGAATCAATCTTTCAATGATGCAAAGAAAATGTAAAATTTACGTCAATACTTACCAAAATTTCGGAGCCATAAAAAGCGTTTCCAAAATTATGTAGCTTTCTGCATGTACGTTTCTGATTTTAGTCGAATATTTATTCTTTTCGACAGCGATTCAAAAATGTAGAGTTGCTTTACTTTTAATTACCTATCATTTGAATATTTAGAGTATCTTCATTGGCCATATGTGCACAAAGCTCAAATTACATGTCATAAATAATAGATAAACAGTTTTGTTTCACTTTTTGTGTGTATTCACTATTGATTGTATTAGGTTAAGAACAGAACTTCAATAGGACACCTTTAACGCATTGTAATGAATATTGCATCAACTGCCGGGACTCGCTGGGCGGATTGCGTCATCTGCCGGCTTCTCTCCCGAACTGAACGGTTCCAGGTTAGTCGCGAGTCGCGTAGAAGCATGACGCAAGTTCAGGATATGTCCAGACGGG
Organism: Gryllus longicercus; assembly: GCA_038098605.1. NCBI lineage: Eukaryota > Metazoa > Arthropoda > Insecta > Orthoptera > Gryllidae > Gryllus > Gryllus longicercus. The sequence goes on from JAZDUA010000154.1 coordinate 2,015,712, forward strand.
TGCCAGCCAGGTATTATTTCGCCGCTGCCGGCGGCCGCGAGCAGTATGCAGTCTGTCTGAAGTGGAAGCTGAGCTGTGAAGTGTGCATTGCGGTGAACGGTGTACAGTAGGTGAACCGCAGTGCAGAGAACCGTGATCAGCGCCGTGAAATGTAGCAAGCGCAGTGAATTGTGGACAGGTCATCGGACAATGGTAGATGCATCGGACAGTGCGATAGTGTAGTAGAAGTGAACAGGGTGAATAAATAATCCAGAGAAGTGCATCGTGTATAAGAAAATAAACAAGTGAATAACACAATGACTGTGCAACATATCTGTATATAGATCAAGTATCTTTAGTGTATCATTAAAAAACAAAATAAACGTCGTTGTTAAAATATTCATTGTGTTTTAATTCACCTCTAACAAACGTTACAGTATGAAGATTATTCTGCTGAAAAAGTATTGATGGTGTTATATTGAATATTATTGACATCCAAATAAATGATCATTGATATTGGATCTCGAAAACAATAGGTCATTCTGAAATGAGGAAATGTCTCACTGCAATCAATAGAAGTGTGTGATATATAAGAGCTCTCCTTTTTTTCGACGCTTTCATTAACAAAACTCTTCTAGTTGATTCTGGATAACTACTATATTTAGTTAGTATTATTGGAATAGTAGTAAATGTTGAACTGTTTGCATTTGGTCGATCCAGTTGCCAACCGCCCCGATTCGGGAGGGCAAGAATTGGGCGAACGCGTCGTCCGAAACGCACCTCGCGGAGGAAGATTGGAGCCACGGGCGACCGCAAACGAGGCGGAATCCGCCCGCAACGTTGTGTTGGAGTGAATTACAGGTAACCAGAGTATCTCATCAGGGGGCAGGTTTTGTGCGGTAAGAGAACGAAGTGAAGGGAAGCGAGTCGCGGCGCGGGAATCCGGGCTTTGTGCGAGCCCGCGCGCGCGGCACACTCTCCATTCGCCTTTTCGGCTTTTCACCTTTTCACGGCCCCTCTTCTGGCTCGTTGGATTACCCCTTATTCCGGCGCGGGCCATTCAGACGCGTCCTCTCCGCGCGCGCCGAACGGGTTCGACCCCCGCCGCTCCGAAGTGCGCCCGTGGACAGCGCTGCCGAACAAATATATTAATCAATGCGTAAACAAGGGATAAATAAAGAGATCGGGCAGTGACAGCAGATCTATGTAGAAATGATGTGTAATAATATAATTACGACAATATATTAAGCATTGTCTGACAATACATATCTTCAGTTAATGAATCTCTGATGCATGAAACATGAATGAACCTAATATATTTTATTTAGATATATTTTATTTCATTCTCTCTAAAAATTATATATCTAATCGCTCTGCCAGTCCCTCAAAATGCAAGGAATAATACATAATGTTCTTCAATACTGACTGCTTTTCATGAACTCCTAAAAGGTGTGAGCTCTTTTGTATTTTACTTCACTCAATGTTGGGAAATATTACATGTTTCCGACGCCTTACGTGACAAATAATGAAAATAAAAATTAAATTAATTAATATGGAACATATGAGGTATTTTTTGGTAGGGATTTTAATATTACGTGTTGAATTGTTTAATACAGAAGTCGTTTTTAATTTGTCACGACTTTATTAAGAAAGAGTGGTGTGACAGAAAATCTAAAAACGAAAATACAAAGTTTAAAATTGCACTAATTTGCATCTCCTTTGGAAACGACCGTGAGGTCGCTTGGCAGTGCCTTTGGCCCCTTCGGCCCCACTGCGCGCGGCCGGTGCGGGGCCCGCCCGAAAGCCACGCCCGCCTCCGCCGCCGCCGCCGCCGCCGCCGCCGCCGCTGCTTAATTCCCGTCTCCTCCATTCGGGCCGCGCCGCGCCTTCATTAGCGCCTCTCGAACATCGCATTGTGCCGCGCTAATGATACATAGGACAATGGCTACCGCCCGAGAGTCCGGTCCGACTGCAGCCAAAGTCTGCCGGGTGGAGGCCGAGTCGGGAGGGCGAAAGCGCCTCGTTTTGGGATTTGCTTAGTTTGCGATTGGGTCTGTTTCTGAGGCTTGCTCCCGTTGGACTGCGGCTGTGGGCAGGGACGGCGGGATTTTGAGATATCAATACTTCCGTTTTTCATGTTCCCACTGTCGGTATTAGTACAGTTAAATCGATAATATTGTTTTGTGTCTGTGGTAAAACTGTGCTGCTGACGCCGAAAGAAATTAAGGCGCAGATAACAGTGGTTGGTGTATCATTCATTTTTATGAGCAAAACAGTTACTTTTTGAAAATAAACAAACTTATATTATAATTATAAAATATATTGTGACATTTCTGAGAATGAAATAAACTATACATTATTTTCTTATTAATATCGTCAAAATGTTGCGAATCGATTTCTGAAGTTCTGATACTCGAGATGTGATGCTATTGATGAATCGATTCTTAATTCTATTGGTGGTGTTTATACCAACTTCAATTAAGGACTTGAGTATCCTTGATATCTGTGTGTTTTGATGATGTCTTAGCTGAAGGTTGGGCTGAGGTTGGCTGTTTGCTCAAATACAACGTCGATGGAGTTTCTTCACTTCTCATGCCGAAATGCTTTGCATTCCTGTTGAGATCTTGACTGTACCTCCGCTGTGGCATAATAAATGTGCGTCTCTGGACTTTCTCCTGTATTGTCACATCTTTCGGCTTCACCACTTCTCTTAGATCGCGGTCAACTTTCTCCAGCGGCCTCTCGACTTGAAGAGAGATTAATGGATTGGGTCACAGTTGTCTGTTTTATCTTAATTTACGACAATAAGTAAATTGTTTCTCGTGTTTTGTTTTCAGTTCTGTTTTGAATTCATTCACTTGAGTTTTTATTTCTCTTCGTTGAGTTGTTGTCGATACTTCGTCTCGTGAAATTTCTCTTCCCAGTTTTCGAATCTTTATTCATTTTGTTCATTCGTGTACCCTATCTACAAATATATGACGATTTTTTCTTCCCAAAATAATTTTGTGTATCTTCTTTCGTATATTGTAGTTCATATTTCCTTCTATGTTTTTAAACAGTAAACTACGGATTAGTCTATCCGAATTAAAACCAACTATTATACGGAAATGCATTGATGCATTTCGAAGGCCATGTATGTTTACCACAAAGCGAACCATCATTGCTCAGTACAAATGATGAATGTACATTTTATTTTATATTTACAAATTACAAATTAGATGGAAAAACTTATAATTAACAATCAACATTTTTACTAAAGATTTGAAATATAGCTTGTAAAATGAAACGTTTGAAAGGAGATTTATTCTGATGTCTTCCGCTTTTTCCCAAGTCCCTACAGCAAACGGGATGTTGTCTGTCACAAAGAACGAAACTACCGCCGGCTTTGCCGCCACGATTACTTCCGGAGTTCATTTGTTCTCTATTCGTCCCTCATGTCCACCTCTGTTTCCACCACTGCCCTCACTTTTGCAGTCTCCACAGTTTCACGGTCGCTGCCATAATTCTCTCTGTCGCCTCGTCCATCGCTGGCATTGCCACTACATTGGCTCACTGACGGGGCGTCGCGACGGCGTTGGCGTCGGCGGCGTCGAGTTTCTCATTATCCGAGCTCGGTTAATTGGCCCAATCTTCACCACGGCTCTACCTGCAGCCTCGCGCCACCACCCTCCCGCCCCTCCCCGCCTTCTCCTGCCCCGCCCCTCTCCACCCCTCCCCTCTTGCGTCCCTCCCAACGCCCCCTGCACTGTTTGAACAATTGGCCTCGTTAAGACGCGTAAATTACTGCCTCGGAAATTAATTACAATCTATATTTGGGAATTTCGTGAAGTGTTATCGTTACAAAATGTTGCTCTCGATCGTTGATTGAGAAAACTCCACCTCCGCCGCCTTGTGAGGGTTCGCCGCCTCGCGAAAGAGGCAAGCCAAGCCAAGCGAACGTTCTTCTTCCGTAATGAGGACGTTGGTGGCCGCACCCGCGCCGCGCTACGCCACGCCTCGTCGCCGGCGACGGATCACGTGACTGCCGGAGGTGCGGCCGCTAATTCCGACCCTCTTCTGCCCTCTTCTTCCGTTGCGGTGCCCCGTTAACGCGACGGGGGTCTCGTGTCCTTAACTCCGGCGGGTGCTGCGGGCTGGTGTCAATGAGGGATGCAAGCGATGCCGCCAACCGAGGTTGGCGGCAATTGCTGTGAAGGGCGCCGGGCCGCTTTATATTCTGAGAAGAAATTGGAAGTTTCTTTATTATTTTTCTCTGAGGTGAGGAGTGAATGTTCCATAAAACGGCGATAAAGGCAAACGTTCCTCAATAACACGAAGGTAAATTGCAGATAATGAATTGAACAATAAAAACAGTTGAATAAACTATGCATATTTTCTTTGGAAGGAGAGAGAATGCTGTGGTCTCGATATCGTTTTAGATTTTATCGAGGTCTGATTGAGGGCTACGGGCATTCTCATTACCTTTATTTTGATATTTCCAAGTGTAGACAACGTATATTCCAGAATTCGTTTAGATATTGAAATATCTTCCAAACTGCTTGACATTAATTACACTCGTAAAATGCTTGATGGCATTTACTAAATCACTTTAAAAACAATTCTTAATGAGACAATACACCTCAAAAGTTTTTCATAAAATAAAGAGTAATTCAGTATTTGCATATTTGTTTGCTCTTTATGCTTAATTCCTGAGACGTTTTTTGGTGTTATGTGATGTAAAATATGCCACACAGGCCGCATTGTCTCCGTGTCTGCACTTAAAAAGAGTTAAGGTACAGAAAACATGGGATGACGTAAAATTATCTATTGCCACCAGAGAGAAACGAAGTACGTACTAGTGTATTGAATTGCTTATTTTTTGTTAATTTTAAATTCGAATACAATTTTTTTGTCGCAGAGCTATCGAATTTTTAGATAAATTTAGAGTTGGAACATTCGATTCTTAAATTTTCAGTGTCTTTTATAACTACTTGTTTAGTCAGCAAATTGATTGTGACTAACTCCACAATGACGTTTGTATATTTAGAATCCCTAACGTTGAGTATTTTGTTTCAGGTAAGCTGATTTTGGTGTCTACTGACTCGCTGTATTGTGAGTATGTATGTCATATAAGTTTTAGGTTATCTTTTTATTTTCATTCATTTATTTTCCACTTCAAAGTTTTGTGTTTTATATCGTGCTATTTTGGCCATGTTAACCTAATGTGTATTGATTGACTTGTTCCTGCTGTTATTCGCAAAAATACAATATAATAGAAAAGTAAACAGTCTTTAATTCTTCCTGCAAAATTTAATACACTTTCAATTGCACAATTTATTTGATAGCGTTAACATGGAATCCCACATAGCAGTTTAAATTTCTGATTTATATTGGTCTCTCGTATACGATTCTGTTTTGTATGTATTTGGATGATTGTTTTTGAGGGTTTTCTTACACGACACATCCCCAACCGCTTAAATCTTTAAATATACAAAGAGGTAAATAATGACCTCCGTAAGTATAAAATGCTATTTCTGATGCGTCCTTTTATTTCTATTATTACGCGTGTGCAAGTGCCCTTATAATAAAAAACAATCTTCGAGAGCGCGGAGGGCGAATTAATGGCCGCGGGTCAGTGATCGATGACAGGGCTCTGCTTCCGCGTTACCCCGCTCAAAACTCCCCGCATCTCCCCGCCTCGCCTCCCCCGCGGCGCTGTTCGCATAGACCGGCTCACCTAGGGCACTCCGGCCTCTATTCTTGGCGCAGGTCAGCGCACAAGTTCTAAAACAGTTGAGCGTCATCGAAGTCTGCATCGCACCGTGAAATGTATTCTTTTAGCAGATGATGCCCCGAAAGTGTCAGTGCAATTTCTGCAGTTCCAAGTTAGGGATTTAGGTCCAATATCGACTTTGAAAAAACTATTGAATGAATTTATACAAATCCTATCGAGAAGTATGTAATAATTTTGAGGTAGAGAAATGAGTAGTCTCCATACTCATCGAAGGTAAACTGAATGTCTTTATCACCAAGTATCAAGGAGCTGGCTTTAGTCACTTACTTAATGCTCTCATTCAAACTCATAATATACCTAATTTTAGTAAAAAAATAATTCATTTACATAATATTTCGTTAAACAGAAGTTTTGGAGTGTATTTTTCTTGAACATAGCCTATATAAACAGTAGGATTTCAGCAAACATTCTTCGATTGACGGAATGGAAGATAAAAGGGAATATTACAACCCTCGACACAAGTTAGCCAATGTTCAAAAAATTGAATAAAATTATTTCTAATGTTACTAACTGAAAACGTACCCCCTTATAAGTTGGCAAAAATAAGTATCAAAATAATTACTTACTTGCCTACGAAGTTTGTACGAAGACGAACGATCTTTTTTATATTGTTAGGCCAGATGCTTGGTTGAGTCCCATGGCATTCAATATTTTCCTCTAAATCAATAGTGGCATGCCAAGAAAATGTAAAAAACGGTTTCTAGAGATTGCTAATTGGGAAGTTTTTATTTTTTAGTTTAAAATTGTACATTGGGCATGTCAAGCAGTCTTGAACCTCCTGAACTATGTGAATTAAAATACACACGAAAACAGGAACTCATTTCGCTTTTTTGCATTTGTTTTTCCCCCGCTTTTTTTATTTTAAAGTGTGAGGTTTGGAGTCGAGTATTCACTACGAGGTGCCTTACATCAAGGTCAGTTCATATTTTCGTAACTTCATTCTATGCGTTTCATTTATTTTTGTTGATATGCCGGTAAATATAAAGTGCTCAATTATTTTTTGTCAAGGTTTTAGTGAGCCAAGGCAGATAATGGGAGAACAATTTGATGTTCGTCTTAAAGCGACTTTCTATTCTGCTGGATAGAACTGTCTGAGAAGAGTATTTAGAAAGTATAATCCCCATTAAAAGTATAGAGGGTTAATGCATGTTATATCTCATGCGCAGTAAACATGTGTGACTCAGTAATTATTCTACTCGGTAATTCGGAAATTACGTTAGTTTTAAATTGCACGTTGGTGTACCCTACATTTTCCATTATGTACTCTGCGTAGAACCCCATTTCGTTCTTCACCTCGTAGCAGCTTCTCTTTTCCGCCATGCCGTCGGTCTGCGTTGTCGGGCTGCGCAGAACGTGGCCAAATGGCGAGAAATTTCCCTCGCTGCGCACCGCACCATACCGCGCCACAGGGCACCGCGCTCGCACCCGCCCCGCAGCTAATCTCCTCAGTCACCCGTCGCTCGGCGGGCCAGCGACCCCGCGCCGCCGTCACTCGGCGAAGGCGGGGATATCGAAAATTTTCGCACGTAAATTCAGGTTTTAATAAAAGAAACGTCGACAATCGAAATAATTTAGTATCGAAAGCGGCGAGGACAGGGTTGCCAGAAGGGGTACGCGCGCGGCGACAAAAAAAAAAAAAAAAAAAAAAAAGTCGCGCTCGGATATTGGCTCCTATCGAGAGCTCCGCGATACATCTATCTTCGTCTGTCGGCTTGTCGAAAACGCAGAATTAATTACTGGCCGTTATGAAGGACATTATGTCAAGTAACATCACGGTATTTTTCAACCGGCCGCGGGTCTGTCACTGGGCCGCTTTGCGCGGGCTCCGACCCGCCGCCGCCGCCGCCGCCGCCGCCGCCGCCCCCGCTGTCGCCGGCACGTGCGACGCGCCTCTCGCTAGATTTATGAACGCGGCCGGTGACGCTACGCCGCGCCGCTGGCGGCCTGGTGACGGCCTGGTGACGGCGGCGGATTGGGTGGGCAGGACGGGGGAGGAGGGTAGTTTCTGAACTCTGTCTGCCTCGCACCATCCACCGGCGACCCCGCCCACTCGCTTTCAGCTTCGTTGCCGCTACTTGCGCTCCGGCTTGGGCGACTTCGCTCGTCGACAGCGTTGTGGCTCCCCGACCACATCCCCGCCAGGCAGCCTCTTGGCCTACCTCACCGCCGGCGCCGTTCTGGAACCTCGGCCCGCCGATCTAGTACATCGAGTCGATTCTCCGTGTCCCTGCTGTGCCAATCATTATAGTGTGTTTGTTTATTTGGCATGATTTGCATGGCTGATTATATTTTTTAATTTATTTATTTCTATTTTTATTTTTCTATGAATCTGCTGTTCTATTTTTGTGATTGACATTTTTGTTCTTTTCACATGGCACTATTATTTCACGTGTGTAACTTTTGACTTGCGAAAGGTAGCGATTTCTCCATTGCAAGCTGATAAAAATGTTAATAAAAAATTATTTATATGATTCGTGTGATTGCAATTTTGTAGATTTTATCTCTCGGGGACACTATTATCACAAAACGGCCAGGTTTTGATAGACGTGTTGTCAAAATATAGCCCCATCGATTGGCACTAACTTCTTTATTTATACTCGTATTTATTGCTTACTTTTTTGTCCTTTTTCTGTGTACAAATTGATTAATCTTTTCTAGTTTTATTTTTCGTACATTCACAATCTCCGTCATTTGTTTTTCTTCCTTTACCCATCCTACTTGTTCTGTTTTCTATTATTACTTTTCTACCATCTCATTTGTATCTCTTCCTGCGTGCTTCATGATCTGACCACGATTCCTACCGCGAGGAACAACTTCCATCCCGTCGCCTCGCGTTCCCGCTGAGCGCGCCCGGCGGCCTCCCACCCCACCCCACCTCGCAACGCCCCCGCCTCAGCGCCGCCGCCTAACGAGCTGATGTATGGGCGGTCAGTTCGCGGAGATGTACATTTATTTCGGCGCGAAAAAAGCGGTGGCTTCCCGCGCGCTCCGTCCGCGTCGAGGCGCCCCCTCCCCTCCCCGCTCCCCGCATCCGCCACGCTTCCTCCGCGCCCCCACCCCGCCCTACCCTCGGCGTTCGCCCCGTCTCCACTCCCGTTTCCTTCGCGCTTCCTCTCGGGCTCCTCCACCACTCCCGGTGCCCCCATCGCTGCTTTCCTCTCTGTCACACGTCTGTGCTCTCCCCGCTTCTGCTCCTCTCCCTCCACCACAACATCCTTCTCTCTCGTTCTTTCCCCAACAGCTCCTGGTCTGCTGTTTCTCCGTCTCCCCTTCAGTACCTCGCTCATCGCGCTATACCCCTCTGTCCACGCTACTGGCACCAGCTGTCGATTTCCTACTCTCCCTTTCGACTTTCTGAAGCGGCAGTTTCCTTTCGATTATTCTGCCCTCTGCTTTATTCTCGTTCTTTACCGCTGTTGTTCTGTCGTATTTCTGCTACATACCTTGTCGAAGACCTCCCCACCCTTCCACCGCTCCGCCATTGCTATGTTGCTGACATATTCCTGCTGCTTCCCTACTTTTCCCTCACACCTAACATGCTCCATCCCCGTTTCGTCTCCGTTCCACTCGCAAGCTTCTTCCCCGTCCGCTCCCGCTCGCTCGCTCGCGCGTACATTTATTGTGGCTTGCGACGTTCTCTCGCTGCCAAACTGATAGGTTCAACGGACAGTAAAATATATATTGACCCTTTTTTGTCGAAATATTGTGCTTTTTTTCTCATGACGCGAAAAGATATGTTGCGCTCATTTATTCTGAAGTTAACATTTGGGTTAGTCGCTAACTGTTTTTGCTCACCGGTTCACGTCGCGACCTTCGGCGCATACTAAATGGTTCCATTTCCGGTAAAATTGCTCTTTTTACCGCGAAGATATTTGGTGAGTGGAATTAATGGCTTTTCTGAGAGATGGCGTTGGCTTGCTCTTTTGTGGTGGTTTGAATTTGGTCGGTAGCGTTTCACCGGGCAGAGGACACTCATCTTCAAAGAAAATAAGTAATGAAATTAGACTTCGCAGCCGGGCAGAATGACGTCCGCATCCGCTGGGAAATCGTTCGAAGGCCATCGGAAATGACGCGGGATTTCAAAACAAGCGACGTAAAAGAAAAACCACCCTTTCAATGGGAATTCCATGTTAGCTTTTTTCTTTTTCCCCCCTTTTCTCAAGAAATATCGCCAGCTGTATAGAAGGTTTCCGAAATAAAAAGTCTTCCACCCATTGAGGGCGAGACTACTCACACGTGCCACCTTAAAGAGCAGCTTGGAGCAGTTATAAAGCACTCGAGATAGAAGACCGGCGAACGAGATCGGCGTCGACCACGAAAAATAGAACCTCCCCCCGCAGGACTCCTGCTGGGCCTTCTTGCAGGCGTCTCCTTACGCGCAGGCGAAGGAGCCACGCAGAACTCCTCTTGCGATCGCCTTCTTTTCCTCTCCAGTTTCTTCTCTTGCTTCTCCTTTTGTTCCGCTTTTTCTTAAATTCGAATATTTTCTTTTTCTGATTGGTTGATGGTTCCGGGCGCGTCAGCTGCAAAGGTCGTAGTTAGTCTCGTAGTGCATGTGTTTTTTCCTCGGGAGGTGGCGGTGATCTTTCTCCGCTGGAAGGTAAGATCCGGTGCCGACCACCTGTCAGCTAGTGGGGTTTTCCCTAACCAGGTTTCACCCACCAGCGGGGCACCGCTTCCAGCCGCGAAAAGCGCTAAGCTCCCGACTTATTTCCCGGTATGTGTGATAGTGTAGTGCATGTAAGTGGGGAGAGGATAAGATAAGGAAGGGGAAGAAAAGATCGCGCGCGGTTCGTTTGTTAGGCTTTGCGCCTATTATTGACCGAATAAACCACGGAAAACTAGCGAAACCTGCCGGCCGCTGGAATTCTCTTCTAGACAGCGACTGGTTTCGATCTAGTTATCTAGCTAAGTTTCGAAAATCCTGCCACCGTCGCGATTGGAACGTAGAACCTTTGGGAAAGAGGCACTGCAGTGATATCAGCTGATACCCTGAGCCACTTCACTCGATTTTCTTTTTTTACTTTTTCTTTCTATTTTCTTTCTTATTCTCCTCTATTCCTTCTCATTTTAGAATACTTCCTTTTCTCTTTCTTTTCTTCTTATTGTCTCCCCATCTTCAACTCTTCCTTCTGTTTCTTCTTATCTTCCTCTTATTTTCTTTTAAGTTATGTTTAAAAAATAAAAAGCACTCACCGTAAACTCACGCGTCCTACCTGCACCTTCATTCGTTCAATTCTTCTATCTATCAATTTCATTGACTTGCTGGTTGCTGAGCCTTTATCTTCCATCTGAGTTTATGCCACCGATTTCACCCTTGCCTCCTTCGAAAACTACCCTGCTTCCCCATGGTGACCAGGAGCCACTTCGACCTCTACTGCTAGACGCTTTCATCGGCGTGGCCGCGCGTCATAGTTTCCGCCTCTGTTGCCGCCGCCCCCGTCGTCGCCAACGCCGACGGCGCGCTCCCCTGCGCTCGATAGAGGGGCGAGGCATTTCTGAAAGCTCCCGAGCACGTAGCTACATCGGAACGAACTGAACGCGCTCTGCCGCGGGCACTTTCAGAAAGCAATCGACAGTGAAATATCCCAAGTACGCATTCTCTGTTACCGCAGACCGCGAGTATCTGATTCCACTCGGAATTTATATTGCTGGCACAACAGCGGGGAACGCCGGGAGCGGAGCGGGGCGGGGCGGGACGGTAGCGGCGGCGGTTCCGCGAGCGGGAGCAGAAGCGGTAGCGGGGACGCGAGCGGGGAAGTTGGGGAGCAGGCGGAGTCCCGCGACTTCCACAACCGCCTCCTGCTGCTCCCGCTCTCCGCGTTTTTAAACCTTTAAGCATTCCGCGTGTTTCTTTAAGCGCTGGGCGCAGCCCGGCTGCTTAGCTATTCCAACGGGGACTCGCGACTCGACAAATAAATCGTGCATTTTAAGTGGCAGCGGCTGCGTGGTCGGTCTGCTTGCGGCGGCGGTGGCTCGGGAAAACTTTTCCGTTTCCCGACGGCGTTGGATGTGGTTGCGCGGGCGAGATGGCGGCCGAACGGCTGGTCGGGAGGAGGTCCGCTTTTCCTCGTATCGTTGAAACTCCACTGCTGCTGCCGCCGCCACCGCCGCCACCGCCGCCGCCGCCGCCGCCTCCTCCTCCCCCACCCGCCCTCGCCACCGCCCCCGCCGCGAGCCAAACAAGCCTCCTCGCCCGCAAGGCAGACCCGCCTCGCCGCTTCGAGTGGATCAACGGCGATCTCTATCGGGGCTTTTCAGAACTGCGGAATGCAAGCGAGCGAGGCACTTGCGCCGAGTGGGTGGCCTGATGTTGGGTAGGTGGTTGGGTGGGTGGGTGGGTGGGTCGGTCGGTGACTGAGTGGGAAGGAGGGGGCGGTGCGGTGCGAGCGCGAGCGCTTGGTCGTGCGGGATTCTCGTGAGTACTTGCTGGCGACTCTCGACCGCTTCAGTCACCCGGCAGACGGCTCGAGGAGGCTGTGACGGAGAAAGAAGGACTGCGAGAGGGAATGTTTGAAATCGAAAGGTAGAAATGCTACCGGGGGAATCGCTTCGATGACAATGATGCAAGAAGTTCGCGTTGGGTACGCTTACTCTGCAGGGCTTTGAAAACTGGAAGTTGCTAGTTGAGAAAAATTTGCAATGATGCTTGTTAGCTCAGTAGCTTACATTAGCTTTTGAAAACTGTTTCAAGATTTATATCATACAGAGTTATTTACAATAGTTTCAACATTGTGTCAGATATTCTTCTATGAGAATAGTTAACCGTATGCTCCCGAGTCATAAACAGTAACAACAATGGTTCAGGCTTTCTTACTGAAATATAGGTCTGATTTTCAAACAAAAAACTACCAAAATAAATGGAGACGATTGGGGAAAAATGAGATCTCTCTCAGCTCCAGTCCAGCTCAGCTCCATCACGGTTTGTTTATGAATTTACTAAGTACTTTTCTCGTAAGGAAAGTAAAGCAGTCTGATTTGTGGGGGCGCATACAGGGCATATCTCCCTAACTGTCGTAAGTATTTTTCAACAAAGCGAGTTTTAATGTTCACAAGTTATTTTTCGAATTCACTACCAAACCTTGCGAAACAAATTAAAATTTAAAAATTTGCAAAATGTTGAAAGCAGTTCAAAATATATTGAACGATTTTCACCTCCCACATTCGTTTTCATTTATTTTCTCCATTCATATTCTATTATATTGAATCATGAATATGCTACTCGCCTCTGAAAACACTGTCAAAGTAGTCCGGTATTGAAGATAACGCAAAACGCAGAATGTTGGTGATTTTCCAGAATTTGTTTCCCATGTTATCTCATTGATATTGAAACATTTACATTGAAAGGTAGTTAATGAAGTTCGACCGTTGGACTTTCCGCTTTGACGGACCGCCATACCGATGTTATAATATGATGCCCTTACTTTAAACGCTTTTTTTCCTAAGGAAAGTAAGTTTGACTGGTGTGGGGCATACAGGGCATGTAAACGAATCTCAAGCCTATAAAGTGTCTCTGAACAAGATTTGAATGGGACATTCATGCTCAAAGTGTCATAATTCGTTCGGTGCAATACGATAATTCGAATCAAGCATAATTAATAAATGTTTAACTGGGAGATCTGGTGATCCAGTTAACCCTCGAAACAAACTTACGACCTAATCTGTTAAAGTTGATGATGCTATCTGGAAATTCACATATTACTAGAGATTTGAATAACTGGACACACGCGTGGCCAAACAGTCTATTTCAAATGCACCGAAATCCCATGTTATGTATCAATCATGTTGTGAATCATTTAATGTCGAAATGAGTCCAGAATGAGGGTTATTAAAGTCGTACGTGTTTTAGACTAGTCTTCAGGTTTGAGAACGGAGTGTCCACAACATGTAATTATAATCGCTGAATGTTTTTGTGAAAGGACACGTGTGTCAAACCTTTGATGGACATTGCATTTACAAACACTTCATAAGCTTCGCATTTCAAAAGACTCTTCAAAAGCTAAAAAACTCGCTACATTCGCTTCACTAACATTAACTTCACACTCACATATTTTCTCGAAGAGGAAATGTCAAAACTTTTCAATAAATCGATTACAACTCTAAGAATGAAATAATGAGCAAATGAAGGCAGATAAGTGTTCGTCTGTGAAGATTTTTGCAATTTTCAAAATGGCAGAAGTTTTAGTGAAAATATGAACTATGCTTTATTTAAAAATGCTATTTGAGAAAAAAATTGTAGAAAAAAAAAAGGTTCAGCCATTTTGCAGAAAAGGTCACAAGGGCTGCATGTAAAGTACCTCCGAAGATAAAAATATTTTAATGATCTTTGGAACGGCCCAACTATCTCAATCCTTACGTATTTGGATAGTTCAATCTCAAAAGTTCCCAATCTGACAGAATTATTCGTGACATATCCATCCATCTCTCGTGACATTCTGATTTTAGGGAACAAAATTCCGCATATCTCCTCTCCTCTTGCACCACTTTTAACCATCTTTGGAACACACTAATAGGCGTTAATCCTAACGTATGTGCAAAGTTACAGCTGAAAAAAAACGGTTGAAAAGAATGAAGTACAATGATCACGTAATGTCAGAAAACCATACTCAACATACCTCCTATGACTGTTACTAAAGTGGAAGAAGTACAAGCAAGCCAATTAGGAAACGACGGGAATCCAACGAAGACGCCACATAGATATCTATAATGTTCTTTAAATTATTAACTAAATATACGTGTAAATTGGATTAGAATAATATACTCAAACCATGCTATTTTTGATAATACAAAAGTTGTATTACTAAGAACATCAACAATTGTAACAGTTACAATGATAACATTCTATTATGAAACCAGCAAATATTAAGGAGTGACTGTGCTGGAAGGGGAGGCCGCGAGCGCGCGCGGGCGACATGGGGCGGCGAGGGGCGGCGTGGGACCGCGCCGTGTCCGAGCAGCAGGGGCCGCGCCCGCGCGCCCAGGGCGTCCGTCCGCGGCGAAGACAGCTTAATTCGGGGTCCCGCCGGGGACTCGATCCGCCATTACGGGCTTATCGAGAGGTATCGATCAGCGCATCGCGCGTCATTACGCTCGCGGCCGGCGGCGGCGCTCCGGTCGCCGGCGTCTCGCGGCGCGGTTCGCCTCGGCGCGCCGCCCGGTCCGCCTCCCCCGGGCGATCCTCCTCCCTGGCCACAGCCGCCGCCGCCGCCGCCGCCGCCGCCCTGCCCTCCATCGCCTCCGCCGTTGCGCGGTCGTTCCCGGTCGCTCGCCCGCCCGCCGCTTACGTCCTTCCCGCTTTTCTGACCGATCTGCCGCAGAGCTCGAGTTTGCTCCAGCCGCCACGTTTATTGCTTCTGCTTTCTGCTTCGCTTTCCAATCCTTTTTATTGTTCCTATTTATTATTTTCTTTTCTTCTTACATTTTCGTGGTTTCGTTGGGTATCTTTGTTTGCGTTTTGTTTAATTGTTATCTGTATCCTCCTTTAATGTTTCCGCCTCCTGACACTCCGCTTCCTTATCTATTATTTTTTTTCTCCGTGTCGTTCTCACACCCTTCTTCGACCTCGTCTTTTAATCTCTTCCGCCTCCTCGTCCTTCTCCTGCCCTTTTGCTTCTTCGTCCTCCTCCTTCACATCTAGAATTTCACGGTATTCTTCGTATTCTTGTCATTCGTTCTTCTTCTGTCTGTTCATCTGCCTCGTGCCTTAGTTATTTCACTCCTCCACTGCTTCTTCACTTACTTTAACGGACTGTTGCAATCCTTTCTCTTCGATACAAGTCTTTCATTTTGTTTACACCTCTTTCTTCACAGTCAACATGTCCGCAATTGTCGTTGTTCTTAACCTCTCATCATGCTACATCTTTAAATGTACATTACTGATTTGTTTCCTTCTTTTTCTCCCCTCTTCTTTCTGCTCGTTTATCGTATGTATTCATTTAATTTCCCGAAATTCCAAATGAACATGACTAATAATTTCTTTTCGCTTTCATTTTCATTGCATGCGCGATTATTCATAGTTATCTTGCTTAATCCATCCGCAGTTTTAATGAAATATTCGAATTTCAAATAATATTCATTGCCTTTTTAATGGTCATTTTATCTCGCTCACCTGCTATTACTCTGTAACTCCCGGCTCCTTTCCGTATCTGTTCCTTCTCCCTTGCCACCGCCGCGCCGTCCCCTCCTCTGCCACCGCCGCTGCCGCCAGCGCCGTCGTGGACGTTTCGGGAGATCGCGGCGCGATATCGCGGATTGCTTCTTTTCTGGCCGTCTCAACGCCCCCCCCCCCCCCGCAACTCCCACCTCTGGCTTCGGTTGCCGCTCCCGCGTCACGCCCCGCACGCTCCATCATTCGGTCAGAGGCCGAGAGGTTCCCAGAGCGCTCGGACTCCCGCCTCTGTCATATTTACACCCATTGTCGACAATCAGTCCAAATTACACTGCGCGCATCGTGAGTTAGCGTGTGCGTACGCGTGTGTTGGTACGCTTGATTTGTAGCCGATGCTTTGCTGTCAACGGGGAGAACGTGAAAATTAGAAGTAGATTGTTCCTGCTGTCGAACGTCCACCGGATATACGAGCTATCATTCGTCTTGTTTTATCGAGCTTTGATGCACTAACATTAATTTTGACGACTTTCTTAAAATTTCTGTACACATGTCCATAAACGTGATTGTGTGATTGTTATCGCCAAAATGTGATATGCGTTTCCTCCGGGAAACTCGATAGTGAAGTTGTCTGTTCGATAAAACCGTGAATGGCTGCTATTACGTAGAAATTTCGCGAAGATGAGCGAGGTACTGCTAAAATGTCTGCTTTTGACAACATTGTGCCCAGGCGTAACTTACTTCGAAGTTATCTTCGAAATTCAGAATTTTGTGTTCCACTTAGCGCTCCATAAAGTTAACGGAGTTTTCTTGATTATCTAGACAGTTTCTTCTAAGAAGCGGAAGCTATTCCAGCATGAAATAAAGATCTTCCGAGAAGTGTCTTCTGAAACCTGCCACGTGTTTCCGCTTCTCACCGTAGCAAAAGATCAAGACTTGGGATCAAGTTTGAGGTAAATGAGTCATAATTTTGGAAGAAGTAAAGTTTGAAAAGTGATGACAAAACAACTTGTGATGGGGAAGGAGGGTTTACAGCAATGTGCTTTTGCGTTACTTCTTTGGCTTGTAGTGCAAAAGAAGTAAGATGGTAGTATTAATGTTGGACAACATCCTCTTGTTCATGGGTTGTTAATAGTGTGCTTGTGTAGCTGAAATGCGTAATAGAAAATTGCTTAATATGACTTATTCTTCTTACGGTATGCTTGTTTGTTTTCATTGTTGTATCACCGGTTCGATTGTTATTTTTATTTATTCTCATTTCATAATTCACATTTTCATCAGCAAGACTGTAGACCGTAGTTTTGAAACCTCCTCATACATTACATGTCACACAATTCACCTCGCAAAAAGCAATGAAATTAAACTGGTTAATTTTGTATCCCACTTCGAAAGGTCACTATCGATTCAACCCATCAGCTACATCTCGTTATGACGTAACGCCTAGTACCGAGTTCGCAGTGCAGTTTGACCAATTGCATCCCGCTGCTCCTCAGTTAACGTTGGATAAATGAGCAGCAGCTCGGCTAGCAGCCTTTCCTCCCAGTCTCATTTGAATCCGGTCATAGCAGCGGGGTACATAACGACTGCGCGCGGCGAGCCCGCTTCCGCGTAGATCATTTTCCGAGCTCAGGCGCGTTCGCCATTGGCGACTGCGACGAGCCTCGAGTTCCTCTCGCGCTCATTTGGAGCGGATACGTAACTGCCGGCGAAGATAGGAAAAAGAGGTGAAGGATGCGAAGGGGCAGGAAAGGAAAAACAACGAAAAGTAAGCGCTCTTTTGCTGAAATATGAAGTTACAGCGTCGGCGCGACGCGTCGTGATTTGGTTGCCAGAGTTTCAAAAAGAGTCTTTTGTGTGGCGTGCATCGATTTCAGACTTTTCTCTTTATGTAGTTCCGTTTTCTCCTCATTTGTTTATTTTGATAGCTTATTTTGATTTTACTTCTTCATATCCTATTTTTTTCTTTTATTTCGTAAGTATTTTTACTTCTGTGGACATATGAGTGGCGAGTAATTTTGAGATAAGAGAAGAGTAATGTAGAGGTTGAAAAGAGAAAAAAACAGCATATAATGGCTCTTCTGCTCACTTCCTGAGATATTAAGCGTTCGTGCAATGCGATGTGAATTGGGAGCTACGGTTGTCGAAAATTTTTCTATTAGTATCGAAGACTGGACTTCCTATTAGCTACTGTTTTGGCTTCCCTTGTCTGTTTTTGTTGTTTTCTCACTTCATGTACCTCATAGTGCTCTCGTTTTCAATTGAGCCCCCTTTTGGCATAAAAATATCGATGTTTCAAGATCTCTAAAATGCTGTGGTCATTCTTTTCCTCTTTCTCGTTTATCGCTACTTTTATCCTTTCTATTTGTCAATTTTTTGAAGAATATAATGTTTTTTACTCCGTTTGTGTTTCGCTAGGTCTTTGCTTTTTTGTTTTGTCATTCATAGCAACTTCTTGCACTTCAGTTTTGATTCTTAGACTAAGTTTGTAGCCTTCATCGCAAACCCAATCATATAGTTGCTATCGTGTACATCTTTCTGTGTGTTGTGTCGGACTTTTGCTTTGAATCTAAATTTTATTCTCTCTTAATGACCACCTTGTTTCTCTTAAGAGCAAATTCTTATTAGAGATTATTATTTGACATTCGTAATTGTGAATGCCCTTTTCGTTTTCATTTTTCTTTCCGCCACTCTCATATTTCAATTTTTCCGGAGACATTATCTTTCATTCTCCTCACATTCTTTCTTATTAATGAATTCGTTGCCAAATGTTCTTGTTCTCCTTCATGCTTGCAATATTTTCATCTTTCTTCACTTTTCTCCTTTGACGTACTCTCACTTTTCGCACCATCTCTTCTCTCCCCGATCTCCTCCTGAGCCGTGGTCAGTCGCTCCGGCCAGTTCGAGCGGCGGCGAGGCGATGCAGGGCCCAGTCGCTTTGCGGAGAAAGACTTAATGCCGTCACCTAATTAGTGATTTGTCCGCCATTCAAGCGCCCGTTGAATGGCGGATGAAACTTTACGTCACAGGCGGAGGCGGTGGTTTCTGCGTCGGCCGACTCGCAGTCCGCCGCAGTAATTATATCTCCATTCATTGGAGGCTGCACAAAGGGAGATGGAAATAAAAAAAAAATATTTAAATGAAATCTCTGGACGCCCTCGACGGACAAAGACGGCGTCCGGCGAAGGGGTGGTGGTGACGCGGGGGTTGGAGGAGGGGGTGGGCACGTGGCGATGGGGAGAATTAACGAGACAAGCTGAGAGGGTGGTGGAAGAAATGCTTAGACAGGGGAGTTTGCAGGGTGGTTGAGAGAAAATGGTTTTGATGACGTTGCAGAGGACTGTTTTCCTGGGAGGAGGTGAAAACGGTCGCATTTCTTTCAATCGACACATTCGTATAGTAAATAGTATATATCGAAGGGGAATGAATGTAAATGTTCGTAAATAACGCCGAAGCCATTCTCACGAGGAGAACGTCGTGAAAGGTAGCCGAAGAAGATAGATGACGTGAGGATGGGCGGGAAAGAAGGGAGGTTGATGTGGAAAATGGAAACTGTGTGACTGAAAGAGAAGAGGACCACGTGGCATCCACGAGAATCCACCGGCGGTGACGAGGGGCGGGGGGTGCACACGCAAGAGTTGCGGGCTGTGGACGGGAGGCGGGTCTGCGGAGAATAGCCTCAACGGCAAACATTGCGCGTCCGGCGGCGGCGGCGGCGGCGGCGGCGGCGGCGGCGGCGGCGGCGGCGGCGGCGGCGGCGGCGGCGGCGGCGGCGGCGGCGGCGGCGGCGGTGGCGGCCGCACCCTCCGCAGCGACGGCGGTGTTTGCACACGA
Organism: Gryllus longicercus; assembly: GCA_038098605.1. Lineage (NCBI taxonomy): Eukaryota > Metazoa > Arthropoda > Insecta > Orthoptera > Gryllidae > Gryllus > Gryllus longicercus. The sequence continues at coordinate 2,035,400 of JAZDUA010000154.1, forward strand.
CGGGCCGCGCCGCGCCGCGCCGCGCCGCGTCCCAGGGGCTGTTACGACAGTCATTGTCAGCCCGCTTTGAAAAGTATGAATAATCTTGTCCGCCTGTGTGCCGCCGTCGGCGGTGGCGGCGCGGGGCGGAGAGCCGGCTGACATGTCCCGTGCGGACGCGAGGGACGTCGTCAGATCCCACCCTACTCGACAGCCTTCGCCCCCGCCCTCTCAACACCCGTTGTCCACCCGCGAGGCTTGAATGTCGCCTAATGACTGTGTAGCCCTTGTCTGGCATCCACCTGCGCTTTTCGAGCTCAATGCTCGTCAGCGTTGCATGTTATTGACTGCGCAAGGTCTTCCAACTCGCTCACTGTTCCGCATCCACGACTTCGCCCGCAGTTTTTGCGCTTTCCATTATCTTATTTGCTTCTGTAAATGTCCCCAGCTTCTTGGCTTTCCTCCTTGACATATCCCGTCATCAAAACGTTGGCCTAAATTTCTGTGCGCAATTCCACGACTAGGATCATCTTCACGGTGTCTCCACTAGTGCTCGTCACCACCAATACTCGCACTACTTTCCCTTTCCTTCATTCATGATCTCTCGTCTTCACTCTGCCTCCGTGTTTATACCTGCAATTGCACTCCATTCTGTTATCCCACCATACACATCTTTTATTGTTTTACCTTTGCCATCTCACCTTCCTTCCAAATCCTCACTCCTTCGAAACCCCTTACTCCTTCGAAACCCCTTACTCCTTCCAAACTCTCACTCCTTCCAGTGTCACTATTCTCGCCTTTTCCAACGCTCCTGCTTTTCCACCAACATTCCGACGTCTTTGTCATCACCCCCCACCTCCCAAACCTGCACCCCGTTTCTTGCTCGCCTCCCTCTCCGCCCCGCCCCCGCCGCTGCTAACGTAATTTTCTGCGCAGGCCTTCCGCCGATGTTTTCCCGCGCTCGACAATCTTTGAGGCCTGCGCGGCGCCGCCCCCGCGGTCCCCGGGTGATTGAGTTTTGTATGCGAGTTGTGGCGCTTTGATCCAGTGATTAATCGCTTTAGCGTAATGGCGGGAAATTTATATATCGGCCGGAAATTGCTTTAGAGTGCTGCGCTATTGTTGGAAGTTTAATAAACGTTCGAAGTAGTCTCTTGGAAAAAAAAATTGTCATTAAAATTAAAATGTATAATTTTTTAAGCTTCTATTGACAGTGAATGCCTTGTATCCAAAGAAACGTTATAAAAAACTACAATGTTAATAGAAAAGTGATAAAATGTGCAGATTATTTTAGTTTTCTTATACCTTATAGAATTATTTACATATCGAAATAATATGAACTATATTTTCCTTCCCTTTTTTGTCATATGTGTACCTTGATAATCGTGAACAGTGCGACAACAATCAGCTCTGTCGAAAAATCTCCTGTTGATAGAGACTATTTCTCTTTTGTCTACAGTTATACACCAACACATTCTTCTGTAGTTGTGACGACCAAAAGTAGAATAAATTGTTGGATACGCAGCAAACGAGGGGAAGTAAGCCTCACAAAACCTAAATACATTCACAATAGTGTGATCGTCCCTTTCAGAATATAATATTCGTTGATCGAAGTGCCGATATGCTATAAATCTCTCCGAACATTTTCATGAAACGTCGGCGACAGAGTAGTATCATATTCCATGGATTATTCATCGCCGAAGGAGAAGCCTGTTCCAAAGACGCCGTTCGTTTCTTTCGTGCTTCTCTGTTGGCGAGTGAGAAATCTTCAAAATAAAAGTCCCCCATTCCGCGTTGTTTGCCGAAGAAGGGGTACTGCGGGAACCAATCTCGCAAATATGAACTAGACAATTTACTCGTCAGTGCATTTGCACAATGCATTTCTCGCGGTCCCTGCCATGCCCTCCTGCGCAAGTCCTGCTCCCCTTGCTGGCCGCCCTCGCTTGTAATTTTGATGAACTTTATGTGGAAGGAGGATGTGGTGGCGGCGGCGGTGGAACAGGGGGGTGTTTGGGGCGCCGCACGGTGGGGCCAAATGCCAAAAAGCTGGTCAAAAAGTCGAAAGCGTTGTACGATTTGACTGAAACTTTGTATTCAGAGGTTTATGATCATTCTAATTAATAATCTGTAATAAAAATTCCGAAAAACAAAATGGCGGACCAATATGGCGGATAAAATTATCAAAATTTTGTATTTTTAACACAAAATGATCATACTTATAAGTAAAAATGAGTTCATTCGGGTTTTTTAAGGATGCTGATTAATAATCTTGAATGAAAATGCCAAAAAAACAAAATGGCGGACCAATATGGCGGACAAAATCATCATTTTCTTCATTTTTAACACAAAATGATCGTGTTTAAAATTAAAAATGAGTTCATTCGGGTTTATAAGCATGCTGATTAATAATATTAAATAAAAATGCATAAAAAAACAAAATGGCGGACCAATATGGCGGACAAAATTACCATAAGTTTGTATTTTTAACACAACATTATTATGTTTATAAGTAAAGAAGAGTTAGTTTGAATTTTTAAGGATGCTAATTAATAACCTTGAATGAAAATGCCAAAAAACAAAATGGCGGACTAATATGGCGGACCAAATCATCAATTTTTTCCATTTTTAACACGAAATGATCGTGTTTATAATTAAAAATGAGTTGATTTGGGTTTATAAGCATGCTGATTAATAAATATTGAATAAAAATGCTAAAAAAACAAAATGGCGGACCAATATGGCGAACAAAATCATCAAAAGTTTGTATTTCTACATGTTGCACGCGCTACTAAAATTTGTCACAGGCACTAAAACGGCAGCTACGGGCAGCTGTTTTTTTTTGATTCTCACAGAGAATAACATTTCAAATAATGTCATGTTAAGTTTTTAGCCCCGCACGACGGTGCACATAGTTATTTTTCATTTTAAACACAAATTTTTGATTATAGCATTTTCATTTTTCGCCAACAATCAACGTTAATTATTACATTAACAAATTATTTTTAAAAAAATTAAGTATACATATTATGTTTCTACTTACTCTCAGGAATAGATTCCATTTTGTTTTATTGAATTCGGCCGACTGCACGCTTCTCTATCCTTCAAAACACAAAGGTTCTGAAAACACGTTTCACAGCTGACCGATATCGATCGCTCGAGGCCCAACTTTGAACTGATCTCTTACCTCAAGTATAAGAGAGAAACCGTTACTAATTGCGGAATTCAACGGCCCAAATACCAACCTATTGAAGTAGCAACGACAAAATCCCTATCTAGTAACTTTTTTTTTTGGACTTTTGGCCAGCTTTTTGGCATTTGGCCCCACCGTGCGCCGCCTCGTCCCTCGGGCGACAGCAAACAGAGAAGAGGAGGCAGTGCGGGTGATGGCGGAGGTGGTGGAGGGGGCGGTGGCGGTGGCGGTGGCTGTGGCAGTGGCGGTGACGGTGTCAGTGATGACGGCGATGACAATGACAGCGTCAGCGACGAGAACCCCGACGGCGACGACTGAGCTGATAGCGATGGAGACGGCTATTACATGAGGGCGACGGCGACGAGGCGGAAGTACTGGGGGCCGTACAGGCACTGAGGACGGCGAGGACGAGTGGCGCGGAGCAGTCTTGTTCAATGTTGGGGCGCGTTGTTCAGTTGTTCACTGCGATCGACCGACCCGGCGCTGTGCCTCTGATTTGGCAAACAGCGCCCTCTGTCGGCACCTCACAGGGCGCCGATGTCGCCCGCTGCTTGTCCTAGCCGCCTCTGCCGTTGAATCTGTTGACGTTGGGCCATTTGTTCCTGCGTCTGTCTTGTTACTGCCATGCACAAAATAATTTAGTCAAATTAACATTTATATCAGTTAACGTAAGAAATTGTTCCTCATTAAACTAATTATGTCTTGTTTCCTAATGACCCAAAACAAAACACCAACGTAAGCTTTTAATTCATTTTAACATGTCTTTTTTTCGACAAATGCATTTCTCTCATTATGTATTGTTTTAACTACTCAGTGGGAACAGTATAGTCTAACACCTTAGTAATTGCATACTAAGTCCATGAAGAAAATGTAGGAATTCTGTGTTTGCAAAGAAGTACATCCTAAATAAATGTACTAGCCATTGATCTCAGCGCTCTCATTAGTTTGTCATCGTTCCTTATTTTTTCTTAAGAAATTATATCCCAAGTTGTCTGCCCCACGGAGTCACTGGGTAAAGAACGTACGTGACTAAATTTAAATTTCGCAGAAAATTGGGATAAATTTGAAAGTAGCGGATAATACATACAGTTGAAGCAATTTTCCCTTGCACGTTCGAGACGTAGAATATATTTTGCCCATACGTGATTAGAAGTGAATTTAGTTGGATAAAGCAATTTTTTATCTCACTGCTGAAGTTGATAATTTCCCGCATACTGTAAGGAATTGAATAATAGGTTTTAATAATTAAAGCAAAAATGTAGACAACAAGTAATCAATCGAAAACAATGCTTTTTTAAAAATATTCTGACACGTGTTCACTAGAGTTTACGGATATTAGACTTCTCTTTTGGTTTCCCTGTGCATCACAATAACATCATAGAAGTATTGCATGTCATGCGTATGAAATATTTTTCAGAAAATTTGCTATTACCAGTTGCAAATGAACAGGTGCAATTGTTATGAACACGTAACCGTACGTTTTAAATGGAAAATAAATATGAATGATCCCAGATTGGAATTTGAAAATTCATACCTTCGGACATTTCCACTGCTGACATAACAAGTGCCCATATATGCATTGTTCGATAATAAAGAACATTGTCCATGACCTCTTCCCGGCTCCCAAATTGTGTTGGTCTTGTCAGCCAGATTTTGGAACATCCTTCTCTAAAATGCAGGTTCTCTGGAGTGAGCCGTCTGCAATATTCAGCATCCTGCGGAAACAAACTCTCCACTCGATTTTCGCATCTCCAACTCGGGCGCGAAGACCGTCGTGCGGAAGAAAAAATACGAGGGGCAGGCGCTCAGAACAGCTCCCGCTCTACAAACGCGGCTCGTATTTGCCGAAAAAGGGCTCACGAAGGAAACGGAGCCCAGAGACGCATGACGTCTCCGTAGCCAGTGCATCGGCAGACAGTTGCATCGCGGCCGGCGCCGGGCGCGGCGGCTCGGCGCGGTTCTCAGAGCACCCTCGGGAGTAAATTTGTACAAGAAATTAGTTCCCTTTGTAAAAACAGCATTGTATCTCTAAAGACTCGCTCCAGTCTTAATTCGGCGTTAAATTTTAACGATCCAGGGAAACTGCGCGGAAATTACGAGGGCAACCACGTCGGCGGAACGGCGGCGGCGGCGGCGGGCGGCGGCGGCGGCGGCGGCGGCGGCGGCGGCGGCGGCGGCGGCGGTAGCGGTGCTCGCCGCGGCCGCCGCCGCCAATACTTCGGCCTGCTTATCGCCCGTGTAGCAATAGGAATTTACGGCCCGCAATCCGGGCGCCTCCTTTTACACAGGGGTCATTTAATTTTGAGCTTTATTACGCTTCTCGCCGTCTTTGTTGGAAAAAGACGCCGATCCCGCAGCCACCGATGCTGCAGCGTATTTCACCTTCACTCCTGCGCTGACGATGCCGGTTTCGTCGCTACCGGTGCTGCTGTTGCTAACACCGTATTCTCCGGTGCGACCTTTACTAGTATGTTCCAGCTAACATCAACGCAATGTAATAAGTGTTGTGAACTGATGGTATAGTACCCTAGAACCCCATTTTTTCTTTTTGTTGTTGTTGTTGCCTCATCGCTGTCACTATCACCAGCACAAAGTCAACCATCTACCGCCACCACCGCCGCCATTACTTCCATGCCAACTTTACTTCCTTCCACCACTATCACCCACGCTTCCCTTCACCAACACCACCAACAGTTTCCTATACCAGCACCACCACCACCATCACCCACACCACCACTTCACTATCACCACCACCACCACCACCACCAACACCATCACCATCACCACCCCCACCATCACCACCATCATCACCACCATCACCCCCCACCCCCCACCACCACCACCACAATCTCATTAGCATGCCACCGCTACCATTTCCGATGCTAGAAGAAGAATCACCACCCTGCGAGTGTTCCTTGTTTTCGAGGCAGCAGTGCCGGGCGTCCCCTCCGCTCGTTCTCCATCGGGGAGAATAAAAACGCGCGACCGTGACGCCCCCCCCTCCTGCCCTCGACGCGCGCGCTCCTTTCTGTCGCCGTCGAAAAACCTCCATAGTTATTTTGTATTTTATTACTGGTCTCATAATTCGAAACCAAAGCTAGAGTTTTATGGCTACTGTCCAGAAATAATATTTCGGCGGAACGCGTTTTAGCAACAAAAAAAAGGGGGGGGGCTTCCATCGGTCTGAAGGGGAAGAAGTGAACAAGGGCGGTTGTTGTAGGATAGCAGTCGGAAACCAGCATACGCCTTCGCCCTCGCCGCCGCAGGCTGTGACGTCACTCTACGACCTCGTGTCCTGCGACGAGGGGGTGTCTTGCTGTTGGCAGACGTTCTTTTCACTTTTATGTGCATTTTGGAATATGTCACCGTTTACGACGATTGCATCCATTATGGGTGCCAGTAAGAGAAATACCGTAAAATTACAGTAAGGGAGCATTATGATCAATTTTAGGTCGTTCTAAAAGCAATATGAAAGCGTAATACCTTGGTTAAATGGCACGTACGTGGCAATAAGCCTACAAAACATTTTCAGGATCCGGCATTTGGATTTTATTTGTTGGCTTATTGGTAAATAAACAACAAAAAAAACACTCAATCTATCATTATATCAATGATTTGTGTAAGGAAATTGAAGTACTTTTTTCAAAAGATTTTAATTTTCATTTCCTTTCGTTTTCTAGTTTTGTGTATTAATATATTCCTAGTTCAGTACTCACCGAAAATGTCGTTTGTACCTCACAAATGGCCGAAGAAATGCAATTTCAGACTCTTAAATGAAAAACAATTTGTCCATCATAAATCACAACAAACATATGGAATTTCCAAAACTTTAGGTGTTATGCCGGAATGTTACTTCTTTTCCGGAATGTTTCTTCTTTCCAATTTTTGGTTAAAATATTTTTTTGATGTAACAGCGCCAAATAAATCGTTTACAATGTTAAATGTAATATACAACTGATCGCATAGCCATTCACCAAAATGGCTTGCCAAAGGAGTGGATGCGATTAAGTGAAAGAAGCTTCAGTCTGGAATTCTGCTACTCACAGAATTAAAATGTACTCGTAATTAAACTAAATTACTCTTTGTATTTACGTCTCCATATTGTGCGGGTGCGCGTGAGCGTGCGTTGGCGTATGCGTGTGTATTTTGAAATTTCCCCCTCAACATTTCAAAATCTCTTGTAGTCACAAAACCTCTAACAATCAATCTCTGCGGCCTAGTCGCCGAAGTCCCGCCCAAAGAGAGGGCGCGATGAGCTCAGAGGCGCGGAGCGTTCGATGTGGGAAGCGGCACCGCGCTGCATCACTCAAGGCGCGTTGCGGCGCGGCGCCCGCAGACGAGAGAGGCCGCGCGCAACCCACGCGCCGCGGTGGGCTTCGGTTGCGCGCGCGCGTGGGCGGAGGCGACGTGGCAGGTGGAAGCAGCCTTGAGAGCGCTCGCTCCTCCCACCTAATCCTTACTTCCCCTCTCGCCCTCTCTCTCTTCATTCCCCGCGACCCGCCCTCGCGCTCCTCCTCCTGCCTGCCCTGTCGCCCCGCTTCACGCACGCGCCCTGCTCAGCCGTCATCCTCCGCCCCGCCCTCTCGTCTCGCACGCCGCTCCCCGCCCTCTCGCCCCGCCGCTCTTTCCGTCCGCTCTGCCCTCTCGTTCCGCCCAGTTTCCACTACCCAGCCCTCTTGCTACCCAGCTCTACCCAGCTCTACCCAGCCCTCTTGCTCCGTCTAGTCCTTTCGCCCCGTCCCACACTCTCCCTCGGCCCAGCCCCCTCGTTCCGCCTAGCTACCACGCCTCTCCCCGCTCCACCTTTCGCCCCGTCAGCCCCCTCGCTCCGTCCTGTCTTACCGCTCTACCCAGCCCTCTTGCTCCGTCTAGTCCTTTCGCCCCGTCCCACACTCTCCCTCGGCCCAGCCCCCTCGTTCCGCCCAGTTACCACGCCTCTCCCCGCTCCACCTTTTGCCCCGTCAGCCCCCTCGCTGCGCCCCGTCTTTCCGCTCTATCCAGCCCTCCCATTCCGTTCAGACCCTTCCGTTCCACCCCCGCCACCCCACTCCGCCCAGCCCTTTTGACATCCTTTCGCCCTCCTCCATCCCTCGCGGCGGCGCACGGCGTTAAAGAAGGCAATGCACTTTATGATCTCTGGTCGAGAAATAATGCTGGTTCATTAGTTGGAAGCGCGTCACTGATTACGGTACTTCGGGTGAAGTCATTTACTCAAAGGAAAAAGTGATGAAACTGGTATCACGCGTCACGATAATAAAATAGACATGTAAACTTGACACCATGGATATCTTCTAAATAATTATGCATTTTTCTGAACTTATAATATCTTATAATATTTTTTTAGATTTCGCATTGTGTTCTTCTTTATGATGATTGTGTCTTTGAAATTATATTTAAGTAAGTTTTAAATTATAATAAGTTAAATTTTAATAAGATTCTACAATGCATGTCATGAGTGTCCTCCATGTACGAGCATTGTCCTCCATCAATACAGATAATTCGATGTTTACAATATTAGTAACCTCATTCTACAATGGCATTCAAATCAAATATTACAGGAATTAAGCTGTAACTGAATAATGTTTCGAATTTCTTATTTCCCCCAAGCACGGAAAATTACTCATGTTCTTCTCTTCTGTAGACTAGGTAAAATATACATAATCCGATACATTATCGACGTAGAAGTGTATTATTGTCATTATCACACATTTTTGAGAAAATAACATTTATCCGTATTTCTGATCACATTTCGTCAGTACGAGCTATTCCATTTTATCGATTCGGTTTTCTTCAAAGTTCTGCTACATCTCATAAATATATACGATTCACAGAATTAATGGTAAATAGTTTCTATTCTAGAGAACACACATACAGCCTTTTGATAAAGCTCGACACCTTTTAAAAAGCAATACATTGATATTCCAATATCCTTCTTTACAATTATTACAAAATTCTTTGAGATCGTCTTATTTTTGTTAAAATTAAATAATCTTTTATAAATCTTCGATATATTCGATCAGGAATTCCTCAACGTTCCCCCCTTTCTCTTCTTCTTTTCAGTATGTAAAAGCCTGGTATTCCCCCAGTACCGTAATGCAGCCCTTTACGCTGAAGTCACTGCCGTTTTCTGCTCACACAAAAATATAAAAATTACAAGTAACATTGTTCAGAATGCCATTCAGAAATAAATGAAATGAACAATGTTGGAGAATTACAATTAATCCAAATAAGACTCAAGCAAAAACATTTACTCTCTGTAGACCTTCTAAACCTCTTCTTTTATTATTAATAATATTACCTTTCCATGGCTTGAAAATAATATTTAAGTTAAATATTTGGGATTATTCTTAGATCAAAGCCTAAATTGTAAATCTCGCATACCAACATCCTTCACTAAACTTTCCATAAAATTATGTCTAAATTACGGGTGAGGGGGACCTTAGCCCACCTGAAAATTTCAGGTGTACCGTAGCTCTGCGTAATAAAATATTTTATTTCTCTATATATTATTTACTTTTATGTAATTATATTTAAAAAATTAATTTTATTGCAAAACTCATAAATGATTAGTGAATTACCAACAAATTAAATTATAGGTATTTCTTTCTCTACCTGAAATTTAACTGTTGGTATCTTGTCTAGATATTGTACTATATAAATTTCAACACCCTGAAAAATTGTATCCCATTTGAACAGACAGAAGTCATTACAGTAAAAAGATAATGATAATAATAATAATAATAATAATAATAATAATAATAATAATAATAATAATAATAATAATAAATGTCGGCCCCGTGGCGCAGACGGTTGCGGCAGCCGCCGTCTGTGCCGAGGAGGCTGCAGGTTCGCGTCCTGCGTAGACATGGTCGTATTTGTAATTGTCCCTTCACCCCTCATCATCAAGCTATCATCTCATAATTCACACTTCAAGGCGTAACAACCTTGTTGTAATCCAAGGATACAGCTGAAAAGCTGATCCTGGAAGAATTACACTCGTTGGTCGTGTAGCGTGGTCAGTAATGGCCTATACGCCAATAATAATAATAATAATAATAATAATAATAATAATAATAATAATAATAATAATAATAATAATAATAATAATAATAATAATAATAATAATAATGAAAGTCATTCATTCAACTATCACTGAAAATGCCCAGAATGACGTTTCAACTCGTGCGTGTGCGCCTAAGGGTTTCCCAGAGCATTACTAAGTTTTGGGTTGTATAATGCGGTTGATAAGGTTTGTATTTTCCGTCACGTTTGTTATTCACGATGTTCGTAGTTTGCTTTCTTTTGGTTAGTTGAGGATGCATGATGAGCTGCATGTATCTTTCACAAATTTGCATAAAGGAACACTGTTGTCTCGAACGTATTTATCAAGTCAGTGCACCTTCATTCGATAAATATTTCATAGTTCATAATAATCGTAACGACTATTGCGATATAATAATAAAATTTAAAGTATAGAATATTTGGATCCGCCTACCAAATCATCAGGTATGAAAAGGTGCATTGAAACGAATTTCGTGTTCCTGTGCTATTTGCGAAAAAAGACTACCTCCGTATTTTTAATACATGTTGAGTTTTCAAATATTAATTTTATAACATTTAATTTATTATTATTATTATTATTATTATTATTATTATTATTATTATTACCATTCTTATACTCCTCTAATTGACGACTAAAATATTATGAGTCGGTTGAATATAAAATCTACTCCAGGCTGCAATTATTATTATTATTATTTTTATTGTTCTTGTTGTTATTATTATCATTATTATTATTGTTGTTATTGTTATTATTGCTGCCTTAGTGTTCATATTATTTTTTATTTCCTATTATCACTGAGACAATATTACATACAACATTTTTTTGTTTTAAACAAATGTTTCGAAGTTGTATGTGAATTTTCATGACCTATAAGCTACTTATTTAAAATCTTATGTTACTCCTAATGACTTTTTACGTAATAAATTTTCTTTTTTCCTATATAAATGAAACAATGAAATGAGACATGCTTGTTTAAATTTGGAGATTTGAAGGATTAAATATTTTTAAATAAAATTATTAATTTTGTGATGCAATGTTACCGAATATTCAATAAAATTGCTCTTACTACAGATTCATATTAAAAAAATAAAATGTTCATATTTTTGTACATTTTTTTATCTTACGAATATCCTTTGCTTCCAAAGTTTAATGAACGATTGATGCTGTTTGTTGCGGCTCATTTGGTACATACTATGATTTTATAAACTTGGTGACAGAAAGGAACAGTTAATTTTGTGAGCTACGTAATATTTGGACTTAGTTTTTACACAAAAAGTCTTGAAGGTGAAAAATTCTAATTGGTTTATAAACATGTTGAATCTGTGTTTGTCCAACACGTTCATAAAATAATGTAAATATTATGTTATTGTCAGACCTAAGTCGAAAGTTTATTGTTAGTGGACCACAGCCCTCTGACCTCCTCCTCTGTGCGCACGCCATAGGCAAGAAAATGTAAGGAAGTCATGGTTTATCAATTTTTGTAAAAGAGTATGTTTGAATTTATAGGAAACAACAACTGAAGTTTTTAAAATTATTTTTGTTTGCTGTGTTCACTAGAACTACCTAAACAAATGGTCGGAACATAGATGTCGAGCGACAGAAGAGCCATTGTTCTCTTCTAGGCTTTTGAGCTCCGGGTTCTACTGTCGAGCAGCACAGCCGTCCTCCGCCCCCGCAATAGTTTTCACCGCTCTCCATGGCTCGTGGCTGTCCGCCCGCGCTCTTCTCCACAAGACAGAGTGACGTAGGGCGACGCCCATCTCGCGGCCGGGGAGCGCCGCGCGAGTTAAGACGACTTTTACGAGGGAGGCGGGCAGTATTCAGAACTTGCTTGCGGGACCTTCCTCTCCAGAATCCTCGGTTAGGAGTCGTTCCTTCAGAAATATACGGTGGTTTGATTAATATGAGAAGACACACGGGAGAAAATTAGCGGCGGAGGCGCGCCGCGTCCCGCCGGCCAGCTTTCAAAACGAATATCCCGCGTGAGTCATTGTCGTAACGTTTATTAATAAAGTATGCGGGGGGGGAATCTCTGCGCGTGATTACGGGAAGCGGCGGGGCAGCGGGGCAGCTCGCGATCGGAATAAATGTCCACCCCTGCGCCCGGAGCCCTCGTCCATGGAAGTTATATATGGGCCGTATATAAAACGTCCGAAAATTAACATTCTTGATGAGGGTCCCTCCGCGCGGCAGCGGGACGGGCGCGGGAGAGGAGGGAGGGAGGGAGTGCGGGGCAGCAGGCGGCTGACGGGCCGACCAGCCGGTGCGCGCGCAGTCGTTCGCGTATTAAGACGTTCCCAGTCGCCGCAGGTGAGTTGCGCGCGGCGGAGCGGGAGGAGGGGAAGGAGTTGGTGCGCGGGGTTCTGGGGAGGGGAGGGGATTCGGGCCGGTTGACGAGCGGGTGTCAGGCAGCGGCGGCGGCAAGCGGTCGGCCGGCCCACTGATTTGCAAGTCAACGAGGCTGGCCGGGCCCGGCGCGCGCGCGCGCCTCGCCGCGCCGCGCCACGCCACTCCACGCCACCCCGCGCCGCGCCGCGCCGCGCCGCGCCGCGCCACGGCAAGCGAGCGGCGGCCCCCCCGCGGGGCCCAGCGGGCGCTAACTGCGTGCGCACCGGGTGGGGCGGACGGCGCAGCGTAGCCCAGCCCAGCGCAGCGCGGCGCGGCGCGGCGGGTGGTGGTGGGAGAAGGTTGGGAGACGACGGCGGCGGCGGCGCCCGAGCCCGCGGGGCACGCGGCTCTCCCGCGACGGGGCAGGAGTAGGAGGAATGTTTCGAGAGGGGCAACTTACGTATTAAGTGGGATTCACACGTGCTCCTTCACCGCAGCGCGTGCGCGGTAGTTTCCGTGCGGAGAGGGGACGGCCACTCAAGTGGAGAAGGCTTTTTTGCGTCGACCGACGACTGACCTCGTGCCCGAGGCTGGGACTGGCAACGTTGGGCGGGGGAGTTGGCGAGCGGAGAATAGGGAATATTTAATGTGAGAGTTAAAGCCAGTAATTTGACGATCACCGGTCATAAAACTATTGTGAAATGAAAGGAGCTTATGGGAGCTTGATAATCCTGATGGGAATGGACTGGTTTGGGAGAGATGATGGATGGAAGGGATGATGGTTGGAAGGAATGATGGGTGAGCGTTCATTTGAGTAGGTGATCTGTGGCTTGGCAAGGCATGTGATTGAGACGGGGAGAGACAGGGAGAGAGGGAGAGTGAGAGAGATGACGAACATACGGGCCAGTAAAGTAATGCTTGAGTTGGTGTGTTGCCAAAAGCAATCCACGTAAACTGCAGCATAACATCTTGTGCGGCGGAGGCGGTTGCAGTGTCTTACAGCGCTCAACGCACTTTAACCATCTGTCCGGGTGATAATTTCCCTTGCCCGCGCCTTCCTTCCCTGCTTCCAGCGCCGTCGCCACCGCCACTGAGACCCACGGCGTTGACAAATTTGGAATTGCCAAGCCGGCCGGCACGTTCATCATTATGATCTACTCAGCTGTCTCGGCAACGAGTCGTAGAAGCAAAGTAAGTACAGCCACCGCCGCTGCCTTCGTCTGCATCGGTGTGGCAGGGACACTTGACATATGAACGTCACCATTCCGCGAGAGGAGTCGTGCTCTTTGAAACCCTACTTCATGATAAGCGTTCACCGCGAATCATTACGCTCACGAATAGAGAGTTATTTGCTCTAATATTGTTTAATCTGAATACGAGAGCAAATTGGATTTAACAACGTTTAGCTATTACACTAAAATTTAATTTGTTTCTGTTTGAATTTAACTAGTTACTGTTACCGATTGCCAGCTTTATTTCTCGAAACTGTTTCGAGTACATGAGACCATTGTGTGGGGAGTGTTAATTACCTGTACGTACGCGCCGCGCGCTTTTGCTTCCTTGCCGCGGAACGCAATCCGTGCTTGTGTAATTTCATTTCCAGCGCAACATTCGAAAACAAAATGGTTGCCCGGCGCGCGGCGCGGCGCGGCGGCGGGTGGGATGAGGCAACGTGTAATTACAGCGCCATTGTGTTTGATGCTGGCGAGGAAAAGCAGCGGACTTTTGAGAGAGTCTTATACCATATGCAAGGAATGTGCGCGCTGTTGACAGTTCAGAGGAACGGCGTTGAGAATAATTTGCGAGATTTTTTTTTTTTTGGCGAGTGTGCGTAGGCTCTTACAGAACGGGCCGCTGTTGCCACCCACAGGCACGATTCATCGAAGGCCGAAGGGAGACGCGACGCTGATTGAGGCTGACATGTTTTACCTAGAGTCTTGGTTCATCTTGGTTTCGATATACACCGTAGATTGGAGGTTGCCAAATACAGTTCGTCTTATTGAGAATGTTTTCTTGTTACGGTGCTTGTGGCCGTTTTGTTTAAACAAAGGGTATACACCTACAACCGAACGCTTTTCATATGACCGTTTACAGAAGTTTACGATATGGAGATGAGATGAGAAGAGACGATTTTGACCATATTTGAATTTCGAAAAACCTTTGGGTTCGAGAAATATACATTTTTTGCACTCATCTCTGAATTATATTTACTAAGATTTTTCCTCATAATGAAGAATTCTTGAAGTCGTTATCAGAACGACCGCAATCTGAAACGAAGGTTGTGAAGTTGCATCCACAGGCAGCGCAGTTACAATAGGTGGAACGTAATTCATTTCAGTTCGTAGCTTTACTAATATATGATTTTATCTGAAAAAAAAATTGATTTTAAACTAATGATTTTAAACTAAAATGATTTTGCATTTTGTTTGTATAAAATGCTTCTTTTTACCACGTAAGCTGACATATTTCTCGACCTACGCTCTAAATGCAAAATGGTTCGAGAAATTGACAATTAAAGACATTTTTTAAAAAGTTCATTACAACATTTGGTAGAAAATGAATATTTTTCGCAAAATAATTGTTTTTCATTTCCTTGTATCCTAAAGAATTTTTTTTACTGTTGCGAATCAGCCTGACTTTAAAGTCACTTTTTGCACTCGTATCCTTTTTATTGAAAATAATTCTTTTTTCTTCTTTCTTTCCGTTCTGTTCACATTTCTGCCCCGCTGCAACCGGTCGCCCCGCCGAGCGGGAGGGCTGCCGGGCGGAGGACCTGCCCGGCCGTCCGCCATAAATGCTACGAATTATGTGTGCGGCGCCTCGTTATGTGCCGCATAAACCGCGCGCGCTCTAACTGCTCCGCCCGTTTTTGTTTGCAAGCGGCGCGGCGCGGCGAGCGCCGGCGGGGCGGTCTCCGGCCCGCGGTTGGCGAGCGCGGGCGGGGCGCGGTGGAGCGAAGCGGGTGGGAAAGAGGTGGGCGGGCTGGCGGTCGCGCCTCTCCACGGCGTTTTGCACACCGTGTGCGATTAAACAACTAATAGCTTCACGCCGTAAACACTGCGAATAATTAGAAGCTGCGTTTCGCCCGGGCCCCGGCGTCGTGGCGTGAGGGTGTGCCACAAGGTTTGTTCGAGTATTTCGGGCCCGGTCTAAATTAGCTTGGACATGTTTCTCTTTCGTAATGTGGATCGTTTACCGGATGGTGAACACACTCTGGCGCCTCGAGAGTATCTACTGCCATCGCGGCTCTGAGACTGTTCACTCTGTGAGTGCGAGACTATTCATATGCCTTTATTTATTTATTTTGAAATAAATAAGAAAAGTCACGAGGATCTTGTGAACATTTGAAATAATTCCTGTCTTTTGAGGCATTCCAGTTAAGTGACATAATCGCAGGTAGAGTATCCTCTACTTCCAGCGAAGCTCCCTGGAGGCACCAATGTGTACGGAAACAAATTGGAAAATGAATTTGTGTTTTGCTCAATCAACACATAATTTTCATGATTTGTTGACAAAACACACCTTACTTCAACAACAAATTTACAGACAATTTGAATAATGCAAGTAATGTGTTCGGTTTCTGTGTTTGTTTGTAGAGTTTATTCTCTGCAAGGGAAAGCAAAGTAATGTGTATATTGCAATCTTTTATAATGAAAAATATTTATAGAGATTCAGGACAAACAATATGTAATAACACGGTCTCGTTTAATCCAGAAAGAACTAACTATGCATTAATAAGAATGCCAAATCAGAGGAATTATTCAAAAAACGTTTGAAAGAAATAAGTGGGATCCTCACGAGTTTCTTTCATCCTGTACTCCGTATATTACCGTAGTGTTTTATTTTGTGCTGCAATTTGTGTACGTATTGCTTGCGCAAAAGTTTCTTTTGCATTACATGTTTAAATACGTTTAACTTCGTTAGCATCTACTTGTTCTCGCGCCAGTTCATCTACCTCTCACTTCATTCCGCTCATAGATTCACTAAACACCTCTTTTCTTTGTGGTGTGCTCGTTAATTTACTTGATGGTTAATTATTGCATTAGCTAGATTTGATTGTCTATCGATTTGTTCGATGTTTAATTTGTTCTCGCCCTCGCTGCTATTCTCTCATTCATTTGTCCTTTACGAATCCTTTGACCGCTTTGAGCGATCTCTCTTCCGCAGCTTCTGCTCTTCCTTTGTTTGTGCACCGCGGCGCGCGAGAAAAGAAACGAGCATCACTGCCCGGCCCCCTGGCACGGGGCTAAAAACAAATGACGCTGCACTTAACAATGGACTTGGGGACAGTTTACTGGGGAAGAAAAACCACTTGTCCGGTCCGACGAGTTTCGTAAGGCCGAGAAATCATCCTACCGTTCGTACATTTCCTCTGACCTCTAAATGACGACATTGACCCCCGACTGAGAGGTGGGAAACACAGCACGTTATGGGTGTGGGCTCTGGCGGTAAAATGACTGAATTGTCGACGCACTGCAGAACATAAATAATGGAATACATGAATGATGAATAATTTATTTAGTAAATTAATAACCCACGGCACTGAAACAGCCAAAAGGCAGCATAATGAGAGCTGCTCTGTATACGCACCCTATTAATCTAGGGCGCTACTATCAATTGTGTTGCAATATTACAATGGAGATCAGCCCAAATTATTAGCGCTCTTGTTAATAACAATTACGAGAACGGCGAGGTTTTATGAAAGTCCTAAATGAAATTCCGATTATAATACAAAATAAAACCTCGGATATCTGGGGAATATTTGATACACATTCATGAGGATTACACGTGAAATATTCAAACATTTCCCTGGGAAAAAATTAATGCATAAAAAGGATTTAATTTTATTGTAATGGCGCTCCACCCGTAAGCCGTTGCCATAGACGTGGGCGTGGGAGTGGGCGTGGCGGACGGACGGCGGACGGACGGCGGGCGGGCGGTGGCCACGAGGCGGCAGCGGCAGCGGCAGGGGCTATGGGAACGATGCCAGCTCCGCCGCCGCATTCGAAACATCCGAATTCAAATTCCAGACCACTTTGATTTGGATATGTGCTGCTCGTTACCGCTCACGGGTGCTATACTTTGATTCCGCTCGTTTCAAATGTCACCATTTAAATGTGTTGGGACCGTTCAGATTTTTTGGTCTCATTTGGTATTCGATATACTAACAAATTCTAACGCATTTTTTGAAAATCTTGTAATTTATGTGACTTCAATTTATGTGAAAAGAAAAAAGATAATGGATATTGTTCGTTGATGTGTTCAATTATTAATTTTGGAAAATTTCTTATTAATCGCATTTTTAACTTTTTAATAATTTGCGACGACCATTAGAACGCTTGCTTGCGTAGATAATTGAAGAAAAGAGAAAGAAAAAAAACTTTGTGACAGAAAGGACCACCCATTTCGAAGTTGAATTAGAAACCCCGATATTACGAAATATATTGAGGCGTTATAATTTCAATTGCAGTGAAGAGCGAGTATAGAATATTGAAGGAACCACTGCAGTAAAATTAGTGTACGAATATATATTCTTATGGGATGCATTTTTAACGTTCTTTTTTTGCGGGGGGACACATCTAGATTTCCTTTCGAGGTGTTTGTAGCTAGATCTAACGGCTATTTTGTCATTTTCGCCTCTAGCGTGTTTTATCGACTTCTTTACTTTGATTCATACATTCAAGTCGCTGTTCTTTCACGTCCCACTGCATTTAACAATCGACCCAACAGCAATATCCATTCACCGATGTGAGTCTCTGTCCACGTGATCCCTCCCGTTCCTCTCCTATGACAGCTCCCCTACGGCGGCACGCACGCCCGTCATTGCCATGTGCTACCGACCCCGCAACCACGCCACATTCAATTTTATTACCCTTTGAAATGTTCGACTGACTTTTCGTATTTTGTCCATTTCCCTTTGACGAGTAATCACGACCGCTGTAATCCCCGTTTAATTTCTAAACCGCTTAATCTCTCAGGCAGAGATGTTAGTGGGGAGAGGAGATGGTGGCTGGGCTTGGTCAGTGGCGGTGGCGGTGGGGTTGGGAGTAGGGTGGATAGTATTGGGAGGGCAATGACGACGACGACGACGACGAGGACGACGGCGACGAAGCAAAGGGCGTCTAATTGAGCCGAGCGCTGGGAGGGCGAGCGACTGAGCGTAGAGAGCTAATGGCTTTCAAATATAAATTAACCTCGTCGACAAAGCAAGCTCAGGGTAAATAATTAAACTTTTTCCCTCTCTGATGTAAACTGCGTATGGTCATGGCCTACGGTGGCGATCCGGGCTTTACGCACGCTTTTTCTCTGATAACGTTTTTATTATTTTTTTCTGATGTGTGTTTTATTGTTCCGTTCTGGCTCTTGGACAAGTGTAGAATGCAGAAATATGCCATTTCATTTTCACTGGTGCAGTCTGCTGCAAATGGACATGAATACGCAAGCATTGTTCCTTTAATTAATGAAAAATCCTGTTCAAATATTTCTAGTGGGGCACATATTTACGAATGAATGTAGACAATTTTGGCTGTTGGGTAGAGCCTTATAAATTTAATTTAAAGAGCATTAATAATGAGTTTCATTACCTTGAAGAATTGATTTTATTCTACTAAAACTGAGTGGTATGTAGAAACATTTAATGCGCTCAGTAATTTTACAGTGTAATTTGTATACTTTCCTCTGATTTATATGTTATAAATTGCAAATCATTAACTCAAGATAACGTTAGTAAGGTTGACTTCACCTATTTCGCTAATTAATGTGAAGCTAATAGTTCATTTAAATGATCACACGTCTTAACGAATGCATTTGCTATATTGCTTTTGTGATGTAATTACTACTAATGATATGTAAAAAATATTAACGCTTCTGTAATACTAGTTTATTGTTCTGTATGTCACCAAAAAATATTTAAAGAATTTATTGTATTCATGTTTGTTTGAATTTCAGTAAGCGCTAGAAATCTAAAATGTATATACATACGAAGACGGAGCGAGAACATTAGATAACTTGCACATTTTCTTTCATAACTCAAAGATACACTTGTGAAGTCGATTTCATCGATCTCTGAGATATTCGAAGCGGGTCGAATTTAAAATCCTGAGTGTCCTGAGACGACCATATTTTACGCTCGCTATCCACCGTTTCACAGCAGCATTGCTATCAAAGACGGTCGTCCCCTGCCCCATACCTTCATCCCGAGCGCTATCTCATGGGAGCGGCAGGAAGTCGTAAACAGCGGGCGCTAAAAGAAGTTGAGTGGAAGAGACGCATGGTAGCAGCTACACGTGGAGAAGCCGCGAGGTCATGTGGGCGGGAGATCTTTCCGGAATTTGTCTCGACCGCGTGATGTGGTGTGCGTTGCCGCACGCCTTATTTTGCGAGTGAAAAGGCACACACAAATTTTCATCTGGTTTCTATTAATGTTCTAGGGAAATGTTTCTACATAATTTGTTTATTATAAAATGATCAGAAGCAAAAGAATAATGTATTATAAATAATCAAATATGTCTCTTTAAGACCTTGTAGGTGTTCTGTATGTATTAAATTAAGTCAAATAATGCATACGAGATTTTGCACTCACTTTGCTCTCAGAACACTAGGTATTAAGTGCCAGAATATTGCACGCTAGTACACTTTTAAAAAATATACCAACATGTGTTATGTTTACAAGACAACTACCACGTAACAGAATTTTATATATCGTAAATGCATTTTTTCTCACACTAGAAACCCTCGCTCTACCCTATCTCCCAAGGTGCGTGCCTTTGGTACTCCGCATTCAGTGTACTTTCATTTTCCGTCGTTGCATGCGTGTTCTCATTTACTGAGGCCTCAGATATCTTCCTTCTTGCTACAATTTGCTGGGTGTCTCTTCCATGCGACCGCAATGAGTTTCCATGTTAAATTAGTAATGCAATGATTTTCGGCTTCATGTGCAGATTATGCGCTAATATTATTATCTACATTCTCTTACGCCGCACAGTTATGCAGTTGCAAATGATGGTATCATTGCTATTAACATTCTTGCCGTAGAAAACATCCCCTCAAAACCTCTAAATACTTGTCCGTATGTAATGGAGTAAATGAATCAAGCACAAACACTGGGCCGTTCTTAAAATCAGTTTCATTTTGGATATTATTCATCAACGTTCTGTTTTCAGGTACACATCCAAAAATAATTCATTTGCTATCGTCGTTTGGCGAATCAACTTTGAACCCACACTCATGCACCTCCATTAGAGAAATGAGTGTGCCCTCTAGCTTTTCTGATGAACACTCGTAATCCTCACGTTTTCGTCGTCACTTCACGGTCTTTCTCTGCGTCATCGTCAACGCCTTCCTCTTCGTGCGTGATTCCGGCTGGACGCCAGCCGCCGGCATTTCTCTCTCTCTCTCACTCACCTTCTCCCTCTCTCGCTCGCATCTCCGCCTCCAACATTCCGGCGCGCTCGTTCGCGCCTCCAGAAATGTTCACACTTTGTTGACCCCATCCTCCCCGCTCGTGTGCGTCCTCACGCGCGCCCGTTCTCTGTTGCAGGTAAGCCTAACGAGAGCGAGCGAGCCGCCGCCGCCGCCGCCGTCGCCGCCGGCGACCGGCCCCTGCTTGTGTGTCGCTTTGCCTCGGAAACGTGCTCCATCTGCCCGGTGAAAGAGACGACGCGACGGGCGGCCGCTGCTACCGCCCGCCTGACGACGAAGCGTTTTGGGAGGTAGGACTTGCGTTGGACTCGACAAAGTCTTGATTCCTCTAGCACAATTGTGTCACTTGAAACATTTCTTTCCCTTTTTCTCTACTTTTTTTCGTCTTTACTTTTCTTCTTCGTTTCTCTCTATTCGTATTTTTTTTTATTTTCTCGATACTGAGTAGAGAGACAGTTGCGCGACTGCGCGAAAAAAACGCAAATTTTTGGCAGATTACAGGGCTCTGGCAAGGAAAGTTACGTAAGTTTAAACTATTTTCGGAGACTTCTTACAACTAATATATTAAAGATAGTTTTTTCTCTTAATGAAATTTGTTCCTTAAAGGTAGATTTTGAAATTAGGATGTATACTTTTTGATTAATTGATGCATACTTTTTTTAATTTGGGGAATTTTGGGGAAATGTGGGTACTTTTCGCGTAATTTTGCATGAAAATACGGGCGAGAAAGTACGTGCTGTTTTAGCACCACTAGTTTTTTTTTTGTTTTGTTACTTTTTTTCTCTTGGATATTTCATCCACAACTCTTTGAACCGCACTGTGGTTTGCCAACTGCGATGGCCGTCTGCAAAATCGCGGTGAGAACAAGTGCCCTGGGGCGGCCCCCTGTTCAATGTTAATTCAGTAGTTATTTGGTTTGTAAAAATATTAATGCATTAAGTTTCCTCCTAGAAGTCTTCTTGATTCATTCGCTCTCGATTGTGCCAAAAGCACATTATAATTGTTTGAAATTCTTAATAAAATGCAGGTGTACTCTCGACTAACGTTTCTGAAGTAGTAAGCCAGAATATAAGTTTGGTGATTCCCTACAAAAATCTTGAATTTCTAATGAGTTACATACGTAGTTGAATTCCATGGATATTTTTCTTAATACGTTTGACATAATGTTTTAATTATTCAAATAATCCCATTATGCTTTGATTGCGCGTTCTTATTACCGCACAACTAAACTTCACTTTCACTTTAATTCACTTTCTCAATTATTGTTATATTTACCTTACTTGAAGTATGTACACGTGTAAAATTAATAAATTATATGCGTATTTCATTTTAACTTCACATGAATTGATAGGTTACAAAGCACAATTTATTTACATTCATTTTTTTCACCTGGATACGAGCGCAATTGCTTTCACCTGGAAATTAAAATGTCACACGATTGGTCTGTTTGAAACATTCAATCGAGCAAAATGCAATTTCCTTTTAACATGAAATGTAATTAGATTTGTTAGATAGTGAATATATTACAATTTTCAAAACAAAACAAGATTTATGTACTTCGTTTGAAACAACAAGTCATGTGATGACATATCCCATTTGTTCATTGCCCTAACCAGTTCCAAATTCAACTAATTTCTAGAAGCCCCGCGTATCTCTTGCCGCCCGGGAACAGAGCGTGCGAACCCGGTGAGTGGGATATCCGCATACAATTGCGGAGGGCAGAGGGGAGATGGGCAGAGGGAGAGGAGTATGTGGTATTTTATTGACCGTGAAAATGATAAATAATTTAAAAGAGCTCGCTTTCGGCGTGGAGTTTTGGAACTTGATTAACAGCCGAACGGCCCCCCTGGCAGCCACGATTTAAATTCCGAAAAAAAAAAAATAGGGGCAACGATTGCTCCGACCGGGGAGATATTTATTCAACGGAAAGCGAGCAAGTTCATTTGCGAGATTAAGTAATTATCTCCGTGTGGGCGCACGTAAATTTGGTGCCCGCCGGGCCCCCGCCCCTGAGGGACGGGGTGGGGGAGTAAGTAGGCGCCGTGGGAGAGGCTCCCGGACACCGTGTTTGTTGGGCGCGGTTGCGTCGCCCATATGCGACGTCGCAACGGGGTCCCTCTCAAGTGCATTCTGGACTACCAGAAACAAACGGAATTAAATCTATCACTCGAGAAATCTATTGCAATTCGTCTGTTTGCATTCTGACGATCAACATTTCAAACTTTATTGGATTCTATTTCCTTCTGCAAGAGTAAATTTTATTATATTATACATACTCTAATACATACCTAGAAATAATTGTCTGCTTATACGACGACGTTGAACGATTATTATTTGGATTTATTGTTATTTTGGTTTCTTAAGAAAAAAAATCTGCAATATTTGCACTCAATAGCGGGATTATCATTCTAGTTTTTATGCCGAACGCAAGCAGTATAATATGATTAAAAATAGTTTTAAAAACTATTTGACATTTTTACCAAAAACAAGGAATATCAGTATGCAGGTTTTTTAGGCAGAAATTAGTGATGACACTACACCCTCCTTCTTCCCCGTCCAATTTTGAAAATGTTTTGTGGGTTAATTCATTATAAGGGCTCAGAAATAGTTTGAAAATATTTTGCAGTTTTTAGTAGTTTTTCTTGTACAATATTATGTTCCGAACTGTCATGATGTTTGGTTTGAACTTTCCACTACGTGCCAACTTCCACAAAAAACTTTCTAACGTGTTATATAGCATTCCTCCATTTTTGTTAAAATTAAAATGCATTGCAGGTAAGTAACCTGAACGGAATATATGACATTGTAATTGGACATTCCTCGTTTACTCTTCGGATACCGTTAACAATATTGAGTTATATAAACTAATATAAGGCAAAACAGTTCATCCGTGGACTATATTTTCAATTTTTATTGCCTTTCTTATTCTTGCACTGTTTCTACTGAAATTGTTTAATTTGTTTATATAATGATTATTATTATTCCACCAAAGTGGCTAGTATTATTTATTTTTCTTCAGGTAAACCCGAACCGTTTCCTCTAACATTGTTGACGTGCAAACTTCAAAGAATATATTTTGAGAAATATGAGTATTATGTAAATAATTGTACATGAAAAATTGTATTTACAATACTTTGTCACATACCACCAAATTTAAACTTAGCTAATGTTGAGACTCGCTTATAAGGAGCAAAATAAATGAAAATAATTGTTCGCTGGGAAGCAATCCCTGGAGTATTAACAATGCATTAGTCTGCAATCCGTAATTAATATTCTCTTGGAAGATAAAACTGATATCTGTGAATCATATTATGCTACATCTAACTTAAATCTCTTCCTTGTTATTGCCAGCGAGACTCAACCCACTATATCACGTTGCCCAATCACGTCCATCGAACGTTACGTTGCTACCATTACAAAAAAGATAAAGCATAATTTAGAAATATTGCATCGGCTGAAAGAGGGTCCTCTCTAATCCCTTCCGGATATTGCACTTTGCGATAACGTTGTCATTTTGTTGTTAAGGTTAATAAACTTTTAATGAAACTTACCAGTTACAAGCTCTCCAACAAAATGATTTTGGATAAAAGAGTTCATTTAAGAAATCATTGATAATTTATTAACTGATTCGAACATTATTCGTTCATTTATTTATTCACCACTCATTCATCAACTTATTAATCACTCATTCACTCACTTGTTCACTCACCCATCCATACACTCATTCATTTATTCATTCAATTATTCTTTCGTCGTCTTATGTAGGGTAAAGGGCAGCCCGTTGCCAGGGATGTAGCGCCGCCCGGTTCTTTCGCAGCGCATCCGCGTCGGGAGCTGGCGGAGGCGGCGCTGTCGGCAGGCGCTTCGGGCGCGCGCCAACTTCGTAACTCGCGCGGGGCGTCCGGACGCGGCGCAGAAGCAACAACTGCAGCTTCAATTGCTCCGTGCGCCACCGGAAGAGTTGCTGTGTCCCCGGACGCAAAACTCAGACGCGCTTTAACCCGTGCCACCACCGCCACCACCGAACACGCCCCCCCGCCCCGCCCCACCCGGTCCCGCCCCGCCCCGCCCCGCCCCGCCCCGCCCCGCCCCGCCCCGCCCCGCCCCCTCCCGTCCCGTCCCGTCCCGTCCCGTCCCGTCCCACCCCGTCCCGGCCCGTCCCGCCCGCCCCGCCCCGTCCCGTCCCATCCCGCCCCGCCCCGTCCCGCCCCGCCCCGTCCCGTCCCGTCCCGTCCCGTCCCGTCCCGTCCCGTCCCGTCCCGTCCCGTCCCCTCCAGTCCAGTCCAGTCCCGTCCCGTCCCGTCCCGTCCCGTCCCGCCCTTCCCCGGCCCGTCCTGCCCTGCCCTCCCCCGCCCCCATTTCCATCCACTCCCTCCTCGCCTCCCCTCCCTCCCCCCCTCACCGCCCCACCCTTCCCCTTCCCAGCCGCCCCTCCCCAACCCTGCCCTCCTCTCCCTGACCCGCCCTCGCCGCCCCCGCCCGACCCTACCCTGCCCCACCTTCGAAGCCACCGTTCTCCGCCCCCGCTCCGCTTCCGCTCCACGCGTTACGCGGCGTCGTAAACAGAGGACTATCGCGCGGCGTCAACCGACGCCGCCTACTGCCCCTCGGCCGTAGGCGCCGGCGCCGCCAGCCAGCTGCGAGCGCCGCCCTTAAGCCGCATAATATTTTTTCGGCTTTAACAAGGCTTATTATAAGATTATTTCTACTTTTTGGAGTCCATTTTTTCCCACGCTCCGTTCTGCGCCCGTCGTCCTTTCTTTTTTCTCTCTCTCGCGCGCGTGCTGCTGTGCGTCCACGCGCGCGTGCGAGCGAGCCGGTCCTCGTCGTCCACATCCTCGTATCCTCATTCACCCCCGTCCTCCCTGCCTAGGCGTGCGGCTCGCGCCCTCGGCCGCCGCTGCCGCCGCCGCTGGTCGCCGGCTTGTGAGAGTGGCGGCGGAGGCGCTGTTGTTAAAAAAAATCCTCATGAATATAATAACCACCCGAGGGCGCTGGGCCGCGTCTCGCGCGGCGGAGGTTTAGGGGCCATGAAGTTGTTTTAAGACCACTGCTTTTCGCCAAATATCGTCGTTCATATTTTACAAAAATATTCAAGGAGACCCTTTTGTAAGGGGGAAAAATTATTTTTGCCCCGTTGAAAGGAAAAGCGAAGCCTGTTTTGTTTGGAGCGGCCTTACGATCGGGGACCGGACCGGCGCGCGGCGAGGCGGAACGGGAAGAAGGAAGGGCAGGTGAACTGCGGGAGGGAGGGGTGAGGCGGGGAGGGGAGCGGGGAGCGCTTTGAAGAAGGCTCAGGCCCTCCGCGCAAAGCGTCCCGCCGAGGTCCGCTCAGAGGTCGCTTGGCCCTATGGACGAAGCACTGCGCGCCCATTAGACCGCTTTTAAAAGCTCAGCCCTCGGAAAGTGTTCGGGACCAGGTACGAAAGCTCGCCCCGACGTATCAAGGGTGCAATTGGACGACAAATTGAGTTGTGTTTCGTGCTTTTTTGATGGAAATTTAGGAGAACGGAATTACTCCGGCCTTTTATCTTTTTGTGTCGAACGTCGGAGAGTACTGTGATTAAAAATAGGAAAAAAAGAGAAAGAGAGGGACAGAGAAGTTTGGTTCGGACGGACGGACCCTTTCGTCGGTTGCATGGTCGCTCTCGTGTTGCGCTCCAGAGTTGTTGGCGGACAAAAGGAAAAACCACGAAAATACCTCTGAGAGAGTGGGTACTAAACGTTACCTTCAGAAGTTTACAAGAGGCATCTGGTGAAGGCAGGAGTGGGGGCGAAGTGCTGACTGCTGTTACAAACAACTCCTTGCTTTTATTTTAGTTTTACAACGGCAGAAAAAATATGATGTATGATCAACGGATTCTTTAGAAGTTTCGTGGGGGCTGAGGGGAGGGAGAAATAGTAAGAAAATACCTACTGCAGCACTTTTTGTGAAAAGTCTCCGGGTCTGTCAGGCGAGAGTAAAAGTGTGCGAAATCAGGTGGTGGACGGACGAGGAGGGAAAAGAAGCGGAAAGGGTGTTTTTTTCAAAACGAATCTCGTTATCGTCAAAGGTAGGAGGAATGTAAGTATGATATTTGTGTGTATAGGGATGAAAGCGAGGGTGAATGTGACGACCGGGACAACAGGGAGGAGAGCAAATAGCACAAAGGAAGGCGTGATGAGGGGCAACACCGTCGCGTCCGCTCTCCCTTTACCTTTTCCGCGCGCTCGTCGTCTTGACGACTTCGTTCTTCCTGTGAGCTCACGAGGAGCGCAGGCGAATTTCGTCAAACTGCCTCCTTCGCTGGAGACGCGTGGCAAGCGAGTCCTGTCACTTTCGCTCTTCTTGCCTTCTTCTTCATACGCATCGTATCTCCTCACCTTTTTGGGGGGTACGTCCCCTTCTTCACTTCGGCTCCTGCTTGCAGAAATAGGAACGTAAGGATGTGATAATTTCTTATTACCAGCTTCCTTTTCCGGAACATTTCACTGTTAAGAGCCCCCTGAGCGAGCGGAGAACGTGTTGCGTTGGAAGTTTTTATCTGAGAGATCAGGCGTGCGATAGCGTGTATTCGAAGTTACGCCTAGCGATTCGCGCGGCCGTCCTTAGGCTACAGTCAGGTGCGTGCATATACTGGAACTGCATTACTTCGAAATCTTCCTTCCGGTGCCCACATTCTGCTCCAGATGTGATTAAGTTATTTAGTTTAAGTTATTTGCGAGCGGAGCAAACAGTGGAAAACTGGAATTCTCAAAGCTGTTGCGCTCCATTACACTACTTTCTATTTATTGAGAAATATGTTTTAATTCAATATTGTTTGGGATCTTGAGTTGGTAGGAATTTCATCAGAATAATATTAAAGAATTAGACTCAGTGATAACAATCCTACTGAGATAGGAATCTCTGAAAATATTAACTTTAACACACAGAAATATTATTTTGACTTTTGATAATGTTAAGAGATTCAGTCTTGAACGTGTTGTTGACTTGTTAACTTTCCTAAATGGCTAAGATGTATTACTCTGCTTGGTTAGAAATGCTTCAGGAATAATGTTGATTAGTACATCGATGTGGTATTGCTCTTCTAGTGTACTCGTATATTACGTACAGCTGTCTCGGATTCTATATCAGAAGTTTCCTTGAAGTTTAGTATGAGGGATGTCACAGAGAATTAAATTTTGTTTTGATACTTTTGTATCTGAATACAACGAAGAGTATTCAAAGGAAGAAATTTGCATGCAAAGAGTTGGAAGCTGAAAATTTCTGAGTGTGATTTGCAGTGCAATTGGAACGTTATTTTTTTTAAATATTTGTAAATGCGTTTCAAACTCAGACATATTTGTTAATTTCTTATTTGTTATTAATATTTTGTTATACATTATGGGCAGAATAGAACATCTGTTTCACCATATTTCTGTAAATTTCTACGTTTTGATATATTTTTCTGATTTGTTCATTACTATCCAATCAGTAGTTATAAAAAGTAGTATTTTTACCACATAATGATAAATTAGGAATGCCAGGAATTTGCTGAAACGTTCCTTGTACACCATAAATTACACATGAAGTCCGTCCTGAGTTCTGATCCACACGTGTGGAAACCGACAGTTATTCTACGGGTCACTGATGCTGAAACAACACTGGCAATTAGAGAATCGCCTCTGAAATTCGATTCGGGATTAAAGCACCAATGGTAAAGGTTTTTAGATAATTAGATGAACCAATTCATTTGCTCAGACTTTATGGAGGGTTTTTAATCAATCATTAATTAGTATAGTGATCTGTAATTAAATCAAGGAAACTCTTTGTTTCTTTGACCAATTATTTCTATGTTACACGACTACAGGACAAAATATATTTTCGGTAAAGTATATTTATCGTCGTGATTTCAACGGATATTTTCTATGTTTTTCTATATAGTAATGGTATTGTGATTTAAGTAGCACTATCAGATTACAATTTTATAGGTCTACGTCTCAGAAAACATCTACGTAAAGTGAGAGCAAATTGTTGGTGAAAACCTTCATGTACCCGAGCACGGGCGTAAGTGCAGAAGTCTCGCCGAAAAAAATTAAGATACCCTTTCTCTTAATGTTACTCGATAAACGGCCTCCATTTACTTAAAGGAATTCTGTTGAAACTATTTTTCTGGGCGTCTCTTTTTCATTGGGCGCAGAAACCTCTCGGTTAAAAATTCCGCACACCGCATTAACTTGCTGCTCTTTCTCCTACAAGTGGTTTATGTTCCTGTCCCGAGTTGTAGCTCGCAGCCATAGTTCGCCACCGGTCAGCGGGCATTCCGCGCCGTTCTTTTCTTCTTCTGCGCCCTGGAAAGAAGAAAGTGCGCGAACGCGCCGACTTGACGCGCGTGTGTGTGTGTGTGTTTAAAGGCGGTTGGCTGCGTGTTCTTGCTTGTACTTCGTGCACCTGCTCGCTCACCGCCTTCTCCTGCTTGTTGAGCGTGGCGGCTCTTGTTGCAAGGTAGTTTCCAAGTGCATTTCCTTTACGAGCGTGGTTGTGGCTCTGGCGTAACACATCGCAGCGGCACTTGATTATTACGGTGGCGGATTATGTCCGTCGGAAATTTCTCACCTCGCCCGGCGTCTTTTTACGTCCCGGCGGAACGGCCTGTAACATTTGCGTAGACGCGCTGTTTGGGCGTTTGCTCGGCGCCCGCTGCTAATCAAGAGTTTTTCGGGCCGTAAATGAGCATTGCCTTCGGGATTCGAGTCACGTCGCCCGCGTCGCTTGCGGCCGGCCGCCTTTGCGCCCTTGCGTTGAAGTAGGTGGGCAATCGGGAAATTGGAGACGTTCAAAATGCAGTTGAATAGATAAAGTTTGCAGCGTCCAGCTTGTTTTTTTTTTTCGGAAAAATAATTTTTGTTGGTTTTTTTCTTAACATCCTTCTTCTTTCTCTCTTCGCATTATAATTATTATTTTCTTAATTTTTGACATTCCACTAATTAAATGGACACAGTCATAACAAAGTAAATGTAAGAATTCTAAAATATTTACTATTTCAAGGAAAATGTATAATATCTAATGACTTTCTTCGTGTGGTATTTAATGACATTATGTAACGACATCCATTACGTTTCTGATACATTTTTAGATCCACAGGAAGCTTTTTTGTATCCCGCCATGTCCTCTGCATTACGTCATGAATCTCGCACGTTCATTCCGCCTGTTTCTCTGACCTGCCGCATGTTGGCGGTTTGGCGCGTGGTTCACCGGCTGTGTCTGGTAGTAGTGTCCGACAAAAGGACCTTTGTTACTAGTGGCTACTCGGCCTTTTTAACTGTGCTGGGACGCTTGCCCTCCCACATCACACACAACGCAACCACGTCCTCTGTCACTCCGCAAACAGACGTCTTTCCCAACGTGTGGGATATATAGCCTCGTCCTGCTTCTGTCGCCCCGTCTCCGCCCCGTCCCCGCTTCGTCTCCGCCTCGCCTCCGCATCGTCTCCTCCTCATCTCCTCCCCGCCTCCTCCCGGCCTCCCCCCTGCCTCCACCCCCTCCTCCCCCACCTTCCCTGCCTCCACCACTGTGCCACATTTCTATCCACCCTGACCCCCCTATCACCTCTCGTCCTTCGCAGCTATTCAGGCGCGCTGTTTCCAGCTCTGTCCAGCCTGTTACTTAAATCATTCCGCTCCTACCATACCACACTCAACGCAACCACTCCATGTTGCACCGACCCAAACCGTGTCTCACTCATCCCGACTGATTCCTCTCTCCCCACCTTCCCACCCGCCGCCATTTACCGTCCCCCCACTGTGCCATCTTCACGGCGACTCTTCCCACTTCGTCCTACGTGGTGCCGCCTCAAAAACTCCTCTCATTCCGCCCCGTCCCTGAGCGCGGGCGTCCGCGACCGCGAAAAAATAAAAGCAGGAGCGCGTCCCAGCGGGCGCGCGCGGTTACGATCGGGCGAGCTTTGTTCAAAGAGAAAGCAGCCTATAAAAGGTGCTTGGCAGTCTGTCGAAGCATCGTAACGGCCTCTGCCGGAGCTGTAAACTCGCCTTCGATTTTATTATTATTATTTTTTACGTCTTCTTCGTCGACGGGGAGGCCGCGGCGGCATTTTTATGCGTTGTTAACATGTTACGCGCGATCGGCCGTGTTGTAGCGGCGCGGCGGGAGTCGGCAGCGGCGGTGACGACGATGGGAGCGTGGGCGGGACGGGAGGCCGGTCGTGGAAAACAATTTCAGGCGGCCACGAGTGGCGTTGTCAAAGGCGCATGGACATGCAACCTCATCAAGGGGGCTTGCAGAGCGCGGCGGGGTGGGACCGCAGGGTTTGGGCGGGTGAGCAGCAGTCTAGCGGGAGGGGGGGGGGGGGGGGCTGGTGACGCGGGCGGGGGCAGGGGGGCGGGGCCGGGGCGAGCGCACGCCCGTGTGCGGCCGTTTTCCGCGCCTCTTTGTGGCCGGTTTGAAGTCGCGGCACGCCGGTCAAAGGCGTGGCTCTGCGCGGCGCGGCGTGGCGTGGCTCGGCGTGGCACGGCGTGGCTCGGCGTGGCCGGGTGGCGCGGGAGCGATGCGGGAGAGTGGGCGGGCCCCGCGGGGCGTGCCGGCGGGCGCCCCGCGTGGTTGGCAACGCTGCGCTCACCTGCCGTGATTACTGCCGCAACAGGCGGCCCCGCGGCCCAACTCCCCCTGCCCCCTCCCCCCAACGCGGCTGGCGCGGTGCCCCTGGGGCGCGAGAGTGGCGCCCGGCGCCCCGCCCACACGCGCCCGGCCGCGCCGGCATGCGCAGCTGTCACCCGCACACTGACGAGCCCTCTGCGACCACTCTGCGCCGCAGGCCACGCCCTGTCCTCGCGCATCTATTCCTCGCCACACTTCTTCGGCAGCAAATAAATTATTATTATTATTATTATTATTATTATTATTATTATTATTATTATTATTATTATTATTATTATTATTGCTTTACTTACGTGACGACTGTTCCATCTTTTCGTCGCTTAATCTTGCCCTCTTCCATATTGTTCTTCCTATTCTTCTTTATACAATATCTATTGTCTTTTTAATTCGTACAAATCATACTGAACATTCTTCCTATTCACTTAACCATCTGTTACATCTTTGCTCCACGGCGCGCATCTTTTACTACAGAGTAAACTTCTTATAACTTTTCACTGTTCTCGTTTGTGTTTACCGTACGAATTCCGTGCTTTTACCATTCTATTAACTCACAACCTCTTACCGTTTCCCCCCTCTATTTTCACTTCATTCACAGATTTTGAGAATCTTGCATTTCCTTCCATGACAACTCATATTTCGTGTTCGACCACTTAGTATGACTTTCGGAGCTTTCTCTTTCAAAAATGCGTACTTCCGCATGCATTTTTCAGTTTTTTTTTCTTGTTCCTATTCAATTGGCCCTTCTTTCGTATTTTCTTTTGTTAACTAATCTGCTACGGGGTCTCGATCCCCGCTGACCGTCCCACTGGGCCGCCCGCCCGCCCGCCCGCCCGCGGCCAAACAAGTCGAAGTCAACAAGGTACGTCTAGCTACGGCTGCAACGAACGAATACTAGGCACGTGGTGAGTTGAATATGTGTATGTGTATGTGTCTGTTCGTGTGCAGCTGAATACTCTGCCGACTAGCCCAAAGCTTAAATTTAACAATTTACCCACGCACTGCTTATTTGCAAGGGAGCTGCTTTCAGTTTTTATATGTGAGCGCCCATTTTAATTTCCTTGAAAATTTACATTGGGAGAAAGCAATTACTGTTGAGTAAGAAATAAAAGAGCTAAAAAGGGAAATCTGACTGTAGGTTCGCGGTGCCTCTCCCTTCCCCTCTTAACCCTTCATCCATTCCAACTTCTCTCTCTCTCTCTCTCTCTCGCCTTCCTATTGTTCATACCTTATGTACCTGCCTCATTTCGCCTCGCATCTCTGCGTTGGGTGCTTGAAGGCAAATGAAAGTATTGTAATCAAGTGAACTACCGCTGTGGTTAATCTAGCGTTACTGTGTAAGTGAAAATTGAAGTTACGTTCCTCTAGTGTATATACGGTGTACATTCTCTCCACCTTTAGAGTAGCGAATCTGTCATTCCATTTCGAATTACCGTGCATGTAGGTGATTTCGGGAGGAATGCACTTCTACACGCTCACATAACTTCGTTAATGCATTTCGCAATATCTTCATTACCTTTACATTCCGCTCTCGATATTCACATATTGTTCTGAATAGCGCAGTCTCCTAACATAATTCAGGTTGTTCTGTGAGCTGTAGTCTGTGGAGTTGCAAGCTGTGAAATGCAAATTTGGGACAGCCGGTGCATTGGCGGGTGCTGCGTACCTAGAATATACATGGTCTTATTTTCACATCTTTACTTCACCTTATCCCAATATTATGGGGTGTGTGAATGACAAAATATCTTTTCAAATGCTGTCCAGTAAGCAGTTTTCAATATCTCATTGTGCAGACACTATCTAGGATTTAAGGCGAATTCTTTCAGTTTTTGCCGCGATACTCTCATTCAGGCAAGAAATATGTGAACCTAAAACTTGTCTTTAAACTTATTTCCATAAAATTACTATTCTGCATCGTTATTATTAATACAGCTCTTTGAATTAATACTCTGTTTCTTTGCACTGCCACTGACGGGGCCAAGGTCTATCATCGGCATTCCGGCCTTGCGGCCATGGGTTAAAGAGTACTTGTGGTTAGCACAATGCATCCCTAAGCCGTATTCAGGTCTTCTCAACCTCGAAAGCGATCATGCTGACCAGTGAGTTATCCGTGGGGGCTATGATTAATACTCGTCGTATGTTATAATTATGTCCGATTTGTAACACACGTGTCGGTTTAGTAGTTGTCTTGCAAAGAATATAGTATTCATAAAATATAAGTATATATAACAAATAAGAATATATAATACATAAAATTAAAGAATATTGTAATAAATAGCACTCGCTATCTCCAAAAAAACAATTTTTCAGTATTTTAATTTCAGAGAAGAAATATTTTTACATAATTATAACACATAAATCAAGTTGGTTGGTTTTTTGGATAGCTATTATATTGGTTTGTATTAATATATGACAGATAACTAATTCCTTATGAAGGCTGAAAATGTGTTCCTCACAATCACATCTCTTTACTTAACATTATGCTGTATGGATTTCAGTGTTTCAACACGTAATGTGGTAGGATTTTTGGATATTGTAAATGACATTTCGTTGCTTATCCTCTTTACAGCGTAAATGGGGACGGTATTACATATGTATTCCACATCACTTTGTTTTCTGTATAAACGCTATCCTCGATAAGGAAACTTGTCCATCCCCTTTTTTCATCCGCAGCGTATCAATGTTTGAATACGTGATTTCGCTCTCAGTCTATGTCAATGGGTCTAATTCTGTGGAAATTTACATGAACACGCACAGGATGAAAAAAAAAAAATAATTTGAAGAATCCGGATTATTCAGATTTTTTAAACGAACATCGAATATTTAATTGAATATGAGTGGGCGTGAGTAACACGTTAATAGCAGCAGCACTGTGCTCTGAAATCAGAAGCGCGTTGTCCGATGAGAGCTTCGGTTGGGGTGCAGTTGTGCGCAAAACAAAACCTGAAACTCGTAGAGTCAGTGTAGTATGGTTGTTGAATATGTGTTGCAGAGGGCTTTGTTAGTCCTCCACGACGTTGTGTGGTAGTGCGTAATGGTGTATTGTGTATGGTTGTAGGAGCAAAACGAAACGTTGGTGGGGCGTAGTGGTGTGTGGACGTGTGTGATAGGGAGAAGTGTTGATGTGGTGTGCGTGCGTGTCTGCGTGCGTGTGTGTGTGCGCGCGCGCGCGCGTGTGTGTGTGTGTGTGTGTGTGTGTGTGTGTGTGTGTGTGTGTGTGTGTGTGTGTGTGTGTGTGTGTGTGTGTGTGTGGTGTGCTCTGGGAATGAGCAATTAGTAAGTAAGCCAATACCTGCCCGATGTGTAGTGCAGAGATCGAAGTTTGCGATGTCATGTTCTGCGTGAGTACAGTTGCGATGGGTTGGCAAGTTGAGTTTTCGATCTACTTGTAACTGAAATAGCATCGTGCAATAATGACGTTGGTATGTAGGGACGAGGTATCATTTTGACTTAATAGACTGACGCTGAAATACCATCAGCTGATTAAACGTCCACAGCTGTAACCAGCTTCACGAAATAACTAGCCGATGGATCGAATCGTAAGGACGCTCGTTTTAGGAAAAGATGAAAGGACTTGAATCCTCGAGCTCACAGGATGACGACCATAGACAAATATAAAAGCAAATGTAAATCTTTATTTATTTCTAACAATGTTCATTTCTCTCGCCTTCTTTCCTCACTCCTCTCTCTCTCTCCCTCTTTCCCCCTCCCTCTCTCCCCTTACCTCTCACCCCCTCCCTCTCTCCCCCTCCTTCTCTCTCCCCTTCCCTCCTCTCTCTTCATTCCCACCTCTCTTCCCACACTTTCCACTCTCTTCTTTCTCCCTCCCCCTCCCTCACACATCCCCTGCCCATCTCGCACTCCATCTCATCTCTCTTTCATCTCTTACAGGCGATTCCACTGATTATCTTTCGGAAAGCGCAGCAAAGTGCCCGCTCTGACTGGTTGAAGCAAAGGGGCAAAGGGGCGCGCAAAGGGGCAGGTGGGTCGGACGCATCCGTGCGCGTACATGCACTATTTGGAGAGCCCTCGACGCCCACGCCCACACCCGCGCCTAAACCCGCGCCCTCGCCCTCGCCCGCGCCCGCGCCCTCGCCCTCGCCCGCGCCCTCGCCCGCGCCCGCGCCCTCGCCCGCGCCCTCGCCCGCGCCCTCGCCCGCGTCCGCGTCCGCGCCCGCGCCCGCGCCCGCGCCCGCGCCCGCGCCCGCTCCCACGCCCTCATCCACGCCCTCACCCACGCCCTCACCCACGCCCTCACCCACGCCCTCACCCACGCCCTCACCCACGCCCTCACCCACGCCCTCACCCACGCCCTCACCCACGCCCTCACCCACGCCCTCACCCACGCCCTCACCCACGCCCTCACCCACGCCCGTGCCTGGCCCACCCTTCCGATTAACGAGGGAAGCGCTGGGCCAGACGCGGTCGTTCACGAGTGCTGTGATCGAATAGCAGTCCTCCTAGTTTTCCCGTTACCATCCAACATGTTGATAAATGTTGAAGTGAGAACCTCTTTTGAAAAATATGCTGTTGCCCGATGTGCGAGAAATTCAATCATAAATAATTTTTCATTCGTGACTGACATTTCTAATGTCAAGAAATCGCGAAGCAAGATATGGTAACTGTACATACGTTTCAGAAAGTGACAGGAATATGTTTTGATTGTGAAAATATGTGAATATAAATTATGAAATATAATTAATTTTGATATTTTGAAAATATATTTTATGTACTATGTTCGGTTTCTTTGAATATATTAAAGTTCTTGTAGTGCTACACGAGCTCAATTGATAATATATAGTTTCAGAGATTTGGATTTTGTTTTCAAAATTCTTATTTGAAAGTCGTGATAGCCAATTGGTATTGTTTTTATTTTAACATTGTACTAGTTTGAAATTCACGAAAAGTAAATATTGGCGAATGGTCCATCTTAAATAGAATCTGACAATTGTTTAGAATATAATCCGGATTTTTACACTTATTCGCAGATCTCGCAAAACAACTTCGGAAGGTGCAGAGCGCTCTGCAGGGCAACCGGACAGGCGACTTTGATAGCCTGTTTGCGCGGCGTAGCAACGTACTAAAACGCGTCTGATGTTTCTGCGCTTTATTACTCCGAGATAGCGGACTTAAAAGCGACAACAGTTCCCTTGGCGGTTCCTTGAGGACTCACGCGCAAACGTATGTGAAAAGGGTGTTAATCATCAGCCACGACGTCGTCGCGCGACAGTAATAAACTCATCCACCGCAACTTACGACGTCGTAGTAGAGAAGATTTGAATATTTTTCTCGTTTCATCTCCTCCGTGTCCTTTAGTCGGTGCATGATACCGAAGTTATTTCTTTGTTGGGAACGTGTATATTGAGTACATTTGGTATAATGGGACAAACGGTAAGGTAGGTGTCCATAGACTAGACTACTATATAGTTTTCCCTGATATAATTCAGTGATAAAAAACATTTGTTTTATTTTTAAATTAGTAAGGTAGGTAACACATGAATTTTAAATATCTAGAGGTACTGAAATAGATTTTAAAAAAATGCCTAGCCACCAAATTTAGGGTAACTTTTTACTTCAAGTTCATTAATCTAACATAAGCCCCGTAATAAGTAACATTGATATTTACCCAGTATTCTTGTTTGCACTTTCCATTCAAGTACTGAAAGAGCAAAACGATCCCAGCATCAATTTCTGCTCCATGGCCATCCCACCTCTCTTGTTGTCCTTGATCTGTAAAAACCCGAAACCAACTGAACCGCGAACACGGTGTTCCACAG
The DNA here is from genome assembly GCA_038098605.1 of Gryllus longicercus. Classification (NCBI taxonomy): domain Eukaryota; kingdom Metazoa; phylum Arthropoda; class Insecta; order Orthoptera; family Gryllidae; genus Gryllus; species Gryllus longicercus. Next base: position 2,072,788 of record JAZDUA010000154.1, read on the forward strand.
GGGCTGCGCCGGTCTTCCAGTCTATGTGGTATGTACCCCTGGCAGCGCCCCTAGCGGAGACTTCCGAACGAGCGTCTTCATTATTTGCATTCACGGATTAATCCTGGCACTCTTGCTCCCCGAGAGGCGCTCTCCCTGTAGCAGCGCGCGCGGCTCCATCTGCCGGACTAATAATGCAGAATTAAAAATTTTATAAACTGTGCGCGCAAAATTAAAAAAAAAGAGAGAAAGAACAAGGCATCTGCGGGAGGTCTGGCCGTGTTGTCTTGTGCACGGGAATTAAAAAGCTGTTTCCTCGCGGCTTGAGGTGCACTCTTCGCCCCGGTAGCGGCCCCGTCCCAGGGGTTGCGTGAGAGAGGGAGCAGGGGGAAATGGAGAAGGGGGGAGGAATGCTGACTTTCGGGCCCGTGTATTCGGGGGTTGTGTGTATTCGCCGGCAGCTGCTGTTCCTCCAGCCCCGGGTCTGCGCGAGCGCCCCCTGCCGGGCCTGCGGCGACGGCCGGGGTGATGGGGCGGGCTTATGGGATCATTCGCCCGGGTAGCGGCATTAGCTTCTGAAAACTATTTGCCGAGAAGAGCGCGGCGCGGAGCAGAAAGGGCGTGGCGAAGCACGCCTGCGAGTGTGTGTGTGTGTGTGTGTGTGTGTGCGCGCGCGCGTGTGTGTCCGTGTGCGTGTGAGTGCTACGGAGGGGGGGAGGCGAGAGGCGGTGCATCGCCGTGAACGAAATGTAGCTCCATTCTTCAAGAGGGGGAGATGAACAGATTGGTTGGAGCGACTACTGCAGTGGAAATATTGTGCCAATAACGCGTCGTTGACTTGCGTAGGGTCGTTGGGCTCAGCAACAGGGAATGAGCGTTCCTGATTGCGCTTTCTTTCTCTCGCTTCGTTGCAGCGGCGAATTCCCCTTTCCACTCGGCATTGGGTATTGCGAATCTGTTACGCTGTTGTTTCGAACACATGCAAAGAACTGCCACCGCAAGTTGGGTGTCTACAAATCGTGGTCGATGTTATATTATCGTACGTTCAAATCTAATAATTCATCTTCAAATTATAAATGATTAACTTTCTTCATTTTTGTACTAGTGTTAAAATTCTTTAGCCTTAATGTTACGTTTGGGGTCTGACAATTTTTCGTCGCACAACCGATGGTCACGCACCAAGAAATAGCATTTCCGTGATTTCTTTATCAGATTTTTGCAGAGAGCTTGTGACTCCTGTAATGTTCGTATTTTAATCGCTGAAGATTTAATCATAAACCCATCGCAATTGTTCTTGTGAGTTACGGACGCGTGATTATATTGCCCGTTTCGTAATTCGTTTCCGCACTTGAAAGTCACTCAGCTACAACGCGTTCACTGTGTGCCTCCACGCGCAAGACATGGAGAGTTAATGGCAGCAATTACACCCGTTGCGGCGTCCGCTTCTTGTGGCGCCTCTTGCAGCTGTTCGTGTCTAGTAACTGCTGCGGAACTGGCAATGCATGAGATCGCATGCAGTTTCCTTCTATGGTTTTTGCAGTCCTTCACAAAGGAAGACGGCAATGGAAGTTCAAAGTAGCTCTTGTGTGTAAGTGTTTTAACGAAACGTTGCTGAGATATGAATATATTTTTGTTATTCTCTTCTCAAATTCAATATCGTGTTCATTTCACAATCGAATTTAGCGCCTGACGTTCGTTGCGCTTATTGGGTAAACGCAGGTGACCTGCAAGTGCGGGTCATTTGAGAGTCGTCCAGGGTGCAAGGAGTGAAATTATAAAACGAGCTTTATGGATATAATCCAAGGGAAAGTCTTAAACAAATTAGGACGCTGGTAGATTTTTTGCGTACAGTGGAGAATGTGATTAAACAACGAGGAGGAAATGAGATGATTAACATATTAAGGTTTCCGCTTTTGAATGTTTTTCATAGTGTTGTCATTAGCCAGTTTATTTTCATAGATGTTCAGAAACTTGAAACAATATTTAAAACGTATAAAATGAATTAAAAATCTATACATTTGAGCCTGAGTTGTGCCTTAACACAACACACAACCCTTTTGATAGAACAAAAAATTCACGCAAATTCTCCGTACGAAAAAGGATTTGTTCGCGAATCTCCACAGCCAGCGCCGGAGACTGACACGTGTCTCCTGCCCGCTGCGCGTCGCTTGTTGACAAATGCACCTCGCCACTTCGCCGCCTCGCCGCCTTTGTTGTGTCCGAGTCCATTGATTTCCGGCATCGACGGCGCCATTGCGTCGGCCCAGAAACTGCACCGGCAACCTCGACCGCTCCGCTCCGCTCCGCGTCGCGCCGCGCCGCACCTGACCGCCAGCGTGCGTGGCTGCCGCCGGGGAAGCAATTCCGAGCAAATTGCTGGCGCTCGCGACGCGGCGGCGCCAGTGGTGAGAAGAGCGCGGTAACGTGTGAAGAAAGAGGAGGAGAGGAAGAACAAAGCGGAGGTCAAAGAGGCAATGCAGGAGAATTCGAGCGAGAATGGTGGTAGAAGCAAGTGAGGTACGATGCAGGTTGTAGTACATACGTTGTCGAATTATCGGGTGAACCTTGACAGTAATGTTGACTAATCAGTGAACGTTTAAATAATTGTCTCTAATATAAGCGAAACACAAGTAGAGGTACTAGAAAACCGAGAAGTTAAGATTTTGGTTGTCTTAAAATTGTCCCCAAGGATAACAAATAATGAGATCGAACATTATTTTTATGCAAGTGAAACGGAAATTATTTCCTTCATAATTTTCTAATTATTGTAAAACCCGTTTACACGTGATCATTTTAAGATACAGTAACATTATTTTTTAATTCAGTTATTTATTGCTTATAAATTATTAGCTGGATCCATGCCAACATTCCCGCACTTTTTAAATTATTATTTTGGAGGTAAAGATACGTAACTTCACACAATCTGAATTACCACCGTTATTTGTTATCCCCGCAATGGTGTGAGGGAACCCTCCAAAATTGTTATAAAACGTCCAAAAAGGTACAGTTTTGTAATTTGGATCAAAAAATAATGTGTGTCGCTATGGGTCCCAATATCTTAATTTAAGGCCCTAAGTGTAATCACAGACCCTAATTGAAGCTACTATCTTCGAATACTGATTGTAAACATGGAGACAACTATTCCTGAGTTAACTATTTGAAACTAAGCACACATTTGATAAGACAAATAACCAAGAATCAGGGACTGCTTAAGCGCAAGTCAGTCCTCGGAATGTAGACAACGATTAGAGAAGGTGCCCATGGCTGAATCCTCCAAGGACGGCACGCAGTGAATACGAAACAGTGCGACACACGGCTCAACGACGACTCCGCCCACCCACGCTGCCTCGCCACTCACCCCGCACGCCGTCCTTGTCCTCGCCTCCCGACTCGAGTCGCTCGGGCGGCGGCACCCGGTCGCCGGGCTCTAAAATATTCAGCATCGCCGTCAGTCAAGTGCTCAGCAATTTCAAAACATGCTTCGCCCAATTGCGTTAAAATCACACACAATTACGATCGCCGCCAGTCCATTAAAGTCGCCCGTAGCGCGCCGAGCGCCCACCGCCTTCGCCGTCCTCATTGCCGCCGCCTCCGCCGCCGCCTCTGCCGCCGCCTCCGCCGCCGCCTCCGCCGCCGCCGCCGCCGCCTCCCCTAACGCCGCCCCTGGATGGGCGGGGGGTTTCGTCAGGCGCCATTGAGCGGTGACGCAAGGTTCATCGTGCGCTGGATGAAAGGGGGGGACTGGGGGGTATGATGGCGAGGATAGTGGACTTGGAGACGCCAATGCTACGTAGTTCCACCTACGAAGAATCCACTCTTAAAAGAAATCGTCACAACTCATGATAAGAGTCATATCTTTTGATGATGGCACAGCGATGGCTGTGATTAAGATAGATGTAATGTTTTTATTGTTGTCAGCATGCCCTGAAACATATTAAATTTAACCGAATTCAACCATATTAAATATAACCGAATTCAACCATATTAAATTTAACCGAATTCAACCATATTAAATTTAACCGAATTCAACCATATTAAATTCAACCGAAACATTAAATTCAACCCCTTGGTCATTAAAATTTGTTTAGTACTGTCACATACGTTCCAAACATTTCACATACGTGATGCTGCTTTCTTTTTTTCTTTTGCGGTGCGTGATGTGCCGGTTTTACATTTTCCGTTCTTTAAGTGATACTGTTTACATTTATGTCGTAATAATAAATAATTCCTACCAACATTCAGATTTTATCTCGGTTCGAGTGCGTCTTGCAAAATTCACAAGAATTTATGGTTTGAATGTCTATTTTCAGTTTGTCTACTTTCTTTTTTATTCATAGGCATTACTTGGCAAAGCTTTGTTACCAAGAAGTAGAAGTTTGTCAAATATGTAACCGTTATTATTTAAGCGGTGAAAGAATTTTGAACTATTTAACTCATCTAATGGGTTAATCCATCATCAGTTCAACCTTTATTGCGCTAACAGTTTGATCATTAAAAACTATTTAAAACCACCCAAAATTCTTTTACTACAAATTCATATTCGTCATGTTTTGAGGAATAATTTAATTAAAACATTGTTTCGTTAAATAAAGGTTAATAAAATAATATTAAAAACTAATGAAAGATATCTCAATATGTACTGAGCAGTGAACATCGTTGTTTCACTGACGCCTCTCTTTGTTGGTCTTCGTTTTCGCAGAAGTAAGCACGTGCCTCACTCCTTTAATCCGCAAAACTCACTTTGTGCGACGTTTAGCATTCGTTTCGGAACACAAAGAAACGTTCTCGCTCGGGAGCGAGACGACCACGCGGAAAAGAGCTGTAGGTTTTCGCTCTGTTGGCGTATTCTAGTGCAACCAATTTGCCACCAAATTGTGGGATTAAGATGTAGTGTCGCCCACGCGAAACTAGTACTTAACCGCCTCGGAAATACGGACTCTTTTTGTGAAGGCTGCTCGGGGTTGAGAGGTGGTGTGCCTGTTTGGGCGAGACGTCTCCGGAGACTAAATTGTTCGCCGCGGCGCCCTCAAGAACGAGAACCCGCTTCTCGAGTGACTCGTCCCTTTCACATTAGCTGGTTCCTGGTCTCGGCGTAAAAAGAGGACCGCCTCGCGTGAAGGTGTTAAAAATGCATCAACCGCGCCTCTTAAGCGGCTCGGACAGTCGCGTGAGGTTTTTGCTCGTCTTTTCGCGGGATTCATTGCTCTCCCCTCCCCCTTCTCCTCTGTCCCGCGAACGCTCGTGCGCGCGAGTGCCGACAGCTCGGGGACAGCCGCAGACGGAGGGACAGCCCCCTTGCGCCCCGCCGGAGCGTCGCTGGAAAACGCTGGCGTGAGCGTCTTCCTGAGGCGTGTTACGTCACGCTACGGAAGTTTCTGTGAGCGCGGAGGGTCGCGCTTCCGTTGGGGAGAGGCGCGTGTCGTCGGCGTCGCGACCGCCCTTTGGCGACGACCCATCCGCCCTTTCCGCCGCCCGAAGAAAAATGACGTCGAAATACTTGGCTCTCTCGTCCGCCCCCATCTCTTCCAGTTTGAAACAAACCTGGAATGAATAGGAGGAGGTTGTGGTGGTGCCGGTAGCGGCGATATCGAACTTATGTAAAAACGGGCGGCTGTTTGGTCTCAGGAGGTTGACGAGGGGAGGCGAGAGGGCGGTATCATGCCGCCTGATGGCGGTGTAATCGCTCGGGGGCGTGCGCGGGGGCGGTTGCCCGCTGCCGGCGGTCGCGTTTTCACGCGATTCGCTCGTTACCGACCGGCCGCCAGGGGCGCGACACTCGTTCGCGCGCCTTCGGCTCTGGTAGGGGAACCCCTCGACGATCCTGGGATTCCGTGGGCTGCCGACGAGCTTTACCCCCGCCCCCACCCTCTCTGTGATGTCTAGAACAATGTTTACTAACTGAATGGTAATTTACGTATTTATAAATGATGCGTGATTTGGGGAACAATTTTGTATACTACTTCGCCATAATGTACTGTATTCTCAATTCCTGTCCTATTATAACCTAATTTTGTTATATTTTAGATTTTATATTTATATTTATTTAGTCAAAAACACGTAAAAAAATGTATGTGTGGTATGGGGAGAAGATAATCTGCGCACGTTTTCTTGAGTTCCAGAATCCCTTCCCATCATTTAAACTATAAATAGTTGAAAGCTGAGTAAACGTTAAAGATAAATAAATAAATAAATAAATAAATAAATAAATAAATAAATATAAAAATTAAAAAAGCACGAGATTAGCAATATTTGAAAAAACTAGACATTTTCTTTCCCGAATTATAGAAAACTTATTTGCATTGGTAAACTAATTGCAGATATGATTTTTCTGCATTGATAACAAAATAGTAACTCGCCTTTGACTCTATTCCTACCATTACAAGCAAAAGGAGAGTTCAACAAAACGTGCGCATAGTGAAGCTACATTTTCGTCTAGTAGCAAAACAAGAGGACATCTCAGCATTTGCTCAATGATTCAGGGAAACTGTACAAAAACCTGATTGAGAGGGGGGGGGGGTCATTGACCCGGAAGCTGTAGTACATTATTTGTTACAAACAGATTAAGTGTTTTTTTAAAACATACAATACAAATGCAAAATAATTCATTACATATCACTGTTTTGTTAAAAAAACATCATTTTTATTTTTGATGATCAATATAGTATCTAATAGTTTAGAAACAGTTATGCAGCAGAAAATATTTTACTTTTAACTTAAATTTGTGTCCCGACTTCAATTGTTTAAATTCATCTGGCAGTGTGATGTAAAGTAACGTACATGTATTATCAGTGGATTTCTTATAGTGAGCTGTTGATACTGACACATGATGAACGTGATTTCTACGACGTGTGTTGTAATTATAAATATCAGTATTGTGTGAAAATGCGTTCCCACCGTTAAGTAAGTCAGTTTTGACAAATAATACAGATTCGTAAATATATAGGCAAGGCAATGTTAAGATTCCACGCTCAATGAAGAGAGGCTTGCAAGGGTAACGCGGATGGCATTTTTTCGAATGATTTTTTCGAATGAACTTCGAATGATTTTTTTCAGTCTAACGGTCTGGGTACTACATGATGAGCTTCCCCAGAATATTATGCCATATCCCAGGCGGGAATGTACATTTGAAAAACACACGCAACGAGCTGTATGAAGGCTGACCGAATTTGAAAGAATTCTGAATGCGTTACATAATGAACTTAATTTAGCGTTTAATTCTGTTGTATGTACATTCCTTTTAAAGTTTGAGTTGAGAGACCTAGACATTTTGTTACCTGAACATCAGCCAATTGCATATTGTTCATTTTCAATAGAGCATGCGGTTGCTGATTTGATATGAAAATGCGTTGACACTTTTATTTTATGCGAGTTTCTTTACTTATGCGTTGTGTTAGGTTTAATTTCTGAGAGTTTCTCAGCAGTCGTGTTGTATTATCGTAGCTTGGAAGGAATTTGAATTCAGTAACAAACCTACATAAAACTTCGATTTATGCTAATTAATATTAATATTATGATTGATAGGCGCATAGACCTTCCAATGAAAAATTATACTCCAGATTGTATTGGTATCCAGTATTTTATGTCGACGCTTGTCGACGAGCATTTATCGACAAATCACAATATTAAGCGAGTGGTATATGATAAATAAATATTAATTTATTAATTTTTCTGCAGTAACAAAATAATTCCAAATCTGAATTTAATACGTAAAATAACTACAAATCAACGAATAAAAATGAATTTTAAATTCAACATCTCACCCCATCACAATTCAGCGCTCACTCCATCGAAAAATCGTGATTGCGCTACTGTTTATATGTATACAAATGTTTATATTCTATTTATCGAACAAGATGATAAATAGGAGAATGTTTTTTTATACTACGATGCGAAGGAGGTAACACACTTGGTAATAACAAAATCAGTTAATGCAAACGCTAGTTATGTGTTATACATAAAATGTCCGCTTGAGTTATTAAAGATATGTACGTACTTACGATACTACTAGTGCAATATTGAGAACTGCAAAAATGAGGTAATTTGGGAATAATAATAATAATAATAATAATAATAATAATAATAATAATAATAATAATAATATTTACTCTAAAAGCCCGTTATATTGTAAATCTCCGCTTTACGTCATACTAGTACACTTCAAAATGTAAAACAAAAAATGTTTCAAACAACCACAAAATCCGCTGTCCATTATTAGGAACAAAATGCAAGATTTCAAGTAAAAATAAAGCAAATAAATTAGAAAATGCCTTGGGAAATGGAAAATCAAACTTTAAAAATGTATAATCACAATTAGTCTCCTCTCCATATCGTACTTTGTAATTCTTGCGTTACCGTCTGTCACCTTTTCTGCAGGCGGCTTTATATAATCTTGTATATTTATGTATAGTAGTAATGCATTAATGGCGCATTTAAACGACGCATGAATACTTTGAAATTATTGTTTGTATGTCACAATTTGCGCCCGTTGTAAATGAAAAACAAGAGCAAATTTGTTTTACAAAAGTTTTCACAAGTGTGATAATACATTTTGTCCTCTTATCTCGACCTCGTATCTCGATCTTACGTTTATTGGTATGTTATAGTAGGAGACTAGAGGGCAATATTTCACATTGTGTGACAGAGCCATGGCTAATTGTTTTTAAGTCGCTACGTATAAGATACAGAGATACATGTGTTATAACCCTCTTTCGAAATATATTTTCCTTTATATTTATGTTTTCTTAGGATTCTTAGGGTTTGGAGGTTAGACAAAGGAATTGTAAGAATGAAATAAGAATATGCAACGAGCAATAAAGCAACGATAAATATAAAGCAACGATGGATACAAGACCGGTATGATCAATTTTAAATGTAATGTAAAACAAGAAATAGTTTCACCGGGGAGAGATGGCTTCAATGAAGACAAAACAGGCCGCAAGCGTTCTACTTGAAAGTAAAGAAGAAGAATTTATATAGAAAGAACGTGCTTGCGGGAATGATAAAATGTAATAAATAACATTCGAATTTTTTAAATCGGGTTATTTGTATTTCGAAATATAAAATCGTGATCAATTTGATTGAAACACAAATATTGAATATATTACGAAATTTATTCCAATCGTGAATAAATTCTATAAACATTTAGGGTAAATGTGTCATTTGATGATGATGAATTTTCTCCGTGTGAATGCGACTTTACTCTTCAGAGTGCAGCAACGCACCTGTGAACCGCTTCTGCGGTCTCCCTGGCTCCTTCGTTTGACATCCCTCTCGCCAGGTGAACGGCCGCCGGCGCTCCCAAACTTTTGATTATCTTCCCCTCCGGTGGCTAAGCGATTTTCTGGTGAGTATTTCATCATTCAAACGAATGAGCTAACTTTCGGGCACAGAACACGTAATCCAAGTTTCGTTATGAGGCAACGTTCCCATTTGTCGTATTGCTGGAGGTGATACTATAAGATGGGGGAAACAGTGTTATTCTTCGTAATTTACGAGCGTTGGAGGTTAAGCGAGTTAAGTTTCGTACCGTGTCTCGTTGGTGAATGGTATTTTAACGTGTTGTGAAGTTTTTGATTGCAAAATATGAGTGCACGTTCGGCATTTTTCATTCTCGTGTTATTGCAATGCGAAAACGTAATATCGTGACAAAAATATTATCCTGCACATTCCATCGCTTTTGATTTTATCGAATTATCGACAGAGCGGTGCTCCAATGTTGCGAACCGGGGACCGCTTGTGTTTCCATCGCCATCTCTCTCTGAAGTTGCGTGTCTCTCTCCTGTGCCGTCACCACCACGCAACGGAATTCTTGTGTTACGAGGATATTCTGTTAGCGTTGCTTTCATTGTCATCTTTGGGAGTGTTTGTAACGTAGGTTCAAACAGAATCGTTTTCATGTAAGGCGTTTACCTTGCCCCCATCGTATTCACTACAATCGTTGCTTTAGATGTCAACTCCGTTGTTATCATTACTGGCGTTGTTGTTGTTGTTGAGTAGTGCCCTTCTGCCACTCCACGAAGGTTCTCGTACAAAGTACTCATTTATTGGTCTCTTCTTCAATGAGAGTGGGTTATTGTGTTTGCAGTTCTGTAAATGAATTAAAACTATGTATAATTAATGGTAAAGATATTTCGACTTCGTAATGAATTTCTTTTTTCAGTCCTGAAGAACGGAGGATTTAACGATTTTTTAAATCCATTTGTTAGTTTTGGTTTAGAGAATGGATATGAGGTGTTGTGGACGTAATTAAATGTGTTAAAGTGTTGTCGGGAAATTTTATCTTGATTATTTCTTTCCAACATTTTCGTCCATTATTTCGAAAATATGGAATTAAGAAAATCCGTGATATATAATTGATAGCATGATCTGAAGCCAAGAAATCAACCATAGTATTTTACGAATTATACTCATTGTTTCTTATTATTGTCTGAACAATGAATTTTACATCTCAATGGCTACCTGTGAAATAAGGTTTGGAAGTTGAAGAATCTCGATGCGTAGCAACGACCCACGAATCGTAGCAAACTTTACGTGCATATCCTCTCGCTTTCCGGATTTAAACGAGAAATATGTGGTTTCCCGATAATCATGGTTCATGTCAGTAAATTTGAAAGGGCAATAAAGTGAATAGAATACCCAGTACATTCGTATTCCTATTTTCAAATTTCCGTTTACAAAATCAATTCTGTAAACGGAAAGGGAATAGTTTGGCCCGCGGTTGCATTTATTGCTTACTACCTCGCTGGTTTCCGACATTTATCGTGAATTATTTGTAGATGAAATAAGCCATTCGAATTATAGAATAGAACCCCGGTATTCCAAACTAATTGGAGGTTTGGTCTGTTCGGTTTCGGAAAGGTTCGGATTATACGAAAAAAAGTATCATCCATATGCAAATACATTAATAAGATTACCAGACACAATGCAACTAGCGTCCGATGTCAGAAAACGGGAACGTAGCGTAGTGATTGCATCGTCGAGCAGATTCAGTTCCTTACGGCAAAAGATTACCGATTTTGCAAGTTCCTCTAAAGTAAAAATTAGTGCTACATAAACATGTGATATACATCGTAGCTATCAATGCAATAAGAGTGTCATTTCGACAACTTGTTTCAATAATTAGTTGTTCAGTTCTACAGTAATTACAACATTCTTTACACTACAAATAAACATTTTATTTATTGTGTTTATTTTGCCTCCATCCCGAATTTTGTTTCTATTACCCGAAACTTAGGATTTGCGTGGTTCGATTAGCAGGATTCTACCCTATATACATTTTGTAGTACCAAGAAAATCAATACAATTAATATTTTTTGTTAGAATGTTGTTTATATACATACTATAAAATCTTCATTTTACTTCGGTAAAAACTGATGAGGTGTACAAAGTAAGGCTTCCACTCTCATTAAAGTTTTGTATTTAATTTTCAAGGTACTTTGTAAATACAACCCTGAGAAACAGTAGAATTACTATATCCGTTAGAAACATAATGCTGAGTAAAATACACAATTAAGGACAATTTGTCATTCGGATAACAAAGGAGTAAAAAAAGCAATAAAAACTGGCTGAACCCTTGTGACAATGTTTGCACATTTGTGCACGCAATAGAATACTGCAATACTTTACTTTTTAGACATATAAACCATTATTTAATTATAATTTAAAGTTGTAAACGAACTATTTTTAGTACATAGTCTCACTTTTAACACTGTTCTTTGGTATTATTCTGACGCCTTACGTTGAACTAACATCAGTGGCCACTAACTGGGATCGTTTGATTTCTTCCCTTTCCCACAATCCTGAGAAATGTAACGGAAACTGTTCTCATGACTTCAACCATCAAACGAGCTAAGTTCTTCAGATATCAAATATATACTGTCGCCAGTACGCCTTTGCGTATAATGTTTTGTTAAGTAAAGACATGCCATTATCGTTACAAACGTTTGTAAAAACTAATATCACACACATGTAAAAATTATAACAATGAATATTACTATTATTAATAATACACTTTTCACGTACCCAAATACACATTTGGGGTGGAGTATCTTTCTCTTAAACGCTAAACTTGGAATAATAAAGCGTCCAAAATTGATTTTTCGAAATTTAATAGATTATTATATTTAAAACAAAATTGGTGTACCTACAGGACACGAAAAGTCGGTTATTAAGGTTTTAAGATCGAGTATCGTTTTCGAGTTAAGTATGATAGTAGTGCTGCAGAGTGCTGGGGGTTGTATCTACGCGCTATATTTTAATAATTAATTATTAAATAAAAAAGATGTCAAACAATTTAAATCTCTCTTTCCAGTAGTCCGTTAAATACCTTTCAAACGATGCCATCGTTTTCTTAAACGACTCCTCTCCTTCGTCCGGACGTGGGTTCTCTGCAATAGAAACAATTTAAACAAACTCTCTTAATGTTTATATTAGGTTTTGGCCCTTTCGGCCTAGGTTTGCGTCCTTTTGGCCGAAGTTAATTGAAAACATTTTTTATTTCAATGTAATGAATGTATCATACTTTTATCTTTCAAATGCAAAACATTCGTCAGATGCATTACTCACATCTTGGAGAGAGTGAAATTACTGCAACTGTATGTATAATGTTCTGTTTTCAATATTAATTTCAAAGTTTCAAGTTTACGTGTGGTCATGTATCAACTCTTTCAAAAAATATTTTTCGAGTTTAGAGTGGATTATTTTTCTTAAGAAATTTTCACGTAACATTTCTGTGTTAATTAATTTACAAAAGCCCTAAAAAAATCGTTGTTTATTTTGTGTCACATCATACCAAAAATGATTAACGAATTGCACACGAAACGGGTCGCTGAATGAGATTGTTTATATAAATGATTTGATGCCCTAGATAGAATGTTTAGGATCCTGTATTATTAAGAAAGTGGATGAATAACACTCGATGGGAGAGTTAAAGCTGACGAACGTAATGTACAGCTTGTCCTCCCCTCTTAAAATGTTACTACTCTAAATGTATGTAAATTCAGTGGTTAGGCGGAAGAGCAGGCCCTATGGCCTGAGCCTCGCCATTAATAAAGACATTATTATTATTATTATTATTATTATTATTATTATTATTATTATTATTATTATTATTACGAACCGTGATGCAAAGACATGGAGGAGCTACTCCAGCGCTGTGTTTTGTTCGTTCTGCGCAGCCCCACATCAGTCACGAACCACAGGCCCACAACACGGGCAGTTCATTTGAAATCCAGGCCAGACGCCGGCCTCCATGCTGCTTGGCAAGAGAGAAGTGTTGAAGAACATTTTGAAGTGCTATAAAGTGACATTTTTCAACAGCGTTCAACCAAAAACAACTCATTGAAGCTGTAGTTGAAATAAAAGATACAATATTTAAAAGAAATTAATCATGTGTCGTTTCAATGACTTTTAACAAGGAAATTATTGTTTTGGTATTTGGCTGCAATTAAAAATTCCCGCTAATTTTGTGGCACAAGCTGTTGCATGAAGCTCATAGGCAGAAGCCGGATAGGCTGCACGTTGGCTGACCCAGGTCTTCGCATTTAGTGACGAACGACGTCCGTTAAACCTATCGACTGTATCTCGATTCAGTCGCGCGACGTATCTTCGATTATCGATCCCCCAGTACCTGCCCAATGTGGCGCGCGTAGTCGCATTCACCGCGCTCCCCTCGCCGGTCGTCCACCACGTAGGATGTGACGTCAGCGGGAAGACAATGGAAAGCAAAGCGCTTTTTGCCGCGCCCGCCCCCCGGCGTCGAGCGATTCGCGTCACAGATATCCCGCGCCTTTTCAAGCAGGCATTTGCATGTGCATGGGCTTGAACGTGGAGAGAGATCCTGCCCGGTGTGTGTTTATGGGTTGCGTGCACTTTTGTTTGCGTCTCGAGTGCTGACGGGTTCCATCGGAAGTGACTAAGGAAGAATTGGTTATACGAGCTCCGGATACGCTGTTGACATTACGTTGTAGCTTGATAAGCGAAGTCGCTAAATGAATAAATTACGCGAAACTATTTGTAACGCTAGATGCACAATATAAATGGCAAAATTGCGTGGCTTGCGCCAACTTCCACCTCATTATCCCGAAATGTCAGTATAAACTGAGTTGGCGGTTGCTTTCTATTAAGGTGAAATAAATAAATGAAACTCGTATTGGATTACAAAATTTTAGTCAGAATTCATAGAAACGCTGTTCGCAGCTTTAATGTCTCATGTAACATGCTTATTTTTTACATGCCTTTTAAAATTAGAATGAAATATTTTAATTTAAATGTATATTTTTCGAAACGATGTAAAAATTATTACAAAACTAAAATTTTTAATCGAAACGAGAATTCACGAACTTATATTACGAACTTCTAGTAGTTGAGTAAAGTGTGTTAATTACTACGTAAGTAACGATGTGACGCTGTGTAAATATTGCCACTCATGGTGATTCAGTCTTATGAAAGATGTGATTTATTGGATACTTTATATAAAAGCCAGAATGAAATTAACTCATCAATCATCTAATTTGTAAAATATTAATGACTTTCCACTATTTTCTACGAAACATCCCACTCGATAACCAGATTGCTTCCGTGTGTTCTAAAATCGTGTGAGCCCTCTCAGTGTTGGCGGTGAGAGAGGCACCGGGCGACGGAATGCGGCTATGCCCGCCACGCACGCCAGCCGCGCCCGCCGCGCGCTACCTTCCCCTCCCCTCCCCGCCCCCTCTGCCCACCTACCCTGCCCGGGCGTCCCTCACGCTGGTCGCATTTCGCGGTGTCTGTGATGGTACAAGCTACGTTAGTGGCAGGAGTGGCTACTGCAGCTGGCTGCTGCGGTTTCTATGAACATGTTAATGGTGAAACGATGGCGAAGGTGTATCATACTAGGAAGCATGAATTGAAGAGGTAGAGTGATATTAGGCTACTTTCGAAGAGGGGCAATTAGCGATATTGTCGGAGGAAGGTGACAGAAGAAAACTAAATGAGAAAGTGCGATGTTAGCAGAATTTGAGGTGGAAAGAAATTACTGAAATGTAATTGAATGAGGCAAAGGCACAGATTGCGTCTGACTGACTGAATGGATGAGTAAATAAATGGATGAACGAATGGATGAACGAATGGATGAACGAATGGATGAACGAATGGATGAACGAATGGATGAACGAATGGATGAACGAATGGCTGAACGAATGGCTGAATGAATGGCTGAATGAATGGCTGAATGAATGGATGAATGAATGGATGAATGAATGGATGATTGAATGGATGATTGAATGGATGAATGAATGGATGAATGAATGGATTAATGAATGGATGAATTAATAAATGATTGAATGAACATGAGTCCACGACTCGTTTTCGACTAACTTGGACTGACTAGTTGTTGGCTGATTGAACCTCGCTGATTGATTGAATTCACTGAATGGGAATATTCATGATGGAAACTGAGTGGCTTGTTGATTACGGCTGATCGACCGCCTTGGTTATAGTGAGAAACAGACTACGACTGCGCCGACGTCCTAATCATCGCCATCATCGTCATTTTCAGCATCATCGTCGCTTTTAGCATCATCACCGGCAACAGCAGGTCGAATTTTGACGAGTAATAGCTTTTAGAGGTTGGCGGTGGTGACTGCGTAGCCTCGGGATACGCCCAGCAGTAGGCGTGAGGGCGTGACAGGGGGAGAGC
Source organism: Gryllus longicercus (assembly GCA_038098605.1). Classification (NCBI taxonomy): domain Eukaryota; kingdom Metazoa; phylum Arthropoda; class Insecta; order Orthoptera; family Gryllidae; genus Gryllus; species Gryllus longicercus. The sequence goes on from JAZDUA010000154.1 coordinate 2,088,443, forward strand.
GGGGGGGGGGGCGTGGAATGTTTTCGCATGCTTAATTCTAATCGTTGCGGTGCCGACACCATCGGCGTCCGATGCGCATCGTGCAATATACGACATCGGGTCGCTGGGCCAGCGATCGACTCGCACATGCAACCTCTCGCCAGGGAGCTGCACAGGGAATCGAACTCCCTGACCCGAGATCCGAAGGGGAGAACGGTAATAAATGTTGTTTTCGGCAAAATGTTAATGTTCCTATCGAAAGATCTTGCGTATTTAATTCAATTACGTTTTATTAGAATACTTAAGCCAATTGTAGAAACACAGAAAATTACAAGAAATATATCTTTCTGAAAGTCAACATTACTTACTCTTCCTGAACCTTATTTCATTCAGTGTTCACTCTCTTCTACTTAAACTTTTTCTCTCTCTTTTCGTTTTTTTTTTTTTTTTTTTTTTTTTTTCAGCTTCAGGGAATGTCGATTTCGTCTAGCCGCGCGGGGTACCCACTAAGGGACACATTAACCTTTTACACCAGACACACTTGCAGGCTCCTCGGTCTGTGGTCAGCAGACTCACAAGGCTATCTGCGACAAAACACATACACGAAAGACAAGGGACAAACAACTTTGCCCACGGCGGAAATCGAACCCGCGACCCTTCGACCGAGGAGCTGAGTCGGCACACGCCGAAGCCACCTCGGTCAACCAGGTCAGCATTACCTTCTACTTTAATGATCAGTAAATTTATTTAATTAATTCTAAGTGGATGGAGAGATTACATCATATTACTTCCATTACTGTATTATAATTATTGTTGTTTTATTAAAATCTGTTGCATGTTGTTTCACCAAACAATACTTCGGAAATGAATTAATGTTCAACTTGTTTGTGTAATTTTTCAATGCATGGATTAACTCTGTGCACATATGGGTAACCATATTTATGCGGATGTATTTGTTCTTGTTTTGTAACCCAACATACATTTAGTAACAAAGTGATGGTTTGCAAAGGACAAAACAAACTGCGAAGAAAACAAACCGATTCGCTGTTTGATACTCCGTCCAGACGCAAGGCAGCGGGGGTCGTCCGCGCCAGCGTGGCCGCACGGGCTGCGCATAGGAACGTTGCTAAAAACGCCTGTAGATGAATAGTCGCGCGCGCCGCCGCCATCACGGATGATAATGCCCGGGCGGTTAGCGCGTTCTATCATCACCCGAATAGGATTTGTCGTCATTAGGAATGGACGCCGCTATGAATCGGGTGTCACAAGCGAATTTATGCCATCAAGATCGGCCATATGTCTCGCGGGTGGCGTGGGCGGCGGCTGAGGAGGAGGGGCGGAGTGACTCGGCGCGACGGTAACACGCGATCACGCACGCACGCATTCACGCACGCCGTGTGGTCGTGGGGTGGGGGACGGGTGGAGGGGAGGGTGCGATCGCTCGTGCCTGGAACTGTCGATAGATGGCGCTTCTCGAGATTTATCGCCCGCCGACCTGAGCTGTGGTGGCGTGGCGTAGCGCGGCGCGGCGCGGCGCGGCTGACGCCGCTGTCGGGAGTGGAGAAGCACTTGGCCACGCTGTGAACGTTGCCCAGCTGGACGTTGAGGGGAAAGAAATCTTTCTGGTGTCAATAGTGTTCTTTTTTCTTAAATGAAAGATTGACGATGGAAACATTGGTACCACGTTTGTATAGGTTATAGATTGTCTTCGTATTTTATTCTTGATTTTTACATAAGTTCTCTTCGTATTTTATTCTTGATTTTTGTAGCACAACACTAAAATGAACTTCGCTGTACCACAATGAAATGGCGACAAGTTATATTGAAAAATAATATACTGATTTAATGATTAGAGGACATTGCTACTTCCAGTTTTTTCTTCTTCTGAAAGTAAAGAACTGCGTACATTACCAGTTAACAAGAATATTTTTTTACAAGTTTTTGTGGTTTAGTATTATTCAGATGTTATCTTTTTCTTTTATAATTCTTGAAACATATTGATAAAAGAAATTATTGCATTGAGATATGTTCTAACTAAAAGACGTAAAGGTAAACCTGTATTTTCTGCAGTAAACTAGTTTTCTTTTAAGTTTTTGTTGGCTTTGGTCCTTGCTGTCAGCCACCAAAAGACTATTTCAAGTGAATGTATCACAATGGAGAAAGCTATATGAAATATAACAAATTTATGGTCAAGACATTTTTTATTGCAATTCGCGTTTAATAACCATTTTAGCTATTTTCAGTTCATTTCTTCGTGCTACTAATATATTTACGGATGCAATATATTTATTGACAAACGAGGATTGTCTAGGTCGAAATTTCAACGTGAATGGAAAGACTTGTCTGCAGAGGCGAGTTGTGAGGTTATTGTTCATTCACGTTTGTTCCCCGACAGAAATTTCTGTTTCGGTTATTAGTGGGGTGGTAGCGCGGAAGGCTCGGCTAGGCGCTGTGTGCGACGGAGCGCCGACCGGTATCTTCGACCGCAGCGATCGCAGTGGCCTCGGGGAGGCCAAATGGATTGGGCGATTAGGCAGCGTGCTATGTATTTGATTCCGGGTTATGGAAATGTTCCGATTGGGATTGCTCCCGCGGTGAAGCGGAGTGAAAGAATCATTGGATTCGAAGCAGTTAAAAGCGTTATTGCCGGACTGGAGAGTCGGCGGTAGACTTAACTTACCCTGGGGTTTTGTGATGGTTCCATTTGGCTAGTAAATACAATTACGGAAATTGCTTTTCTGAGTGAACCGTGCGCAGCACTTTCCTCGTCGATTGGAAGATGAATAACAAATGCCGCAGGCAGAAAATAGCAGGAAGCTGACTAATGAATCAAGCCAAACATGCAAAGATGAATTTAACGTACGTGATGTGTGTTCATATGTCTCACGTGGCGAATATATTGCTCTTTAAATAATCTTGAAATGACAGTAAAGAGAAATAAAGTCTGGAAATCACATTACGTGCAATTTATAGGCATAAAATACAGCTTTTATGTTCTGATATTATTTCTTATGCGGACTGGCAAACTCTAATAAAGCGGTTTTATTACTTCATGCCACGTATGAATTGGTGTTTCAGTTTCATGGGAATTACTACATTTTTAAGAGGCACTGAAATATACGAAACTTTGATTAGAAGAAGTAGGACGAAAAAAGAGATCAGCATCGAAATAAATGAGTGAATCTAAAAAGGTAATGAACTATATTAAAGTAATAAGATATCAAAATTGAAATGTATATTTCCCTTTGGATGATTTCAAACCTCGTTTGAAGCGATGTGCGTAAGTATAAGAGAATTCCTTCCACTCAACAGCCTGAACGCCTCTCTCTACAGCTCCCCTAGCCTTCACGTGGGCCATTTTCGAACCGCAGACTTCCCGCGGCAATCATCTCCGGATTGCGAAACGCGGCCCGCAACGGGGCGCTCCAACAGCCGAACTGCGACCGCTGTTCGACGGCGGGGCGTCCGCCGGCAGCTGGTCGTCTCGCCCCGCCCCGCCCCGGCCCGTCTCGCCCCGTCCCGTCCCGCCCATCCGGTCCCAGTCTGTCCCGCGGCCGGGCGCGGCGGCGGCGGCGGTGGCGGCGGCGTTGGTGGGCCTGCTGCAACAATTTTCATTAAAACTTGCTTTTGTGCGGAGTTTGCGCCCCCTGTATATTGCGGCGGGCGCTAGTCTGCGGCGGCCGCTGGCGCGCGCGTTCTGCGGAAAGCGAGCGGTGCGCCGGCTTTCATTACATTCTGACTAGATGGCGTCGAAACGGACGGCGCGCCGCCCCACCCCGCCCCACGCGTCTTTTTCTGGTGGGGCGGCGGGGAACTCAAAGAGGAGGGGGGTACGATGCACGTGCGTGTGCAACAGGAACCGCCAACTTCGTCGCCGCAGGTGTCACGCGTCGATCCCGAAGATGCCAGCATATTTGTGTTGGCTGTACTGGGTTGTCAAAATGTACGTTTTTTAACGCTGCGTACCTGGACAAAACGTGCACCCTACGGGTGAAACAGGTGGATATGTGGCCTATCATCTACTAGATTGAGTTGACCCAAAAGAAACATGAAGCGTAATGCAAAGGATCGCGGAGGAATCAATGGTTATGAGTTTTCCTTGTTTTGTAATGTAACGATTTATATCTTTATAGAACGCCTGCTTCTAGATAGTGTTCTTTATTTTTGTTTCTTGATTCATTTTATTATTTTTGTACATTTATTAGTTGGCGTATGTATCTGACTTTTTTAATAATTACGAAAATCACAAATGTGTAATTTTCATTTATTTGCTTGCAGTTAAACTTGCAGACTAAACCTGTTAATTATGCAATTTCGTAAAACGTGAGTAAAACAATTTCTGGACAGTTTTCTATTTCTTGTCGTGGAGAAAAAAAATGAAAATATGTAATCAATTATGAAAAATATATTTTTCGTATATTGAGGAAGGACGAATTTGATGTGATACACAAGTCATTTTTCCAATCTTCAAAATGTTAATTGTCAGTCCTTCATTCTCATTACACTATTGTAATAATTGTATTGTCAGTTTACTCAAAGTAATAACAATCTGTGCAATCTGAAAGAACTTCGAGTAGATCATTTATTAATGTTGTCCTTGGTCTTAGTAAATATTGTTATTGTTTTTTTTTTGTGAAAGAAAAGAGCTGTTGCTGCGAGCTGGCGATGGTTCCTTGAATGTCTTATTTATTAGTTCGTTTCACAAACTTGTCTTCCCCACACACTCGGCCTTCCTCTCCCACTCAGTCTCGCTCTCGTCTCGTCTCGGGTGCTGTTAACTCATCTCCGTCGCCGGGGGCTCCGACCGGTATCTCTTCGCGGAGCGGCCGAGCGATTCTTCGTCTTCTTTTCCGGCGGTCGGCGTCTGTGCCGCGCCGCGGGAATATTGAATTTTCGTTCCGTTATCAGTACTTACGCTGACAGATGTCGCTTTCTGAAGATGTTTTCATTAGGGCGAGACAAGCCGGCTCGATCGCGCGAAGAGGCGTAACAAATTGAAGCTCGCTTTGGTGTGGGCAACGTCGCGCGGCGGGGGCAGGGGCGAGGCGGAGGCGGAGGCGGGGGTAACGAGGGAGGCAGAGGCTACGAAGAAGCCGAAGACAAATTCACCAGAAGTAGTGGGGGTGGGAGCGAAGATGATCGGAATGTATGTAAACCTTAGAACGCCATGGTGTACCAATTGAAGTGAACTTTTATTTTTGCAGCTGAATTAAATTTCTTTCAGTGGATAATAACAATGCAAAATCATTAATAATAATTTTAAGCAATGTAAAAATGACAATATTACGAACAAAATTTGGTAAGAAAAATTATTTAAATTGATTAGCACCAATTGCATTTTGCCATACCGGGACAAAATGTAATTTGCGAATAAATTCCACTGAATTAAGTATTAAATAATTTCAGATACACATATCTTACACCTTTATTGAAATAATTAATTATTTTTCTTTCACGATCATACAGAAATAAAAAAGGCCTAGGTATCCATCCAAATTATTATAAGTTTAAAAACCTTGTTATCTAGATATAGTAGAACGAATAGATGAAGAGTAGTCCTCAAAAAGTTTGCTCATTTCCTACTAACAAAAAAGGTTGGAGTCAATCCTGCTTTATAAAGAGAAACGACGGTGAAAAGGTACAAATTTCTATGCCTTGACTATTGATATAGATTGACACGTAAATGACGGGCTACGACCACGAAGCGCAAATGAATTTTTGCCCATTTCGGTCGCGCAAATTCCGCCCTCAACCGCACCCCGTTCGATGGACTGCGACACATCGCGGGGCAGCCTTAGCAGCCACCGGCCCGCGGTTAATGGGAGCAGTCGGTTCGGGTTATGCGGTTTGCCAATTACCTTCCTTTCGCCCATATCTTTTCAGGGCGCCCGCCGCTCGATCGATGGAGCAATAAGTGGAAAATCGTCGAAGCAGCGAAAAACGCGGGCGGTTTTTGCTGCTCGAAGCTATAAAACGTTCGGCGCGAGCTTCCGACCGACGGACTGCGTCGAGAGAAGAGGAGGAAAAAAAAAAAAAAGAAAAAGAAATAAGTACTCACTGTAGTTATAAAGCTCTTGGCCAGTGCCTGACCTGCACCCTCGCTGACTTGCCAAAAAGAAGCTTCATTAGTTGTGTGTAAATTTGCGCGCCCTAGGGGATGGTCGTAAATTTCGGCGGGTCACCGTTCGTTCGGCGAAGCGCGGGTTGCGCGCGTGTCTGCATTTTTTCCCGTTCTTTCTGCATCAGCCGTAAAATGCGAACGACTTTGGAAGGATGGCTTTGAAAGCGGAGTTGTTGAAGAGCGGCGAGATAGAAGGGCGGTGAAGGGGTCGAATATTTGGGAAGGTTCGTCTCTGCTGGGGGGACGTCGACGGGCCGCGTGCAAAAAATCACTTTGCATTTGAAGGGGGTTCTGTGTGTCGGGTGCGCCATTGTGCTGAAGCGCCGGCGGTAGTAGACGCCCCCTCCCAGGGCGACCGGCTGTTTAGGTAACAATCAGATCAGGGTTGGCCTTTGCTTCGCCTGACCCTCTCCAAAACGTTGGGGAGTGCAATGGTGGGGTATTAGGGTCTCTAATGGTCTCCCCTAAAGTGCAATCACCCGTCCTCTTCATTATTCTAACTCTAGTCGCACTCGCGAGGAAATACAGTTGGCATCTGTTTTGTTTATGGTTTTTCTTTATTACTGCGAGATGCCGCCCTAGCTGAGAGGAGCAGCGTTCAAAGAAATCGAAATTTTGAGCCTTTGGTGCTTTTACAAAATATCGTTTTTTGTTTATTTTATTATTTATTATAAAATATCGTATTTTATTTATTTTTTATGTACTCAATTTATATCTATTGCTTTTTGATAGTATTACTTAAGAACAATTGTTTTGTGAAGCGATGAAATCTGAATGGAAGAACACACAAAAGAGTTCTTCTCTCCATTATTTTCGTTCATCTCCTTAATTTAATTTTTCAGTTCATCTTATGAATTTTACTTCCGTCACCTCTTCTAAATTATCCTTCTCTTCCTCATTCATTCCCCCATCCCCACTTATTATCTCTTTTACTCAAGTCCTTTTTATATTCCATTCTGCTTTTTTATTCATTTCCTAATTTTCTCTTTTCATCCGAGTTTACTACTCTCTCGACCCAGTTCCATCTCTCTTCTCATGCTATTTATATGCTTGTACTCTTCTTTACTTTCCCATGTCTGAGACCTGTTTCCTTCTACACGTGCGTCAAAGGAAGCACACATCGCCATTGAACTGCGTGCAGCGCGGGGCTCAATCGCAGTTCCCGCGTCCTCCGCTGTTCTACGCGCGCTGCGCGAGGCTGCCGGTGCCGGCGCTCTCTCCCATAACCGCTCCGAAAACGCTCTCCGCTTCCAGATAAAGTTAAGTGGGGCCCGGCACTGGATGCGTTCCAACTCCGGCTTCTGATCCGTCGGAACTAACGAGGACGAGTGTCTCAATGAAGTCATTCCTCTTAAGCAAATTAAACGGAGTAGATACACGTTTTAATTTCCAGAACACGTCCCGCGGCGCGGTGCGACGGGTCGCGCGGAGGCCGGTGGGGCTGGGACGCGTCCAGCGGCAGCTCCTCCAGAACCGGTTGGCTAATTCGCTAATCTTCGTCTGGGATTGCCGTCTGCGGACGGAAGTCGCTCAGAAGTGCTGGCTGGCTTTGCGATGCTCCAGGCAGTGGATTGTTGTGGCCCTCAATTACGGGTTATCCTAGTTGATCGTTTGGTGATCTAATAGAAAATTCAGCAGTATGGTTCCTTTAATTTGTTTTTAAGACAACAAATCTATCAGGAATGGCACTTTTTTCATGATGAGGATTTGTGTGTTCATTAAGATTTTTTTAGATAAAAATATTTATTTTAGGTCGCTTTTTAACTGCCACGGTCGTTTAGATTTATTGCCATATCTAAACTCAATCAGATACCCTTTCGAAACTGTTTTTTGGATGAATTATTTGATAGGTGGCATTTTATTGTTATCGACTGGGTAATATGCTTATTTTTATTTACGGACACATTAAGGTTTTTCTAAAACTATGGTTTTATTATTATTATTATTATTATTTTGTTATTATTACTATCATTATTATTACTATTAATTATTGGTATTGACATTACCTATTGGTACTATTTTTATTATTATTTGATGCATGTATATTCGTTTCTGATACTTGCAATGAAATTATTATTTCAATATTTCACAAATGCAAAACTGATTGGAAACATCTAAAATAATTTTAGACAAAAAATTGTTGTACTCCGATAATTTTGTGTGTAACATTATTTCATTGGCAACTAACTTATAATATTTAAAGCAAATAAATAATTGTCCTGCAAAATGAGAAATTTAACTTTCTTTTTTACGTCATAAAACTGCAATGCAATAGAACTTTCATTTCATAATTCTATTTATGGCGATGTGGAATTCTGTTGTCATCCCTGATTATGGCGGCTTATTATTACGCTGAACAGCCCTCAGTTTAGAGGGATATGTACTTTATTGCAGACTGCGTGAAATTTACCAGAAAATATTGCTCTTTGCTGTGCTGTTATTGTAAAATTGATGTATCTGGGCCGGCACGGACACAGCAAACTTGTTGATGAAGTAGAATCGTTAAAAAGGTTTTATGTTAAACCTGCACATTTAGTTTAACCACAATGAACCACGTGAGCGCTTAATCTTTGAATCGACATTATGATAAACGATTGAACGCGTAGTTGAGCGAGTATAATGATTATGAATTTATCTGTTTAAAATCTGCATAAAATGATATTTGCCCTAGAGACGTTTTATTTTCTCGGACTTTATGTTGAAACTACTTTGTAAAATTGAAGGAAAATGTAAGTTTTCGAAAAATATACTGATATATTCCAAACCTGCTGTAATAATAACTATAAATGATATGTAATGGTAATATTACGCTCTATAATTACAATATTACGTTTTCTAAACTATTACGCTCTACAACTTCGAAAATTTTATTTCTTTAACGATCTTCACACAATTGCAATGTACCGAACAATCTTCTGAGTTTTCATACCCTTGCCTTTTCTCTAGTATGGTTTTATTCTTTTACGACAGTTCTAGAGAAAGCTAATTCAAATTTTCTGTTTTTTCTTAATTAAGAAAATACTTCTTTTATTTCACTTTTATCATTCGTACATGGAAGATATGTTCAGAAGAAGCATCTTTTGTTGATAAAATAACGAAAACATATCGCCAGCTTCATTTGTGAACGATTACAAAGTAACGTGCCGTCAAGTACAATATTTTCTCTTCCGTCTATTTAAAATTCGCCTTTCTATATTAAAACTGGTCTTCGGGAATCCAATCGAAGTTGGCTTCGATCGCGCGCAAGCGAAGTCGGCTGGGGAATGCCTTCGGTTGCGGATTTCTTGAAATACCGTTTGCGGCGCGGGCGATTGGCATTGGAACTCGGCGCTGAGCAAAGTAGCGCGGTGGAGCGTGACTTCGGGGAGTGGGAGAGGTAGCGGGAGAGGGAGGGGACAGGGCGGGGCGCCGGGCGGGGTCATTAGCAAATCGCGGCATTATGCACGGAGGCGGCTGGAGGCGGGGCGAGCGAGCTGGGCATAGCAAGCAGCACCCTCAGCCGCTACCAGTGCCACCTTCGTCGCTGCCACTGTATCCCCTTCCACGCCGGCATTGCCGTTTCCACTTCCAGCCACTGCTACCATCACCCCCTCCCCCTACGTGCTATGCTGCCGCATCCTTCCGTATCCTTCCGTGTTCAACCCCTATGCCCCGCCGCCCTCAATACTAACCTCACCTCTCTATCGCCATCGTCTCCCGCCGCCATCGTCTCCCGCCGCCATCGTCTCCCGCCGCCATCGTCTCCCGCCGCCATCGTCTCCCGCCGTAGCCGTCCAGCACCGTTTCCTCACTTCCGATGTCATAATCAACCGCCTTCCTCTGTTAGAATTCTTCACCACTACGATCCCTTGCTAATCTCCACCTCGATGTCTCTTCTACAGCTCGCCAACCTTCGCCGTCTTCTCTCTTATAATTCCTTTCACCTATTAAACACTGCATTTCCAATTTCGATCATCATCGCTTCCACTACAGTAGTCTGGCACCATAGAGAAGAGAGATGAGTCTTTCCTCTGTGCCGGCACGACGCAACCTCACAAGCTTTCGCCCTCATGCCACGCACATAGCCACATTTCTACGACAGTTGCTCTCGCCGTCTCCACGCAGCTCCTCCACCGCCGCGCGCACCCCGTTCCATCAAATGAGTGCATTTAAAATTCAAACATCGCCTGCCGAGACTCCTGAAGGGACCGCCATGCGCCAGCTTTTCCTTACCCCTTCCCGCCCCCCTCTTTCCACTGTGAACTCTCCCGCCATCTCTCTTTTTCCGTCTCTCTCTTCCCCTCGTCTCCCCCGACTCCTTTCCCCGCCGTTCTCCCTGCGGCCAGAACCGGGGAAAGGCTTTTAGCGAAAAATTTGATGGCGTATTTGAATAAGCTCGTTTCCGAAAGTATACGGTACACAATTTGGAGGAGAGTTTCGCTGTATTCCCAAACGGCTCGGCGAATATTTTATTGGGAACGCGAACGCCGCAGCCGCCGCCGCCGCCGCTGCTGCGCGGGCTGCATGAAGGCCGTGACGACGGCGGGGCGGGGGTGGCGGGGCGGAAGCCTGGGCCGAGGCGGGCCCGCGGAGTGGCGGGCTGTGTTTATTCCGTGCGGCTCTCCCAGTGCCGTATATATTAGCATGCGCTTGCGCGAGGCCTTTTTGGCTTCTGCGAGCGCAGCCGTGCCGCCGCCGCCGCCGCCCTGCATGCAGGCGACGGCACATCGCCGGAGTCGCGGCGCGTGCGGGGGCGTCGCGAGCGGCGGCGGCGGCGGTGGCGGCGGCGGCTTTGACGGCTGCCTTCTGGGGCTGCGAATGCCGCTTGGAGTCGCTCACGTTACGCTTGTAGCAGTCGTATATGCGAGTGCCTTTGCGAGCGGCCGGAGACACTTTGCGCCCCCCCCCCCTCCCCGAAGGCCTCGCTGGATTCTCGTTTCGTAAGAGACGAGCGGTTTGTTTACGCGAGGTAAATTTCGGTCCCCGGGAGATGCAGCATTGCGGTGCAATATGCCGCCCGGTGTGGGTTGTGTGGCGGTGTATTCTCGGTCTTTTGCCGATTGATGAAAACGGCAGTGGCTTGAGTGTTCACCTGAGTGAAGGAGAGATGTTGCTTCGGGGTATGTAGTGAGAGTTTGAGACGAAAACTTCTGAATTTCTTTGAGGCCATTCCAACCAGTTTAAATAATAAAAGATTGAAAGGTTATGAAAAAATAATAAATTGTAAGTGAAATATAAAAAATGTGTAATTGCATAAATGATTTTTTTTAGATTAGCTCCTGCATATATTCTATTATTGAAATGTCTAATTTAGAATGCGTTTCTATACGTTGCGTTTGAAATACCTTGAATGGTAGGAGCTCAAACTGGAGACATGAACATTAACAATTAGATTAGTGATTATGTCAATACAGCCAATGCGGAAAGAAATGAGAAATGCAGAAATAAAAAAAAAAAATAATTCAAGCCCTCAAATTCTAAGGATTTACACTACATTCTCAAAATGACAGAAATGTCAACATAGCATTGAAACATAATTTATAATTACTATTATATGTTCATTATAGGACATTTTTGTACACAATGTTGGTAGAAATATGAATACTTTCATCGTCGTTGAACAGATTGAATAGATTGCCCCCTTTGTGAAGTCAATTTTTTTGTCGGTCATTATACTAATTGTCGTCAGTACTAAGTGCCTCTTGGATCAAATTGACTTGTTGGTACGAGTTTCATCTCGTGCGAATACATCAGAGCATCTAATTTCATTTTAATTCGTCCCCCGCGCAGAGGAGTATCATTCAGTGCCGGGTCTCTGGGTTGCCCTAATCAGTCATACTAGCTTCTCCAACGAGGTGGCTCAGCGGACGAAGGCTGCGTGCGATATTCACCATCCCTGTATTCAAATGACGAGTAAATTGTGCTATTATGTGACCATTATTTTTTTAAAATATTTGTTGCGTCTAATCGACGCAACGCGTCTCCAAACTCCGTAAGGAGCGTTGAGCGCACTGAAGTAATCCTCCGTTAATAAGCGGGATCTAGGGGCCGCTGTATTTTCAAGTCATGTCAGTCATAGTCAAGTCACGGAATCGTTGACTGGTAGCGTCTTCGCGCTCGCGTCTCGCACGCGCCCTGCGTCATTTACCCAGCGGCAAGAATTAGGAAGGAATAAGGATACGGGTAAGGTTTAGGACGCTTCAGAGGGGTTGGACAAGCAACCTTGTTGAAACCCTGTAAAACCCTGTGAAGCACGCAAACTCGTTTTGACGTAACAAATGTCACATAAATTTCTACTGGGATTCCACGAGATTCGAACCCGGAACCTCAGTGATGAAAGGCAAGCGACTTCGCCACTGAGTCACGAGAGCTATTTCGTCTCTCGAAACTTTATTTCAATTCTGTACCATTTTGAGAGGTTCACATTTTTTGTTGGGCAAACGCACTCAAATTTCTGATTTCTTATAGCACCCTTAATGTAGTGTGAATATCTTTCTTTAATAAATTGATGGAATCAACTTTTTCAAACATTTATTGGTGTTCTGTTCTCTCCGGAGGTGTCTTCAATTCTTTCAAATGGATTGTAATGTTCAACTTTTTAAAATGTATATTTGTGCCTGGCAATATTGAAAGTGTAAATAGAAGCTCACTCGTGGTATTCAAATTATTCGATTCCAAACTTAGAATAACTTACGCAGGTTACTAATCAAACAATTTTGATATCTTCCGCAAAGCATGACCTTATTTCAGCTTAGTGGAGTAGTAAAATGTTAAGTTATTTTCCTTCACGTATAGCAACCATCGAACTTTCGGAACACTTCAAACACTTTCAAATATCCAATTACTTCTAAAAATTATAAAAAACCATTAATCACACAATTCATCAATTATAAACATTAATTGTCCTTACTTGAATATATTTTATACAATTAAATGTAGTAAGACAACCCTTCTAGTATTTCTTCGCAGAAACAGAATTGAAGTTGTGTCCAGAACACGATAGTGTGAATTGCTCGGCAGGGAAATAGTGGTCGGGGCAATTAGCACGAAGAGTTTTCAAAATAGAGATTTCTATTTTTTCTAAGCATTTCTCTATTACATTTTGCAAGAGATGCATGGCCATTTTGAGAATGTTCATGCGCCAACTCAACCGCAGTTTTTACACTTCTATGCTGAAACGTACGGATATACTCAACTATCTCATTAAAGATTGGAAAAATAAGTGGTATACTAGAAATTTAGTTCTCATTTGTAATAGGGTTGCATGTTACACTTTTACCTATTCAATATTTTAAATAAAATAAATTAGTAAGTTATATTTTCATTTTGGAAAAAAGTGGTAATTGAAAAACTAAGGAGTATTATATCGTGGGACGCTACATCGCAGTTTCGATTTAAAGTCATATTGGAAAATTATTCAAACATTATATATAAAATGCTCAAAAATGATAAAGTTAATCTATTTGCAATACTACTAAAAATTACGATATTTTGCGAGTACTTGCTCGATTAGTCCTTTTCACAACGCTGATGATATTTTTTTAAGGTGGGCGTTCTTGGGGCACAATAGTTTGTCATGTTCGTGTTACGGTGATCATGATTTGGAGAGCTTATTAATTACGGCTCAATTTCAAATTGCAAGAGTGTAAAATTTCCAATTCCAGGACAGAAGCAGCGTAAGTCTCACTGCGAAATATTGCATTTAATTTCACTACTTTTCAATGGTTGGTCGTAATGAGCTGATCGCCTTTGCAAAGGTGGAAGTGTGAAAAGCGGTCGGCTGGAGCGAGAGCCCTTGCGCGGCCTGTGGGGGTGGGGGTGGGGGCACAGGTCGCTCGGGGGCGGGTGGGCGCTGATTGCGCGTCCGGTCCGTGCCCGGCCCCCGCTGTTTGCCCAGGGTCAAACGCAGTTACGTGCGCTCCCCAAACAGACCCCCCCCCCGGGTGAGCCCGGCGGGCGTCCGCCGTCTTCAGGAGGCCCGGGCTCTCCTCCAGTTCGGCCTCGCAACGTTCCATAGGGCGTGTTGTCACATGCTCTCGTTTTCGACACTTCCGGATCAATCCCCAAATTCTACTCACTCAGTCGAAGTTTCGTCATATCGTAATTTAAACCCTCTAACGGGAAGTTCTATATTGACCAAAAACATGTAAATAAGGGAATCAGTATAAAGCTACGTCTCGCTTCACTTGTTTTGTACATCGTCGTCCTCCATGCTGTTTCATTCCATGGAATAATTCGTCTTCATATCTAAATTTAAGATTGGTTCATTCTGATGGTATGTGTATTGCCCTTCACTCTGATTACGTTTTCTCACATTAAATTGCGTGAGCGTTAAACCAGTGCATTTCCTGTGAAGTGAAATTTCTCAGTTTCACTTCCGTGCCTCAGAAAAAACATGAAAATAAATGTAAAACATGCAGTGTCTTTTACTTCATATTGTCGGTTAGATTTCTTGTTAAACGTTTTTCTCCGGTGCAACCTATTGCTTAACAAGATTTGAAGTGAATTGACACTACTGAATTTCATGGTAAACAGTCGTTTTTCTCTTGTCAGGGCTGTGCCAAAACCTCCACTCATTTCTTGAAATTCATGAATTAAATTCATTGATTCAACACCTGAATCTCTGGGAAATATTGACTTTAGTCGAACTCGCTTGACTTAAGACATGGTAATTGTTCTTTCTGTTAGTATCTTCAACTTAATTCACTCCTTTAACAACCCTGTTTTTCTTCCAATATTTACTATTCCCATGAGAAATTTCTCGACGTGTTGAATTAGTTTGGGTGTTCTGTTCCACGACAATCGCTATTCACGTTGGTCGTAAAACGCTCGTCTAAATAGTTTTAACATAGTGATACCATATCGGTTTTTGTCTGAATTATGTTATATTTCTTCATTTAACAAGTTAGAATCATTAAAGCGATTGCTAAAACTAATTGGAGGAAATTCAGTTAAGGTACGGTATGTATTTGCAACTTTTAATGTATTCTTGTATTAGTCAATTATGCTAATAGTTTTAATGAATATTTGCATTACTCATTGCTAATTTAAATACATAGATATTAAAGTAATAAAATATTATAATTAAATTTCTGAAAATCCTCTTGGCAAGCCACACCCTTTTTTCAGTACTCCTACCCCTTTCTCTTCACATTGCCATTTACCATCTAAACGTTCATTGCGTCCAACGGGGCCATCCCGACCACTGCTACCGGAGCCTCGTGTCGAGCCGGTCGTTGGCATCCCCAGCGCTCCCTGCAGGGTCCTTCGCCACGGCCGCACCCTCGCTCCCCCTCCCCCTCCCCCGCCGCACGCGCGCCACATCGTGATTAGCGACGCCGGGTCGATGCGTGGACCACCTCCACCGCCGCCGCCGCCGCCGCCGCCGCCGCCGCCTTTGGAACTTCGCCGGCGTCGGTGGCGAAAGCCAAAGGGAAGTTACCTGCGCGTGTAAACGGCGGGCCCTCCGCCGCAGACCGCGCCCGACTAACTTACCGGCGAAGGGGCCGCGCGAGGTCTCAGCGCGATTACGTCATCTCCCCCCTTCCCCCCCCCACCCCCACCCCACTCACTCCCACTCCCCTCTAGCTGACTCTGCCTGTGCGCCTCCCGAGTGGAGGGAAAATGGGCGGCGATTAATTCCGCTGGATATTGACCTCCCCCGTAGGTCGCTACTTATTGGAGCGAGGTTCGGCGATGTATCATTCCTGTATACGTTCCTACAAGTTGGGGCGCCCTTCTGTGTAGTCTGTCCCTCTCCGGAAGCGGTGGCGCGGCGCGCTGGTGGCGGATAACTTCTTAGGAGCGGCCACGGAACACGGCAGGCGGTTGGGGGGGGGGAAGCGGGCGCGGGCCAGATGAATTACCTTCTCGCTTTGAATAGGCCGCTCTCGCGGCGGCGCGTCCTCGGCCGTGTTTGTGGGCGGCTCTTTCAGAAGGGCTGGTGCACAGAGGGGATAGGGTGGATGTGACGACGGTGGTGGCTTCGTCCGCGTCACCGCGACACCTCTCCTCTGATAAGGCTTCTTAGACGACGAGCGCGGTGACAGAGACGGTTGCAGAATGGTCATGATACCAGGAGGGATAGACCGACCAGATATATTCGTGGGCGAGCGAGTAGGCTGGATTGGCCGAGTTGTGTAAGTTGCGCGCTTTGAGAAGCAGGTACGCGTTGGATGAGTGGTGCGAGTGGGCTGGGTGGTGCGAGTGGGCTGGGTGGTGCGAGTGGGCTGGGCGGTGCGAGTGGGCTGGGCGGTGCGGGTGGGCTGGGTGGTGCGAGTGGGCTGGGTGGTGCGAGTGGGCTGGGTGGTGCGAGTGAGCTGGGTGGTGCGAGTGGGCTGGGTGGTGCGAGTGGGTTACGATGTGGAAATGGAATGAGTTGTACGCATCGGCTAGTGAGGGAAGAAGGCCAAGGGAGTTGCGAGTTGGCTGACGAATAGACAACCCCAGGCGGGCCGGGAGCGGGTCCCGTGGGCAAGCGAGGATGGCGGGTTTGGCACCTCGGCCGGCGGGTAGCCGCATACAGGCGCAGCAGCGTGTAAGAGAGATACCGGCGCCGCATTGAGCGCTCGCGGCCGCTGCCGCCGCCGCTGCCCGCGCTGGCCGCTGAATGCCGCCCTGTGCTCATTAACTGCGCGCTCACCGCCGCCTTTCAGCTGCCAATTAAGCGTGGGTTCGCAGCCGCGAAGCTTCACGGTGGGCGGGATTGCAGGTCTTGGTGGGCATACGCTAACTTAGTGAATGTGGAAGCAGTAGTATTACCCCTTTGACAAAGTATTTTACAAGGAGTTTCTATATTCGGCAATACATTTCGTTCGTGTTTTCAGGATTGCTTTAAATTATTGTAGAGGAAATCATGGCGATATCGCCATGTTCTTGTATCATGGTAATTGTGCTTTATATTCACAAAATGCTCCTTAATTGAACGAGGTTGATTTAAGATAAGTAACCCCAGATGATTGTAACCGCTGCAGCGATCTTAATTACATGTGCAGAAATGTTGCACGATGTTCTGTTAATTGATATGAGTATTATATCTGCCACGAAAATGAAAGATTATGTTATTGAACATGCTCATTTATTATTAATACAGTCTTGCTTCGTGTTTTGAGGAATGAAATCATGAAAATAGCTAATTGTATCATGTGCTGTTCCTATATTCTTCAATTCCTAAACACACCAGTTTCGTATTGAAATATCCATTTGCGGCGTATTGGACCGAATATGTCGTAATACGATTTTATTGACACCCACTGTCCCTTACTGGATCTCCTTCCGCGTACGCTCTTCATTACCGTCGTCAGAGTGACCCAGCTCTGAGTTCACCCCTGTCCGGGTTACCGCGGCTTTCGTCTTTCACCTCTCGTGGAGTCGACCTCTCGGTAGACAATGAGATGCGGTGCTCTGTTCCCACTTCAAGGACGTAACCAGGTGGAAACGGGACAAATGTTATCCAAATGTTCCAACTTTACAGCATTTTATAAATATTGAAGTAGGTAAGTAAATGATTAAGTCGAATTTTAATTCTATTCCTTTAGATCCCACAAATCATCTTAATCACACGAAGAGTACAAAAGAACACTATGCTATTTTTATTGAAAGAATGCTGTTAACCTCACAACATATAAACGCAAGGTTGTTTTGCCGATATACATGAACTTATAGGAGGAACTTACAGAACATTTATAGGAGTAAATTTTCTGCTTAACATTGCATTGAATGGAAAACATTGAACGCAACTCGTAAGCAAAACGTATAATTTCACAGAGAATATTGATTTATAGTTAATAGATACTACGATTATATAGTAAATGAAATTGCTTTGGATTTGAAGGTTTTAGAGTTGGTTTAAATATTATTCACGTAAGGTGTTTTGAGAAACTTCCCACCCCGGAGATCTTTGGTCATGCTTTCGAGCTGCCGTGAATACCTTGTGATTCACAATGCCACTGTCAAAGAGGTCGGGGAGCAGTTATTAGAGACAGTTTGGTAACGGTCGCGCTGTTTTTGCCTCGCGCGTCGTTCCAAGAAGCAGACTTAATATTTTCGTGAATGGTGTTATTTCTTGCCCTCTCGCCCGAAAGTTTTCGAAGTGATACATATCTCAAACGCTAACTTAACAATTATCGAACGATGCTGTTTTTGTTAGTACTTAAAGCAAAACAATAACTGCCGAAATGAATGAACCATTACTGATTCCGAAACGTTAATGCGTCTGTAAATATAAGTATTGTAGAATCTGACGTGCTTTATGGAGCATTCGGACCTGTCATATAAAAACTTACGTTTTTTCCTCAACGCTAATGATCGGAAAGAGTATAGAAGGCGGTGTAGGGACGAAAATGAATTGACGGGCACCGTCTTAAGGCAAACAACAATGCTGTGTCTTTGTCGTTAAAGGCATTCGCTTACTCCAGTTGCTCTTCTTTTTGATACGTCGATGTTTTCCTATCCCCTGCCCCCCTCCCCTCGGGTTACATTTCACAATCACAAAAATGCCTGTCGAATTGCTCTTGCTAAAGTGTTTCTAAATTTGTTTATATTATAATATTACATTATGAAAATGCTGTAAAGATAGGTATTAAAACACTAGTGTAATATTATGATAGGAGCGAAGAACCCGCGTGCATCGTGAACTTCACACGATTGTATTAATACCCATTACATCGAGTTTCATACAGTACTTTTTCTACGACGTATGGTAACTTTTATAATTTAAACGTATACACTGAATAGGTTTGTGGCAGTAGACATGCAGATTTTAACCCTGGCCACCAGGCCGTAGCGAACTGCTCTTTAACCTTACTTTTCCCTGCTACAGGTGGCTTTGGTTACCAGTCTCTGTGATTGCTCAAGAACCTGTAACATAATGAAATCTGTATCGTAATGAGCATCATTGCACAACTTGTTGCATCGAGCAAGTGACAGGATTATGCAATGGGAGGAAAAAATAATATATTCGTACATATGTTATTTAGGATCATTTTTGCTACAACTGCCAAACCTATAACTTAAATCACTCCTACTACCTCTGACCTACGTGGAACGAACTATAGTTCGGTAAACTAAATTGCTTTTGACTCGAGTGAGCGAGAGACTTCCTTTCTTTCACCAAGGCGCGCCATTCTGCGTTCCTACTACATTTCCGGCAAGCGTTTGTCTCCATTCTCTCGGTTCACTACTTGCGGCTTTCTCACAGTCCTTTGCTCCGCGCGTCGGCAACGCGCGTTACAAATTCCTCTCCGGTAATTACGTGGCGTTGGTGGCGCAAAGAGGCCCGATCTATCACGCCCCCGCACAAAAAGCCCGGCCGCCTTCGCGGCGCGGGCCCGAGCGCGCCGAGCAGCGCGGGGACGTGGGTAACGTGCCCCAGATTGCCTCGCCGACGCGATACTCCCTGACGCGTGCGCGTGTGTACAAGGTTGACACCCGACTCTAGTACCCGTGACACTAACACGGACATCGCCGTCCACACTGGCGATTATCGCTTGATCATCTGTCTCTGTGGTAACTGTCTCCTTTACAGTCAAGTGACGTTGCTAGTGCTGCAACGAAACGTCGTTCGCTTATAATTATTACAATGACCGTACAATAATCACGGTCAGGTGCGCGTTGTCACCTCAACACGTACTATTTAGCAGAATTAAATCCTCCGACATTTCCGGCCTAATCATATCCCATATTCTCTTAGACGGGTAACAAAAACCTCAAATGCTAAATCAATATTACTGACCGTTCTTGAAATACTCCCTGGCGGTAAATACGATAGTAATAATTTATTGAGAACCCGAGGAACCATTACGGGGCCAACTAAACAATTCCTAGAAATTTCAGTCTTTCTCTGGACAGAGACGATGGATCAAACTGAAAGTGTCGGGGCATTGCAAACACTCAATGTTATATGAAACTAAGTTGTTGTTCAGTTCTGTTATTTGATTCGGAAACTGTGAAAAGAAGACTTATCTCATGGTCTGTGGTCTTTAATTTATAATGTAACATAAAATACTAGAGACTTATACAGTATATTCTTCTGAATTTCTTAGTACCAAGTTTTATTTACAGGTTGAAAATCGTACTGTGTTGTCCGAATGTCTTTGAAGCGCACCCAACAGATCTCCAAATAAGTACATTGAACATCATTAACTGGATCCTGTTTGAGAATTGAAAAGGGAACCATGGAACGTGTTCGACGTGCTGCAACATGTCTTGAGAATTGTCAATGTACCATTACAATTTCAGTTACCAATATCACTTAAATTCCTAAAAAGAAACTTCATGATAAATAAAACTGAAGGTGTTATTAATGAGAACGATTTCGAACATATTGCGAGTAAAGTGAAATAGTACCAAAGTGCCATTGCTCAGAGTTTGAAATGCATTTTCTAATACCTTTCGGTGGAGATATCATATAATATGCATTCTCGTAAGAAAAAAATACATAATGTGGCGTGTGTATGTAAATGAAAGGGGGAGTCGCTTTTTCAGAGCTAAGACATTGACTAACTAATAGTGCTACAATACCAGAAAATTTCTCGCATTATTTGGGTTACGCAATATTATACTACTACATGAACACATGCAAAAGTGTTTCCAACCAGAAATGATTTTTCTTTGCGCCGAATTTTGAATTCAGGTACATGCAATTCAAACCCTTTTCTGCTAAAACAAGCAGTCGCGTGGGCGTACTCACTTTTGTGAGCTCTAACCTTGAAAATTCAGAGAGTTCAGCGAAAATGACACCCGCGCCTTTTTTAAGCGTTTATACTTGAAAAAAAAATGGAGTCATTTTTGGAAAAATTTCGAGAATGTTGAGGCTTCATTTAAAGTACCTCCCAAAAGGTTAAGGTGCTGGCGGTGGTCACGGACAGACGGCAGATGGACAGATGTTTTGCCCTCAATCGATTTTTCAATACACAAACATGGATTTTGACTACACAACGTGTTAGAGGAACAAGTTTTATATTTATTTTCTTTTCCAGGGCCTAGCAATAAGTGTTTTTGCCAAAAAAAAATCGCCGATTTTCGACGCACGATTACAATTAATCTTAACTACTTACGTAGAAAGGCGAGAAAGTAAATGTAGCTCCGAGGCGTATGTTAATGGCCAAAATCTGATCATTGCCAGATCCAGTTGTGGAATAAGCGGTTGTCTGGCATTTTAATTCTGAAAATTATTACTTGTAGACTACAAAGTGGGTGGTGGTGTAGCGTTTAGTTCCATCCCTCTGCTATCGTATCGTATATTTCCTTGTCATGCTGAACAAGACAAGATAGTCGAAACAAAGAAGTGATGAGTGAAATTAATCTAACATTAGTAACCAATACCCGAAGTTGCTTCTTAACTATAAATTACCTGTTTTGTTGGAAAACGTACTTCTCTCACGTATACATCTGATTTTTAAATCGAATAATTCTTTTTTTTGTACATTTTCATTTTTTGGAGAAAGAACAACGAAGAATTTCAATGTACCATGCTGGTGAGACGAAGCAAGAAACGAAACCCAGTGAAATCTTCTCTGAAACTCTCCGCGATATATTGATGCGTTTTACGTACGCTTGAGAGGAAACAAAGAGAGAATATTCTGCTCACAAAGCCGTTCGACGGAGTGGAATGTTTATAGTTGGGGCCTCATTGCATTTTCTCCCTTTGCATGCTATTCTTATTGCCTCTTTCTACTGATTCTAGAGCGCGCGAGCTGCCGGCCGGACGCGCACGCGGATCCGCCGCATCCATTTCGTGTCCAGTGAGTCATAAAGCTGCCGAAGAAATTCAGCGCACCTGGCGAAAAGCCGACGCTTCGAACAAGGCGAGGAGCGCGCCATCTCTGTCGATTCGCGAAACCGTAAACCGTTGCGTTTTATTTCGCCGCGAAGTTGATGCATTGAGTTCGCTCTCGTTTTACTTTTCTGTCCCTCGCTGAATCCTTCTCTGCCTCGGATGCTATGTCATTGTTTTCGCTATTATGTATGTCAGTATTTTTTACTATAAATCCTCTCTCTTCTTATTACTTCCATTTACTCATTCGTTTTCTTTTCTCCTTCTTTTCGTTCCCAAATTCTCCCTTTCTTTCAATCTACTCGCATCTCTCTCACTCGTTACTTTTTCTCCCACACGCTTATTTCTTAATTCGCCATACCATTCAACACTACATTTTACTCTCTTAATATTTCCTCTCCTCGTATTATTCTTTTGTCCTTATTCCTGGTTCTCTTCATTTACCTCTTTCTTAAATTATTGCCTTTTCATCTTTCACATTCAAATGTCACCCTTCCTCTTGTCTCACGTTTGCTCTCTCAACTCCCACCACTTTTCCTTTTCCCCCTATTCACTCTCTGCCTCATTTCTGTCCACTGCCTGAGCAACATTCGCCAACCGGCATCAGCAGTGGCTCGTTTGTATTTTCGACGCAAAAGAGCTTATTTTTATTTCACAGGTACCGCTGCGGCTCTCCCGCCGTTTAAATAACGCCGGGGAGGGTTTTCTATGCAGACGTTTCAACCCGGCGCGTCCCTTTCTGCTTATCCCTCTTCCGCACCCTCGCACACTTTCCTCGCATACGCCTCCGCCGCCGCCGCCATAGGTTTCCGGGAAACGCTGAAATCGTGAAATACGCCAGACAAATCCGCGAGCCCTGCTGAAACAAGCTGCTTGTTGCCAAAGCGATGGAGGCGGGTCGCGAAGACAGGGTTTCAGTGCCGTGTTTGCCTTATTTTCGCCGACGTGTTCGTCGGATGGGAGCCGATCCTTGCAGTTTACAGGATCCTACGGAACTTTTTTTTTCCACCGGTGGCAGGTAAAGGCACACATAGTGTGTGCTGAAGCCCATTTTCTCTACGATTTACGAGGAACAGTGCGCAGAGGGAAAATGTGGGGGTAGAGTGGGTGTGCAAAATGAAACGTGTTGTGAAGTTGACATTCTTTCAGAAACGTTTCTGTTAGTTCATTATTTAATTAAACACGTCTATAGATAATGAAGTGGGCATGAACGTGAAATTTAGAAAATATTTGCATATTGAGCCATACGAATAAAGCCAATATATGAACTTTAACATAACGATGTCATGTTTTTTCGAAAACAGAGTTAACAAAAAAAGGGCCGTGCCCCGATTTTAAAAGAGAACTTAACCCTTTTTAAATTGAACTCTTGTTTTTATAATTCATTCTATTCCATGCAAAAGACTAATATTTTTGGGAGGGGGGAATGTACATGACTTTATTTCAAGAAGGCTCTAAAAAAGTTTGATCTATTGCAGTTTTCAAAAATCAGAGATTTTAACGAAAGTGTGTTCTGCACCATTCTTTTAAGCGTCCTTTACGCTATGAGACGAGAAAGTCCTAAATCCATGACCTCCGGCCATGCGAAAGGTGCTGATGGTTTCGTTAGATACCCAGGAACTCGGGAAAGATATAAAAAATAAAACGGTTTCGATTTTGACGAACATATGAAAATATTTGTTTGTGTTGTACTACCTATTCTCACACCACCCGCGCCGGCTGAATTCTCATATTCAATGCGACACTTCTGACGCCACGAGACAGCAAGACTCCAAGAAACAGACTGCTCACCATGAAATATTTTCTATTCATCTAGAGAATAGCAGCTTTTTGTGATATCGTTGTAATGTAAAGAACTGAATATTCTATACTACATTATTGCTGTATACGTGAAGACTGTTTTTTTTTCAAATATTTATTGTATTGATGTGTTATACCAAAGCATATTATTTGCGTTCTTGAGATGTGTGCGAGCTACATTTTTTAAAAAGCACGTGGTTTTGTTGAGAAGCATTTTTACTATTGCAAGCCACTAATTGGGAATGAATCTTGTTATAGTCTGGAAAGTTATGTACGAATCGGCCGCTTCCCCCTAGGACATAATCCCTCACGCAGGGCGCTTCTGCAGCAACCTAGACGCGAATTCTGCACGTCCCGCCGCGCTGCCTGTGACGCAGGGCGGGCGCCCGGCCCGCGCCAGAGCGCACCGCTCGCGCGCCGCCGGGAGGGGGAGCGTAATGAAGAAACATTGCGCGAGTGTGAACATTTTTGTATTCGCGCGGCGTGTCACGTGCAAAAAAGATGCGTTCCCCCCTTACGCTGTGTTTCGAGGGTGAGATTACGGCCGTGTTTGAAGTTGTGCGCTTTATGAAATGAAAATTTGTTTGTGCGTATTTCCACGCGGAATGGTCGTAGTGTCGCCTCGTTTTGTTCTCTTCCTTTGAATCCAAGGTGCCGGGTACTGGGTGATTATTTTAAAGACTTTTAAGTAGACGTTTTCTAGGCATGATCAATATCTCTTTTTAGGTTAAAAGTATAAATTATGAATTATTGATAATTCTGAAAGTACTTGTTGAAAAAGTACCTCAGTAGTTAGCGTAACTATTTTTCAATAGTTTCTAATGAAAATTTCTGTATAAGCGGAATCATAAATTATTCGATTCCTGTAGCTATTTCAAAAGTACTGTGTTCAAAACTATGGAATAATCCAAAACGCATCGCAGTGATTTTTTTAATTTTATTATTTTTTTTGTTTAAGGTCGCATCAACTTCTAGGTGATTAGCGACCACTATTGCGTGAAACGGTCTGGTAACTGTGAGGATGACACGATGTGATGATGATGATGATGATGAGGGTGAAAGGACGAACACAATAGAACCATGCCTAATGCGGGTCTCGTACCCGCGATCCTTCGTTCCGAGTTCGCTACGGCACTACTGCCTTAGCGATCTCGGCCGTCCTGACCCGCACAGTGATTCTTTGGCAAAGAGAAACGAAGTGCGCTCTTGTAGTTTCATGGAGCGTTACCAGTTCATTACTTTCACCAAATCGTTTCGGACACAAACTATTCACGAAAAAGGTCCGGAGGCGACAGAATCACGAATGCGGCAGATAATCGCGTTAAAATACAGCGGGCGGTTTTGAGCGGCGGCCAACTCTCTGAAGGGGGCCTGGCGTCGTTCCCGATCGCTGGCCCGTCCTTCGACGCTGTTACCGGCCCGGTGGATACGACCACGGCTACATTTGCACTTGTGGTGTTTGCGAAATCGTCAATAAATACGTTTTACTCAGACATTTTTTCAGTGATCGTCAAATATTTGCGTACTCCAATTTACCATGCTTTAATTTGGGGAATGGAAATCCAAATTCATGAATATTCCTTTAAATACGAGTTTGAAGATATTTTAAAGAAATTAATTGGAGCGAGGGGGGGGGCTGGTAAATTTTGTGTTATCTGTCTAGATTTTTCCTACACAGTTTTTCTTTCCCGACAGCAGACAATTGTAGACAATAAGACAATTGTAGCATGGTTTGTTTTCCGTCCGTATCTTTAATTCTACTATTAATTTCTTTCTCGATCTGACCTTGATCATTTCTCTCGCATCATTCTTGCATGGAACAAATACATGGACCGGTTTTATGACTTCTTTTTGCGTTTACTGCTTATGTAGTCAAAATATTTCCCCCTTATAATAATTTAATTGAGTTCTCATCTCTTGCGACCGTGGAGGGCATGACTCAGATATCATCAACATACCCGAGCAACTATCGATAATGTCACTGTGAAAGTAAATCCATGTTGTTGTTGTTGTTGTTGTTTTTTTCAGTGTGTCTATTAAGCCTGATTCGAAACTAAGCTCACTCCTTAGTATTTTACTCATCATAATATTATCCTACTTGTTTTCTATTCTAAATCCATCGCAGGTTGTGTGTTTCGCCTGCCAATTTATTAGTAGAACCTCGTGAAGTACGATTGCCATTGGTGGTGTCACCAATGTAATATCCACTGTAATGTTCCGAGCCTGCGCCATCGACAGCTGCTCTCGCGTCCTGTTCGACGCACACGCGTCGCGTCGCGTCGCGAAGGCCGCCGGGTGTCGCAACTGGACTCACAACTTCATTCCGTATCGTTGTGAGCCGCGATCCCCTCGCAGATAACGGGGACGGCCCCGTGCACCATCGACACGCGGGGGGAGGGAATTATACCGCGCCCACGTTGGTCAACCTGCCGCCACCGCCGCCTCCTCCTCCTCCAATAAAACTCGTCGCCCGTCGTCCACGGGTAGCCGCGTGGCTCGTCCTCCACCCCGTCGCCGCTTGTTGGCGCACCCCGCGTCGCACGTAGTGGTGGTCGCAACTGCTATCGACGACGGCGGCGGCGGCGGCGGCGGTGGCGGCGGCGACGACGACGACGACGACGACGACGACGACGACGACGACGACGACGACGACGACGATGCCCGCGTCGTAAAATGCACAGCGGACGCGTGTGCGTCTCTGTGCCGGTGGACACCGCCGACTATATGAGAGGTTTTCGTCGGTGCGGTGTCCTTCACACCCGTCAATGTAGAAACGGGAGAGTGGAAGGAGCTTGAAAATTCGCAGCAGGAAAATTTGTCATTATTTCAATGTGGAAAGGAAGTTGTGTGGGGCGTGGCTTGCCCCTTGTTCAATTGCGTAACATAAAAGGTCATTTAGTTTTTAGCATTCAATCATTTGTGTTTCCGACAATGAACGTCGTTTTCTAGTCTGTTCATGCTGTTCCCATTTCATATTGTGTATTTTGTTGATATTAAGAACGCCTTGGTTATTTCACTTATCATGGAACTCATTTCTTTCATTGACTTTTCCCTTGCAATGTCTAGTGCTGTAAAGACCACCCCCCAATTGACAATGTTGCATTGGGAGTGCGGCATTGCAAGGATGTCCACCTATATTGTAAAAGCAATATTGTAGTTCTCGAAGTTCAAGTCTCCGTCCCCACTCCAACACGTTCTGTTTTCCCATTCTTCTTCTCACACAGTTGCAGAAGAGCTCCGCGTGGGTCTCCTTTCGCCACAGATACCATCATTCGTGTAGTTTTATTACATTTTAACTGAGTGTTGCCGGCAAGCTGCCGCTGTCACCGTCCTATTACCAAATTGGCCTTCGCCTGTCCATGAGCAGCTGGTCACTGCTTACTACTGCCTCTGCCTCTGCCTTGAAACCAACATCTGTGCTATCACCTCTGAATCCCATTCCGCTGCCATGTCTGCCATGCTGCTGCTTTGCCTACATCTGTGCAGCTAAAGTGTCTCCTTTCGACGTCTGGTCCGTTTCCGCTATCACTACTCTACCACCACTTCCGCTGGGACGTGGGCCACAATCATTTCTCACATTGACAATTGAGTGTTTCAACACTTGACCCCATAACTTCGCCGCCGCCGCCACTAGGTTTCTCACTTACTTCTCCACCAATTCTGGTGACTCCACCATCAATCACCGCATCTCCATCGCTTCCACGGCCACGTATGCGAGTACCGCTAGATCTATGCCGCTGCCTGTACCACTGCAACCACCACTTGTACCCCCCCTCCTTCACCATCGTTACTTCTCCTTCCATCGCCAGGTTGTCCGTATCACCCCACCCACTCTTCCGACAGCGTCTGTCTCCTCGACGCCTCTTCTGCGGCGCCGGCGCGCGCCCGCCCGCTCGCCGCCACGTGTCTCGTAACCTGCGGGAATTTACCGGCGGAGGCCTCTATCGGAAGCATCGCCGAGGGGCCGTCCTCCTCCTCCTCCCTCCCCCCTCCTCAACCTCCGCCGCCGCCGCCGCCGCCGCCGCCGCCGCGCTATCGAAGCGACCTGTCGGCAGCCAGCGTATTCACGACCTGCCCGATCATTAAAGTATCCCGAGGACCGCTATAAAACATTTAACACTACGGCGCGCGGCTCCGCGGCGCCCCGCCCCGCCCCGCCGCGCCCCGCCCCGCGCCTGCCGGCGATGCGCGAGGGCGCGCGGTGTCTGCGCGTTGCCCCGCGCGTTTATCGCAGGGTGTCTCAAAATTTAGAGCCAAAAATTTTTCTGTATCCAACGTACACGAGAACGCTTCTTATCGAGACAATGAGAACTCCCCACACAATACGTCTCTGCTAGGGGACACTGTTTCTCGATTTACGGTCGTGTGAGTTGGGGAGGGGGGTTGCTGCTTGTCACGAGCCACTGCACAGGTTAAAGGTCTAGCGGTTCATAATTTGGGGACTTTGGAAAATCGTGATGGCGGAGACGGACCGCGCGCCGCCGCGTGCGGAGATGTTATCTACGGGCGTTAAGGGGATCTGGAGAAAGGTCTATCAGATAGGAGTGGCTCCAGATTTGGATCGGGCTTTGGGGCGCGCGGTGCGGTGTCATAAAGAGACTTATCCCGGCTTCCATCTATACGTGTCTCGGCGAGCCCGAAGTGGAATATGCATGCTTATTTCATGGGTGCTTAGAAACGGTTATGTGCATAGCACCTCATCAGCTATGTCGCATTTATATCTTCACGACTCCAGTCGTCTTCACACAGGTTGTGTAATAAAGTGATCCAGATAAGTAACAAACCACTTCGTGACGAATAACCTTCGTATTGTAAACTGCTCTTACCCGGCAACATACGATTTGCCTCTTTATTTGATATTTTCTATGAAAGTCTTGTATAATGTGCGATGTATAAAGAGGTGAAATGATACATTTTCCATTTTAGTATGTTGCATTGTTAACAATCTATATGTAAGTATCAATATTATAACCCTTACTTCTTCAACTCTTCGAATATTACAGTAAGCTTACTTATCAATCTCTTCAATAATTGAAGAGTTGTTTCTCTTTATTGCCTAAAATCATTCTTTTTAAAGATTTCAGTTTCTTAAATACACTCGTCTTTTCTTCTACGAGAGTCTAATTATTAGTTAAATTTTAATATTTGCTTGTAATTCCCGCCTTAATTCTCCATTACTTCTGATTTCCTATTATACGTTCATTGTCGACCATTTCACTTTTGCCTGTAGCCTGATAACAGGCGCATCTCAGGGTGTCGTTAGGCCCTTTCCTTCTACCAAAAAGGCAGCTTTATTCTTTTACTTTAAAACCGTAACAAATTGCCTGTTATGAGCTCTTTACTAAGTGTCGATGGCAACTCTCACAGGGGTTTTGAAGGCACTTCCACGTGGGTAACATCGAAGCTTTACTGTGACTACGCAGAGAGGGACGTAATGTAGCTTTTTTTTGGTAAAACAAAATGCTTAAGTGCTTTGTGCCCCAAAGCAGCTGACCATGAGGACAGCAGAAAGACGGGAGGGCGGATGAGCGAGTGATGAAATGTAGCGCGAACAAGGACGCAGGCAAGCGAGCGGGTGATCGGACAGGGTGAGTCAGGCGGTGATGTTTTAAGAGTATCTAGGGGATGAGTGAGAATGCGGGTGGGTGATCTCTGAGAGGTACATTCGTAAATGGACGAGTGAGTCAATGAATGGGGAGTGAATGGGCGAGGGGGGTTGAGCGAAGGCAAATGTGACTGGTGGGAGTGGGGCGGGGTGGGTAGTTGGCGGGTGCGTACGGTCGTGGACGTTGCCGGAGAAGGCCCGAGGACAGAGGTAAGTGGGCGGGCGGCCGGGCGATGCGCAAAAGGAACGGTGGCGACGCTGCTTCGGTGGCCGTGTGGCCATCCCTCTCCCCACTGTCCTCCGCCAGGCGTCGCGGCGCTAATGGATTTTTCCGCCGCGAGCCACCGCCACCGCCCCCGCGCCCGGCCTTTCCCGCGTCCGGCGTGTCTATTAACCCCCGTATTAACGCGGGACCAAGTAATGTGGAGTAATGGCATGTGCGCTCTTCTTACGGCGCCCCGGTGGACTCGTAGCTCAGAGCTGCGACGTTGTCGTTCCCCTCGGAGCTGCTGCTCGTCCCCCTTCCCTTGACCGTGGTCCTCGCCATTTACTCTTTTCACCGACTACTCTTCAGGTTTTTCTGCTCTTCTACACAATCTCACCCATTCTCTCGCCATTTGTGTATTCGTTATACTTGATCAACTTTACACTAATGTTTTTGATGTGTGTGCCCTTAATTTTTCCACCTTATCTGATATATGTTTGACTGACAATATTTCCCTATTGACTTGCTTTTAGTCTTTCTTCTTGTCATTTTCTCGTTCGTTATTTCGCTCGTTTTCCACTGGCTTCTATTGTCACGATTTACACGTGTAATTGTGTGAAAAGTGGCGAATATAAAGTTTCCCTCGCGGTCGAGTATTTACGAAGTGTCCTTATAGTCTACTTTGAAATATTTTCCCTTGTGGTTTTCCCCAATTTTCACATTTTGCCTTGACATTTTTGTCCCATCGCCTAATGTGCTCCTCTGATCTCCGATGGTATTCTCAATTTTTAGTTCTCATGTTCCCATTTCCCGGCGTTTCTTTCTTTGCCTTTTCTCTCAATTCTCTCGTCTTATCTTTCTCTTATCTATTACCATATTTTTCGTTGAGCTTTTTCATCCCTTTAATTTTTTCTTCCAGCTCTTTGACTTCGCCCCTCTTTTTCTACTACCCGTCGTCGACGCTCACGCTGCCTCCGTCGCGTAATGCCCGCCTTCCGCCCGGGGATTCCCCTAATCTGCTCGGATGAAGAATTAGTGCGCCGACTCGCCGCTAGAGCTGCCGTCCGTGCTGGGCCTCGCAGACCCCTTCCCTTCCACCGCGCCAGGGAAGACACGCAAATGCGAGAGAAGGCGTTGCAAGTCTGCGGACTCAGCGGTCGGCGGTCCGTCGGTGGGGTGAGGCCGTCCCCGCAGCGGACCGGGCGGCGGTTAAATTGTTGCTGGGTTGCGCGAGTGGCGCCGCCGTTGGTATGCGAAAGTCCGGTCTGGGCGGCATTCGGGCAACAGATGGCGACGGGCGAGGAGCGAGTCTGATGGATGGTGGCGCGAAGATTGGTGATAGCTGAGGGCTGGTGATAATTCTGCTACACTGTACGTCGGAGCGCTAATTGATGATCGTGCGGTGTCCCACATGGTGGACGGCGTGTAAAGCGATGTAGTTATTGGAAAACTAAGGGTATTGGTGATTGATGAGCTAGAGGTAGCAGCGTACGAGTGTCGTGAATTTGTAGACGAGATGCTGATAGGAGTATTGAGATGTACTTTCTCGACAAGTTAGGGATTAGAGAGAAAGACATTGGGAATGATGATGTGAATACGTTATGGGCATGCATGAATATTCGATAATTAATGATATCAGTTTCTTAGGTTTCTTTCCACAAATGTCTGTAAACAGATTTTCCTTGGGAAGAATTTGAATAGTAAAGAACAATTTCAAAAGAAATCAGAATAATATTATGTTCGGGTTCTTAGTGATACAAATATTATTTCGACTCGTAATGAAATGGGATAAGAGAATTTGAAATATATGATAATTCAGATGGGATATTAATATAACAGGAATTGCTCGTGTCCGTGGGATCTTACTTGTTTAATTAAAGCCCAAAACGGTGAAATCTATTTAGGACAATTGCAGAAGGGAGAAAATCAGCAGTTAAGTTTATAAGTAATTCAGAGAACCATATCAGCATTTGTTCAATGGATCCACAGAAAACAGGAATTAAAGACCCCGAGAAAGTTAACTACAATTATATCATTTACTTTTACTGAGTTGTATTTCCAGAAAAAAATTATGTTAACTTCGTGTATCATTATATAATGAAATGCGACGATAGTGTACTGAATTGCTTCGCAATATCTGTGAACAAAACACATCTTAAAATGCTTTCTGTCAAAGTAACACATTTACTTGCACAAGTTTTGTTGAATATGGTATTCGTTTAATTATATATTGTTAGAATATTCATTCGGGTTCAGTGTTATAGATTTGTGACGGGAGAGAAGCAGTCAAATAGTGGGGACCTGGGTCCCATCTGTCGGACTGGCTGAGAGGTGTTGAGGCCGACGGCCGACGCGGTGTTCGGCGGCCGCGAACGCATCGACACCGCGAAGCCCCACGCCGCGCTCGCGCTTAGAATTTATTTTTATCTTCCCGCATTCACTTTCACAAAAGTTGCATCTGGGGTTATCCCGGAAAGGGAGCTCTTAACAATTGTTACAACCGTGCTTTCTAGCTGCATGTATCGATTTTGATTTTTGCCCTATTTTCATATGAAGGAGTAAAACAAATAGATTAATAATTACTTTTGTTAATTGTTTAGGTGAAATGAAGAGGGTGTAGCAAATACTTGGAGCAACGTAGCGGATTCATGGGGAATGATACGTTGAGGTTCCGATATTTAAATGGGTCGTGTTGGGTTTGATTTGAAGAATAGCATGAAAATGGGATTGATAATATTTTTATTATTATTTATTTTTATTATTTTAATTTTTATTATTATTTTAATTTTATTATTTTTTTAATAATTTAAGCTTTGGCTTTTTGCTTGTTTTCTTTAAATATCTTTATAATATATCGTGACACATTATTGCGCGATGAAGAAATTTACATTAAGTAATTACAAATTCGTGGAGATTTGTTTTAATTGTAATCCTCCCCTCAAATAGGGCTAAAATAAGTTAAAAAAGGACGAATTGTATATCTTAAGTTTTCTATTGCTACGACAATAAAATTTGTGGATTTTTATTAATAAATGTGTATTATTTTAATCTATTTTTTATGCGAATTTTTTATGTGCTCTCTTTCTCGTTTTCCCTGTTAGTCGTCTATTTGAATTCCGAGACACTATACAGAATTGGAAGTCGTAAGCCGCTGTACATCAATAATGCTGTCACGAGTGGAATGAGATTGAAGTGAACGGCGCATGGAAGCCGCGAAGCCCTAGCGCGCATCATTCTGTCCCGCCGCGCGCTCTCGTTTCGGCCTCGCCGCTTCCCTCGCGTTCCCCGCTGCACCTGCCTGCCTGCCTCACCTGCGATGGGGCGACGCGTGCGTTGCTTTGATGCTTCACGCTTTGGGGTGAAATTCCGACAGTTTCGTGTGGAATTTGTGGCCGGTAAATCAGATTCGCGGCGGATTTTCATCGGGTTGATCTAATTTCTCAAGCCTGGATTTGCTCTATCTTCTTTGTTCGCCGTTCCTCATAACTCGTTTACTAATTACGTAGTTTGTGACGAAAGCTCAGATTCGAGAATGGAGAATCATTGTCGAGAACTAATATCGCACGTTTTCGTTTACTTATCGTTTTTCAATGCAATGCTTCTGGTTCCTGGATCGTAGAATATTTCATTTTCCTCCCTGAGTTTCGACTCATTTACACTGCCTGTACCTGCCCCCTCAATCACAATAATATTTCATTGCGTCAGAGTTGTTACCTCAAATTTTCTAGTGGCTTATAATATTGGGCGAGAAGTGAAAGTATTCACTTCAAGCTAAAATTAGATATCTTTCCGATATCTTTCGGCAATCATTATTTATAGTCCCTTCCCATTTCTTTCCAGCTGTATTAATCTCATGTCGATCTTTTATTTAACCATCTTCTATTGTTACGTACTTTCCTCTCACGTTGGCTTCGCCTAATACCACACCGTTGTATTGTTACGACTCCCCCCTTCGTCTGAGGGCCGTCATCTCTCCCTCTAGAGCATCATTATCTCCTGCCACATTGTTTTTAATATTTTACAATTTAATTACCTTCTTTGGTAATTTATCATTATTTGGTAATTTATCCTAATTATCTATTGGCCCTTTATCTACTTGATAGATACGACTTGTTTCTAAGCACGTTTTTATTTTGTTCATTCCCTTACATTCGGATGAAAATAAGATATACTTATATATCCACAAGTGAACAAGATAAAACAATGTATTGAATTAACACGAAATACTACGCGTTTTGTCGAGATTTTGCGATTTTTCTTTGTTAACCACACGTATGAAAATGTATACACCGAAAAAAAATTTTTGTAAATGTCATAAAAGTATTTTTTGGCATGTAATTTTAAATTATATTAGAGTAATATTCATTTAATCAGGTTATCTAGAGTACTTTCCTCGAGTATACATGTAAAAATAATTTATGTCAAATATACTCTTTATGTCCTATAAAACTTGTATAAACATTCAATAAGATATCGATTGAAACTATCAAGATCCTGTCTTTTTATATTTCTCATCTTTCCCTGCTTTACTGTCGTAAATTTGTTTTATCATCTCTCGGTATTGTCCAGTTTCTCTTTTGCCCTGTGCGTTGTCCCCCCGTGCTGCAGGTACTCCGCATTTTTCGTGCGCTCCCCCCGGCCGGGGCGGCGGGCCGGGCGCGGCCCGCGCTGATGCATGCCTGGGCGGCGAGGCGCGGCGCGGCGCGGCCGCCCGGCGCACGTGCCCGGCTCATTATGCTGCGCCGCCGAGCAGAAGCAGCAAGCGGCAGAGGCGGCCGGCGTGGGAGGGTCGGAGGCGCCGATGGTCCCCGGAGCGCGGGCGATGTGGGCGGCATCGACGGTAAAAGCAGATGGTTGTTTAGGCCGGAGGACGCGACAAAAAAGAGAGGGGGAAACGTGACGGGAGCGTCAGTGACTGGACAGACGGGCGTGGAGAATGTGGTTGATGGTTACGTTGCAGTCAGAATGGCAAGCCACGGGGTAGAGTGTTCGAAGTGAGTTGACGAACGAGGAGGAGAATACGGGGTGAAGTAGATGGTTCTTAAGGTAAATGGACAGGAGCAAAAAAAATATATAGGACCGAAGTGCTAGTGATAGCTGGATGGGGAAATGCGGAGATGCTTGTAATGGCGGTGAAAGTTGTAATCCAAGTGTCACCTGCTGCGACTTGTGGTTATGATGGTAGATTGTGTACTGTCTCAGCTGTTTTCCCACCTGGTTTGGAGATGGTGTCTTGAGTTAGTGGTAGCGGAGCTAGTTGCGATAATAATGATGAAGATGATGGTGCTGATAAATGCCGTGGCAGTCACTTGGGCAAAAGGGTCGTGATGCGTTTGTGATGTTGACGAGGACACTGGCGGTGGTAACGGCGGCGGTGTCTGCTTTGGAGACCAAAGTGCCAAACGGCCGTTCGCCGAATGGCACGACGATGGCGGTGAGGGTATGGTAGTGGATACGGATGGAGGCTGCATCTCTTGCGGCGGCGAGGGGAGATGGCTGCGGCCACGCGTGAGTCTGCGCCACCTCGCGTCGAGTCGCGCTTTGCTTTTGTTGCGTCCTCCGCGCCGCGCCGCGCCGCGCCGCGCCGCGCCGGCTGCGGGCGCAGGGACTCGGGCCGTGCGCTAGGCCGTGGTGGTGCCCTTTCGATTTCGTCTCGGATCGGGCTTCGACAATCGCGACCGGTGCGGGCGCGCTCGTCGATATACATGCAAATCGCAAGCGTAGAAGTCACGCGTTCCCTCTCGTTCGCGAACCCAGGACCGGTTTGTGGCGACGCTCGAAGCTCCGAGCGCTGTCCAAAACCGCGAGAGATGAAGTGCAAAATAAAAATGGATAGTTTTTATTAGCGTTGTATGAAGCCGTCCTTTAAAATAAGCATTTGGAAGCTGATCGGGCCGTACTGATTGCCACTTTTACGCTCTGTGCGTTCGCGGCACGTTACATCAGATGTTAAAAGAGAAAAAGAAGGGAAATTAATGTCCGCGCATGGGTAAGCGACGCAGCTGACATTGGGCATCTGCACCGGTATCGTTGTGATCGTCTCCAGGGGCTGCATAATTCGAGTCTCTAGGAGCAGTTGACTTTTGCTTCTAGCTCTGATTCACCTTCTCTTTGTGTGTTTCGCAATCTGCCAAATTCTCGATCTAATGTAACCCACACTGTTAAGTCTTGTATGGGGAGTGAAAATACTGTTGTTCTTCAATTCTGTTGTGATCATGTTTTCATAAGCCACGCTTGACATTGCTTAGGCCGATTCTCGATATTGTGAGTAGGTGACGAAATGACGACTCCCAGTATCCAAGAGGCAAGTTATGACCAAGCGACTGCCATCTGTGACAAGGCTTCAGACTACCACTTGGACAAGAAGGTTCACCCGGCAGAGAATACCGCAGATAGTAATAGCCGAGAACAATGTGTTCACAAGACTGTGTGAGGTTGCGGTTCCAGAGAATAAAAATAAGAATGATAAATAATAATTATAAGAATAGGTGTGTTTGTGTTGTATGCGCATTGGTGATTGGGTTTTGTATGCAGGCAGGAGTTATTAAGTAGAATCTATGAAGTTGGCGCGGGGGGGGGGGGGGGGGCGATGTGGCCTTTGGAAACATGGCCAAGTAGGACGCAGGGTGCCTTCATAAGTTAACTATATCTTTCTGTCCAATAAATGAACAGATCTGATGTTACATTATCTTGTGAGGGTTAAAAGGGTGCAGCTTGAAACTTTTCTTCGGTGAAATGCAGGCCTGCTTTGGGTTAGAGTGAAGTATTTGGGAAACATCACTACTGTATCATCAATTCATATATATTATTAATGAAAATATGTGTGATGTAAGATAACTGGAATGGTAACTTCAAAGTGCCGGGAAAGTGTATTTTAAGAGTTCAGAGCAAACACGAATGTAAATTACCCGAATGAATTTTTTTTATGAAATTTACTCTAAGAAAAAAAGTAATTCGATAAATTTTGAGTTTAGAGAATTCTATCATCTGTATTTTCTTCTTTTCGGGAGACGAAAATTCCATAGGGTACGCATACTATTGTAAAACTTAATCTGCAAGTTTTATTTTGTGAATTTCTGTATTTATTTTTATGCAGATTTTGTTTGGTCACGTATTGGAGGTTAATCATACAGTTCGCTGTTAATAAATTTGTTTTAAATGCATTTATGCACTCTGCTCTACAGGAGACTAATGACAACTTGCTACGCCTCCGCTGAGGTCTGCGCGCCGCTTCGCATAGCGCCAGTGTGTTGTTCTACCACAGTGCCTTAGGGGTAATGCATGTGAACGAACTACATCGAGGTTCGCAAAGCAGAGCTGGCAACCCTGCTTACACAAAATTCAACGTGCCGTAATTTGCACTTCATCCAACATTTGTTTCATTAATAAAGAACTATGAGAACTTAAAGTTAAATATTTTCAGCGATATACTAATTGCTGCTTTGTGTAAGGTATCCTTAATACGACGATGTATTTGTAGACGCAGAAGTCAACTGTTGGAATAATTCTGCGATCAGCAATGACTTTGCTTTTCACTTGACACAGGCATCATATGCGTCATTTTAGAATTTCATGAACTTTCTTATTAAAAGGTAAGGTATCCTTAATACGACGATGTATTTGTAGACACAGAAGTCAACTGTTGGAATAATTCTGCGATCAGCAATGACTTTGCTTTTCACTTGACACAGGCATCATATTCGTTATTTTAGAAGTTCATGAACTTTTTTATTAAAAGGTAAGGTATCCTTAATACGACGATGTATTTGTAGACACAGAAGTCAACTGTTGGAATAATTCTGCGATCAGCAATGA
This sequence comes from Gryllus longicercus, assembly GCA_038098605.1. Lineage (NCBI taxonomy): Eukaryota > Metazoa > Arthropoda > Insecta > Orthoptera > Gryllidae > Gryllus > Gryllus longicercus. Next base: position 2,125,722 of record JAZDUA010000154.1, read on the forward strand.
CTTTGCTGTTCACTTGACACAGGCATCACATGCGTCATTTTAGAAGTTCATCAACTTTTTTTTTATTAAAAAAGTGCTTATACATTCTTGATAGATATCTTATATATGTCACCGTACCTCTGAAGTCGCGATAACATCACATACGCATTTAACGTCATCGTTTAACCTGCGGAATAACATTGCCTTAATCAGCCTAGTGCTCGTGATCAGCCACAGCTCGACAGAGGCAGCAGTGCAGAGAGGCCCGGTAGCCCACGCGCTTGCTAGTCGACTCGCTGCCGGCGCGAGTGTACACAAGCATAATGGCTGCGTTTACAGTCACCGGGGCGGCGCTAGTGGTGGCGTCGGCGACGTGGTGAGCGAAAAGTCACGTCGCTCGTGGCGGTCGAAGCGTTTGCGAATAACAGTAGCGTGAATAGAGCGCGTGCCGCTGCCCCAGGGCCCGCCGCCAGACGCGAACTGCACGCGCGCGCCATGGGACGCACGCGGGAACTGCAGTGTTCGCCTCCGCGAGAAGGGCGGTCGGCGGGAAGTGACGGACGCAGCTGGTGGCTTCATGGCGATGTCGTACAGTGCGTCAGGAACGTCTTTCCACGCCGAGCCGAATTCGGGCCTCCTACTAAAACTTGCATTTATGTTTTACTTGCTGTGTACTTGCTGATCACTGGGAAACACGTGAAGGGGGACAACACTTCCAGCGTCTGACATTATGGTGGCGAGTACGCAATTTTCGTTTTCATTTGTTACATGGTGCCGTTCGTGCTACCAACATAATGGTTGTTTCTAGGTCTCTCACCAGTCATTGGTGCCTTTGCGAAGGATGGCTGGCGCACTGTACGAGGAATTGAGTGGATGGCTTTACCGGTTGTGGCACGAGGAGGAATGGCGACACTAACTTGAAGGGGATGGTTTTAAAATGTTGTGGTCGTATGAACATAGGATAATATGACGGACATAGGATAATATGACGGACATAGGATAATGTGACGGACATTGGATAATGTGAGTGACGTAGGATAATGTGACGGACATTGGATAATGTGACTTAGGATAATGTGACGAACATTGGATAATGTGACGGACGGACGTAGGATAATGTTACGGGCGTGGGAGAATAATATAAATATATGCATCTGTTACGGGCATAGGAATATGTTACTGTTAATGACGAGTACGAGGCGTGGGAAAGGATCACTGCAGTGGTAGCGCGACGACGTCAGCGCGGCGAGTGGCCGCGGCATTGTCGGGGAGGCGATGTCGACGCGGCAAGGATAACGCAGGGGCGGGGCGGCAGAGGATAATGAAGCGGCGGGGGCTGCGAGGCGAGGCGGCCGGTCGGAATGGTGGATAGCAATCGTGCATGATGTAGCGAGGCGGCAATTCACTGCTGCTGCCGTCACCGTGGCTGACTCGTCAGTTCGTTAATGCGCATAGCCGGAATAAATGCCGTGACGGTGAGCTGTCACACGCCAGTGTGTGATGAAAGTGAAGTAACCTCTGTGCAGGACCTATTGCTCTGGGAACAAAGTTCGTATTTGACAGCTATGATTCATAATGTGGAATTGTGTTTCTGCTTTGCAACTGATTTTTGTCTGTTTTTTGTTGTTTCTTTTTCTCGCTACTGCAGCTCTCAGGCTTCAATAGTGATTTTATTTATGACCAGTTTTAAGTCCCACATTCACTGTTCAAATTAAAATTAATATCTTGCAATCACATAATTTTCTCACAAAAGACACTTTATAGACATTTTTGAAATGTAAATATTTATAGAATCTGGTAGAGTAGTATAACTATGTTATTTGCCATTTCTTTTGTAGTGAAGACCGTTTTTGTTCTTACTATTTTTGTTTTCTTACTCAAAATATCAACGAATAACTTACTTTTGTAATTTATGACTTACATTAGGTATAACATTCTGTACCTAGTTCACTTTTAATGTCATATTAAGATCAACTTAATTTTTTTGCTACTTTTTTTATTTCGTATAAAACTCGATGAATGAAATACGATAATATATTATCTTTTTTGCTAAACAACGAAAAATATCATAGAGAAAACCGAGGGCAGTCATAAAATATTTACTACAAAGTGATATTAATCGTAGTTTCAAACTCTCGTTTGATGAATGTATGACGATGGTGTGCATGTATTATGCATTATCCGCACACCAAGTACCAGGTGCTTGGAGGTGGATACGACCCGCTCGAGCGGTTTGTTTATTGGTAAACATTCTCGTGCGATTAACGTGCAGCCAACGCGGGTGTCGAGGCGAGAGTTTACGGCGCCGGGCCGAGCACATCGCGGGCGGTGCGAGGCCGAAGGGGGAGGGGGAGGGGGTGGGCGGAGTCGCGGGGAACCTCTCCCACGCCCACGCGCGATCGAGACTAATGCATTTATTCCCCTTCCCCTCCCCCTGCGCACCAACGCCTGTGGGTGGAGACGCTGAGCAGCGAGGCTTTCTGAGCTGCGGATTACAGGTCCTTGAGTGGACACTCGCTCTGTAAGCTGCATTGTTTTTGAAAAGTTTTGAATTTCAATCGTTCTCGAAGAGTTAAGACGAGCAACAACAGAACATGTTCTTAGTGTTTTGTCATGAAAACACAATCAACATGTTCAGACGCTAGGAATTCATAATAATTTTGAAGATTGACCATAAAATCAGAAATTTAAATTTTTTGAGATTGTAAGCTCCATCTTTGAGAGTATACGCAACAGAACAATGGCATGCATTCAGAACGAATGCACTAATATCATGAATTGGAATATGGTATTATCAAATCACACAATTTGATGTACTCTAACCACTCTGTAATCCCCTTTACTCCTCCTCTTCCTCGTTGAAGTTGCATACGTACGGATTGGATTAAGATAAATACTTTAAATCTAATACTTATTTTAATGATCTATTATTTTGTAAGGTTATATAAAGATTGCAATGAGTAATTTATAATTTAGCTTAAAGTAGCCCATTTGTATTTGAATCTATTCCTTTCAGGACTATTGTCATTATTTGATCATTATTCTTAACCTCTTTCTTTAACGTTCTATAATTTTTTAATGCTTTTTTTTGTATTGGTGGATAGGTTTCTTTAACATAAGTGACATGAGATCTTACCTTAAATTTTCAAAGTATATTTGATTTAGCAAATGTAAACCATTAGTACTTTTGTTACGTATTCCAAATCTTCACAATGGACTTAATAGGGCTAATTTTGAACATTTCTTCGATCACGAAAAAATCTATTTTTGTCAGTCTGTTACCAAGGTTTGTATACCTTTAGTGCTTGCCTCATTCTCGCTTCTCCTTTAATTGATCTTTGTTTATTCAGCAACGTGAGCTTCCGCGTGCACTCAGTTGCCACAACTGAACCACATTCGCCAGACCAGGTCACTCCATTCTTCATCAACTCGCATCCAACAGAAGCGCTTTCGCGTTTATTCTGGTCCGCTCTGCAGCTCCCACCGACCGACCGACGGACTGACGGACTGACTACGAGTGTTGCCGGGGCGAGCGCCGACTGCGGCAACGTAAACGCAGAAATTGCTCTTTTTTAATTTCGGGTTGTCAATGTGGAGAGTGATTTATCAATTAAGTTGGCTGGCGGGCGAGCGCGCTGACTGGACCGACGGGTTTGCTCGTAAACCGACCGCGGTTGTTCACTTTAATTACGTTTGCAAATTAAAACGCAGGAGGCGACGGTCTCCGCGGTGGGGGCGGCGGGGCGGCGGCCGAGGCGGTGACGCGAGGACGCGCTCGGCGTCGCAGCGCCGAAGGTTCCCGTGCTCTCTTCTCGGGTGTATGTCGCAGGATGTGAATTTCGAGGTGGTTGGGGCTCGTTTCAGTATTTTGCTAGTCGGTATGAAAAATGAAGCTGCAAGTTTTTGCTCTGTTCTCAGATGGGATGGCTGAGGCTTCTGGAGAGGACAAGTGTATTTTGTCATTGGTGAGGTTAAGATTTATTTCGAAGTCAGGCTGACGTTTTTAAATATTTACAAGTCATCCTTTATGAAGGAATGGATTCAATTATCGACGTGTAAGAAACGTGTTACATATTCAATACCTAACAACATTTGCATGATATTTAAAATGGTCAGGTTCGATGTCAGACGAGGAATGTATATTCGATATTAAATAGGACGATGCTTGATTATATCTTTCTTTATGCATTTTACTGAGGTAAATAGTAATTATTTTTATTTTAGTAGGCACCATCATAGATAATTTATAAGATATCCTATTTTCCTGCATTCTAGATATCTTCGATGTATTAAATACTTTTGAGAATTGCTTATATTTATGTGGGTCATATTAGAAGTTGGAAAAAATATTTTTTTTCATTTTTATTGTCCTTCGAGCCATTCATATATTTACTCTACTAAGAATTTGTCATGGCTGTGTCCACATCAGTGAAATTAACAGGTCCTTTTTATTGTTTCAGGTAATGATCCAGAGATATTTTGAAAGCAAGAAGGATGTGAGTATGATAATATGTAGATAATTGGAAAATAATTATGTAAGTAATGTCTGAATTAGCAAATTTCTTCTTCATAATTCACTTTAAAATTATCAATTTGTTGTCTTGAATAACAATAGGAATTTGTTATAGTTTCCGAGGAAGATTTTGTACCAACAGAGCATGTTTTCTCTGAAAAAGTGTGTTCACCAAATCATTTCGCATATATTTCTATACGTAATATGTACATAATACGTAACTAATTAAACTGTTTCATATTCCGCAATGGCATTATTTCTACAAAAAAATGCGGAGACGCATACTTCGAGAATAAGTAGCGACACCATCGCTAGTCTGGCTTGGGTGACTTGGGACGTAACCCACGTAGCCTCCGCGAGAACAGTAATTTCGCACAACGAATTTACTTCTGTGAACTAGCCACTGCAAAAATCAAGTAATAACAAAAAAAAAAAACGACGCGCAAGATATAATTCTAATTGCCAGCTGGTGTCAGTAGTTTCGCAGGTTATGAGTTCCCCAGTTATTATTCCGAGAAGTTCGTCTCCTGTCTCCGCGCGCCGCTGCCGCTGCGGCTGCGAAGTTGCTGCGAACGCGGCAAGCTGGCGCCGCCCGAGCGTTGAAAACACCTGAAAAGCGCATCGCGCAGGGAGGCAGCTGCCGTTCTACCGCCGGATGTCGCGCAGTTCCTCAGTCTCGGCCGCAAGGAAGCCGACCTCGGAGATGAGGGGTATTGCGAGGGGGCAATAAACAAGAGTATGCAACTCTTGTCACTCGTTTCAAAAATGTTGAGGTATTTATGAATAAACCGTTTTCAGGAGAAGGATCCTGAGCTTAAGTAAAAGTTAAAATAGATAAACAGTACTTGTTATGCATATACGCCTTAAGTCTTGGTGTTAGTATTAATGACACAATGTCTCAAACTATGGCGACAGGAGTAATTGGGTCCAACATTTCAAGGCTGGAGGAGGAAACGCTTCTCTGTAAAGAGCAAAAGGAGACCGGAGAGCACATTAGGCAGAGAAATATCAGCTGTGAAACGGAAACAGGCATTCTTGCCCCAAAACCCGGAAGAAGCCTTCTTAAGGTGCTGAAATACTTACGTTATGCATATCATATTGGAGCACTATTTAATATTTTTGAAGAATTCACATTTCCCTAGTTAGATTAACCACCTAAAGGATCTTGTTCAAGTAACTTGTTTGGTAACGTGTTTTAGGAATAATAGAAAACCATTGCTCCAAAATAACTATTTGCAATTTTACCATAAAGCGACGCATATCAGCGTTTTCTTTCAAATTTTGCATTTATAATATAAATAACGTATTTCGTTGCAGATTTACCGTGGACGTTAGTGCAAATTAATATATTTCTTTTTCTTCACAATTGCGAATTGTTAGGCACAATAATGTGACACCTCCCAAAATTTCTGTCAAATGATTATAACTTTAATTTCACTTAGTTTTAATGTCAGTTAAGACATATTTGTATCTCTGTCGAATGGTTTCACATTCTTAATATCAGCTTAGGTCAAAGTTTGTTGAATTACTCCTGGTGAAAACTTTTGTGAAAATTTACTACAGCTGGTAGCTTTGAAGGGAGGTGCAGGTGAATATCTTTCTGAACGTCTCAGTTTTGCACGACGGTCTCGCGTTTAAGGATTATGCGTGATCTTTTTTTAAATATTTTTTTCCTTCTCTTCGTCTTTTTTTTTTTTTTTTTTCATTTCACCTCCGACCACGGGCGGGAAATCCGCGAGTTTGTTCGCGAATGCTAAACAGTGGAATGCATATTCATGCGGTGACATCTGGTGCTCGTTTCGGGGGAGGTTTTTCGCAGTCCCCGCGGAGGACGCCACCGTCGCCGCAGAAGAGGACTCGACACTCCACTGTTGGCACGATAGCATTTGGTGGTTTTCCACTCGTTCGTTGTGTATTCGATAGCCGGTGCGTTTCTATTCTCTGAGAGTGGGGTAGAAAACCTTCATGAAAGACCTTTGGTACTGTTTTTATGTACTTTAATATGTAACTTATTATAGATTTTAATTATTATGCATTTATATCTTCATTTCAGAATGAGAATTAGTTTTCAAAATATTTTCTTAGTGTTAAAATATCTAATGTGTAACATGGCATTTCACCTTTGTTAATATTTTATTTATTATTATGGTGTCATTATTACATGATAATTGTCTCGAACAAATTAGCAGAGCAGAGTAAAATATCTACAAAACATCTCTCTGATGTTGTGTGTCCTCTGATATGATTAATAATATGAAATCAATTAACGTCTTTTATTCGTCAACCTTTTGATTTATTTAATTATCATCGACTCATAGAGTGACCGATATTTTGTAAAGCGACCTTCTCTGTTTTTGTATTACAAACATTAACTTGGTGAATAACTGGTGCAGTACAAATTGAATTACGTACAAACATAAATGCTATGGGGCTTCATATAACACGTACATTCGTGAAGGGTATATTGGTTCAGGTAGCTTAAATTACCCTCTAAAATTTACTCTTTTGTTTTCGATTTGGTATTCTCCGAAGTTCCGAAGAATTTGTATTAATTTTGAGTTTAGAGTAGCAAAGTAAAATCAAGTAAAATTCTTGAATAAGAGGATGATTGTGATCCAGAAAGTAATTAAAAATTCGAAATTCGAAATTAGTAGCGTAGAACTAAAAATGTGAGTGATTGTTTTTACAGGTAAAACGGGGATTTAAAAAATTGATCTGAAGTTAAGTCGCGCCTTTTATGACTGCAATTTGACATGTAGCAGTCCTTCTCTATATTATCCATTTTTAAGTGACCCAGGATGAATCTTAATAGTTTCTCTAATTCTATTTTATTAATTGACTTTAGTTTTATCGAAGATAGTTCATATTATCGAGATCGAGTTCTCGATATTTTTATTAAGATATAGTTATTCTTCTTCATCGTATTATTATTATTATTATTATTATTATTATTATTATTATTATTATTATTATTATTATTATTATTGAGAATATCGATTAAGCTGAGGAAAGTTACAAGAATGACAACGGCATTAATGGTGATGATGGCGGCATATCGGCATTTCTGGCGCGATGGCCACGAAGAAGCTACACGACGACTGGACCTGTTCTTTGACTAATAAATCTTTCATTAATTGAAGGTCTCCAGGCTGTTTCATAGTCGACATCGAACTAGCTGTCCGGGACTTGTCTCGAGGTCTCGGATGATAATAACTCAAAGGGAAAAAGGCTGGGTGAATACGCGACATGACAGACGCTAGGCTTGCGTCAGAGGAATATATTTCCTACTACACCTCCCAAGTTTTCTATTTGGTCATTTCTTTGTCAAAGCCTTCTCGTAATTGATAATCAGGTTTGACAATGCTCTTTAGAATTCTGTTTTGTAATTTGTATTTGAAAAATTGTGTCTCTAAGGAAACTTTAAGTCAGTGCATATCTTTAATTTCTGTGAGACGTTTTGATCCGAGATATATGATGCATTTCATCACGGCACATAAATAATAAAAACTAAATAACAGATTTAGTAAAAATATGAAAATTATAAATTAATTTGCCAGGTATTAAATATAGTCATGCAGAAGCTTTGTGAGTTTCATGAAGCATCTCAACTCTGCGTGTTGTGTAAGTCCATTGAAATTTCGGCAACTCAGGTGCCGTTTGGTCACAACGAAGTTGAGATGAGATATAATCCTTTCAATAATTGTATTGAGTTATACGTAAAGTCATTTTTGAGAAAAATATTCAATTTCTATGCATTGATATGCATAGAATTGCATATTCATTTTCATTCATAATATACAATTTCTATGCAAGTTACATCGCGTGTTTTGAGTTTAGGTTCAAGTATCAAGATTGGACGATTCTTATGTCAGGCAAAGGGGTCAGTTTTTTGTTGGCTGTTTTCCATGTGTTTTTTCTTTCTTCGGCCCCTCAGCGCCGCCTTGGCGGGGTTGCACGACTGGTCATTGTTAGCGCTATTTGAGATCCTCGGGCCGGATCAAAGAGCAGCCCGCTTCTGTGTACCCAGCGCAGGCGCTGGCAGCGCCGCCCCACGGGCCGCCGGGTAATTAGGCGCAGACAGATGAAGGCGACGGCGCGCGGCGGCGTCGGTCCCCCGGGGGACGGAGGCGGGCCGCCGCCTCAACGCGAGCTGCGCACGGGGCTTGGTTGCGAAGGCGTGAGGGTGGGGCGGGAACACCCTACGCCCCTGCCGCCGCGTTGCCGGAGCGCTCGCGGATCGCTCAACAGGTGAAGCGGCAGTGGCAGTGGCGGCGGCGGCGGCGGCGGTGGCCGTGGCGAGCGGGTTAAGTTGTCAGGCCCAATTGAAAAATTGGAACACGCTGCAAGAATTCGGAGCGGTTCCGACGCGGCGGCCGTTCGAATCCAATTTATCAAAAGCTGACAGGGGGCGCGGGGTCCGGCAAGCGCGAGGAAAGAGAGAGAAACCTGGAGGTGGGGTGGGGGTGAGAGGGGGAGAGGCGTGAGTGGGGGGGCGGGGGTAAAAAAGCGACGCGTGTCGTCCGAGACAATGGGCTGGGCTGGGCCTGGCCGGGTGGCGTGGGCGCGCCGCTGACGTAGGCGCCGCCGGAAGCGGGGGAAGCGGCGCCTCCGGGTGGGGTTAACGCACTTAATGGAGCGGCTAACCGGGCGGTATCCACGCTAATAGCTGGCGTGTCCGGCGGTGGCAGCGGTGGTGGCGTGGGCCCCGGCGTGCCTGGTGGAAGCGGTGAAGTGGATAGAGCCCGATGTGACGGTGGGAGTGGTGCTATCCGAGGAGACTGGAAGGGCTGTGAAGGCGGGGAGAGAAGGGAATGGAGTAGTATCGGACTCGGGGCCTGGAGCGTTGTTAGGGGACGGCAAATGTGATTGCAGTGGTCGTAAATGCGATGTGCCACGTGCGATCAACGAGGGCGACAACTCTGAATGCTGGAATGGGATGCAAGGCGTGAAAGCGAAGGTATTGTTGGAAAGCTCTTCTCTAGATATAGGAGAGGAAAGGAAGTAAAAGTCTGCAGGAAGTGTTTGCCGGAGTGGATGACGACGTTCGCGCGAGAAATAATGAAGGGGGGAAATTGGGTTGCGAGGACAAAATAGGGCTAATTGATAAGGTAAAGATGTAAAAGAAGAGTTGGGGAAGTGTTACTAGAATAACAGAATGAGAAGAGAAGGCAGTGTTAGGGGAGGCCAGGAGAAGTACTGGAATTGTAGGAAGAGGGAAGGAGCGGCGTCAGTTTTGTGACAGATCGGCAAGAGTTTGGAAGCGAGATGATGGGACAACGGTTGCCAGAGAACGACAAAGTTATAGCCAGTTCAGCTAAAAGTTATTAGAGACGAGTGCATTGCGTGGATCGTGAGAAGCTACCGGGGGAGGTTAGCTAATGGAGGCTAGCCAGTGGAGGATACCGTGTGGAAGAGAACAAGTGGACTGTGAGAGGGTGGTGAGAGTGGTGAGTGGACAGTGAAAGGATGGCAAATTTAAGGCGAGAGGGTGGAGGGCGGGCGTCAAGGGAGTGACGAGTGGAGCAATAACCCGTAGGGATGCCCACGCCCATCACAGAGCAGAGCGCAGTGGCCACGCAGTGGCGGCCGTTCGCGCGCGGCTAATTCCTCGCCTGCGCGGCGCGGCGCGGCGCGGCGCGGCGCGGCGCTCCAGCGGCCGTCTCCGATTGATCCGCTGGCTCTTCCCCCAGGCACGGCGGCGATGATTAACTCCCGGGTTTCGTGATAATCCCGGGATCGGGGCGCCCCCTTCCCCCTGTCTGCTCGCCTCGCGGCCTTCGCCCCGAGGCACCTCACGCCCCCGCTGCCGTTCCCCTCCACCCTCGCCCCTCTCCCTTCCGTGTTGCGGAGACGCAGCCTGAAAAAAGTAATAAATGGCTGGAAAGAATAAGGCACCGTGAATGGGTGGACGCCCGCTCCCCGTTGCCTGCGCCACTGCGGTTTTCTAAGAGTTGCTGGTCTTTTTTTTGAGGATTTATATTGTAAAGAGGGCGGCGGTGCGGAGCGAAGTGGCCGGCGCATACATTGTTACGCGTGTTACGTCGTTTCCGTGAGTCCGTCTTCCTTCTGGTCTGCTGGAGGTTTGATGCACGTGAAGGGGCCTTCTGCGCACATTTTGTACCAGCAATCACGTGTGGGGGTGGAATGTATATTGTTGGTTCGAATAATATAATTTTGAATGAAATGCATTTTCCAATACATTTGAACGTTTGGAAGGATGAAGACGTCGACGTGTGGTGACTCGGAAATAAACGGTGCGAATTATCTGATTTGTGTGTGTGTGTGTGTGGGGGGGGCACATAATGCGCTTTTTAGTTATGCAGTTTAGTATTCTTGCTCCGAATAAATGTCTTTGGTGGGGCATTTGAATTTTTTTTAATAGTGTAGGGACTAACAAAAATGTTAATCGTCAATATTAACAATTTCTTGAATTACGAACGCAAAATTTACTCTACTGCAGTTATAGAAGTAATGTTGTGTTAAAGAAAAAAATGTCATAATAACGTGAGGACAGTATGAGGTGAGTTAAATATTTTCTTCCTCGTCTCTTTATTATTTTTATAAATTATTTTACACCTTGTCGGCTCGTAAAGTTGACAATACTCGGACATCTTATTAGCTCCAGCCATTGTATACAAAAAAAGCAACTGAAAATATACTTCTTCCTCCTGGTTATTATTTCCAATATTTTGCCAATTACTTTGTAATTTTCGTCTCAACTGTCTTTTCAGCTATTACAGCGCTCTTCCGTTCACTTTGTTCTGTCAATGCCAACTCATCCTTGAAACCGTGAAGCAAATCAGGCAAGGTCAAGAAATTGAGTGTATTTCAGAATGTAATGTGCGAGCGTATGCATTTTCTAGACTGTCGCTGCTCTAGAAGAAGTTGAATACCCTCGTCTGCTTTGGGATTCAGAGACGATTCCAGCATAAACGCTGTACCGACATTCAGCCAATCACGCTCCTGGGATAAACCCACCCGTCCCACTCGCCCGAATTTCTCTTTCTCCATCCCTGACTAGTACTCGTTCTCTCTCTCTCTCTCTCTCTCTTTCTCTCTCTCTCTCTTTCTCTCTCTTTCTCTCTCTCTTTCTCTCTCTCTCTTTCTCTCTCTCTTTCTCTCTCTCCCTTTCTCTCTCTCTCTTTCTCTCTCTCTTTCTCTCTCTCTCTTTCTCTCTCTCTCTCTTTCTCTCTCTCCCTTTCTCTCTCTCTCTCTCTCTCTCAAACACACACACATACACACACATTCACACACTCAAATCGAAAGCTCGTGCGTCACATGCGGCTCGACGGAAAAATTAGCTCCATATTTTCGGAGCCTCTTGCAGTAAATTGAACATTCCAATACGATACGCGGAACTCGGGAGCTGCGATATTCATATCGAAGCCGTCAAACAAATCAGAATCCTCCCTATTTTTACGCAAGGCACTTAATCACGTCAAAAAATATAAATCCACCCGATGTCTGCTCTCCCAGATCACCTCCTCACCCACCCCCGCTGGCCGGGCGGGGCCCTGGAGGCGTGACGTCGAGGATCCATCACGGTTCGCGTCTCCGTCACACGTCCGCGGCGCCGCAGGCGTGCCAATCGCATGCGGCCGACCAACTCGCGTGGTGGTCAGCGGCGGTGCCCTTCATGACACCATCGCACTCTCTCTCAGTATCTTTTGCAAACACACAAGCACTCATTTGAATCTTTATCTTGGTTTATTGTTTAGAAAAGTGGTCTTCTCGTCTAAGAGGAATTTTATTTACCAAAATTAATCTTCACATGAACACGCAGCATACCAGCATGCACTTCATCGTTTTAATTAGCTACATTTGTTTGTATTACGATTTCAGAGATACGATATTAAGAATATTTTAAAGCTAGAAGTTCTAGACGAATGTTACTTTTATTTCAGTTAACTCTGGCAAAATTTGCAAATTTAGGAATTTGTTTCCTTTTCTAAATAATATAGTTTGAAAAAGGAAGGCTTTTGTCGGCATCCTTTATCATGGAGGTTAGCGCATTTCCAAAGAATGTTCGTCGATGTGTCTAGTCACACCTTGGCTAGGTTCCCACTTCCGCCACCTCAATCGCTGCCAACGCCATCTCCATCTCTCCCATGTCCGTTGCCCTCGCCACCAGCCCTTTCCTGGCTGCCGTCTGGTAATCAAGCGTCAAACAAACGCCGGGCACTGGAAATGAGATGTTGGGCGCGCGATAGCGGATGCCAGTCAGCGGACAGGCGGCCGGGCCGCACCGGCGAGCGCCTGGCGCTGTGGCGTTGTTCGTAGGCGCTCTCCACTCCCTAGCGCTCGCGTCAGTCTCCTTCGCGGACAGGTTTTCAGTATTGTGCCACCGCATCGCCGCCACAAGGGTACTGCTCTTGGGAATTGGAATTCACTGTTGTCGCGGGGCCAACGCCTTCACCACTGCCAACGCTGCCTCCGCTTCTGCCTCTGTCACCGCCGTCACCGCCGTCTCCGCCGTCACCGTCACCGCCGTCACCCCCGTCCCCACCACCTCAACCTCCATCTCAACCATCACTTCCATCGCCACCACCACCTCCACCACCTCTCCACCACTTCCATTGCCACCTCATAACCGTCACCGCCACCATCACCGCACCCGCCGCCGCTTGCACCTTGGGAAGGTAGATCCCCCACCCATTTCTCGTGTGTCAACGGAGGAGATATCGTCCGGAATGAAAACGGGGTTCGTTAACGCCCGGGTTTGCGTTTAAATGGAGTAGTTCCCAACTTCTTTTGTTTCAGGCGTAAAAAAGGGAGAGACATTTGTTATGCGTTCTCCGCTGAGTGAACAGAGTGCTTGGAGAATACTTCTGAGCACCCACCAGGGTGCTATGTTTCTGTTTATTGAGAATGAGATTTTTTGCTCGTTTGTGGGTTTTGTGGATTTTAAGCCGGCGTACTCATTGTTCTTCTAGTTAAACTGATGTTGGTATTTTACAGTCACTATTTGCTTACCATTTAATTAAGAGATTAAAGCAAATACGATTGTTAAATTAAAATGGAAAAGCGAATATTGGTTTCATTAACTTCAGGTGCGTGAACATGAAATATTGCTTCAAAGGTATATAAATCAGAAACTATTTGAATATGATAATTACGGAAGAGAGACAGTAATATTGCAAATTAATATCAAAGTATACCTTTAAACTGTCCTGTTAAAACTTTAAAAAGATTTCTTTCCGGCCTAGTCTGTTGGTGATTTTCATGGCTTTTGCAACGTCACAATTGAAAAAACTTGCATCAGATTTTCTGTTTCTGAAACATTAATTATACATGACTAATCTCGTTCAGTTTTCCGTCGACTACATGAGAATATTAAAAATTTTCATCTCCCTTAAAAAGATTTCTGTATGAACTGTTAATTATTTAACCAACATTATTTTAGAATTGAGAAACAGTTACATGATCAAACGAAATACCACACATCATTTCGAGACCAAGACTTTGTGCGAGAAGTTCCCTTTATTTCGTCCCCCAGTTTCCACCCTCCTCGGTGAAGTCGATTGAAACTTTTTAATGAGATTTTTCTCAGGTTCCTAATAGAACGCTATATTTCACCACGGATTAGTCGGCGACGGGGTATCTATCTGTACTCGACGAAGCGAGCTGCCCAATCGCACACGCTTTGACAATCGAGGACTCAGCTTCGACAATCGGAATCTCGCTTCGATATATGTGAAGGACACGTTGCAAAGCCAGCGTGCGGAGCAACTGGCAGTCGGTGAGCGGGGAGAGGGAGCGTGTTTCAGCACGTGCTGCGAAGCGAGAAAAGTATTTGCAGATAAATTCTCGTAGAGCACGAGTCTGAACCTGAAAAGAAATTAGTGGTAGACTGGCATTGCCAACGTTTTTCCCGTTAGCGTACGTTCTAGATTATAAAGGAAAATTATGTGACATCTCCGGAAAAATATCTGGAGCGTATGCGATGATGAAGGGATTATTACGAATCCCACAACTACCGATTTCACACACAAACATGCCTACCTCCTACTCACTATCCGGTCTTTGGGTTGGACTATTTCAACCGTGTTACTTTTTCCTCGCTGTCGAGAAAAAAGTTAATATCGCAGTTCCTCTCAGCGACTGTGTCGGTTCCCTTTGGAACCATTTTCCAACGCAACGCCCGCGTCGCTCACGACTCTTTTCTTCCCGGAGTCTCGTCAAAGCCTCCGTTCACGCGGCGATCATTCCCCTGAAATTAGACACGACGAACCGGAGCCCTCGGATCGAGCAGCGGCTGGCGCGCGCGGGTGGGAGATTCTGAAGGGCGGTGGGACACTTCGGAAGGGTCGGAAAAACATGGTGGGGGAAGACTCGAAGGGGAGCAGGAAGACTTGAGGGAGTGGGAGGGTTTGGGGGGAGTAGGAGGATGTAGAGGGGGTGGGAGGATGTGGAGGGGGGAGGATGTGGAGGGGGTGGGAGGATGTAGAGGGGGCGAAATGATGGTGAGGGGTGGGAGAATGTGGTGGAAACGGGAGGATTTGGTGGTGGTGGGAAGGCCTGGTGGAAGGTGGAATGGCTTGGAAGGGCAATAGACCGGGCATCATTGCTGCGAGGAGGCACAGGGGGAGGGGGCGCGGGGGCTTTCGAGGCCGTGTCCTGGATTAGGGGCCGCCTCAAGGCACAGTCCCGGTGGTAGGCCGCGACCTCCACCCGAGTTCCGGACTCCCCCGGGCGGCTTTGTAGTTCATCAATCAAACCCCAGGCGGCGCCCGCGACGGCGCACTCGACAGAAACAAAGCGATATCGCATTCAAGATTTGTAAAATCACAGGAACGGGAATCAAACCGTTCTAGAAGTCTGCCGCCGCCGCCGACGGTGACGGAATCGCCGGAAGAGTTTCCAGCGCGCACGTTTTCTCTCGAAGCGCGGGAGTTAAGAGAGAGGGGTCGGGAGGGAAGGAGAGAAAACGGGAGCGGGAGCAAGGCACGGAAATAAATTTCAGTGATGTCAGTCGAACAAAAGGGGCTACTTTATCCTTCCTTTTGTGTGTGTCTCTTGCTCCTAACTGCGACTGCCGTGGTGTAACCGCAGAAGCGGGGCGAAGGCGGCGCCGGCGCACGTTGGCCCCAAATGGACCAAAAATCGCGCTCAGCAAACATTTTTCGACTTTTACCAATGTTGCAGTGCAGGAACAATGCAAATTACGAGATTTAATCTAAAAGTTCAAAGGTTGCGAATTTGAATTTCTCGTTTGTAATTAATAAAATGATAAATCCAACAATTAATTCGCAGTGCAAAATTGCGTGAAGATAACTGCTTCTAAACGTCCGGATATGCTGAGAGTAAACAATAGAATGAATTTAATTGCAAAAATTCGACGTAATCATTTCACGACGTCAGTTTACCTTACAGAACTCTTGAACCAGCGAAACTACTTGAAAAAGCGTTCTTTCAGTTCTGTTGTTTTCGCTGTGTTTTGTCACAAAGTCTCGTTCACACACTATTAAAGTTTGTTTTATTAGCGAACACAATTATTCCTGGAAAAACTGGATCAGAGATAACAAATGATATCCCCTTTCCTTGTGTTAAAAATCTCTCTAGTTTATTGAATGTTGCTATATGAAGTATAGCCGTGACGTAATATATGCTATCATGAGACGAAACAAAGGGTTGTTACAACTTATTTACAAGCGTTATAATGAAGTGTTAATGCATCGACATCGGAACATAGTACACTAGATATCTAATATATGCAAATTAATGCTCGTTTCTATTTCATGCCCTGTCGTACCGTTCATCCGATTGCGATAAAAATTTGTAAACTTATTGCTTGCAATTGTGCTAAGAATATAGGCATAGTACAGTAGAAATGGGCGTATGTCTGTCGCAGACACATGCGCATTGATGATGATATTATGTTTTTGTGCTGACTGAAATTCCCCCGATCAGAAAGTCTACGCAACCCACCTCACCCTGAAGTATTAAGCGCGTCTTCACTGCATACTCTGCCCCTGCGAGTGTGAAATATCGGCCGGAATTATTACTTCAATGATATCTCGGACAAGTGAATCAAATTTCTCCACGACTGTCATAGCGAATGCTTGCTCAAACTTGAGAGAGAACATTTTAACATTAGTATATTTGACAACCATATGCAAACCAGGACAACCATAGAACAAACCTTTGCTCGCGCGAAAGTATTCCATTTACTAAAATGCCTGCAGAGCTTATCAAATCAAAATGCTTAAAACGTGATTAACAATCACGTGACCAGTAGCATGTGCAGTGTTAGACATTGAAATAGCGAAGCGATGCAGGGTCCACCAGTGAATTATATATGTCTATGTCCATCGTTATTTGTGTTGTGACTTTTTGGATGGAGTCTTTGGCTTGAGCTTCTGTCCGCGCCTCGGACGCGGCGCCCACTGTGCTGCGGCGGCGGCGGCGGCGGCGGCGTGCACGCCAGCCAGTCGCGGGCCGGCGGGCGGCGCGGCGCGTCTCGTGCTGTCGGTCCATAATCGCCGGTCGCCCGTTTGCCGCTATTGATCGCGGCGGTTCTCTGCGAGGAAATAACTCACCTGTTTCCCATCGAACATCGGCTGTGTTGTGCCGGCGCTCGACGTTAACGCAAGAAATATCTGGCGGCCGTTACGGCGGTCGCCCGGCACTCGGCGGCCCGCGGGGGCGCGGAGATTCTGTCGGGCAGCATTTCCCGAAGTGGGTTCCACGAAAGAAGTGCTGCTTGGGGGGTTTCTGTTGTCTAGAAGGATTTGTATTTCGAATTCCCATGGACGTACATGTCTTCAAGCAGCGTCTTATTTATGTGACACATGCTCGTGTGAAACGAAATTTTTGAATATTTGTTCACGAAAATAAAGAAAGACTTATTCTGAATGTTAGCCGGCTGATATGGCCCAACTCAGAGCCCTGCAGTTTCTAACGAGTTCTTTACACTTTGGAGGTATTTCACATGAATGTCTGGGACATTTTCAAAATTTTCTAAAAAATTGTTCTAAATTTTAAAAAAAAGTATTGTAGGAATACAGTAAAGTACAGTTTCAAAGACGGCATTGTCTCAATTTTCACCATTACATCTGAATTGTAGAACCCCGTTGTTCAACTGCAATATTTAAGATAGTTTTTTTAATTATATTTTTTCACAATTAGTTCTTTAATGAACGATACATGCATTTTTTGAAAAATATTAATAGTTTCGGCGCACATTTGAGTGAAATGTGAACAATATCCAAAAATATTAAAAATAAGACTTTCTCAAAAAACTACTCCAATTTGTTTTCCTTTTTATACAGCTAGGGCTAAATGAACTTAATAATATGATCTAAACGCCATTTTGATGTATTGTTTGGAATTTTCAAAAATTACACATATGTATTTCTTTAAAATATTTTTCACGTCGTTAATTTTTTGAAGTCTTTAATTTTTAAGGACGGTTAAAAATGACGCATTTCTAAAAACGTTCGAACTAAATTTTCTCAAAAACATATTTTTGTTCTAGGAAATATTGGAAAAGAGTTCATTCCGAATGACTCATTTCGATCATGATATTTCGGACCCAATGTTCTTAAACACTGCTGCTCTAAGTTTATTTGTGCAATGGTATCGCAGACCGTTGACAGTTGCGTGTTCTTAGTTCAAAATTGGATTTCTTAGACACACAATGAAAGAGCCTGCACCATTCGCTATATTATGAAGAAACTTGGGGGGGAGGGGCAGACAACACGTTAAGATACACCAACCCTCACTATTCGTAAATGTTCAAACCTTAAGTTTGAGGAAATCTTGTGTGACTTACGTATGCCTTATTCATATTTACAAAAGGCTTGGGGAAGCAAGAAGGCAGTAAATTTTGTTCAAAATCTTAAATATATTCACGAATTGCGGGAGATGTGTAGTGACGTATCTTCTTACTGCCCAAATCCCTTCATAGGAGTATCCACTATCTTTATACAGAGAACCTTGTAGCAAAACCCATTACCGAAACACATCAATTTAGTACATTAATGAATGTAACATTTTCCCTTCATTTTGTAATAATTGAAATTATACTTATTCCCAGCACATATTGAAACACAATTTGAAATGTAATAATTGCGAGTATTCATTAAATACTCCCGGGATTGATTCTCGTTCATACGAGTGTATTGATTATTTCCGTAACCAACACCTCCACGTTCACTTCCTAGTGCACTCTGAGATCTTGCGAATCATATTTTTTGCGTCGTGAATTCCTAGCGGACCAGTCTGTCTGGGCTGTATTTCTGCGGCAGGGGAAAACAAGCTCGGGGCGATCTGTTACGCAGGACTTGTACGAACGGCCGAGCAGCCGCATTGCGTTTGCAAGTGTTATGTACGGTGGGGGCTTATCTGCGATGAACATTTGTCTGCCTTGTTACGCGTACGGGCGGTATCAAGCGTGGTATCGTGTTCTACGTGTAACTTCAACACAGTTTCGTTCTCTAAAGCCGGAGAAAAAATGCAATGTCGTACTGTTCGTAGATATGCTCATTTGAGTAATTGATATTCCTGCGGGTACTGAGAAATAAGTGGCCAGATGATCTGCGGCATTCTTATGAAATAGCTGGAGTGCGGTACAGTATTCGTTAAAAGGGTTGACAAAAATGTCTGAATCTCCATTGTGGTGGTGCTAAGGAGCTTTACAGACATTCTTTAATTAAAAATAAAAATACTCGATTGTGGGTACAAACACGTAATACGAGGGATAATTTCTGAAAGTTTCTCTGCGTTGAATTATGGATCACACATGCGAAGTTTAGTTTGTACATTTAAGTTGGAAAATATTAATTCCTAAAAATTTAGTATTATTGCTCCCTGAACAATTCCCCTAAACAGACCTTAGCGGTCGGAAGTGATGATTTGTGATTTATTATGTTGATTAAATGTAATAAAAAGAAAACGAAAGTCAAATGACATAAGGTAATATGATTACTTCTAGCCGTACCAAGTATGGTTTAAGTAGAAAATGTTCAGAAATTGTAATTTGTTTCTGAAAGGGAAGGAAGATACTGCAAACACAAAAAGATTAATTTTAGCAAAGGCAGTATATTTTTAGTAAAGGTTTATAATGCAGCCATTCCGTTCTGCGTCGCCTGCTAGGTTTGTAGAACTGGGTAGTGTAATGACAGTGATATTAAATGTAGTTTGCATGTAGTTTCTCTTCAAAATGAAAAAGAGCGTCCAAAGCGTGCGCATTTAAAATGCAAACCTTCACGATCCCTTTCACCGAATGCTCATTCCTATATTCAATTAATATAAAAATGTTAAAATATCAAAGAATATTTTGTTCTAAATGCAATTACCTACTAAATAGTAGGTAATTTATTTGCCTTTCATTATCAAAAGAGATCTGACTGATAAAACATTACAATTTGAATGGTTAAAATAATTGACTGCTTCTATTTATGATTCAAAGTATACGTTATATTTCTATTAACTCGCACATAGAAAAATGATAAAAATAAACTTGTTTTCAATTGTTAACTTGTGTCAACAGCATTACGTTGGGATACTGTGTTTGAATTTGTGCACTCTCTGAAATTGCCTGTCGACTTTCCCCTTTGTCAAGCGTTTGAGACTCGTACTTGCAGTGAATACAGATAGAAAGAACGTGATAATGCCACGTTACTCTGAAAACGCTGTCCCCTAAGCATGTTTGTGTCAAATACATTTTCTAGTTTCTTTCTCTGACGAACGAGTGACATTATCTAGTCGACTTGTACATTATATTCATCACAACGTAACCGGGTGTTCGCATTAATCTCTCTCTTCCCACAAAATTGTTTCTAGTGTTGCATTTGTGTGACTCGAATGCATGCAATGTGCTAACAAATGGAGATTGAGTATCCCGACACCTGCAGAAATTCCTAGAAAAAGGTAATGATTCTATTGCCTTGTTTACCTGAGGCTCGTCTCTATTCAATGGTGTTCTCATTTTATGGGACATTTTCTCCCAGATCGCTCTCGCGCACGTAAAATTGACAGCTGGAGCAATAGAACGCTTAGGACGGCACTCTCAAAGCAAACCTACGTAGATGAGTTGAATTCCTGTTTTGGATCTTAAGTACCGGATTTGTATACCCGGTACGTGAATTCAGCCGATAGAGATGTAATAGTTCATAGCATAGGATTAAATAATATTGAATTGTTGATTGTGAGTGAAAGGAGGATTGAAAAATAATTTTTCGTGCGTAGTTGGTAGCAACAAACGAGGTTTTCATAATTGATTCAAGAAATATAAAACAAAAATAATGAATAAAAATTGTGCATAATATGGAAGGATATGTGGTGCATTTGACATGGTGCTGTTATCCATTTCTAACCACTCACCAGAGAAAATGCGATAGTAAAGCAAAAATATAAGTCATATTCCAATGTTCTCAAGGACTATGATAATTGTTCATTATTTATTGTATTGAAAATAAAATTGTATCATATTTTTTTGGAAACAGTATTCTTGCACATGTTTCATTTAAAATATTATGTAAAGAGTTTGAAATCTTTTCAATATTGTAATATATATTCTATTGTTTCGCAACCAAAATATTTGAAGGAAACAGTATTAGTGCATGGATGTAAAAATAATAACATTAATAATAATAAAAATAATAATATTTATACCGGACCCTATGGCGCAGACGGTTGCGGCAGCCGTCGTCTGGGCCGAGGAGGCTGCAGGTTTCAGTCATGGTCATATTTGTGATTGTCCCTTCACCCCTCATCATTACACTATCACTTCATAATTCATAATTCATAATTCAAGGTGTGAGAAACGTGTCTTACTAACGATAGCGGAAAGCTGCTCCCCATAATGACGTACGTTAATGTCTCTCTTAAATATGACTTGGCCTCGAAAGACAACGTTTAACATAAATGACAGATGCCCATATAATAATAATAATAATAATAATAATAATAATAATAATAATAATAATTATGCTACTTAGAAAAATATATAAATACTTCGGGTGGTAGCTTGTCCTAATTACAGTTATGACAAATTCACAAAAAATACAGTATTTACATGTGAACTTGATACCATTTAATTATGTCCTAATTTCCCTTATGTTCTAACCCTATCCTGCTATCACTCCCATACATTTCAATAATATTGTAAAATAATTCTATCGGAAACATTTTACAAATAAACTACACGCTATTTAATCTACTTTGGAAATGTTTGGTATCCTGAGGGGAACTCTGTAGCGGCGCTGCTGCTAGAGATGACCCGACTGAAGAGAGAGTCCTCCGCCTAAATGATGGCAAAGGAGGAGAGGCGTCAGAGGTTGTGGCAGGCCCGGTAGGGTAGCGCGGGCCGGGCCGCAGCGGCGATCCGTCAAAACGCGCGCCATTTTGATGTCGGTGGGCGGGGGCGGGGGCGGGGCCGGGGGGCCGGGGGCGATAGGGCCCTGGAGAGCGCTTCGTCCACGGCCAGTGTGGGGGCCGGAAGCCTCTTCGCCGCCCCCCGGAGTCGGCCCCCAACGCGTTCGCACCTGCGGAAGGATTAGGGGGCTGGCGGGCGCCAGACACTTTCTTCGGCATTTCCATATATTTGCGCTGGAAGATGAGTCGTTCCTTGGGGTACGCGACAAACGGTGCCGGTTCGGATGTTGCCCAAGGTTTTTTGTTTTGTTTTTTTACTAAGAGAAGATAATGTGGTTTTGATGTTAGGGCCAGGTGAAAGGAATTTTTTCTGATGTAATGCGTCACTTCCACTTATTGAGAAAGAAATTTAACAAGGGACAATTGTGTCCTTCCAAACATTTCATTTCCAAGTGGGTCTTGGATAGAAATATTTCAGCATTTATCTACTAACTACAGGCGAATTTCCTAATAAAAAAAAAGAAAAATCAATATTTGTTTTGATAATACTATCCGAGTTCATTCCCATAAATTAAGTTGTTTATTATTTTAAATAAACAATTTTCATAAATAAATTAATCAATAATAATTTCACAATTGTATTTATATTTTATGTTGGCACAGTGGAGATATATCAATGTTGAATGTTCATTATAACTACTATAAAAAGTAAATAAAAATAGTTGTAACCTATTTGTACAAACGTTTAAGGAAGTTAATTTTTTCTTGCATTTTTTGCTCTTTCTATCTCAATTTTTTAGCTTCTTGATATGGACATTAACTTTAGCTCTGAACAATATGTTTACTAATGTGAAAAAAAGTTAACGGCTCTCTTGCGTACTTTACAAATAACTAAAAATTCCTTTACAATGTTGCGAACATTAATAAGAAAACATCAAATTCGTCACTCACTAGAACTCCCCCCTCCTGGGAAGAAATTCTTTTTGCTTCTCTGAGCATTTGTATTGATAATCATTGTAAAACGATTTTCCTGTTTACCATTGGAAGATACAAATTCATACTCAAAAGCTAGGTAATAACTTTCTGTGTTTTGAAGCCTGGGGTCAAGGTCTGTGATAAGAGTGAATTAAAGTGCTTTATAAAACACGTATCAATAGATTAACTTTAATTCGTCATTTATTAAATAAACGACTTATTTTGGAAAATTCGTTTAGCACCGCTACAATATACATATTAGTCTCGTATACAGTGTAGAAACCCTTTTAAACTACGGCAAATAAGTAAATGCAACTGAACGTGCCTTCATAAATAATATGATCATAGAATAGTATAGGATTGAAAAGGGGGTTGGAAATGCATTTTACGTTGCCCGTATTTGGTGAATAAATTATTAGTTTAAAAGAAACCTAAAATCGTTTCTCATTTTGTGTGATTTGATGTCGAAGTGTTAAGTTGATGCAAGAGCTGGGGAAACGATGTACGAAGGTGAAAACATTACGGGCCGCATACTTCGGTCAGGGAAACTTCTCCTCCCGGGGTGGAAATGATCAAACTCGGGCCGCGGGAGGTCTCGACCGCTTTTGTGATGGAGATTGCGAAGTTGGCATACTTGGCGGCGGAGTTGGAGCGTAGCCGGGCCCCTCCGGCCGCCGCCCGTCGTCGCCCGGGCAAACTTCCGGAGATGGCGCTGTTGTCTTTGTGGGGAGTCCGGCCGTCCGGCTGTCCGGCGGCGGAGAAGGCGGCGATGTCCTCGGGAGGGGAGATGGGGGGAGGGTCCGACAGGTTGCCTCGACAGAGAACTTGGCGTGGACGGTGGAACTTGGCCTGGGCCGGCCTGCGGGCGCTGTCCTCCTTTCCTGACTCGCCCTGCCCCGTCCTTCTGTCGTCTTCCACTTTCCCTCTCGCCGTGCTGTCCGTACACCCCGCCGTCCCTGTTCTCGGACGTCTGGAGCCGGAAGTCGAGGCGGGGGTTGCGGCGGCGGGGGCGCGTCATCGCGAGTCGGGTGACGTTGTGGGGAGGCGTCTGTGACCACGGCGATATGGCCCAAGAAGTGTGACGGAGATCTGGTTGCGTAGGCTTCCGCGGCCGGAGTTCATGATGTCTAGGCTACCCGGGACGAGCCGCGTCACTGACATGGTGGCTAACGTTTCAGCCAGCGTATTGTGGCCTTCTTCAGACTGCTGACTCTGACAGGAATCGTTTGAAGATCTGCGTTCGAAGAAAGATAGGAGAATGAAATGAGGCTCAGGAGAAGGAAAACACTGCATATTGATCACAACGTTGTCTTCTTTAGTTGGCGAATCCCTCAACTGCTCATTAACATCTTCCTCTGTACTGAATGCCACTTCATCATCGCGTAGATACGTCACCTTGCGTCTTCTCTTATTTGTTGGATGAAATGGAGGTGTGAAGGGCCGGGTTTTTCCCCCTAAATGGTTCTCTTTAACACGCACATCAAAGGATTTTCCTGCTTTAAGAATCTACAAAACTGGAGCACTAATAAAGCAATGCGCATGAAAATGCGTTTAATTTGCAGAGATAGATACTTTCATTGAGGAAATTTCTATGAAGTGTTACTCTTGCCCTTCGTGACAAAATAATTTGGATGTGCCTTTTCCACCTGAGTAATTTTTAGTTGATGTAGAGTGATTTTTTGTTGAGTCTGTTTAGCACGTGTTAATGCGTTATGCGAAGCTTTAACACAATATGTTTCGAGGTAAGTGCAAATTGCGTTACGAAATACTAATAATATTAGAATTTTTAATTGAAAAACATGTACAAACAAAAGTAGAAATGTCTCCCGTGTTAAAACAATTTCACTTCAATTGCGATTGTATTTTTGCTTTATTATTTGCGATTGCTTATTGCGATTGCAATTTTGCTTTATTATTAGCGAGGTGAAATTAAATTTTAAATACTTGAAGGTGTATTGATACTTTCTAATGTACCTTGGGTTTGAAGTGATGAAATAGTGTTTGTATGAAGTTCATGGATGTTGAATGGCTATTATATTATATCAGATTGTTTGATTGATCGAGTTACATTGTTTATATTTGCTTGCACTGATCGTGAACGTTTTTTCGAAAGTTGTGAATCATTAAAGAGTGGAGTGAGTAAGATATTTTTTTCCAAAGAGAATGTATTTGAGTATTATCATCACACAATCCTGAAGATTGTAAATCAATGAAACAAAACTCCAGAACGATTCAAATATTCGTTCAAATATCCGAAACCATCAATCCTCATGTAACAAGTGACGCAGTGGTCCTTTGTTACTCTCAGTCGTAATAGCGTTTGATTGCTCTTAAAGAAATCCACGAATGAAGTCGTGACTCTGAAGTCACGAATGAAGACTTGCAAAATTTTGTGCAATAGACCGTAACAGCTGGAAACAAAAAATGACCCTCCACTTAGGTTTGAGAGACAAGACAAATAGTGTAGGTAATTTTCAGACTACTTACGAACGATCAGCGAAATGACTTAATTCGTTCTCAGTAGGTACCTCAATTGCATGGTCTGGAAAATCGTTTCGTTTGCGACTGGTACAAAGTAGTTACGTAGCCAAACATCTATTGTGCTGGTTCTTGTTTTCTGTCAAAAAAATTTAATAAAATATCGTAGAACACAGGGGACGTTGTTAGTCAAAATAAAACAGTTTATTGTTTTTTAAACAATAGAATCTAGAATTTAATTTCATAGAAATATAAATTCTAATCTTCAATAAAAGTCTCGACTATTTTATTAGACACATTTCACATGTATTTACAGAAGATACGTGGATAATCTGATTCCATATATATTAAAGGTCCATCTGTAATGCTACGAGTACATCCCAGAAATCAAATACATGGATGCTTGCCCAGAACTCCCCGTGGCGATTTATGAAAAAAGGTACTCCTTACAGTTTGTTTCGTTGGCCATTCTGTAATTCTTTTATAAAACCTTTCCAAACAGATGTTTGCATACTATTCTCGGAGAGCCGCTGGTATAACCCCATCTGTTCGGCACCTCATGTTGCCCTCTCTCATGATCAAGAAAGGCCGAAAATTTGCAGATGTTAGTTTAAGGCTCGAATTGCTTTGAAAAAAGGTTGTCCATCTTGTTGTTCGTATCATTCCGCATATGCTGTATATTTATTTTTCGAATAGCTACTTTTCCTAACCTACCTTGAGAACTATTGGCCTAACTCAGGGTCGCCCAGACAAACAACGGGGCTTGGGCAGTAACTCCACGGGAGCCCCTTACTTCAAGCAAAAGTTCCGCCTCCCCCAAAGCATAAACAGGATTAATTTATTTTTGCGACAGAAAAAAAACATACAGCGATTCATTTGAATTAAAAGTAAATATATATAATTTTTTTGAATGAAAAAAACAAAACAAAACGGGTCGGTGCCCCCCAATTAAGTTGGGGCCTGGGGCAAGATGCCCCAAACCTCTCCTTTCTGGAACCGCCTTTGGAATCGAATCCGCTCTACGTCAGTCGATCTCCCTTCGTGTGCTCTAGTGCTGGGCTCTTTAAGTGAGCTACCCTCTTGAGCAGCCCTGGCTCGGCGCTTAGGGCCCCTTCCCACGTGCAGCGGGCTCTCGCTACGCGAAGCGGAGGAGGGGGTACCCGCCACCGCTAGCAGAATACAGCTTTAAATGGGAACCTTCCCACTGCGCCACGGCCGCAGCGCAGAGCTGCTGTTTCTAACTGCTGCGATCCCTTTGTCCGTCGTCGCCGGAGGGTCGGCGAAGAGCCCTGCCGATTGACGACGTACGCGCGCTGCCGTGGCGGCGTGGGAAGACGCCGAAATAATTCATGGAGTGGCATTTGGTGCGCGGGGCGGGGCATAGTGGGGCAGGACGGGGCGGGGGCGGGCAAGCGGCGTGGCCCGCTTCTCGGCGAGTGGGTGGGGAGGGGAACGGTTGCGCTCGGGAAGGTAAGGCTCTAGTACAATGAAATGCGAGCGATGTACGGACAGCGCGGGCAGCCTGCCTTGAATTCTTGCGTGCGAGCAGCCCTGCGGTAGGACGCGTTGCGGCAGGTGCCGTTCCCGAGGAGGGCTGGGGGCGCCGCGCGGCCGCCCGGCGCCCTTTCCGCGGGCTCGCCTGAAAAATGGGCGTCGTTTGGGGCGCTCGCGCGGGGCGCGTCGCGACGCCTGCCACCGCTGGCGGCGGCGGCGGCGACGACGACGACGACGACGGCGACGACGACGACGACGACGACAGCGTGCAGTAGGGCTGGCCACGAAACGTGGGAAACGGTTTAAAAAATTGTATCTCCCTTTGGAAAAAAAATATTAATATTTCACACACAACACATTTCGTGTGGAATTCAGTAGTATATAATTGTTTGGATTTTCCTAACCCCCTCGTGCGGGTGGTATTGAATGAAATAAAATTGACTACGCTGTTGTATATGTTAATCGTCCAGATGTCTGATTTGCTGAAACAGTATTTCCATCGATATCTGGGGTGAAAGTTCAATCAACAAGTTGTTTCTGTAAATTCGTACAAGTTTTCTACCGAATACATTTTATGTTCATTTAATTATCATTTAAAATTATTATTGTATTGTATATTTATATTTTTGTGAAGCTCTCAATTAAAACAGTTGTTTTAAAGTATTTTGATATATATGCGTTATGTATTACAGCATTTAAATGTGAACAATAATACGAATGTTGTAATAAAGGTGAACTTAAATTTTTGGACTAAAATGCATTTGTATTTCTTGAAAATTACCTACTGTTTTAGAATTTGTCGGCTGGACATTGCAATAAAAATACGTGTGTGTTTCCTAATTCTCACATTAATAATTTTGTTTATTCCATTGTTACAAATTTACAATCACAGTTGTTTTGGAGTGCTCTAAATAAATAAACAAAACTAAAAAACGATTCATTCAACAACTAAACCACGAATAATCTCTAGACATTTTGCCGACCTAAATGTCCCACATTGCGGGGCGGGAACATATCTGGGTAGGAATAGCTCGATTCCCAAATAGTACATGGGTATTTCCACCTTATGATACTAACATGTTTGATGAAGGGAAATTATTAACACAATATACTAAATCATCATTCATGATTGCATATTACACCCTGAAAGCCTAATATCAGTTCTGTACACAAGTTGCCGATACCCTATTACGAAGGAGAAGGACCTAGAACCAAACAAGATTATTGGTTAAGTCAGTAACAAATAATTAGAACTTTATATAGGAAGTGGCTAATTAAAATCTGAGTATATTAAACGAACTGCTTTATTTATTGAACCTCAATACGTTTCATGTTTCTGCGTGTTATTTTCAGCTGTAAGGAAATTTAACATTTAAACTTTTACTCTTATTTTCAAAATGAATCTTTCAGTATTTCTGTCAACTCTTTCATAAATTACAACAGTAGGAAGACACTAGGAAAGTCCGCGACGAAATATCTAACCTTCTTTCCTTCATGCAGTGAGGTGGACAGTAATATTTTCTGCCTAGTTTCCGACGCCTGCCTAACTGTGCGGTGAAGTGCCTTCTCTCTCTCTCTCTCTCTCTCTCTCTCTCTCCTTCTCTCTCTTCTCTCGCGCGGGCGCACGTCTCTCCCGCGTCGCGGCGGGCGCGACAAGCGACAAATGGCGAATATAAAGAACCGTTGACAGAATTAACGGGAAGGTAAAGGGATAAGACGCGCCACGCGACAAGTCAGTTTATGTAGATATCGAGACGGCGCGGCGGCAGGTTCGAGGGTGGCGGCGAGGGTGCCTCGAGACGGTGAGGGACGGCCGGAGACAGACGCCGAAATAATTCATGGAGTGGCATTAGGAGCGCGGGGTGTGGCGTGGCGGGGCGGGGCGAGCGGGGCGTGGCGGGGCGGGGGTGGCCGATACACTGCGTAGGAGGGTCGCTACCTCCGGAGAAAACGATGCTTCGAGGAGGGGGAGAGGACTTTCCCCGAGTGGGAGACGGTTGGCTGCGGCGCGGCGCTGGTGCACACAAAGAACTCGCGTATGCCGTATTCAATTGCTCGGGAAGGCGTGCACCTGGTTTAGCGGCGCACACCGCGCTGGAGATGTGTCCATGATTACGTTTTGCGTAATGATCATGTGCAAAATAATTAAATAAATTAAAAGTGATATAAAAATTATACATAAAAAGTTATCATGTCCTATGATAATTCTTGAAAGATAGTTTAATTATTGTTTGTATACTAAAACTTTGTTTAAAGATTTTAAAAAACTATTTACAAATATACATTTTAATAAAAATGCACTTGCATTCAATTGTAAGTCGTTAATTGTATTATGGCCTTGCGAATTTTATTACGAATTAGAATTAGGTTCGTCCTGACTGTGAAGGAGGGCGGGAGCAACATTCAGCAAATTACAGAAGCAGTCCGAGAATCCCTTCCTTCACAGAACATGCCTAAGATTATTGAGTTATTTCAGAAGTTATAGTGTATTAGGATGTGAGTGCAGATGAGATAGTGAAAAACACCGCCAAGACCACCGAGGTAATTTATAAATTACGTGTCTGATTGCGTAAGAATTCCCCCTGTTCAATTGATCTTGATTGCTATAAGTGTAGGTATTGTATATAATGAAATATCTATGATTAAATAATCTATATGAGATGACTCGTCGTTATTATAATGTATTTACCCAGATCATTGGCTGGGCAGTCGATATTCAAGTACGAGTTTTTGTAGTATTTGGGTCAAAATAATCGGAAAGATTGCATGTACGAGTTACTTCACGGCTCGTACAAGAAAACATGCACATATTGATGGGCTGAATACGTTAACGCGTTTAAAATGACTCTGATCTCTGAATTGAAAACACCATCAGCTTCTTCTTTTACAGAACGATGAGTGTAAAAGTTGAATGCACAAAAATAGATACGTATTTTTGAGATAGATGAGACTGAATATAAATATAAATTAAACAATAACATTGTGCAGAGAATTCTGTGGATTTCAGCAGGCTGGGTTGTCTTTTCATAAGAAGGGTTGCCACCATCTTCACGCGATCGCTTGGTTCCTGATCCGGTTCGCGGGTGGCACGAAAATGATGAGTGGCGTCGTTCTCCTCCGGGTGGCCAGCCCGTTCCAGCCACTGTATGTACCTCGTTTGTACGTCGCGACGGAGGAGATACTGGCGCCCGAGGGCGGGTGGGGTGGGGGGGGGAGGGAGGACGACAATATTCGTTCCACTCTGGTTCGCGCGGCTCCTTCGCAGCCACATAAAACTGTTCCAGCGGCCGTCGCGCCACGTAAATTCAGCGCGGCTCCCGCGGAAAGAGGACTGAATCAGCGCGTTCGGCTCCCTTTTTTCAATGCGCGCGTTCTCCTCGCGCCCGCGCGCGCACACAACGTACGCGCGTTAAAAAAAAAAAACTGGCGGAAGCGTGGCTCCGTAATTTATCACGTGTTTACACGTGCTCGAAAATAATCCGACACGTCATCATCGGAGAACAATGCTGACACGGCCTGGAGCGGGGGCGCTGGGTGAGGGACGGCGCGGGGGAGTGGGTGACGGGGCCCGGCCGGATCAGCGCGAGCTCCGCCGTGCTCCTGAAGAGGCGGCGGGATGGCGCGTCGGGGGACGATGAGCGCGAAAACGGCTGGGGTGGGCATTTTTCGTGGCGCGGGATTCTGGCAGCGGCCTCCGGTCCTGAGCAACCGCCCTCCGCCGGATCTGCTACCGCCGCCGCCGCCGCCGCCGCCGCCGCCGCCGCGGGCTCCAAATCCGCCGCGCCGCAGCTCTGTCATCCCGGTCCCCTCCATCCCGGCCCGCCCCGCCCCCTTTCGTTTCCTCGCCGCTCCCCCATCTCACGGCGAGACGGTGAAAACCGAGGGAAGGAAAAACCTGACGGCGGCGGCGGCGGCGCTGCTGCCGCCGCGTAGGTCTGTTTCGGTCCGCCCTCGAAGTGGCAAGTCACCCCCTCGCTGGCAGACGCTCCACGCCGGCGGCGGGGGAGACGCGCCCGCCACCCTTCAGCCCCGCCGGCGTCTGCCGCCCACGCCATCAAGACCCGCCCCTTACCTAGCCGCCCCCGTCCCCGCCGTCGCCGTCGCCGCGACCCCGCTCACGACCCCCTCGGGGGCCCGGCCATCGATCTCTCCGCCCTCTGGCGGGCCGACGCGCAATCAATACCCGCCGTCGCCCCGCGCGCGGCGCCCCGCACTCGCCCGCCCGCCCGCCCGCCCGCCCGCATCGCCCCCGCGCAGCCCGCGTCGCTCTCGCCGGGGCTTCTTTTCCCACCTCCCCGCATCCGCACACCCGCCCCCGCCGCCCATCGGCCGACGCGTTGCCAGCCGCGTGCGAATCCTTCACTTGCGGTACTTCGCTCTGCGAAAGGTGGCTTTGTTATTTGCCTCTCCTCATTCTTCATTGCAGCGAGGGAAGCGAGACTGCGGCGGGGAATAGCTACTACGTGCGTTAAGGTGTAAAGTGTTACCCTTACTGAACACACTTTCTTTTGTCAATGCATCCACATCCGCTAGTCAGGTATTTCATTCGTTAAGAATAACGTTTTTTTCTTGCAATATTTATAACAATACGATTCTGAGGTAATATCAATTGACAGTTTATAAATGAATTTTTTTTAATTGTAAGGGATTTGTTTGAAGTCCGTTGTATAGAACATTTTCTAACAGCCTGACACATTTAAGATGTATTTCGTCCTTGGAGAACAATACTGTTAATTATTAATATTTGTGACAAATATATATTAATGATATGTTTATACAAAAAATATTTGTTGACTTGCTAAATGAACTACTGCTACTGCCTCCTTAACTAGTTATATTGTTACTGTTAATAATAATTGTTGCAATTAATTTTTTGGTAAAATTTTTAAACATTCGAAATAAAAATGTGCCACACCTATTACTGTAAACCTTAGTGTAACATTTCACATATTGTCGCGTAAGGATGAATGACGAATACTGCATTTATGCTTCCTGCTCTGACAAGATAATTTCACTTTTAACCATTTGAATTACGTGCTCCCGAACTGCCAGTTTTATGTCATAGTTGAATTTGTTACGTAGTGTCAAATTTCATAATTATGTTTATTATGCTCATTCTGCAAATATAATAACATGTACTTTGACATGAACATGTACTTGAAAAAATGTCAATGTCAATTCTGGTAATCCTATGGTAAGTGTTCTTTGCTTTTCGTAGTTAATATTCAATCATTACGACTTGTAGTAAGAATTAACAACATTCCTGGCAGTTCTCTATCCCATAGAAGGCAATACAAGTGAACCCGCGAAACGTCGTTTATGGATGAGTGAGGGCGAAAGAAAGAAAGCAAAGTGATGGGCTGGGAGAAAATGGAATAAATTGAGAATTCCGGGGTCTAATAAACAATTCGTAGTAAAAGTATTAATGCAATCAGAGGCATTAGCAGTGATAGAAACATTGGTTCAAATCCATTGGAGATGTAGAAGGATTATGAATGCAAATAAAAAATAAAATGCATAAAATGTAGTTGCAAATAAAAAAATGAGTTTGTATCGTCCCTGTATCATTGACAATTGTTGTTTTGTATTTTATCTGAACCAAAAGAGATATCGTAATGATATTTTCTTCGATATCACACTGCGAATGTTGATAATTATGTTATTGCTGAATTATTATTGTTTTGTTTTCAATAGCGCTTAATGAAGAGTTACATACTCGTACATTTTTCGATACACTACAATGTTTAAAATAATTTATTTCCTATTTAATCTTTACGAAGCCCTTTGTAGAATCAGATGTAGCGAATTATATTTATTCTGCAAAAATTAAAACAACTCCAAATCGCAATGTATTCGCCAATTGCAATATATATAAAGTCTAGAAACATTTTTTTCTAATAATCACAAGAAATGCTGGTTAAATGAAAGAATGATTAAAAACAGGCGTTTATCAAAAAAAGCAATCTAATTAGAATTATGGTAACAAACTCCTGAAATAGATATTTGTTAATTCTTAACTTCAGTAATTGTGGTCTCAGTTAAATCGGTCAAGGAGCCGTTGTCAGAGGAGTTCTAGTCGTTCTCAGTTATCTTGAACCGCCCAAGCGACTGAGTCGTCCAACAAAAGCAGAGGCGGAGACGGCAGCGGTATTGGCGACGAATCGTTTGTCCGCGGCGACGCGGCGGCGGGGCCGCGGTGTCGAGCTTCTTTTGTTCGCGTAAGTCTGCAAAGACGAAATTGAACGAGCTTCCTTGCCCGCTGTCGTGAACACAGTCGCCGAGTGATTCGCCGTCTCTTAGAACGAGTCGTTTTTGCTTTGCTGAGATCCCTCCGACAACAGTTCAACAACTGTCTGTTATCGAGTAACGTGACAACGTAAAGGTTGTTTTTGTTAGGGGCTGAAATAATTAAGTTACAAATTATCACGCTGGCATAACTACATTCGTCATTAATTATTTTTTCTCTATTTAATTAAGGGCTGATTATAGTTGGCCTCAGCACGTTACATTAAAGTGAAGAAAAAATGAAATACCTTTTGTGGATATCAAAATATACATATTTCCTTCTTAGCTATACGAGTAGTGTTACCATAAACTTTATCTCAGTAAAAGGGAAATACTATTACGAAATTTCTGTGTTACAAATCGTATTATTTTATTACAAAAATGTAATCGTACGAAACATATTTGTACCTTACATTATTCTTATTATGAATTCTTTAATGTTTACTCTAATGTTTGTGTGAATTTGTTATTCTAATGTTTAATTATTCAACTAGAATGCGTCTTTCTACAGCATCTGCTGTTATTTTGTTTCTTCTTTATATGACTGAAAATAAGAAAAGAGGGATGCGTGGCTCCTACATAAATGTAATATGTTGAAAGGTCACGTGGAGGCTCATGCGATGAAACTAACGAGTTCACAGATATGTCTGCTGTGCCCCAAGGTTATTCTTGTACATTCGCTTTCTCTCTTTTGTGCCGGTAACTGGAAAGTGTATTATTCTTCTTCCACTTTCATATACGATATTCGACCGCGCTCATTTCGAATACGAATCACTCCCCACGCCTTTCCTGTCAGACTTTTAACGAACCGTTGCAGACGTGACACGAAACCTTATTAAATACACCATAAATTAAAGAACACAGGTAGTTTCATGGGGCTCAAGATTCTGTTTTTCACCAATGCGGTGTGTTTAATTTTCGGACAACATGCAGCTTTGCAAAAATCGTGGTTAACAAAAAACTGAAATTATTGTTTATTGAAAATTGAAATCACATCGTTGGAATTGCCTGCCACTGACCAAGAAAGTCGATTGCCTTGAAATACTCAAAAGGTTCTTGTTTCAGAATTTTTATCTGCGCTTCACGCTTAGTTTGTTTAATCGTTGAAGATTCAGGCACACACGTAACATTTTATGTTCATAAGTGCAAATAATCAGGGTAGAGTTCTAGGAAGGTAACATTACCGTATGCCCAGAACGAGATCTTCCAAATCAAGAGAAAAACTTTTTTCAAAACTACAACACCGTTTCAAACCCAGCTTTCCTCCTTCTTGATCAGATATTCTCTCGATATTCACCTCTCTCATTCGCCAACCAGCCCTTCTTTTCCACGTGCCTTATCGAATCCCCCCCCCCCGCCTCTCTCATTCCACCAGAGCCTTCGCGCCTTTGAGCAGCACGTCCCCGCCCCGCTTCCCCCACCTCCTCTTGCGGTGCGGCCTCGCCGTAGCCTTAACAAGACGCTCCCGCGGCTTTATTAATTCGAAAGCGAGCTTTAAATCAGGCGGCGCGGGACGGCGCGCCGCGCCGGGCCGGACGGGCTGAGGGCCGGGGTCGCCGCGGAGATCGCCGCCGTCTAACGATTGATAACGCGAGCTCGCGCGCGTGAGGAGTGTGGGTGCGTGAGTGCGCCGCTGGCTCGCTCGCGTGGGTGCGCGCGTGCGCGTGCGGTGGAGAGCGTTGACGCGCGCGCATTGCGTCGGCTGCGCTGCGGGAGTCAGACGGAACGCACGCTGCACGCACGTGGACAGTGTAGGGCGAAAGGAATTATTTGCTCTAGAGCCCAAGCTGCAGAACATTCTTGTAGAAATCTGGTGGAGGAGAGAATATAGAAAAAAGGAGAAAAAGTTCTAATGACGGTTTTTGGACAAGTAGTAATAAGATCAGAATGTAAGTTGATTCCAAATGTTAGGTGTGTCAGGTGTATCATATATTTATTGTTTTTTTCTAACTATGATTCTGATTACGAAATCGCTTTTACTTTCCTTGTCACCTTTCTGTCCAAAGAAATGTTCGGTAAATTGGTCTTATTGATAAGAACATTGGTGCACTCACCTGAACCTAAACCGGAAGTTTCGTGTTCCGTTTCGGATAATCTTACTACTGATTTGAGTAATTGGAAGTATTTCTATAGCGTCAAATCCTGTATTGAAATGAGGTTACAGTATTCAATAATAGCCAGAAAATTCTTTGAAGAAAACAAAAATTGATAAAAGTTCATAAATTCAAATAAGTGTAAATATTAATAAACGTTCCTTTTTGTATTTATTTGTTTTACGTGTGTAGCTTCAATTAGTTCTACACTTAACCAGCACAGTAAGATTGCCTCCGTATACGGCCCGCAGCTTCGTTGCTTTCTGGGCGGCCCTGGCACTGGGACTCGTTTGTATTATTTTTATAGACGCGCTTTAATATTAATCTAGCACGCGTTCCGGTTGTTGGTATTGGTAAAAAGAGAGGAGCAAAAGAAGCCCGGGCTCTGGTGATAGGTTAACGCCCTGCTGTCTCTGCGGTAATATTTTGACCGCGGTGTTGTGCGGTTGTGACTGGAATAATTTGTTCACAGCGCGCCGTCGATTTGTCTGCGTGGTGAAGCAGGCGCGGTGGGAATTGTTGGGTCGCTATCGCATACATAGTGCTAGTTTTCGTGGTTAACCACATCGTTTTTATTATTTTGAGCGTAATATATAATTAAAAGAATGTGCTTTTTTCCCCTGTAGTTTTATTGCATGACGCTCAAATAGTAAATTATTTCGTATAATTTCATTTCCAGTGTCGTGACCTCGCATTACGATATGTTATTGATATACAACATGCTATTTTTATAATAGAGTACCTTTTTCGTGAAAAATGTATGGATCTGAAGGCTTGCCGAAAAAAAAAGTTCTAAAGGAGTGGTCCGCCTTTTTTATACAAGCTGTCGAGGTGGGTATATAAAATGAACATCACGCAATCCAATGTTATTTCATGTGTGTACGTCGTTACATGCCGTCGGTTCGGAGACGGCGGCGGCGGCGGCGGCGGCGGCGGAGGAGGAGGAGGAGCGGTACGCACCCACCCCTTCGCCAGTCAGTCGATCGCACTGTATCGATCGGCACTACGCAGCGCAACCTACCCCAGGAACAGCAAGCGCCAGCCGGCACCGCCGCCGTCGCCGCTGCCCTTGCCATCGTCGTCGCTCGCCGCACTCTGCCATTGGGCGGGGCATATTGAGACGTAGCAAGCCTCTGGCAATGCAAGCACGAGCAACGCGAAGGCCTGAGGGATCTTCTGGTTACATCGGATTAGACGAGACCTTTCGGAAACGGATTTATGTATAATATTTCTATTCCCTCGTATCTGCACCATTTTGGGGACTCACCGTAGTATTTTATTCACAAACATTTTTACGGGAATTTTCAATTCATTCTTCCGATAGAGAATCACTGTATAACGGACTGGGAAACCTGGACCTCAATCCTTGAGAATCATACATAAATTCCGTAATTTGCGTCATCTGTTAAACGCTCTGTAAAAGTACTAAAGGCATATGATAAATTATGTTTTAATAACGTAAAAAGCAACTTACACTTTTACATTCTTTTCTGGCTCTTTCGATATCCTGCCACTGTATCCACTGCACTTTCTGACACTTGGTGTGCCGATTGCACTCTCCGCCATGCCTGCAATATTTTGTTACTCGCTTCCAGTTTTGCCGATATTGGTATTTTTAACGTCGGCACTCCGTCCCTGCCCGCATTTTCTCTGCTCTCGTCGCCAATGCCGCCAACGGCGTTGCTGTTTGAGCCAACTCCATGGTCACTACCATTTCTGTTTCCGCGTCCACCGTGGCTTTGTACGTGCTTACGCGGAAGGGAGTGAGGGAACCCCAAGGGACGCGAGCGGCCGGGCTATTGTGAACGCCTGGTGTCATAGCTTGTATTGTATACACGACGTAATATCCACTTATTTTCATACGTCTGCGAGCCAATACAATCGATGTCGAAATATGATGAAGTTCGGATTATTTTTTTTTGTTTTGTTTTTTGTGAGTGTGTCAGGTGGTGTTGTTGCCAGGCGATCGCCACGTAGTCGTGTTGCTGTATTTGCGACGAATCCATTGTCCCGCCATCAAGCGTCCGGCGAATGCAAATTAAATGGCGTGTCCGGAGGGGCGGAAACCGCAGAAACCAATTGTGGCGATGAACGAGAAACAAGTTTTATCGTCGCCCTCTGGTGATGTGTCTCCGCCGATCCGACCCGACCCGACCCGACTCGCCGTCGCCCGCTGGTCAACACTTCTTCAGGAGGTACTCTTCGGCCTACACTCGCCGTGCGAAACCCTTGCATTTGCCCTCAGCATCGCTCGAATCTCACTTCACATCTAGCCTCCCCATTGTTTCTCTTGAGATTTATCTTTCCACGTTTCACCATCTAGCATGAACACCTCGACGACGCCCCACCTGGCTGCCCGCTTTATACTTGCTTCTTCACTTCTTTTTCGCTTTCTTTCTTCATTCCCAATTCTGGAGAGCATCTCTCTTTGCTGACTTTTTGAGCCCTTTTCTTTTTCCTTTTTCATTTTCCCTTCAGTTCTTTCGTTTGTGTCTTGTATCGTTCTCTGCTTGTTGTCTTCTTCCCACATTCTGCCTTTCCCTATCTCCACCTCATTTCTTCAACCAGCTCTTCCTTTCATCCATAGTTATCTTCGTTTCTGCCACCAGTCCTACTTAGACGTCCCTACCTCGTTACTGTTACCCCTGCATCCCTTACTCCTCCTCCATCTTCCATTTCAATCCCTCAATCTTTGAATCCTATTTTCTCCATTTTTTCGCTCTATCATTACTCAATTTGCCATCCTGCTTACACTACTATCTTTTCTCCGCTTTCGCTCTCTTCCCTGTATCCTGCACCTCCGCGTCCTTGTCCCCCACTTCCTCCTCTCGGTGCCCGTGCCTCCGCCGCCTCCCTCTCTCCATCACCTCCTCCAAAGCTTTCATTGGCAGATGCGAGACCCCGCAGAGGGGATCTATCACTTTGATTCTGTTTAACTCAAATTGAATATCGTTCCAGCGCTCTTATTTTCATCGGCTTTATTTAATTCTGTCACCTGTCTCGTTCGGTTTCGGGTGTTTCTGCGTCGGCGTTGACATCGTCGCTTTTCAAGAGCGTGGTGGGGCGGGGCGGGATTCTTGTTCGCTTTCGTTTTTTGCCTGCGCTCGCGTCGCCGATTGCTGAGTGAGCAAAAAGAGGACCTCCCCAACCCGACGCGTTGTATCATGCAATGTGTGCCAGCCTTGATATGCTGCGCCTGAGGAAACTTGTTTCCTTGGGAGTGAGTTCCGAAAGTATTTTCTTTTCAGAGAAGTCCAGTTCTTTCGTGCGTGTGCGAGTGTGTGTGTTTGTGTGTGTGCGATTCTTTTTTGTAGAAACAAGGTCACCCGAAAGATGGTAAAGAGAATCTACTTTTCCTTTCTGCTGAAGGGTCCAGACGGCCATGAGGATTATGAGCAAGGTGTCTTGCTAGTCGGGTCTTCACATTTTTAAACAGACTGCTGCAGAAGCAGCCCAGTCAGAAGCAGAAAGCGCCTCTACATCTGCTTTCGTAGCGTCTTTTTGCATATTCCCTTGTGCCTGAATAGGTTTCTCTCGTGTCAAATTGTATTTTTTACTTTCCCGCCTTACTTCGTAAGAGAAGTAAGTATTTAATCCTGAGCTGGAAATCAGCTATATTCCTACCGAAAATTATTTATCAAATTTCCGTGTGCATTAAAATGTTTCTAACACGTTCTGTAGTTAGAATCCATGTTTGTTGGTCCATGTCACCAAAAAATCCCCACTCCCGCCCCTAGTCTCCCGCCCCTAGTCTCCCGCCCCTAGTCTCCCGCCCCTAGTCTCCCGCCCCTAGTCTCCCGCCCCTAGTCTCCCGCCCCTAGTCTCCCGCCCCTAGTCTCCCGCCCCTAGTCTCCCGCCCCTAGTCTCCCGCCCCTAGTCTTCCGCCCCTAGTCTCCCGCCCCTAGTCTCCCGCCCCTAGTCTCCCGCCCCTAGTCTCCCGCCCCTAGTCTCCCGCCCCTAGTCTCCCGCCCCTAGTCTCCCGCCCCTAGTCTCACGCCCCTAGTCTCACGCCCCTAGTCTCACGCCCCTAGTCTCCCGCCCCTAGTCTTCCGCCCCTAGTCTTCCGCCCCCAATCTCTCCCGCAGTCTCCCACCTTCCAGTGCCCTGCCCTCGGTCTCCTGCCCCCAGTCTCCTGCTACCCAGTCTCCTGCCCCCCCCTATCTCTCGCTCGCTCCGTCGCCCGGCCCCTCCGTGTCCCGCGCGCGCCGGTCCCACGCCCCTTGAGTTGTGCGGGCCGCCGGGAGCTCCTTACGCGCGTCTAATCCCGCCGACGGGCCTCCCGGAAGTTGCCGGCTCGGCCGGCGACTTCCGGCGCGCCTCCGGAGGCGCACGTTGGCAGAGGGGGTGGGCGGTGGGACAGGGCGGGGCGAACCCGGTGCGTCTCCCCAGCTGCATAGTTAATTAATTGCGCTTAATTCGCGGGGGACCCTAGCGTAGGCTGGCGGGGCGGAGCGGGGGCGGAAAGAGAAGAGGAGGAGGAGCGGACGGGAAGAAGGGCGTGTCGCATCGTCTTGTTAGTCCCGGAAACAAGACGATGCTTGCCCTACGTGGGCCCACCCTTCTAAGACGGAGACGGCCTTGCCTAGAGCTGACGCAGAGTGCGAATATCACGATCTAAGGGGTCAAAAATTCATCTATAGAAACAATGTTTTCAGCAGTCTTAGGACCGACATGTTGTGTAGTAACTAATTGTCATGGGATTGATGGCCTTGTAATGAGTAATAATTGATATTGGATTCATTAGTGGTTGTGAGGATTCATTAGTGGCTGTGGTAGTTAGGTTGTGGACATATTATTCGCAAACATTGTGTTTCAGTTTTGTCAGTTGATAAGTATTTCGAATTGACAGTGTAACTGCTGTCATCTAGTAATGTTTCGTGTTATATTACAAGAACGTTATCATGAAATATTTGTGTAAAGACCAAGAGAAGGCACGTCATGAAATTTGTTTTGATGAAGATGAAACTAGCCCTGAACCTATCGATCTAGGCCAAAACCGTTACGCCACAGTCGGAGCTGGTCCTAAATCTACAAAACTTCCAGTTTACAAAAAGAAACAAATATCCCACTGCAAAGTAAATGTGTACAAAAATTCAATGTTCGTCCGTCCAAGTGAGGGAATATTGAGAACTGCTTTCAGGGAGTCGTGATGACGAAGGCAGCGAGCAGCGGCGGAGCGCCTACGATCTCTACTTGCGAGTTTCTAGAAGCAGTTTCTTCGGCGTGAGGAGCGGTTCCCCGTTAATGCGTCGTTCTGCAGGAGTATAATGCTAGTTATTGCAGTAGGGCCTGTCAGCAGGCGAACTTGTCGGTTGGATTATGGCAAGTCATGAATTCCAGAGAGAGATAAGTATAGAGATTTCCTGTCGTCTTACGAAAAGACCCCTCCCTTTGTTGATGGAGGTCGCTACGTAGACGAGGGTGGGAGGGAACGCATTAAGAGGTAAAATGGAAATATGTTGTTGGAAGGCAATATGTTGGCTTAGTGTTATTACCTAGCAATTCGGTTTAATGTTTATACTGTTTCGCAAGATGACTTCTTTTAAGCAAAGCGCATT
The DNA here is from genome assembly GCA_038098605.1 of Gryllus longicercus. Taxonomy (NCBI): domain Eukaryota; kingdom Metazoa; phylum Arthropoda; class Insecta; order Orthoptera; family Gryllidae; genus Gryllus; species Gryllus longicercus. The sequence goes on from JAZDUA010000154.1 coordinate 2,166,416, forward strand.
ACATGTTGATGTCACATTAGGGGAATTCTTACAACGAATTTTAGAGAAGTATGCTCACGACCCAGCAAGAAGTACTACGTGGAACTTTCCGCACAGTAAATTTCCCATCATATTCTGCACTACCATGTTAACGTAAAAATACAAATGTTTAAAGTTCTCTGAAGACACATTTTTGGATTGAGGGAAGGTACAAACGATCAAAAACCGTTACTCTATAATTCTTGCATGAAGGCAAATATTGATTATTCTCGGCCTTGTATGTGGATATTCTCTCAATATTTTAATTTTGTATAATTATACATAATTAAATTATGTTTTATTATACATAATTAAATTATGTTTTAGATTGAAAACGAGATTAATATCTTGTTCATAAATATATGATTACCATTTTAGAGACGGATTTCGTTATTTCCTCTTATTTTTTACTCATTTCAATATCCATATAGTATGAAAACAAAAATGTGGATTTCTTTTTTGTCTTAATGCTCTATTGCATCACTAATTATGTCAGGCATTTGCCGTTATGCATATGGAGGGTTTTAGCACCATTGTAGCCAAATAGTTTGTATCTCGGCTGCATTCAGCTATCCAAGAGAAAAGTTCTAGGAGCGCAAAGTGCCTATCGGGTTGCCATGGCAACTGCGTGGGATATTTTCAATTAACTTCATTACAGTCTTTCATTGCAATTATTATCGTCGCGCGAGCGTCTCATTGTTCTCATAGCACAAGCAGCAGCTCTTTGTGCCTTTCAGAATGTGTCCTTCTCAGGCAACAAGGACAACTATCAATCACACATTCTCTCTAACAAAGCAGCACCGCTGGGTGCAGCAAACTTTCATTAAGGGCCCGGCCAACTAGTTGCGCGGACGGCGCAGTGCGGGATGGCGCGTTTAAGAGCGGGCGAGACCTGCATGCGCGAACCTAAAAGCGCGGCGTGCGATGAGATGAGCGGACTGCTGCAGATGTGGCGCGCAGTGTGCCGGATTTTCGAACTGTAGGGGGAAAAGGCAAGTTCTCGTTTTCAAGTAAACAATTAATATTATTCGTCTCTTCTTACATGTTTCATTTCCTCCTTTAGTTTCTTTTTTTTTCTTTTCTCCCTTTTCCTGCATTTTCTTCGAAATTTGACGGTTGAATCTGGGAATAAGTTGTACATTAATACTTAAATGGAACCAGACAATACACCACTTCACGTGTGCGATTCTTGAATTCGGTGTTAGCCGATCGCGAGGCCCTCGCGGGCTTAATATTCAGAAACAGGAAGAACAAACATCGTTGCAAAGAACTGGATCCCAGCTTTCCCCACGAGTGAGTTGAGTTGATACTAACAATGGCCCCTAACTACGTGGGCCATCCAAAGCGGTTTTGGGTAATTTTTGTTCTTGGAAACAAGTTTGATAAAATCTCCAACAGTAATTTGTTTCCTTTGTGTTATTTATGACATATTATTTCATTAATATCATTGATCAATATTTTTTTTATTTTCTTTTGTTCATTTAACTCAATTCCATTCCATTAATTGAATTTGTAAATTGTAATGTTCTATTAAATGATATTAAATGGAAGATTTGCTGCTTATTATGTAACTCTATTATTCAATGGTAGGGTTGAATGTGGGTAACGTCTAGGTAATGTTTTCCTGAAAGAAATTTTGTAAATTGGTAGTTGGCATACATCAACGCCAGATCGCGGAACGGACGCGGAAGAGATCAACGCCAAACGATAAAGTGTGATTGCTTCTAGGGATCGTAGTGCATTACTGTGCATGCACATGGGGACATACAAGAACATTGTTTTTTCAACATTTATCAAAAAGCATTTCCACTCCACAAGAAAATGGATTATAAATGTGAGGTAAATGTACGCCCAGTCACTGCAATCGTGCTACTTCATTTCAGGTGATTAAAAAATTGTGCTAAGCAGCGATCATTGCTTTCGATGAGAAGTCGATGCATTTGTTTTTAACTATTATAGCTCTATCATTGACTATCATAACCTGGGTCATTTTCCCAACAAGTGCGTGTCACCAAATGAGTTTTCGCCTGACTGAGTGGAGAGCGGTTGGCGGTGTGCTGAGGCGGCTGCAGCGACGCTCCGGTGAGGAGCTGCCGAGTCACGGCGAGCGGACGATTGTTTCAACGACAAAAAAAAGCTCCTCTCCCCACCCCGACTTCCCCACCCCCAGGGCCTCTTCTCTTCTCTTCCCTTCCCTCCCCTTTGCCTGCACAAACAGCGCCGCCATTACAGGCACAAACCGCCCCCAAACACGGGTGGGTGTAAAAACACGGCGCGGCGACGCCGGTAGTGGTGCTGGTGGGGGCGGGGTGCTGCTGTTACAGCCAGGTGGGAGAGTGCACGCTTCGCCCTGTCCTGCCTCTGTGTGCAGCCGTAGGCAACCGGGGGGTTCTCACAGGAAGGTGCAGGAAAGGCTTTTGTGTGTGTGTGTGAGTGAGTGAGTGAGTGAGTGTGTGTGTGTGAGTGAGCGTGCGTGCGTGCGTAGGTGCCTGTAAGGGGGTTGGGTTGTTTTGTGTTGAGACCACTCTGGTTGGTTCTCTATGCGGTAGAGTAATGCCGTACTATGCTGTTCTCTGTAAATCGAGTGCCTCCTGCTGAATGACCGAGTCCCCGTTATCTTCAACCATTAAACAATTTCAATTTTGCGAGTTAATGTCAAATATGTCTTAATAAAATAAGTCTTTCTACTATGTTTCTAAAATCGTTCGCTTTCTAAAAAGACACGCTTCCACATTATTCTCAGAAACGAAGGATATGGAATATACAAATTTTTGTTAGGCTAATATTTTTATAATACAAAGGAAAATAACTATGCTCCTTAATCTCTACATTCTAAAACAACTGAACTGTAATTGAAGAAAGAATAGTATACTGTTTAATACAGTTAATTTACAATCAGGATAATATGTATCTACTGTAGGCACATGTTCTACTCTTTTTATGCGCTGGATGAATTCTTGTGTAATAGCCTGTAAGAAAAACGAAGAAATAAAATAACAAAATCAATGAAAATAAAGGCAAAAGAGTAGATCGTACTTTCCCGTATTATATGGCCAATATAGTGCTGAAGTTCATAAAAAATGTAATAAGTGGAGATAAAATCGAAACAGGAGGGCAGGAACAAGAGAATTGTAAAAGAAATGTTCAGCGGATTGTACGCAGAAAGGAAAACGTGCTTGAGTAACAGACGACACTTGCAACAACTCGTTAATGCTTCTTACCGTAACAACTTAAACTGCCGGGAGACGCCTCGCCTCCCGGACAGTCAAGTAGCTACCGGCTTCGGCCGCGGGAACCTACGCGCTTAGCGTGCTTGAACAGACAAAAGGAATCGCGGGCGCTTCCTTGCGGGGCTAAGACTTGATCTTTCCAATCCCCAAATCATCTCTCTCAGAAAAACGTGTAATGAAGGATTCATGTAAATCAGTAATTCGATTTTATCGTCTTGACTTTTCTATTGACATTTTGAAGAAAATAGCATTTGGGGGAAGATATAATGCAGTGTGTATTTTATTGTTGTTCTTTTCTTTTGGTTAGTTGCAGTTGATCGAGGTAAAAGAGACTAGCATTCATGCTGTTGGATGAACGAAACTCTGCTACTACGGATAGATGTTGGAAATACTCTTCTGGCGGGGGCATCATCAATTTTCGACATCCGTTGCACCGATTGAAGAAAAAAAAAACACGAAAGAACTCCATTACAATAAATATTTAGAATTGACATGTCAAGTGTGAGAGTGGGGCAAGATTCTTGGTAAGAACGCGCTGGAAGTATGCATTTCAATGGGCGAACAGTAGGAAGCGATACAATTTTCGCTGAATAACCTCCGTCCTATTTCGAGTGTTATCGTGAGTGTGCCATCCTTCGCCCACGAAAGTGCGCGCCCTTGGCAGGCGGTGCCGCGCACGTTCCTCGCCGCCTCATCCTTCACTCCCTTTTACACGAGTGCGCTACGTTGGCCTTATTGAAACGCATAGGAAGGGCTGTTCCAGTTATGGCCCGTTTTACGATTTTGGCGTTTCGCGGGAACGGTCGATCAATAGCCATGCGGACTGGCAGTGCATTTATCGGAACGGTGACGGCGACGGCGGCGGTGACGACGACGTCGCGCCTGCGAATCCGCGAGGATTCGTAAGACCTCTTCTGTCTTTCGGAGAATCCTGCGGGCTCGACACGCTTTCAATTGGTAAACGCGTGAAAAGCCGCCCTGCGCTACAGAAGATAGTTGGTAACGTGAAATGATCACTCTGGAGCGTATATCCTCTATATGCTCCTCTGTGCTTGATGGTTTCTGACGGAATTTTGAAGGGCGCCGTTTCATGCATCAACAAATCCACGCTACTTGAAAAGAAACTAAACCGAAGTGTACCCCAGTTTGTCTTTTCAACCGTTAATCAAACCTTTGGTGCTTAGATTACATATTGTATTTATTAAATAGTTTCCTTAAACCTTTCAAAAATATTAATTATATTAAATATACTATGAAATATGTTTTGAGAATATTTGTAATTACAAGTAATTATAATCAAGTAGCCTTGACCTCTTGAATATTTAAATTGTTGTGGTTGGCTAAATCCATTTAAACTAACTTTATACCCCTGCCACGCTTCAAATAAATCATTTGATTCTTCCATAATTACGTTCATTTAAAACATGAGCCAGGGAAGAAAAAACACAAAGTTTACGAAAACTTGACCTTTTTTCGCACACTCAAAAACATACAATAAAATTTCCAAAAAATACAGCCTTGAAGAGACTCTCCTGTTTGCGCCGTCTTGACCACGGCGTCGGTGCATTAGGAGCGTGGGCGGTGGCGTAGAGGAAAGCGACGATGAGGCCGACGTGCCGACGGTTGCTCGCGCCGGACGGCAGGCAGTAGGCGATCCGTGACGGGCAGCGCGAAGCTCGGTCACGCCAGTCACGCCCTGGGAAGTTCCACCAGTCCCGTCCGCCCGCCTCGCCTCGCGACGCTCTTCATGGGGGCCGCCGAGCCGAAGGTCACGGCCACTGGACCGTGTTGAGTATTGTGACGTCGTGCGTTGCACAAATCACTGACAAGATGGGTTTGGTATATAAAGTTCATTTACATATATTAATGTGAGCCGTACCATTTATTGCGGAAGCATTAGCTTTCCATTAGGATTTCCTAACTATCGAACACACCGTTCTACATGAGCCGTGCAGTCATACCTCCAAGCTTGCGGCCTCCTGTGCAAACTGACGTTCTCGCGACAGAAAATTCCGGAACAAATGGTTCCTTTTTGTTGCGATGATATCCCTATATACTCTCGACCTGGGCCGTTCAAATTGACCCTTCCCTATTCCTTATTGTGGCACATTCCACACGTGTCTACTTTGGAAGAGACCCAGCTGAGTACTACGTTGCGGCGTGCTCAGTAGCGAGCGCAAAAATATTGTGCCCAAGGGCCAGCACAATTACACATGTTAGTTTCATTCTTCAATCAAGGGGGATTTTACGCGCTCCGAGGCGGGTTCCTGCCTGTTAGAGCTAATTTCACCTCCTTCGGGACATCCGGATGTGCAGGAACGCAACGCTCCACGGGAACGTTACCACTTTGAACCTGGATGGGTACTCTATGGAAGTTTGGAGCTATCAAGTGTCTTTGGTTTGGTACTGGAGTCGAATTATGCGGCGCTCACAATAAGCCGGGAATAGTACCTACTTCATTTTCTGTGAGTGACGGGTCCTGTCACGATAAAGCCGGCCACCCTGTGTGAGAATCCTGAGTTCCCCTTAGTATTGGTGACGTGAGTATCACCAGAAATTGAGTATCCGAGCGGGAGATTGTGATTACCAACTGAAGTATTGTGTGCGAGGCCGCGACACCAGGGCACGGACCCAATCCTTCCTTCGGGTCGACAAGGTTGGCGCTCAGCTGGGGGCCAGCCGGGTTGACATAGCACATCTACTTCGCCCACTTGGCACCAACGACGTAGGTATCGGCTGCGATTAGACCTTCAAATTTTCGGTTCCACAGGCCGATGCATCCCAGTTGAGGTAGTATGCTTTTGGTAAGGAAAGTACAAACGGTGGGACGGGCTTAATGGAGGTTTAGGGCAGAAATAATGGACTGTTTTTACGTAGCTAGGTCTAACGTTAGAACTGACTTGTAGTTAACACTTACGCACAGAATAAAGTTTTGGCCAGGTTCCTTAGATCTATCTCATTTCTTTTCAATTGTCGCGTTTAAATTTTGTTCATTTATACTACACAGTATCTACATGATATGCACTGTGTACACATGCGCCATCCTGCCAAGGCACGCCTCAGACTCCACAGGCAAATGTAGTTTGAGTAACAAAGTAGTGATCACTTATTTTTACCGGTACGTTAACCATTTTCTCCGCAACCTTTGGTGGTTCTGAAGATGTTTGGCGTTGAAACCGAGACACACCAAAATAGTTCATTTTCTTTCCATTTCCACTACTACAAGAAGAAAGGAGGAATACCGCTCTTTTTACAACAGTATTATTATTATTATTATTATTATTATTATTATTATTGTTATTGTTGTTGTTGTGTGGGTTTTATTTCTTCATATTGTATATCTATCTCAATAGAGTTGCATGGACCAGAGAGCTACGTGTTCGAATGTCGCCTGAGTCCTGGCAGTTCTCTCTTTCCTTGCTGTAGGGAGATATTGCGCGGAAAAAACACGGAAAACACATGGTGATGGGAAAACGTTCGGTCACGTTGCCCATTACATTGTACTAAGGTTTACTTCGCGGCACTATTTAGGCATAAATTACTTTATTAGAGAAAAAAGTAATACATGTCCGTAATTAGAAGAAAATATTTTGCATTAAAAGTCTATTTGAATTTTGGTGGTCGTACCATGAATGACAGGATGGCATCTCTCGCAGCCTTATCACGGCATCCGTTCTCCGCAATCATATCACTTGACTCAACCACACGAGAGTCCACTTACTCCACTGTGAATGGCTGACCCCGCCCACTAACAGCATCTGTTTTCTTCCCCTCCTCCTCCTCCCCCTCGTCGGCGCCGGCCTGCCGAGCTCACACGAGCGCCGGCCGTTCCGTCGGGCGGCTTTCATATGGGACGGAAACGCGCCAGTGGGCGGCTCTCAGCCGACCGAAGCGGAACGGAGCGCCGGCGCTTCGCTGTCCCGGGCCCCGCCCCGCCCCCGCCCCGCCCCCGCCCCCCCCCCCCGCCCCGCCCCCCCTCGCCGCGCCCCGCTCCGCCCCGCCCCGCTCCGCCCCGCCCCGCCCCGCCCCGCCCCTCCCCGCCACCGCCCTTCCCGCCCCTTCCCCGCCACGCACTGTCCAAGCACCGCCCCCGCCCCGCCCCCGCAGAGCTGCACTTGAGCGGCGCTCGTCGCGGCGACTGAGCTCTGTCGGCGAGCGCAAAGAGCGTGCGTGCGTGCTTGCGAGGCGAAGCGCGAGCCCAGGGATGCGTGGTTGAGCTCCCAGGAGACCTCGAAAAATTTCGAGAGGGGATGGGCACCGAAGTTCTGTGTAATGGAACATTTTATTTCCGTAAATAAGATCAGTTCTCGCTTTTGCACCCTTTTGTAAGCCGACCATTTGGGAAATTGATTCATGACATTTGGGAAAGAGGCTCTGCAAACGAACTAGCAACCTTTTAAATGGTTCAACGTAAAAACAATTGTATTTATAATATATTGTATCATTAAAATTATTTAATTCTCCTTGTATTATACTTTATTAATTTATTTACTAGTAAAATAAGTATTTTGTAAATAAATTATAGGAAAAACAGCGCAATGAGGAGAGAGGGGTTCAGAAATGAAGACTGTCCCCACTGTTGTTTATGGCTACGCATGCATATGCCTGGGACAGAGGACTTTATACACATTTTGAGGTTGTATGTGACTGAAATGTAAGAAAGTTGTTTATTGAAGTAGAATAATCCCAATTACAAATAAATAATTTACTTAGTGTGTTTATTCTCTTCCCATACTTCCTTTCTGATTCTATTATTTTAACTCACTCATTATCACTTTTTTATTCTCTCTGTTGTATATTTTTTCGAAAGTGCCGCACGGACCATGAAATAGGAACACCATACACACATTTCTGTATTAATTCAGCGTTTGTCACATGGAGCCGCGACGCAAAGCAAAGCAAAGCAGCCTGCAGCCTGTGCGAATCGATCGGAAGCGATATAAACGGTTGTAATTCCGCATTTACTCCTCTTCCCGCCGGAGGTCGAAGAGCGCAGGCCCGCGGCGCGGCGAAGGGCGGCGGGGGCGCGAGACAGATGCGGGACATCTGGACCGCCCTGGCCACGCGAGGGGGCGCGGCCGAGGACAGCAACCCTGGCGATCCGGCGCGGCGATGCTAGCGAAGCTGGAGTTTACCGTAGGAAAGGAGAAGGTGGAGGTGGTGGTGGCTATGATACTTGGAAGCTTAGTGGAGCGGCGGGGGTGCGTTGTAGCGGTGATGTTGGTGACGGCTATTGTTGTGGCAGGAATGATGTTTGTGGTGGTGGCGGTGGCAAGTGACGAAGCCAAGACTGTCGTTGGAAATGATGGGTCACCGAGGTTGGCGGTTAGGGTGGGACGACGGCTGAAGGAGATGGCAGCCTCGACGAGGGAAAGTGTGGAAAGGCGGGTGCCGGCGGCACGAGGGTAGGAACGGTGGCGCTGCCGGGGGTGTGTGGATGGAGCGTAGGGGCCGTGCGCCCATAAATTAAGGTCGTGCGTCCGTAGCTCCCCTCCCCTTCCCGTCTCTGCGTCGAGGGCGCGCGGGGGCGCGTTGCGGCTGGTCGTCCGGTCGGCGCGACAGAGCGGCGAGGGGGAGGGACCGCGCGGACCGCGGCGAAGACGCGAAACAGCCGCCGCAACCGCCCGCCCCTGCCCTCTGCTCTCCACCCCCCTCCCCGCGATACCAACACGCGCCACGTCTCCCCTGCAGCTCCGCCATCGACCTATTCTGCCTGAATCTCCCTTTCATCTTCCTTGGCTGTTTGCTTCTTTGACGTTTCACATCAATAGCCTTGGATCACTCCGTCTTTTCTGTTTGTCAATTATTACTAAATAAGGATCTGTGGGCAAAACGTGTAAAATTCATGGTGAACGAAAAAGGCATTACATTTTATGGTTAGAATACTAAGGAAAGGAAATGGAATACGAGGGATGTTGGGTACCATGTCTGGTACAACCGATACTGGAATATGACTCTATGTTCGGAGCCATATTATTTAGGACAAATAAAATCAATCGATGAAGTACAAAAATACGGTACCAAATGAATTAAAACGGAAGTCCTAATTCTGAATTTATATTGTTGGAGCCTATGAAAGAACGCGGAAAGAAATCGTGACTGTGTGTGTTATTCAAAGCAATAAGAGGCGATAGTCCATGGGCAGAAGTATGGCTAAGATTATGTAAACCGACATAGTACGTCGCACGGAAGGATCATAGTTTGATAACTCGACAAAGAAAACAGAACAAATGTAGGTAAGTGTTTACGTGTAAACAAGAATACAAAATTAGAACAAGGTATATGCAGCTTGCTGAAGATTCCGCCAAAATGTCAAACATTTTAAAAAGAGGTTAAATATATTGTATTTTTTTAAGTACATATAAAAATTATTATTTTATATTATTATTATTATTATTGAAATTATTATTAGTGAACATAAATTAGTATGTTAGCTTTAGCACTTTAGCAGGGAGAGGACATTAATTCCGTTGACTTGTATTAAGTAGATATGTAATAAAAATAATTGCAATGTTCTTTTGGTCACTTTGTGTATTTTACTTTCTCATATACGTACGTAATATAGGCTAAGTTACATACGTAGTAGACTAAGTTTTGCGATGCTGTGGAAAGAAACGGCCAATATAATTTCATTGTTTCATTTTACTATTTCATATAATGATAGGCCAAAAATAGTCTCATTGAAGCGTTTTGCCGTATATTGGTATTCTTAATACAGAAAACCATAACAATTTTCTAGATTAAGAAGATAACGTAAAAACCAATTACAAGTTTTTTGTTAACCAATGATCATTATTTAATATCAACATTGTCATTGACGAGCCCAGACCAAACAACTTGTAATCGTATGTCATGTCGCGTCCTATCTCGTTGCGATATTATGGCCATCGGTCTTACCTTGGAGTTCATGTTACTGCACGTCGACCCGATCGTCAACACAGTGGGCACGGTGGGACCCGTTCATTGACCACGTCGCTCCCACGTGGCCACCACGTGAGAGGGCGACGTCGGGGTTAGCGGGGGCGGCGGCGGGCCCCCGGGGAAGGTAAACAAACTGACAAGGCGACGTGAACTTAGCTGGAGTTTACAAGTGTCTGAATATTCATAGCGCTCCCCGGGGTGATTGTCGTAGACGGGTGTCCTCTCCCTGCAGAGGCGGCTCTTGTCTCAAGGGTCGCTCAGCCCCGCCCCGCCCCGCCCCGCCCCGCCCCCGTCCCCGTCTCTGCGCTCCGCTTCACCCAGCCCGCCCGCCCGCCCGGTCGCTCGCCTCACTGCGTGTATTAGAGCTGATTGGAGTGCCCTCAGACGGTCTGGGGAGCGACCGAAGAAGGACGAGGAGGAGGAGGAGGAAGTAGAGGACTCGCGGTCTTCCGGGACTTTTCTAGGAGCCCAGCCGGCCGGAAACGGCTGAGAAAGGACGCAAAGAGATCCCGTAATTGCGCCGAGAAGAGGCTGTCGATTTTCATCTCCCGTGCCATTTCGATAGACTGGTCGTAACTGCGGTTTTATGCTCCCTGCGGAGTGGATCGGTCGAGAGTGGAGAATCTTTGTGCTTCAATTCTTTGACCAATGACGTGTCGTAGTCTCAAAGGGTTTTCTGGGCGAAGTATTATGAATTTTATCATTATTCTTTTAACGGTGCACTTTTTTTCAATGTAGTGATTTTACTATTTGACTCAAAGAAGAGTACAATACGGCGTTTGTATTTATGTTTCAGAGGACGTCCTTTAAAAAAAACAGTTTATATTTACAATGAGAGACATGTCGCTTTTACGTCTGCGTTCGCTACTCAGTTGTTTTTGTATATTTGAAAGAATGTTTATTTATGTAATGTGTCAAACATTTCTAATAGTGCTGTGAGGCTTCAACTCGCTCGCTCGTACTCGCTGGAGCGTTTCATTATCCAACACTCATTGTAGTGACCTGCGTTCGCGATGAGTATTTCACAAGTCAGAGCCATCGCTCTGACTGTTTCGCTTCGCCTCTGTCAAGTCCGATGGGCTTGCAGAATTACGTATGACGTGAACATGTGAAACTTTGCTGCCAAATATTTCTTCTTACAACATATAAGCGTATAGAATGTGCATCTAAATTTAGTTAATTAATGTTATACAGATTACTTTTGGAGACTATAGACCAGAAGAATATCATCAAGTGTTGCTCACTCTATATTCAACTTTGCGCTTTCTTTAATTCCGCACTTTACACTTGAAGTCGTGACTCAAACCAGAAGAGGGGCATCAACTGATGTCACTGCAGTGCCTCTGACTGAGAGGTTCTAGGGTCGAGTCCCGACGGTTGCAGGATTTTCGACCCTAACTTCTGAGCTAGGTTCAATTCTCTCGCTGTCAGGAGGACAATTCTAGCGTCCGGCTGCTCTGATCGGTAGTTTCCTGCTATCAACCTCAGGCGAATGCCGGAGCAGTACTCTAACAAACGGGTCACGGCCCCCGCGATCTTTCCTTTCTCCTCCTTTTCCTATCCTCGCCCCTTACACACACTTACCCTAGCATGCACTACACTGCCACACATGCCGGGAGACCGGGTGGGAGATACTTTGTTATGAAAAATCCCACTGGCCGGCTGTAGGTCTGCGCCGGATCTCGCCAGCTAACGGGGGAAGAAAACCACCTCCTCCCGAGGAAAAACTATGCACCACACATACGAGACTTATGACCTTAGCAGATGACGCGCTCCGAATCACTATTAATCGATCGTGGCCCGTCATATTGCGCTGTCATCTAGCAGATTTTGTGTTAACAGTCGTGGTGCCCGAGAGAAACTGTGTCGGTCAAGACTTATTCATAAGTACACAAATATGTTCTATGTTGGTAAAACTCATAAATACATTTGTATTGGTTGGAAACAACAGCTGTAACTGAGTTAGAGATCTATTATATTTATCCTCTGAGAAGAATAGAGGAAAGGAATATAATTCTTAAGAAGAAAAAATCGAAAGCAATTGAGTGTTGTGGAGAAAAAATGAACAAGAAAAGGAGGTTAAATTTGTGAGAGCATAAAGTACCGTCATAGTAAGCATTTGATTTGTGACCAGAAATCAATACTTCGTTTAAGCTATCGCCCTACTCCTTCAATTTTCATCACATTTCTCTTCTCCAACCTCCCTTTCATGCCCTTCAAGAAAGCACCTCTTAAAATCAGATTTCGTTCATCTGTTGAGGGAAGACCCTCTCAAAAGCTACATTGGGCTCTATTTTGTCTGCATTACGGACGATTCGTCCTTTCTCATCGAAATCAATTTGAAAAACTGGAGTGTCATATTTCTTTCTTGTGTCACTCTTCGTCCTTCTGCAATATCATTTCTTTTCATATTGTTAGGGATCCGAAGCTGAAAAAGTACAGTCAGGCGTAAAGACGCTGCATCATTGAAATGTTTCTTTTTAAAAACATTAAATTCGCTTTGAAACGTCTTGGGTAAATTAAAAAACAACATCGGCGCCTGTAAGAACTGAGCAATCGCGCTCTTGAATGGAAGGGTGAGGCTTGCGTCCTTTCTTCCGAAGAGGAAGGAAAGCTGCGCGATACGGTACATTTCATTTACAAAAAAGCTCAGCCCTACTTTGAAGTGCCTTTTATAATTATTGACCGGCTTTTTAAAGAAGGGAGAAATGAGAAATAAATTAATACAGGGGCAGGAGGAGGATTATAGCAGAGGGGAGTAATCCACGGGCGGTTTCCTTTGCACTATTGGGGGCAGTACCTTGAAAGACTGGTCAAAATACTGGGGCGTTTTTCGATTTGGGCAATCTAGGGCTCTGGGTTTTTAAGGTCGGGGAAAATCATATTCGAAGTAATCATAATTTAAAGTGTATTGAAATTATAACAAGAGAATACTGATTCAAAATTGGTAGCTCGCGGGCCATTTGCTGCAGGCCTCCAAGGGCAGTCTGGTCCCAATTCTTGCATTTCGGCAACATTCTTCTAATATAACAACATTGCAGGAACTGTATATTACATGAACAACAATGCAGCATTTTAAGAACGGAAAGAGACATAGTAATCAAATGGCCATATTTGTACTTATTTTTTATCAAATGTGTGCTCAACAATTTAGAGTTCCCAACGCTCGTTAAATTCATCGCTAACTTCCTACTCATACAAACGACATAGCCTGCTTAGGGCAGGTATAAAAAGATTAGTAATTTTAATCGAAAACATGAGGTACACAATTATTGATATTAAATAGAAATGTGAATACTGTTAAAAGTTGAAGGTCTCTTGCTCCATCCCTTCAGCACAAATCCTGGCTAGTCCAGTCATGACGTCTACTACTTTTGAACTTCTGGCCAACACGTTTCGAGAACTCGCTCCATCGCGTCGCCTCGGGCTGCCTGTGAGCGCTCCCTCCCTCGCAGGGACGCGCAAGGCAGCTCTTGCTTCTGGCCCTGACGGTGGGGAAGGGCCCCGTTCTCAAGTGCTAGGGACGAGTCCCCTGGATACGGGACAAATGCAAGATGGCGTTGGGAGATATATGTGGAAGTAATGGAATGGAGCTTTCCGAAGGACCGTACGTGCGTGAGTGTGAGAGGAGATTGTTGGGGCTGAAGAAGATATGATGAGAGAGACTCACGCCAGTGAAAATACGAGATGAGATTTGAAAAGTGGGAAGTCGTGAATTGAAGAGATAAAGAACCGAAGGTAAAGTATCTTAAATAAAATAACATTAATAAAATTGAATGCTGTGATAGAAGTAGAATGGAATACAACGAAAGGAACATTTTCTCTAGCAATAACGTTATTTTCTTTCGTTTTCGGGGTTTAACTTCGTTAAGATCTTAAATGTTAACGCAGAAAAAGGAAAATAAATTAAGGGAAAATAATATTATTACCCGAAGTATTCTGGAATAATATCCACATACTAGCTATTTTCATTTCATTGATCAATGAATTCTCATTTACTTTGAGAGAAAAGCGGGTAATTGAGAGATGGGTAATTAATACACGTGCTAAGTATATTGGAGGAAATCTCTAGTAAAATCGTAACATTTTTATTTAAATATAAAATGATGATCGACTACAATGCATTTTATTATCAGTTTGTTTACACGAGCAATAAATACTAAGTACTCTTCTGGAAATGAAATATTTTGACTTTTTTTGAATAAAGTATTTGAAGTAAGGAAATGAATTCAGAAGACAACTCTATTCAATATTGGAATTAACCTGCTCATCTTAACAAGGAATCTTATGCCCCCAAGAAAAAAGAAACAACAATCCTCTGGATTTCTTCTACCACAAACATCTTCAAACCTCTTGAATGTCTCTTCAGGCAAGGGTTGAAGTGTGGCACTTCAAGCACCAAGAAGTTAGTTTCTGTTTAATTACACGTTTTTGTTGGGCAACCATTCCGAATATTAATGCTTGTTTTGTGAAAAATTAAGAGTAATCGTACTGTGCTTCCTTAGGAGGATATGCATTAAAATAGAGAAAAGGTGGTAAATGATCGACTTTGAAAATAATTTGAATTCGTGTTTATAATGACGTGCTTAATTTTTCATTGGCAGTGTTTCATATGACGACTCCTAAAATGTTCTTTGGAAAATTTAAAGCTACCTTTATTTTATGTTGTTTCACTCAAGGCGGAGATGAAATCGATTTCCCGACCACGTTCTTACTTTTCTGCGTGCGTAAACTGCAGGGGCGACACCAGTGGAGCAGTCCTTCAGGGGTGGGGGAGACCGCTCGATAAAAGGGACCCGGGCAGCTGTTCGCGCATGTCGTAGCCAGTGGGTCGGAGCATCAAACTTGCAAGCGCAACTCTTTGAACTGATCATCATGTGGGCATAATTGTGGAATAATCTTAAATGCTGGTATGATAAATTATTGTCTAAAGGAGTATTTTGAGTACAAGAGTTGAGTACAAGAGTTGCACATGGATGAATGAAATATTGCAATTTGGGTTAAAAAGAAATCGCGAGCAGATATTATAAAGCTAAATAACGTAATTCGTAATTTAAGTTATTTGCTAGTAAAATTGCCTTGCTTTTCAGAATATATTTTTCCAAAATATTCAAAGACATTTTTTGGACTTGCATCTCCTGCTAGAACAGGGAAGGCGTAGTAAAGTAGACAAAATTGTGACAGTACTTGAAATAGTTACGAAAGAAGGCAAGGATTCGATTCTCGCAGGTCGAGGATTCTAATGTCTTTCTGCCACACATTTCTAGCATTTTTTTTCTAGAACATTGATTCGTATACTGACAAACTCGCTTTCGCCACACTACTGTACCGCAGCCCCCATTCATTCAGCCATAAGGTTTCATACGAGAAAAAAACTCTCTCTATGAGACTACAGGATCTCACACGGCAGCTCACTTTTAGTGGAGCCACTATAAGTATAAGGCCACCGTAAGGGCCCGCCGTGAGGCTCGGGCAGGGGGTGGGTGGCAGCGGAGCTACGCGAGTCCGCCGAGCGTGTGACGGGCGGGGGCGGGCGGGGCGGAGCGGGGGGCGGAGTGATTCGTGAGAGTCACGCGTGGTGCCCTTTGGAGTGACGGCGCGGGCGCCGGCGACAGCGCCGCGTCAGCGACGTCGTAGAAGCGCGCGCTCCGCCTCGTGGCTCTGGCAGGCCACGGGACGCGGACGTGCCGGACCCGCGCGGCTTCATTGCCTAACCGCTCGTCGCCCCGCCCCTCCCCGCCCCGCGTCGACCCGTCACGTCCCGTCACGTCCCGCTCCGCGCCTCTCCCGCCCCGCCCCGTCCACGCCGTCCCGCCACTGCCTCGCTCCGCTCCGCCCCATCCCACGCCGCCCCGATTCACCCCGCCCCACCCCGCCCCTCCTCGCCCCGTCCCGCCCCGTCCCGCCCCGCCCCGCCCCGCCCCGCTCCGCCCCGCCCCGCCCCGCCCCGCCCCGCTCCGCCTTGTGCGATGCCGCAAGGCGCGTGTCGTAACTCTTCTTTGAGAGCCATCTTTATAACGCAGGTTGACTAACTGGCCGCCCTCGGGCGAGAATGTTTCGATGGGGTGATAATTAAAATAACTGAATTATAGATGTGGTTTATCACGGTGGTTAGACTGTTGTCTGGGAGTGTGGGGTGGTTGTTACGCACCTTTTTCGTTTCCACTGCCTTTCGTTTCATCGTAGTTCAATCACCGTTCACTTCGATTATCATAATTCATTCTTCGTTCAAGGTGTTGCAAATGAGCTTGAGCTCTCGAGTTGCTCACAGCACTCGAGATTCCTCATTGTTATTTTTCAGGAATGTTTACATCTATATGGCAATTCGAAACGCACCATCACAGGTATTGATAATAATATTAACAATGTCAATTTAAAAGGAATTTCCTCACCTTATTTTGGAAGAAATAATGGATTATCCTTTCTTTCGCATCATTCTTATACATGCACGAGGAGAACGTGGAGACAAAATGATAAGTCCGAATAAGAGTGATTCCTGCAGTTTACTGGTCACCGTTCTAAGTTACTGTACAATATTGGTCCTATACAATTCGCCGGCAACTACTACTGTACAATTCCACACCCCGTCCTCGTACAACTGCCTCACCACTAAAACTTCAACTCAATAGAATCACACTTCTCTCCCGCCGTTTCAGTAGGTTTTCACTTGTTTCTGCTGCCCCTGATGCTTTTCCGTTCGCCTGTCCTCCATCCCGTAGGCGCTGACATCACCTTCCCTCGCCGTTGGGCCCGGTGCTCCCCATCCCCTTCAACCCCCGCCGCCGCCGCCGCCGACGCCGCCGCCGCCTCCGCCTTCGGCCCGTCCTGCCGCCGTCGCTTCGTTAGAACTTGAAACGCGAGCTCCGCAGCTCGGTAATTGGCGTAATTTCCAGAAGATGAATTTCCCCCCTTGCCCCGTTCTTCCACAGAACAATCCCTCCCCCCGCAGCGCCCCGTCCCCCGGACTCCGCCGACTCCGCCGCCTCCACCGCCGCCCTGCCCCCGTCGCACTCCCGTTTTTCATCGGAGAACTTCAAACAGCCCCGCTCCGCAATTTACTCCAGGCCGGAGTTCAGTAAACGTATAAACCTATCGCAACGGCGCCGATTACTCATGGAAATGCGGCAGTGCCGGCGTTAGGATGAGCGCGGTGTTTGCGCAAGCGTCCGCATGCCGCGCTGTTGTAGCTCCTTTTCCCTCGGGCGCGGCCGGCACCTTCTTCTCCTCTTTATTTCCCCTCCTTTTTTTTTCTTTTCCTATCCCTCTTTCGTCCGTTCTTCGCGTTCGCCCCGCGTTTGTGAGAGCTATGAGGATAATTTCATAATTTCAGCTTCAATTTCATATATGTAATGTTAGGTCCGTGTGTGTTTTTCTCTGTTCGATTCTGTTTTGTTTTCACCCCACCGGCCATTAAACAAACATCAACGACCGGAGCGCCGCGGTGCGTGGCGATGTGGAATTACCGGTGCTTTGCTCGCGGCCTAAAAAGATGAGTTGGCGCCGCCGCACGCGGATATTCGACCTCTGTGTCGGAAAACCACTGGCTCGTCTTGTGCCCCGCTCGCGACCGCTGATCTGGGTTTTAGTAAAGGAAGCATTCGCCGCATTACTGTAATTATCAGTAATTTTCAACCTGCTTCTTTCTCGGGTTAACATGAACGACTGTATTACTTGTATCGTGTATTTTTCGTGAGTGGAACCTTGTAAGTGCATACTAGATGGCAAATTATACAATGCTATTTCGTGCTTGCGTGTTGTATCTGAAATTTGTACTTCCACGATACATCGAAAATAGTGTGTTTAAAGTAGGTGGGTTATTTCAGAATGAAGTCATTTTCATATCTGGCATTGCTTATGGCGTCTGAATGTGCCCAATTCGGTATAAATTGCGTTCATTTTCCCGCATTTGATAGTATTAATTTACCAAAATAAGAAGAATGTAACAGAATTAGAAATCAGGAAAGTAAGGAAATCATGTGTACTGAATAAAATGACATATTTTTGTGAATAATTAACTTAAAAAATCGGGAATATTAAACTAAAAAACGAATATTTGTAAATATACTACTAACATTTTATAATATAAACCAATAATATTACAAAGTATTGTTTTCCTTAAGAAATTTTTCACAATATAATCAAATAACCTGTCTAGAATGTAGTTAGGCATGTCGAGATATTTTTATTTTCAAAATTTCGTACCCTAATCAAGAAGTTTTTGAAGTTCTCTATCCAGTTGCGTACAGCCCTGCGTGGCTAACGGTTCACTATAAAATTCGCAAAGCGCTGCCGCCGCTCCAAGCAAGCGAGAGACGGATCGCTCCTTGGCTTCCTGTGGGGCGGCCGTTCCGCCTCGCGGACTTCCCCCCGGGCTGCCCCGAAGCAGCCGTGCGGCGCCGCTCTTAAGCGGGTGAGCAGTCGCACGATTTCCGGGGCAGCCTGCGGCCCTCGCCAAACTCGGTTACAGCCCCGACGCGATTAGCTCGGCGGCGGCCGCCTCCGCCTTCGCTCCCCGCTGCCACCGCCGTCTGCCGGCGCTCCGGCGCTACCCACTATCCACCTTCTCCTGCATCCTCGAAGCTTCCGTCCGCACGTTGCTCTCATCTCAGCCTGACAAATCCGCTTCCCTCTCCTACCCGCTTTCCACCTCCCAGTCTCCTGTAAGTTTGTGGTTTCTGAACTGCGATTGCTCTTCTCCTGATCCTTGAGTTCCTGTAAAGGGCTATAAGGGCTTGGTCTTGACCAGCGCGTGCAATGCCTTTTGAATCTGCCTTTTCTCCTCCATCTTTTCTATTCACTTTCATGTTTGTCTTTCGTTTACGGTAAGTTCTGTGCACTCTGCCTCCTCAACAAAGCGTTTCCCGTCTTCACCAAAGACTGCACTGTAATCCACACCACAATCACAATCATATTTATCCCGTCCTTAAGGCTTTATAAACGTATGGCCTTCCCAATGTTTTCTTCTTTACAAGTGAGATGTGCGTTTCAATTGTACCTAAACCATGATGAATTACTGGTCTACCTAAAAAATTGTCATCTTCCTGGACAATTTTATATTTCCCCTTCTTGGCATTGACTTCACAAGTTTCTATCCATTTTACTTTACGTATTTTTTACCAAGTATAATTTACTTTCTTAGTTTTCATTATTTTTTTGAATGATTTTTCTTCCTTTTATTTTATGTACCTCGATTTCCTTTCAAGTTTCTCAGTTTTACGTTCGGTTTTTTCGTACTTGTTCCTGTACCTACTTGACTTTGCGAAAACAAATGGTTTATCTAAATAAGTTCTCTATCGATGATTTTATAATATCATTCTCCACTCTCTTTGTTCGCGTTCCATTCGAATTACCTGAATTATTATCCTCCCCCCCCCCTCGTCGTCTTCAGCCGTCTCCATTTGAGGCGATGCGCTCCCGCCGTCTCCCCCTCCCTGCGCCCGCCCTCCGGCCCCGGGTGAAATATTCACGAAGCGCGCAGCCTCGCTTGAATGTTGCAGCGCCGGCGACGCCCGCTCCGTCGAGGGCGGCGAGCGGAGGGGGAACGGGGGCGCGGGCGGGGGCGGAGGTGGGGGCGGCGCGCGGGCGGCGCGCGGGCGTGGGACCAGGAGCGCGGGGAAGAGGGAGGGGCGAACACTGGGGACGAGAGCGGTTGCATGAATCTTGCATCTGCAGCGGGCGTTTTTCCGCGAACGTCGAGCGGCGTCCGCTCTGTCCCGCGCCCCCTTCCCCTTCGCGCACTTGTTTGTACGTACACTGTGTGTGTGTGTGTGTGTGTGTGTGTGTGTGTGTATGTTAGCTTGGGTGGCCACAAAGTCGAAAGTCGAAAAACGCATCCGAGGAGTTCAGAGGTCACAATTTGCATTTACGACTGTCCTGGCGGGAGTTGTAAGCGCGGTTAGGCGGAGAACCGGTGGGGAGAAAATGAAGAAAAGAGAGCACCCCGAACGCAAGACTCGTAATTTTGGATGTCGTGTGTTTATCTCATTGTCGAACTTGACGCGAACCGTCGGGGAAAATTGTGCATCAAACTAGTGGTGCTTAAAATGACTTACGTTTGAAAAAGCTACTGTCAAATAATACACAAAACACAATTATCACTCACAAAATGTCACTGTTGCTTTTGATGGTAATCAAGTTTAGCAATGACATGACGATTGAGTAGTGTCGAATATTAAAATTTCCTATTCACGTTCGTAACTCGTGGGTTTAGTTGGAATGCGCGGAAATAATGGATTACATTAATCAACATTGCAGAGGCAAATACTTTCGTATAATATTCTGTTATTCCAACTGTTGTGGGACTTTTTATGTGTTTTTCAGCAGTAAATAGTTTGTGGTTTTGGGTGCATTTATCAATTATTCGCGTCGCAGCTTCACATTTGCGTTGCAGTTTTGTTGAGTGTAATTCAACGCGAACAAATATTGTAGCAAGCAGCCCTGTGAACCAAGTCAGTTCGGGTGGTAAACTTCTCAAATCTTTTCCTGTAATCATTTGTTGTACTGGAAGGCCTGTTTAATGCAAAGTAAACGTTTGTTGAAATCAAAAGACAAAACAGAACTATGGTAAAATTATATTGAGTGTTCTTGAAAAAAGGAAACGTCCTATTATCTTGGGTTTGTACTGAAATCCATTTGATTACAATACATCTTTTTTGGAGACAGAATTTACTTCTTTCAAGTTTAGATGAAATCCTCTTGATAAAAGGAATAGAATTGGTCTCGTTTGAAAAACCGATGGATTGTATCTTAATGTGGCAGTAGCAGCAATATTAACTGTACTGTAGTGAGGTAGAATCGGTTCTGTGGAATCAGAAGACAGTGAATGACTCATGAAACAAAGGTTATAGCATCTATAGAGCACGCCGTCTTCGGAGCCTTGGAGAACATAAGAAACTAGCCGTCATATACACATCGGCACTCCTGCAATTTTGAGTTCCCTCTCGTTTGCACACCGCACGGCAGACGGTGCGGCGGCGCCGGTGTATCCTCGGTGAACGCAGACTGCGGAGTGCAGGTCGCGAGATTGCACGCCCGAGATGCGAATTTCGCGTCGGGAAGGGCTGCGTCGGGGGGGGGGGGGAGGCGCTCGCGGCGCCGCGGTGTCGCTGCGGCGCTGTTCCACGTTAATTGGTGCGGGAATCACATGGCGTGCTCTTTGGTACCTGCCTTCTTTTGTGGCGCTAATCCGGCGTGTGTACTCTGCGCCGAGCGGCATCTCGGCGCGTGCGATGGGACGCTGCGCCGGCGAGGAAGAGAGAAATTGAAAGAGAAGAAGAGAGGAAGGCGGGGGGGTGGTAAAATTAGTGGCTGGCAATGCGTGAAAAAGAGTGACAATTGTAGTTCAGGTTCAATTGAATGGGCGCTGGCGGGCATAGGAAATTACTGGCAAACACTAACAATCACCGGGGATCACTGATGAATAGTTCGTGCTTACTATACATTGAACACTGATGATTTACTAATATTTTTTTAGTTCTGATGCTCATTGTCAGTATTTGTTTGCAAGCATTTGCTCCCGTTGAAATTGTAGTTGATATTATGTCTTATAGTATTCATGAAATCATTGAAGTATGGAGAGATGTGTAAAACTTTTTTTTTTAACAGCTTTGTGCTCTGGTTTGTAGTTCTTATAAAACTGAGAGAATGTCGTCAATTATATGTGAAGAATATTCAATTTGGTATTAAAGGTTTTAGCGCAATTAAAATACCATGTACTTTTGTCTAGATTGCAGCCACAGTCACATCCTTCATAGACGAGCCTTTCATAATCAGTCCGACGTGGGAAAGAAATGTATTTAATATTTTATTTCGTAAAATTGCAAATGCGTTTTTCCACACTACTACATACTTTCCATATGGAACATAAAGATAGTAGCTAACTTATGAAAACAATATCTTGATTTCGCTTATTTACAAATATTAGAAGTTTTGAGATTATTGTAAAATACGCACAAACAGGACAAGTTAAAACTAAAAATATTGAAGTTTTTCTGTGATCATTAGGGATATTTTCATTTCAACATTGGGCATACGTATCGATTTAACTTAATGACTCGTGTGATTAAAAATTAATGAAGCTAGAGGTACACAAATTTTACCCGAGACAGGTATTAGTTGGAGTATTGAAGCGGCGTTATTTGGAAATTCGTTTCATTTTTAATAACCGGATCGCCTCTGGCTTTCAGTTCCAGTTGGCTGTGACGCAATGACTCCTAGTTTTGTAAATTTTTGTTTACATGCTAACGCATGATAAAAACTCAAATTATCTCACTTTTGTCAACGCCACATTCAATATTGTACATAATCTTTTATTGTTAGCTCTAATAGACTTTTGAAACTTCTTTTATTTATTTTCTGCTTCTTTTTCGCGTTATTTCTTCAAAACGCTTTGTTTTATATCTTCCACGTTACGTGATAAAATGGCCAGCTTACTAAGTTTTAATAGCGCTATCATTAACAAACTTCGTAAGGATACCGATATACTGCCGAGTTATTGCGAGTCGAACAATCGACCGATCTTTTCTACCTCTCCGAGACTGAGTCGATCAAACGTTCATATCTCCACCCTTTATCGAACGCCGCGTTCGTCGGCGTTTCACAAAAAACGCACGCGGCCAAAACCCACCGCACAAACACACGATCCGTCGCCAGCCACTCCGCGGCTAATATTTCAGCCTCGCTGTCAATAAATATGGACATTAACGGAGCACATCAAAGAGTAGAGCGCAAAAGGCTACCGGTTGATATTTAATGAGCACTCGACATACTACGGTCAACATATCGTTTCAGCTACCCTCTCTGCCCCGCCGCCTCGCCCGGCGCGGGAAAAAAAAATTCGGCGCGAGCTTTGGAGTGCGCGCCGCTCGCGGCGACAAGCGACCGCTCCGCTCCCCGATTGGTCGACGAGATCGCTTTCGAGGGCTCTGTATCGATTACTGGAGCACCGGGAAACACGGGCTCGCTGGCAGCTGAGTGGCCCAACTCCCAACCTGTTTTCGTGTTGTTGTTCTGACCGGGACACTCTTTGATCCAGTTGAAGCGATTTAAAATTATGGTAATATAACGTGGGCTGTTGTTGGCATGCAAGTTGGCCTCAAATTCCGACCGTGTTTTATCGCGGAGGGCCAGACACAGAAGTGTACTTTTAGGCGAGTATTATGTATTTATACGAAATGCTTGCGTGTGTGGGTCTGCACGTCTGTTTGACGTACATCAGCAGGTACAGCGTTTTACTTTTATCATTGTTTCGAAATTTCCCTTTATGTAACGATAACGATATCGATTATTATTATTATTATTATTATTATTATTATTATTATTATTATTATTATTATTATCAATTTAGTTCTTGTAATATTAAAAAATCCAACACTGATAGCTAGAAAGTTATAAAAAGCAAAAACAAAAGTTTTGTTTTTTGAAAAGAGTGAAAAGGCCAAAGCAAACTCTTTGGCTCTTGATCTTCGGAGTTCAGATCTCGTTCCCGCACAACTAGTCATGAAATTGAAAACGCTGTAGGTTTTCATACGGCACTCAGTACACTTTTTTCTACGTTCATTCTGCCTATCGTTTCTCATAAATATTTCCATTATTGCGTCATTAGTAAATATAATTATCATTTTTACTACCTCAAGATCACCCTACTGAAAAAACTGTATAAACAAACAAGTCTAAACGGCGTGGAAGTTATATATTTGCCTTGATATTTTATACATATATTGAATTTAATGGGGCAGTAAAAACGTAGGATGACGTATTCAGAGAGCAGTAAATGTAGGCTTCTGATCACCGTAGGGAACTAATGCATATTTGCATCTTGATCGTATGGAAAACGACGGGAAAGTTATTTCGGCTGATCATGCAGATAACTCGCTTTTGCTTGTTAAAACGATCGAGTCGAAAATCAACTCTGACCAAGGTGCGAAGCCGTGACGGCGCCTGGCGTCCAGAGCAAACGTCGCACCGCGCCGTGCCGCGCCGGAGTGGGCAATATGAAATTCAAACGAGCGTCTTGGAGCTCCGGTGCGAACGGACTCAAGGTGAATCTGATCTATAATGAAAACAAACAGCGCGCCCTCTCGCGTCCTGATTACAATGACGGAGACATGCCTTATTCATGGGCGCGGGGTGGGTAAGAAGGGGTGAGCTGAAGACTGCGGGGTGGGCAAGACGTGGGGGAGTGAAGCCGATGCTTTCACCCAGTTCCGATCTCGGACGAAAATATTTTGATCCTGAAGTTCCTTTTTTCTCTTTCCCCTTTCTCCATCGAAGTTTCTGAGCTGTTCCAGTCACCTGCTGTCACCTTTGCGATGTCTTTGTGCGACGTTTCGCCGTTGTTCTGCCATTGTTCTTTCTGCGCTACGGATCCAACTCACGCCTCCCTTCAGATTCCCATCCCTCTGGAGTCATCGAAATTTTTGTGAATGGGCTTATATAACGTTGCCGAGTGTTATGCTAAGTATTGATATATTTGATTTCTGATGAATCAGATAACTGAGGCCTTTTTGCCCAACACATTGGTAAACATCTTCAAACTCCGGCGGGATTCCAACCCGAAGATCTTCCGCCCAAGACTGCCTGTGTGTTCCCACCGACACGAACTGACCTTGGCCGACACTACGCAGCATACTTATTTGAGCAGTATTGTTGACGCCTGGGTGACATAAAACCAGTACATCAGCAACCACGCACATTGTTTTGTGGAGTATGTGAGCTGTTAAAGGGGCAGGATTATGATTAAGCTTTAGTTACAGTACAGTCTACAGTTACTCTACTTTGTAAATCAAAGATCACAACATCAGTGCTTGAATGGGTCAGCGGATTTTTCCCAGATAAAATATTTTAGAATATTCAAAGGAATACTTAATTCTGCAACTTTTTGAGAATGTTAAATAACATTTCGACGATATCGTCTCGATTTATAGGAATTTATTGTCAAACGAATATCAAATGAAGTGAATGAAAGACTGAACCAGAATGTCTGATTATCGCCATTTGAATTTATGCTTTGGAAAGTACAAAGAAATGTCACGTTCAACATTTAATTAAATATTGGATTGTGACTTCATGACAGTACAAATTCATAATATGCTATTATCACTGCCAAGGAATATTCGTACGCGTTTCTTTTAGTTTTTTTCCTCCCAGAAGAGTACGTTATACATTTTGTTTGCAGTTTTTAATTTCAACGCTGTTAGTTCGCATTTACTGAGAGTGAATTAGGTGGATTAAGTTCTTTTTGTTAGAATAGAGACTAACTTTGTCATTTATATAAATACGCAAAATTCTTGAAACCTAGAAGAAATATTACCTGACTTTTACAAAGTACTTTCCGTCTTCCATTTTTCTGTTGTTCCTTTACAAACTGCTTCTCAAATGCAAAGCCTTTCGACCTGACAAAGTAAGGATTTCCTAACAAAGAATCTGGTGCTGATTTTTCTCTCTATTTACTCACAAATGCGGAAGCTGTTTTTTTCGACACGACAGAAGTTCTCGTTTTCATATAATTGTACAAAAAGTTCTTTTTTAATTCGTGCCGGTGTGACGATGTCGATTTTCGTCAGTGAAAGCAATTTGTTTTGCACCTTTAGGCTCAGAGAACGTCTACTCCAATGTTTTTTCTTTAAAAACATTTTTCATGCACCGAGTTTGAGAGAGTCTGTAAAAGAATTTTCGTTAGAAGATGCCTCGCGATATCCATTGTGTTAAAAGATATTTGTTCGTGGCACAAAAGACTGACTTAATTAGCTATCAAAGTTTGTGACATTTCTGCATTGATTTTTATATTCCTTCAGCTTCAATACTCATCTCGTAACTCGTGTCCCTGCACTCGGAAGCTAAATGGCACGACCTTTGTGCCCGTTCTCTTTTGAAAAGCTGTTCCTCAGACGGGAGAGGAAGGGAGATCGTGAATGTTGAGTCTCCTGCAGATATTTTATCCGGGCTGTCTTCTCAATTCGCCTCCGGTAGAGAAAGACCACGAATTTGTCACTTGCAAAGGAAAAGCACTTTATGGCAGTTTGTCGGCCTTGATGCTTTTAAAATGAAGAGAATAGTTGCTTAAGTAATGTGTTTGGAGATCGAAGGTGACCACAAATGGAAGTTGATATTTATGAAGTCTAATTCAAAATTCTCTCAAAATATTCATTTGGGTTCTCCTCCTACTACAGGACAAAAGGTTCATATCGCAAACATTTATTTTCAAAATTGTGATAAAAATTGAGATGGCGCAAGTCAAAATCTAATAGTACAATAAGATATATAAAGATGAATATGCTGCTTTCAAAACACTTTCAAAACTACTCCGTGTATTTCAATTAAAAGAATTAAATCTTCTTCTTTCCAAGACTTAGTGAAGTTAGTAGTTGAGTAGTTTCAGACACACAATCAATTCCTATCGTTTTATAGGTCCCATATTGATTTACATCCTATAGGTTTATAGGATGAGATTACACATTCTTGTGACCATTCCATATTTGATTGACCTGCTCATTCCACATTCGACCTCATACGTAGCCTATGGTTCATAATAAGAACGTTACTTTGGAACTTTGTATTTAAATTAAGGTTTTCGGTTTTGGGACCCAGCAAACTAATTTTATAATGATAATTAAGTTCCAATAAAGACTCTATCTCTTTTTTGGCTCCCCAAAACGGAAGTGTCATCATACACACGAACAAAACAGATGAATAAATAAATGATCAAAAGATGCTGGATCGATGGATCGATCGACGTTGGATGATTAAAATGCATTTATGAAATGCTGAAGAGTAACTGACTTCTCCAATTAATGTTCATAGAAGTATTATGCCGAAAGAAATTACTTAAAAAACGTATTTTGTACTATAATGTATAATACATTGTGGACGAATTTTGAGGGTTCCTTTTGTTTGCAAGTGATCAATATATTACTATTGTTGACCGCATGCATTAATTTATATTAGTATAAATGTTTTTAACTAATTTTTCAGAACTCCATTTCTTTTGATTCTAATAAGAAGTAATGAATATTAAGTTCATTTATTCGATTAATGACTTGAAATTAGTTTCCGGAAGTTGCGGAACATTCTCAATCCCTAACCATCTTGCAGCACGGGAGAGACCACCTATTCCTAAACCAACACAAGAAACGACGTCCACCATTTCTTCCACGCTCGCAATCCCACCCCCGATTTCCCGGAAGCGTTCAGAGGGACACTGCCTGATTAACAGAGGCGCGGAGAGGTGAGCGCGATCTAATGCAGCGGTAATTACTTAGCAGCTGGCGATTGAATTCGCTGTTGGCCGCGTCCGGAGCGCCCCGCCCCCTCCCGCCAACCCCGCGCCATCTGTCCTAAGATACGATCGCCGCGGCAGTGGGACGGTCACGGATTCTATCTCGGCGAAAATAACGTTGAGTGAATTTTGGTTGAGTTGAAACTGTTTGAAGTTAGATTCGTTTGTACGTCGGTAGGGAGGTCAGTTCCGAGTTCAGTGCATTATCTCAAAAACATAATATTATGTTATCGAAGAATTAGAAGAGTATAGTTTGGTTTAAAGTATTAAAGACCCCAAAGCTCGTTTAAATTCGCCATTTTTTCTTCTTTAGGTTGTCTTCTTGTAGTGCTGCTGGAAGCACAACCACGTAGTATAATAGTTACTAACCACTGTACTTTGCAAACGTTTGTTATTTATATTGTGTCCATTTAACCTATGGTTGATCCGAACGTACTAAAGTCACATTAAGCTTTTATATACGAGAATACATGAAGTATCTAATGGATCTAAAATTGTATGTTGAAAAGTAGATAGTGAGAATCTCAACTGTGTCTCCATGAGGAGAAAGTTGAAAATAATTATAGCTTTAACTGTGTGGCAAACTCAAATTGTTACCTGCAATTTCAGGTGGCTCAAGATACATGTCTTTAAAAAAGGTTTTTATTACGAAATGTGTAATTTTAATAGTATCATTGGTGTGATTTTTTGTTATTTCTGTTACGTTTTTGTGGTGTAGACTGTTTAAAGAGTCAAGAAGCATTTCGTAATTCGTTCTCAATACGTGATATTTTCGATCAATGCCAAGGGAATATTGGATCAATACTCTAACGTTGGGAGAAAGGACATGTCGCTGTCAAACCAGCCTCAGCCTTACTCCTCAACTCCACTTACCTGCACCCTTGCGCTGCTTGCACGACACTCTCGAACATGTTGGAAGACCAGCCGTGAGCTGGGAGCTTGTCTCAGCTGGCGCAGTGCCCTACAATGGGAGAGACAGGACACCTAGAGGGAGAAATACCATAGATTGACGGGTAAGATCCCTACTTTCCAGTAGGGAATGAACACCGCCTCGTCCCGCGATATAAAATGCACTACACTTACGGTGTTAACTACCTTAGTAGATGACGCGTTCGGAGACAATAAATACTGTCATTCAATAGGTATGATTCACGCTCAATTTTCCAAACACTTTCGACGCCCAGGCAGCTGGAATCGCGCTAGGTTCTCGGTGACATTGCGGTTCAGGAGGCCGAGGCGGAGCGCGCCGGCAATCCTCCTTGGTATCGACCCGTGGATGAGGCAGAGCGCGAGCGGGAAGGCGGGGGGGGGGGGGGTTGGTGCGCGGATGTCATCTCTTTCCCTTCTCCCGTCGCCTCGTCGCGCCGCCCCCAGGAACGGCTGCCGTCACACTTATTGTTCACTGGTGCCCTCGCCCATGATGCAATGGAGGGGGGAGTGACGTTGTTCGTTTTCTAGCGTCTATAAACACTCTCTCGATTCATGACCATAGTGAGCATTTTAAAAGTGGCTAGAGATTGTGCTTGATTTTATTCCATTATCTACTGTAATCTAAATCGGGTTAATCCAACTCAACTGCTCACGCTACGACTCAGATGGAACATCTTGCTTTAAATTTTATCTATTCGTTCTTGTTCCAAACGCCATTATTTACGACGCATCAAAGAAAATATATGAAGTAAAATATTTCCTTGGGTGAGAAATATTCGATAAATTTTAACCCTACAAAATAACGAAATAGGTACCGTTTTATGTCAATTAGTAATTGCAAAACTTTAATGTGTAAAAGGTTTTAATTCTCCATACACATAATTTGGAAATAAATCAAAATAAATTTAAACTACATCCGTGGTGCTTTCTGAAAGTGTAATCTCAGGTACTACGTTATTTATGTAGTTAATAATCTAGAAATTGTTATAGAAGAATTATTTGTATCGATATGAATAGGTCAGAGCCAATGATTGTGTTTTGTTCAGACTTAATGAGCGCTTAAGTTGGCCACTCGCGCTTCCGACGCTGCCGCCGCTTTTCGTTGCAGCTTCTCCCCCACCTGCCGCAGCCGCCGCCGCCGCCGCCGTCGCCACTTCGGCAGCGGTTTCCTTACGACGCCTGTGTTTGTTTGCCTTGGTCCCGCGCAAAACACCACGTAGCACCATTGGCTTCGGCCCCCCGACCCTTTCTCACCCTTCTGCCGGAATCGACCTGCGGCGGCGAATCGACCCCAGGGAAATATCGACGAACTGTTCGACCTCTCGAACGCGGGTGGGGTGCTGCCGCGAAGTTGGGGCCCTCGTGCATTATGTAAGCGGGAGGGGAGGGGAGGAGAGGGGTGAGGGGGAAGGGACGGTAGGATGGGTAGGGTGGGCGCGAGGGACGCGAGAGGGTGGTAGTTTAGGGTGAGGGAGGGAGGGAGGTGCGGGTGTTTGCTCTGGCCCGGTTAAACACCGGCGAGCACCCTTGCATTATTGAGACGCCCAGAGTCGAACTTGTGCCCTGGGATCGTAATGACCTGCCGGTAGCTCTCTCAGGACACGGCCTGTCGATGCTGCGCGGTATGCCGCTCTTTCATGGTGTAGACTTTTTTCACCCCCGCATGCTGATACGAGTATCCTTGTCCGGCCAGTTCGAGGTTCGATGTTACAGATTTTGAACCGATCGTCAATAGGTAACATTTTGATTGATATTTTTACCTCTTTACCTCTGATTCCCGGATATTATAAAAAGTTGTATGTTTATGAGAGTCAATTTTACATTATTTCGGCATTTTTCCCTAGAGAACTTGCTCCTTATAGGGAAAGTGACGAAGCAGATCGAATGTCAAGAGGCGAAATTAGGCAGCAGGATAGGGAATAAATAGTGGAATGTCGTGAAGATATTCCGGCAGATCAGAAAATGTTCATTGCTTGATACTGATACTTGTAGAATTTAATTGTGTAATTGTTTTAAAACTGCAAAGCAGATTGCTAAGCCCTTGGGTAAGACATGCAGGTTCGCCAGTGTTCTCTCTTCCATGTTATAAATACATGCGTCATTGTCTGAGCTGCCTTCCATAGTCAAAAGGATTAAAGGGAATTGTATCTTCGGCTATTCTCATTCATCGAACATTCGTAGGTTCACACAATGCACAATTCAAAGACGAATGACGATTCAAGTTTGAATAAAAAACAAAGTTGATATACACATTCACTTATCACACAATCACAAATTTACAATCATTTCACAAGAAGGGCAATGCAAAACCGAAATTAACTGCTGGTCACAAGATCATCACGTCCCGTTTCTTATCATAGGTTTTAATGCAGATAATTCTC
Organism: Gryllus longicercus; assembly: GCA_038098605.1. Lineage (NCBI taxonomy): Eukaryota > Metazoa > Arthropoda > Insecta > Orthoptera > Gryllidae > Gryllus > Gryllus longicercus. The sequence goes on from JAZDUA010000154.1 coordinate 2,197,171, forward strand.
CATAATCAGTACCTAAAGATTTAAAATGTAAATTCGATCGGTAATTTAAGAAAAGTTTTAGCTTATTTGACAACACATATTTCGATTCCATAATCTGGAAATGCTCAGAAAATCAGCTTATCAAATTGACTAAAATATGCTGAAATATGCTAAAATATGCTGAACGAAAACAACTAATACATTTTTTGTGATAAAAGATGGGTTAAGAAATAAAAGAAATCTCTCTCTATCTATCTCTCTCTTTCACTTTCTCTCCCCCCTCTCTCCCTGCCTCCTCCTCTCTCTCCCTCTCTCGTGCGTTTCGTAATTCAAATTTGTAGCATGCAAACAATATATCTCGACAAGTACATTTCATCAACATTTCGTTCACAAAAATAGATTGAACCGATAGGAAAATTACCCGAAGCTGCATTAGCAGAATGGAAATTTTGGCGTGCGATACGGAGGAATTAACAATGTATTTTAAGCGTGTTTGTTTGTATTGTGGAGTTGTCATTCCGTGTCATCCACATGTCATTATTTTCTTTCATAATTTTATGCGAATACCTGTCAAAATCCGTATCTTCATTTCCGCAAAGATGTGCAGGTGCTGTGATGACAGTATTCAGGAAAATATAAAGCAAACGTTGATAGCACGGTGAGATGCACTGCACGTTTTGACATGTGTATGGCATTGTGTTAATTGAAATTGAATCAGATCACATGCCACACAGCCGTGAAATTGAATTTTCGTTGAAAGCGAGCAGATTAGAGATGTTCGCGGTTCTTGATCTGCAGCCTAAAGAGAAAGAATATGTCCTGCAAAATTGCAGGTACACTGTAAATATGGCTTTTGAAATAAACCGTTGATAGTGACCAAAATATACAAAGAAATGCATATTTTGTTATAGAATTGACAACGTAAAGAAAATCTATAATATTATTTACGATTTTGAGCTAATTTAAACCACATATTACAAATTTTATGCACAGTAAATAATTGTAGGGATGATTTTATTGTAATATGTGAGATTTAATTACAAAAATCAAATTAGGAAAAATTGGTAAAGGATGAAGATTTAGATTGTGAAAGTATATACCGCGTAGCGAGTTTATAAGCCTTAACAACTATTACAACTGTGAGAATTATGATTTGTAATGAAAATGTCAATTTAATACAATTACACAGTATCTACACTTCAACATTTCATGTGCAAGGATATTACTGGAAAGAGCTAGTTAGCAATCTTTGTACTTCTGTGTGCATTTGAAAGAAAAGTACATTTGCATTATCATGCGAAATTATTAAGAGGAAAGAACGCAAGAAATGAATGTCATGTGCACATTGAAAATTGGAAACAGGCAGCTCAGTGAAGAAATGTGCGTTCAAGGGGATATGAATGGAAATGCTGTTACTGTTCCATTGAATGTTGTAGTTTGTATATAAAACATTTGGAAGTGTTTAATAGAGGTGTAAGAGTGTAATAGTGTTAATGTGCACATGTTTCAAAATTTATAAATAGTTTAAAATGAATTACATTCTGAGAGCACACGTTAGATGTCATATCTCGATATCTTATAAGCCACAAAACGTAATAAAAACTAACAAGCAAACAAATTAAAAAATATGTGCTTCCGCGACCGATACCAGAGAAAACTTAGTTGTTTCCTGAGCGACTAAGATCCTTCTAAACAAAGACACATCACTTTCTTTCATGTGTGCATTACAGTGCCGTGACTTCTGCTAGACTTGCTAGAGAGATAATTTATTTATCAAAATAATTTTTAACTGAAAGCCGCAAACTTGTGTAGAATGACTTTTATGGTGAGTGTGCCATTGAAGTTTCTCCTGAAGTGCCATTGAACATTTCAGTGTCACAACTGAGAAATGACTAGCATTAATTTCAATCATATATACAAAAAATATTAAAAACCAAACCCGTCGCAGATGAAAATACTCTAAATTATACTTGCCGTACTACGAACTCACAAATGTTATCCAAAAAAAACATTAATTAACCAGGTTTGATCAAACATAGCGTATGCTACAGAAACACGTATCTTGCTCGTTGGTGTTTGTGAATTACGTGCCTCAGGCGGCGAAACCTCCATATTATTAGAGCCAGATTAAACAACTGCCTGCGACGCGTATGGGTGCATGCCGCGCGCTGCTCGCTTGTTTTTCAGTATCTCCCAGTTTAATATAGGAGCCCTCCGCGCGCTCCGCCCGCCTCGCCCGGCCCGCGCACCCGACGGCGTGTCAATCGATCTTATTTGTCATATCGATTCCCGCCCGCGCTCTCCCTTGCCCCTCTGCCTCCTGCGCCCATCCGCTTCTGACGCCACTGGCAACTCCGGATTCACCGCGGCCGCTGGACAGTTTCCTCAACGTTGCTAGTGCAGCGACCGCAGTAAAGTGGGTTTTGATTTATGGAACCACGATGAGTTTTGTGCAGTTCGAACTAAGCGGCTAGTCCTTTCATACTTAGTTTTGTTTGCGAGAAACAATATTCGTGATCTTTTCTTCGTTTCTCCGTTTCGTCCTATCCTCAACCCTTACATATTTACGCGCTATACACATCACACATGTTGACAGGCTAGTCGGGAGCTTAGTGCTTGTTCTGACTGGGGCGGTGCCTCACTGGTGGGAGATACCTGGTAGGGGAATACCTCGCTGGCCAACGTGTAGGTAGGCGCCAGATCTCCGCATTCGAAGGGGGAAGATCACAGCTACATTAGAAAAACGTACACTACATTTAAGGGACTAATGTCCTTGTAGTTAACGTGCCCGGAATCTATTGTCAACCCGGAGTCCTTAATCAACCGAAGACACAAATACAAATGTATTGTATGATATATAATACATAAAATGTATGAATTTAATGTTCGATATAAAATGTATGAAAACTGTTTAGTTTGAGAAAAAATTAAAAATGACAAACGCATGCGTTATGTAGCGTCTAATAATGCAATAATACATTACGTTGCAAGGCAATCTCCCCATTAAAAATAGTTTTAAGTTTTCCTCAGTTAGTTTTGGTTTCTAAAAACGAAGTACACAATAACAAACGAAGTACAAAATAACTTACTTGGACTTAGCAAATTAAAATCAAGAGTATGGCAAGAGATTACAGGCTGGGGAAGGAATTGGTACAAGAAAGAAAGGAAGTAACGAATATTGAAATGAATATACGTAGTGCAATTGTTACAACTGAAGATCTGTTTGGAACATGTTCTGTTTATGAGTACATTTTATATCAGAACATCATAAACCACAAATAATTACCTCGGGGACCACATACTTTCCCCAGGCACCAGTTTGTCCCCTTGCCCTACATTAATATCAGTTATTTTGTCCTCTTTTATTGTAACTATAGATTTTATGCATTTTCTCTCTGTCTTCTAGACATTTGATAACTCGATTATTTTCTTTATTGCTGCATTCTCGTATTGTATTCGATTGGTTTTTTGCATTCTATGGCGCATTCTACTACGCATTCAACTTTAGATTTACAACCATGAAAGTGAACACTGCTAATTATATAATTACTACAATTATATTTCCTTTACTTCCCCTACCCACTTTGGCCTTCCCCTTCTTCCCTCTTCCCATTCTCATCCCCTCCCTGCCCTCGTCGCCTATTCCGTCGATGGCGTCAGCGCCGTGCTCCTGAGCGTCTTGAGCAGGCGCTGTTGGTCGTGACGTTGCCTCTACGCAGATTCGCACGCGTTCTTGGGCCCTTAATTGAAAAGGGGAAGATAAGAGGGGCGCCCTTTGCGCGTGTTTGTGCTGCATGTTTTTGATAAGCTTCTCCGCCAGAAAAAAATGAATTTGCGCTCTCTTGAGGCCTGCAGACGACGTATTAATATTGGTTTAGTGTTTTGAATGAAGCTGTTATTTTTTTCTACTCAAGGGAAAATGTTGGAGTAGTAAAAAATTCATTATTCTTGTAAAAATTTGTCGATTGTAAAATTTGACTTGCATTTGAGAGCGTCCTTTATGTTGGCCAATATACTAGTGTGTCTACAGATATTCATCATTCAATTTATTCTTCCGTACCAGTGACATCCCCATTCATTCGGCGTTCTAGTCATTGTGTAAGGATATATTAAGAGATAACAGACCTTTGCTCTAAACCATTATTAAGAGAAATGTCTATTAAAGAAGGATAAAAAAATACAAGAAGGATTTTTTCCTATTCATTGTATTCGAATTGCATATTCTTTTTCTTATGCCAGAGGATCAACATTATCTTTTAAAATTGTTATTTAACCGAAAAGTAGTGAAGAGAACGAGAAATTGGTGTCGGTGTGGATCTATAATAACCTTGTGGGAATGTATGAATGAAGTGAATAATATGGCGCAAGTCATTTCATTTTACTTTTTTTCCATTGTATTGAAAGTAAACATTCTTTTCTCATTTTCAGGTGAGTCAGCGGCTGTGAAGGCCAGAGTGAGATGCCGCCCTCACTTCTCGTCCGTCTTGGTGGCGGTATGTACAGAATACGATGTAGGCATTAAGTTTCGAAGTTAGCAAATTATTATCTTGGATTTCAGATACAATCTCAATTGACATAGAATATGTTGTGAAAGTAAGTGTAATATGTGGTGAAAGTAAATTAACCACCTGAGAGAGCTCAGGGAAACATTTGTTCCCATTGCAATGTCTCCGGCAGGGAGATCGTAGGGTTCGACTCCCGTTGGTGGTGAATTTTCCTCATCAACTAGGTAGCTAGGTCGAATTCAGCTGCTGTGTGGAGGAGAATTTTTACTCCAAACGTCAAGCAAATATACACAAGGTACTTTTTAACAAAATGTGTAGAATAGCGTGTTTGCATCGTATTCAGACTATCTGAAGAAAAACGGCGTTGTTTGTCATACAGATTGTTTGTGCAACATATAATTTTGTAGAATATTCTGTTGACATCCAAATCTTACCTATGAAACCAAATGGTTACATATCATTTCGTGTTCACATTTTAGAAAAGATAGTTTTTATCAAGTAATAAATGGACACGAGACTCGTAGTGAAATTGGAACCTGCGTCTTCTTCTGGACACATGGAAAATTCAGAACATCAAATCCTGAGCATTTCGTTTGGGATATTTAGGAAAATAGCGGGTTTTAGAGTATACAAATTATATAGTATTTTCCTTTTATTTTATTTTTGGTACCTTTACGCTCATCAATTCACCACTTCGATCATTTTATGTGATTTATATCATTCAATCTCTATCGAGAAACCAGCGCGGATCGTACTCAGTAGAAGGCCTGAGTGGTGGTGTGTTTGGTCGGAACAATTGAGATTTAGTCTGTTATTCTGTCATGTTCTGTGTAACTACTTTATTGTCTATTAAGTTTCAATGTTGACTGTAGTTATTCTTGGCTGTCTCGCAAGGTGCTCGAGATCCAGACTTTTAGGAAAATTTTTCTCTAAACCTGCTAAAGTAACGGTTGCTACAGACCAGGAGAGACAGAGAAAAGTTATCACGTCTAGTTTAATAGAGAAATCCGCTGTTTGGGGGATTCCTAGCAAAAACGATAAAAAGTGATCAGTACCCTGGTTCAACATATCTTTCTACTTGAATTCCAAGTAGAAATTGTGTAATGGTTTGTCTGTCCGCGTACATATTTACTTAATTGTTCTATAACTTTTGTGATGGTGACAAACGTGCGCTCCCACGTCTACACTTCATCGATCCTTCAGTGCGGGCGGCAAGGTGGAGTATTGCGTCGGGCGCGCATCTGTGGAACAATTGGCTCCCATTGCCCCCCGACCGCCCCCAGCCGCCCCACCCCCACCCGCCTGCTCCCTCTCCAAAGCACAGCCGATGCTTGAGTAATACTTCCCTTTCTCGAGAACGAACCTTCTCGCCTCCCCTCCCCACCCTCCTCGTCACCGATCGCACGATCCATCACTCGCGTTTCTCCCTGATGATAATTTTTCACACAAGGCCGATCGCGTTCTCGCTGTTTGTCTGTGCTCGTGCTTCCCTCCATGATGGACACGTTAGGCCTTCTGACACCCCGCGGCGGCGGCGGGGGTTCCCCCAACAGGCAAAGTGCAGGCTGTTAGTGCACCCGCCCGCGCGCCGCCGTGTACAAAACGGCCGTGATTGCAGTGGAGTGCTGCTGCTGCTGCTGCAGGCAGGGGAGGGCCATCGAAAACCACTTTGCAGGAGCCGCTGCACCTATCATTTTTCTCTCGGGGAAGATTTTAATTTTCGGTCGTCATTTTCGTTGAACGTGTTTAATGTGTTTTGATGTGCAATTAAAAAGCATTATTTTGTAATTATTTTCGTGAATGAAGTATAATGGTGAAGTGATTTTTGCAGCCGTCGCCTCCACCCGCAATCAATTATTACTCGATTTAAACAGGTGTTTGGTTTAATTCTTTCATATGTCATTTGCAAGTACGGAGCCATTCAATTTGTGTATTTTAATTTTTATTCTGTGATGCAAAATCTCATTTATCATAACGATTACAAAGTGTTTTTCGGATACAATGGGTTATATATTTGTCGACCATTGTTTACCAAAGGACACAAAAACGGGCTAAAATATTTGACCCGTATGTAAAACACACGTGCTTCAGGGAAATATAGTCTGCTTTTTAACTCAGCAACAATAGATAAGTGTTTGTTTTGGTATATAAAAAATATGGTTGTATAAAATTGCACGTATTTCGTATATTTTATAAATTTTTACATATGGGAATTAACATCTGGTTTCTCTTGAGAAAAATAATATCCCTTTATACTTTTCGTAAGTGTGTAATTCAGGTATGAAAATAGCGTGTGGAATAAAAAAAAATAATTCGTTAAAGTATCAATTGAACATTGTTCTCACATAGGCGACACCTAGGTTCGTTTGTGTTTCCCTCTTGTCCTCGCGTCCCTGACCTACTTCCTTCCGTCACCGTTCGGCTCTCCCGTACGTCCGTGAGCGCGCCCGCTCCTCGCGCCCCGCCCCGCGCAGCCACGATGGGATTTCCATCTCGTTTCCTCGCGTCATGCAGATAAACAGAATCAATCCTCGCCCTGGCACTCCAGGCTTCTCACGCAGCCCGCATCCCTCCCCCCCTCTTCCACACCCCCTGTCCCTGGTCCATCCTCCCGCATCCCTCTTCCATCCCTACTCGTTTCTCTTTTTAATCCCCCCTCCCTACTCCCTCCGAAGTAGCTTGTAAAAATATTTATATGCTTACACGAACAAAGAATATTACTAATTTTATTACTCAAAATATTGCATATCGAAATAAATTCGCTATTTATTAACCAGTTGAACCAAAGAAATTGCAAATTAATTTATATTTCAAGTTTTATTTTTGATTTCTGTAAGTCAACACCAAAAATTATTGGGCTAAGTCATTTTCTTCTGCTAACTTACGCAGGTGGCAAAGATAAGCGATAATGAACGCAGTTTGTAAAAATGTCTCTATTTGGAAATATTGTATGAAAGTGGAAAGAAATGTCGATTGAAGTTTATTAATTTTTAAAAAGCATTCGTTTCATATTACGATTTAAATTAGTTATTTAAATTATCACCTTCCCAATCGTTCGCAAATCAATTGATGTATTGTACGAAATTTAATTTGGTTTCTGAACATTGTTGCTTAACAGGAAATCTCTCAGAGCATTTAGTGCAGTGTCTCTTGTCGTGGGACTTCATTATTATCAATCTCTATAATGCGTCTCCGTTATTGTGGGATTAGGTCCTGAGAACGCCGTTAACTTCCCCGTAATCGAGTTTCAAAGACAGCGTTACCTCCACAAACTTCGTTACGACTAAACAACGTCGAGCGCCCAACGCGGACGGGACGAGACTGTCCCTGCGTGCTTGCAGCGGTCGTTCCCCAAGACAACTCCGGTTCTCCCACAAATGCAGTGGATTCTCGATAAATAAAATTGCACACTTTGTGTTATTTTGCGTTATCTTTCAGCTTTCAAGTTAGTTTCCAATCGATTTATTTTTAAATGTAAGCAAAAAATTGCGAAACAGGAATGTCGATAATATGGAATTTTTGTTCAATTTTGTACGTGATTTGGAATTCCGAATTGTTTGCGACGGAAGTAAAAAATTACTCGCTGCATGTCGTTTGTTTGATTGTGTTCTGATCATGACCGTATGAATGACTCCGATTTTTAATTGCTCATTCTGTTTTTCTTAAAGTTTGTTAGGTTGAGTGGACAAGAAATAAATGCCGTTCAATTACATGCGTATGTATTACATGCGTATGTTACGCTCCTCCTCACCAAATCACGATCAAAAATTACTGTAAAGATTTGCAAACCAAGAGAGAGCGCCGACTCAAAGAATGTGCACCGTATAAAGCCTTTTTCCACACGTAATACAGTTTGCCTACTGGTTCATTAGAAGAAGATGGCTAGTACGTTAAAATAAGCTTGATTATGTCATAAATATGAATACCAACTCTTTCGTTGTAGGTGCACAGTATAGAATCTAATTAGAAGCGTACGGCAGAAATCTACATTAGTCAAATTCGCCCTTCTGTGTTGAAATCCTTAATGAAATTCTCTCATTTTTTTCTCTCGTAAACCTCTGTTTATCGGTAGCTATAACTTTTTCCCCCTGCAGATACGAAATATTTCAAATTTGCTTCCTCATACGTCTTGTATGAATCTTGGCTTCTAGAGGAAGAAAAAATCTCGTGTCGTAAAAATTCACAAAAAAATCTGTTCGTGAACAGTTCACACGCTGACGTATTCTCAAATCAAGAGGCACTTGAGCATACAGTTGATAGCATTTGAAAGCAAAATCGTGGGGGCTCATAACTCGAGAACTGCACTCGCAAATTTGCATAACCTTCCCCAATTTCAGCGTGGTGCGTCTGTATTCTTTTTCTCCAGGGTGTCTTTTTATGCGATGGTGGTGGCTCTGAGGAAAATTTCACGCCGTCTACGGCCCGCAGCTAGGCGCTCTGGCGTGTGCCGCGGCCGCCCGGTAGAAGCCGGCGACTCTTCTCACACACGAGCCGCCCCGGCATAAAAGAGCTGCGCTCCCCTTCAGGGGCTGCTTTCAAGGTGTGATAAGGCGCGGGCGGCTTCGTCCCTCTCTCTTTTTTTTATTTCTCGTGTATCGGCGCGGGCGGGCGTCCATTGTAGGTGAGCAAGAGAGTGGTGTGGGGCAGTTGGACTGGCTGTGTGGGCGAGTGGGGTAACAATGTGCGGGGAATGGGCTGGCGGCGTGGGCAAGCAGTGCGAGCGGGCATGTGGGAGGTGTGAGTTGGTCGGCGAACGGTGGGTGTGGGCGGACGGGCGTTCATTGTGGATGAGCGCGAGGGTGGTGTGGGTGTAAGTGCTGGCTATGTGAACGATTTGTCTGTCCGTGTGTGCACGTGAGTTGACGGTGTTGGGGAGTGGTGCGAGTGTACAGATGGGGGGTGTGGGCGCACAAGGCGGTGGGCGTGGGAAATGGTGTGGGCGGTGCGTGCGTGTGGGTGTTCATTGCGGGTGAGCGGGCTGGCTGTGTGAGCGGAGAGGCGCGGGCGTGCGAATGGGTGAATAGTGTGGGTGGGCGTGTGACGTGGGCAGAGCGTGCGAGCGGGCGGTGCGGCACATGGTGGTGCAGGAGTACCGGGTGGTCTGGAGTGGCTGCAGTGGAAAATAGCCTGGTGTTCCCTCTCCACAGACCCGCCACAACCCCACGGGCCGCAGGCAGATCTCTCTGGCGTGCGGCGGACGAACCGCGCGCGTATCCCGTGTTAATACAGAGCGACCTAATAGTGGCACATGAAAAACTTTGATGAGGTTTGCAATTAGTTTAATGGCAATTACGCGACCGGAGCGGGAACGGATTGGAGAGAGATGATGTGGAGTGAGAGAGGCGGGGAAGGTTGGGAGATGGAGAGCGGCGAACGGGTTGGTTCATTAAAAACCGCGAGATCTGTTCCCATTGCGGACACACACACACACATATCGCTGGATTGCCCTGGCCCCTCTTTTTTGGATCCCTTCGAAGCGTTATGCATCTTTCCTTTCCTCGTTCGCTCACCAAAACCACTTCCACCGTTACCATCATCGCCGTCACTGTCTCCGCTTCCATGCGCTGTCCTCCTGTTGTTACCGGCAATTCCACCACTCCGCTATTTCCCCTAAATTTTCCGGCATTCTGCTATTGCCGCAGGGGTGCTACTCAATCTTGTGCCTCTGTTCAGCCTTTCCTCTTTAGCCCTCACCATCCTCCATTGCCTCTGACCCCACTATTGTTTTCATTGCCGTTAAGGCTGATCAGCTACCTCAGAAGCTATGAGTGAACTCTCTTCCTAAAATACCACCACCACGGCCACTACCACTTCTACTAGCACCACTACTTTTACTACTAGGACCATCACTGCCACTACCATTATTATTATGATCGCTACCATCACCCTCAATATCACAATCACCGCCATCATCAATATCACCATTACCCCCTCTAACAATACATCATAATCACCACCACCGCCATGGATACCATTACCATCACCTCTATCACCACCACCACCACAACCAGCAAGCAGTCTCTTGCCACAGCCCCACCCCCACCGCGCTAGCCGCATGCGGGCGCGGCCGCGTAATAAAATAGCAGGTGAAATTAAACTACGTCCCGGGCCTCGCAATTTTTTTTCCCCCGCGGCGCGAGGACCCTCCCTCGCGGCCACGCCCCCTCGGCTGCGCTGGGCTATGCTGCGCTACGCTGAGCGGCCCGGCGCCGTGCTGCGTGTGCGGCTGCCACGCGGCGCAGCGGACGGCTTCCCAGCCGTAGCATCTGCACGACGTTGCGCCGCGCCGCGCCGCGCCGGACAGTGCTCCGAAATGCGTGCGAGAAATACGTTCAGCCACTTCTAAACGGAGTGGAAAATACAGCGTAGGAATAAAGAAAACAAAATAAAAATATGCCTCTATTAAACTAACTCTCTTCGTGTTTTCTGTTTCATACAATTAATACTGGACGATGTCTGAATGTCTTAAGCACTCAATGAAGCACACTACGAACGTGTTATCCCCTTTTGGGATATGTCATTGTGTGTATGAAATCACTAAACGCTGTTTCGTTTGTGCCTTTCAATCTTCACGTGATGATTCTAAAAGCTGGAATTTAAAATTTAGTTATTATATTACTTATAATTAGTAAAATTAAATCTGAATGCAATTGTTTTCTCTTTTTAAAAAGTATAAGATTAGTGTTGATGAACGCGATTGCTCTATACGATTCGGATATATAAAAGTTAATTATGAACAAATGGCTTTTGTCCTTTCCTTATTGTCAATACGTTGTTACTGACAGTTCCATGGATATTAAATATCTTTATTCAGTCTAATTAGTTTTGAAATCTCACCCTCAAATTAGTTCGTTTGGAGCTTTGATTATCAAAATACGCGCATTCGTTCAATCGCTAGGGAGGGCGGGACGTTGCTCGAAAGAAAGAACGGTGACTCATCGTCCTCCTTCGCGACGCAGGTGGATACAAAGTATTTATTTTCACAGAAAATAAGTCAGGATTTTCCTGTGAATTTTTTTTGCTCAATGTGTGTCGGTTTGGAACCATTTGGGAGCAGTGTGTGCTCCCCCCTCCCTCAAGTGTTCCGCGAGCGTCGCCAGAAACGGCTTGGCGCAGCTACACTCGAGTGAAATCGCGAGGTCGTAAAAACACAGTGTTTTATCTGGTGTGTTGCTAGTCGTTGGGGAAGTTTATCAGCCTCGAATTGCTTTGCTAAAAGCGCTCCGGGAAAGAAATTCAGTTAGTGAGGCTCTCCTTTGCATCTTTTTTCCTCTGTGAATTGTGCTCGGATTTTGTTACCTCTTTGCTCTCTGTGTCAGCGTGTATAGTTGGTTAAATGCAAATATTTGTCCTTTATACGGGTTTTGTAAGTGTTATTTTTAATACTTTCTGATTTTTAACATACTCCAGTTGCTGACTTCTAGAATTGTAAATGAAATCCATCGATTCACAATTCTTCATTCTTATATATAAAGAAGAAATTTAATAGTTTTTCTCCCGATGATGAAATAATACTTTTCTAACGACACGAGTAATAAAGTTTAAGAAATTACTGCTGTGAGTAAGATTATTTTTAATATTGATTTTCCTTTTCGTGCTTTTCTGTCATTTCTGCCACTGTGTAATCGATTATATTATTATTATTATTATTATTATTATTATTATTATTATTGTATTTTATTATCATCTTATGCTACACATTGTAATTGATGTATTGAAATTTTTCCGTTTATTAAAGGTATTGAAACACATATAGCAGTTCTACGAGGCCTATATGTTACTGAGGACGTGCGTCACTGAGGACATCCTGTCCTGAGCAACTAATGATAATGGCATGATCATGTTATCTTTCTTTGTTCCCGACACATGGAATCGCGATTGTGTCCCCGCGCGATATTCGCCAAAGCGCAGCATATATCTACTCGGGTACGTGGTAATTGTCTCGTTCATATGCTAGTTGAACCGCTTCAAAGACGCGATTCAAGCCGCCGCAGATCGACGCGGGCGTCCCGCGGCCCCATTGTCTCCGCGTCTGTTCCGCCTTCATGAACCGCGCGCCATTCAGCGCGCCAGTGGCCATTCAGAGGCCGGGAACCGGAAGCCCGCCAAGATGGCGAGCGGAGCGAACCTATCGCTCGCCGCGGGGGCGAGAGACGGAACGGCCGCTCCGTCAGAAAGCGGCCCAGCACGGCACGGCGCGGCGCGGCGAGGGGCCCAAGTTGGCGACCAAGTTGACGTCGCAGTTGCTAAGTGCGCAACCGCGCGTGCGAGGGGGCGGCAACTGTCAACTGCGCGGAGGTTGGGGGAGGACGCGACTGGCGAGGAGGAGGAATGTAGGCCGAAGTGGAGTTGTCTCGGGGGGCAGGAATCACGGGGCGCGGGGTGGCAGTGGAAATGATGTAGCTTTGGTAAATTAATCTTGTGACCTATGTGCGGAATTACATTTTGTAACACACTAATGCGGCCTTGCGTAAAGACTTTCTTTCACTAGAAAGTGCATTTTCAATTAGTGAAACCTTAATAAATATGCATTTTTTATGAATTATTTTAAAGGATTGAAGTAATATTTAAAAACATTACAAACCATATTAGTTATTGACACTATATTAATTACTTAGGATTCTTATTTACTAAAATTATGAGAATGTTTAGTATTTTTTAATTATATACATTTATATGTATTAATGCAGTTAGTCCGATCATTGTGACGTCACAATAAGATATCTCTGATTTTAGCATTGGGAAATGATTTCAGTTTTCTGACAGGTCATGTAACATTACATCATGCTGCAGTGCCGTTTTTGTCATAAAATATTAATAAACTCACATAGGGACGAAGTGACTATTAGGTTGCAGCCTTGTGCTACATAGGTGATCGCTAGAGTATCGCATGCGTAATTGAAAACTGGATTTGTAGGCGGTTGCTCCAGTGTTGTAAGTGGTGGTAGGCGAAGAGCGAAGTCTACAATCGGCGATGCTCCAGTGTTGTAAGTGGTGGTAGGCGGAGAGCGAAGTGTACAATCGGCGAAACTAGCCCAATGGAGCGGGCATGTGCTCCAAGCACCAAACAGGGAAGGTGACAGTGAGGAGGCAGTGAACAGCGCAGGCGGAGCTGGCCACGAGACCGCTGTGGCCCGTGGTTTGGGCCAGCGACGGGAGGGACGGCGGAATCGGCGGCGGTGGCGGAGCTGGAGGCCCAGGAGGAGCAAGAGGAAGAATGGGGGAGGGGAGGGAGGGTCGAACCGGAGCCAAGTTGGCGAACTTGGTGGCGCCTTAAGAGGCTTTTGTTGCCAGCTTAACGCTCTCGAGGCGCTCGCGGGGCGGTGGCGAATTTCAATATCTCGGGCTCTCGGAATTAGCGCTTCTACGCCCGCGGCCCCGCGCGGCCCCGTACCCGCTCGTCTTCGCTTGTCTACCGCTCTCCCAGCCGGCAGCAGCGCCAGCCGTCGCCGCGCCGCGCTCCGACGCGTTGGCTCAGATGCGCGCCTCGCTGATTCCTGGAACTTCCCGGGTGCACCAGACGGCGGGCCCAGCTGGGGCGAATGCAGGGTGCGACCTACGTGGGGCTCGTCAAGCGTTAGCGCACCTTTCCTATTGCGTAATTGTAAGGACTCTCGTGAAGTAACTCTGACACAGAACGTTCTCATTTTCCTCGATTATATGAAGTGGGTTTTTGTTTTTTTCATTGTGGATTTTTTGTGTAGGATGGAATTTTCGATTGTGAGTATGAAAAGTTCTGCCGAAATAAAAATCCAATATTTTTGTAGCATTCGAATGCCTGCAAAATTTGGGGCTCCAACACGGATTAATGATTTTTATTGTAATCTATCAAATATAACCACCTACATAATGCAGTGGCACATGATTTTGTATTTGGGAATGTGGTATAAGTATAATGCCCAGCCGACTATATGCTTCCTAATAAAGAATATTTAATTTATGTCGAATTTAAATTAACATTTGGTTACAGATTTGTCTTTATATGGTATTCAGTTGATATATTGAATGTCTTTTGTTACTATAGAAAATTAGGAAAAAAATTGTATTTATAAATGTGTCAATGGCTTCTGGAAGAGGGGGTGCCTGATGAGTCACACCCTTTTGATCCCCTACTTTTTCCATTATATTTATGAAATACGGGGGATTTTACGTAATGAAAATAATAGCAAAACCTTTCTTCCAAATATTATGTGAATGAAGATTATAACCTTATTCTCTTCAAGCAACAGTTGTACTAAAATGTAATTTTTAGCATCCATTTTAAAAGTGTAATGCCATGTGTCTTTGCACTCCTTACATCTACGACACTCTGACGATGTGCATCAGCACGCTGCGGTGAGTCTGTAATTTCATGGAAGCTGAGTCTAATCTCCCATGAGAGTAAACAGATTAAAGAAGGTATCTCATTGCAGAATAGTCGGTATAATACATTTTAAACATGATTTTAAGTAAATAAGTAATCCATTTTGAGTTCTCAGAAATTTTAGAAGAGGCGAGCATTCCGTAAATGCCCGTGAAAATATGTTTCCCGGCACGGATCTGCAAGTGAAGGGTAGATTTATTTCAAAAGCACATGTGTATGGCACTTGCTGCGAGCCTCGCGCTGTTGGGTAATTGTTTTACCAGAGGAAAATACTTTTTCAATTCTCATTACTTGCACATGCAATATTTTGGTTCAGTATGGAATTGGAATATTTGTTAGTTATTGTAACGGTATGATTTTTTTCGCATTTATATAATTGGTTTATAACATTTTTATCAAACTGAAATTATAGAATATGTACCTAGAGAACGTATTTTCATGCGAATACATATTTTTTACAGGAAAAAGATACCTACATTCAATTTCTTTTCAGCGTTTACAAGACATTCTGAGTGAATTACGACTTCGATTTTACCATTTTTTACATATTGTAGTAAAATACATATTTTTATACATTTTACGAATTACTACGTATTTTGTCGTATTTTAATATATTTAACCATGGAAGCGCTACATTTGTGATCATAGTTTATCAATGTATGATACTGCTACTACCTTTGTTACAAAAGCAATTTAATTCTGTGCTGTTATGGCCACCGAACCTCAGCCGTGAGTTGTCTGACTCCCCCTCCCTCCACCGTTTTTCTGAAACCACGTTCTAGGAATCAAGATTGTGCGGATATTTCGCGAAGCAGAAATAATCTCAACAACGAACTTGCTCAGGCGTGACTGTATCTAAATTGGCCATTTTTTTTAGACAATTTTTTTGTCGCGTTGTTACATTTCGGGAGTGGCATGCACTCTTTACCCCCCCTCTCTCTTCTTTCTTTCTCTCTCGTATCCATCTGTGGTTGTACCACAGATTCCACATTGTATATGGAATACATGTGTATATATAGGAGACGTTTTGTGTTCGAAAATTTGTAATTGTATGGAGATATTTTAAAAATTTAATGAATGTTATTGTACATATTTTTTTCTTACATATTTAAAAAAATAAATACATATTTTGCATTTTTATTGCAATAAATTATGTTCCCTATATATGACTTTTCTACAGTTTCGCATGTTAAAATTGAATGTGAATATCGATTGATTCGAAATTTGATGTTTTCTAATTTGCTTACTTTGATATATTTTATGGTCACAATATGTTTGATATTGTAAAGCTGAACTCTGAAGTGAACCCCCTGAAATGATGACTCTTCAGTCTGTGCGCTCGTACTTTCCCACACAGAAAAATATTTTTTCTCTTTGAATTCCCTTAGTTAAATAGTTTTAAGGAGAAATAACGGTATAAGTCATTATTGTTCATTGAAAACATGAGGGTCGTCAACAGATTTGTTCACAAATGTTGGACGGCTCTTGAAATTTTACAGTTTGATTTTGGGCTGTGAATTATATTGCAACTTATTTTAATGTTTACTTCAAGATGAACGTTTCATGTTTGTGATGGAGAACGGTATGCACATGTTAAAAATGTTGTCGTGCAGTGAATATCGTTCTGAATCGGCAGAAACGGTACTGCCTTTCCTTACCCTTCTTCTCAGACCTTGCAGAACGGTAATAAAAGAGCCCCTCCAGGCAACTCCGTCTGCAACACGCGTCGCGCGCCCTTCCTCACTGTCACCTGGACGCAGCTGTGGAAAGAGAAACGCCGGCGTCTGAATGGCAGCTCTCCGTCGTGTTTTCCTCGCCACCTCAACCCACTCCGCTTTCCTGCGCTCCACTCGCCGTCCCTCGCTTCCATCCGCCGCTGGCTGGCGCGGGTTATGGGCCAATATCGCCGGCTAGTGGCAGCCCTGTTGCGCCCGCCGGGGGTTCCCCCCACGGTCGTTGGCGAGCGTCCCGCTGCGTGGCGCTACGGCCGCGCCCGCACTTCTTGTCTCCCGCCGGCCATGCAGATGCGCGCGCCGGTCGTCACTTACCTGGAAGTGGCCCCGGACGGCGGGGTTAGGGTGGTGTGGGGGGCTGGGAGTGACGGCCTGTGGAGCGAGTCGCAGGGGGCGTGGCTCGCGCCGCTTTGCTGCTTCGTTGCTACACAGTTCGGCTTCGCCCCGACCAGCTTTCCGCCACCCATGTGTTCTGTGAGAATCTCTCGGGAGGGTCGAATACTCTTTTCCTTTTTTTTTTTCTTTTTTTCTTTTGAGAAGACTTTCCGATTCGAGTTCAGGAACTTGAGATTGCGAAAGGGTCTTTGGGAAACCCGTTCCTGGAGATTCGTGCAAAGTAATTCAAATCACAATAGATCCGCTCTTGGATTGCTTCCTGGAACTTCAATTGTCGTGTCGAACTCATTGACAGTTAAGGGATTGGAAAAGGGCGGATAACCAGTCGTGAATTTCGAAAAATAGAGTTGACAGTTACAATTCAACGGAAATTCGGCAGCTTAAGTTTTCATTGATTCTAACCCTACGTCTTGACACTTCTCCTTTTAAAGATTTCATTGGAACAGCAAGAACGTAACGGTTGCAGTTTTCAATTTGAATATTAATGTCTTTTAGAAGGAAACAAACCAGATGTTTGAAATCGATAGTAATTGAATATTTTGGTAAACTATACACGGACAAACTCATCAATAAATGATGTAATATGTTTAGCTGTGAGGATATCGGATTCCCTTCGGTAGACTACCTCGTTATCTGCATACGGCGCGTGCAAATCTCCGCGTGTCATGGAATTCATCATCTTCAGAGCAACGCAGTGCTGCCGAGAGCGCGACTGGCAGTGACGGCGCCAACCCGGCACAACATCTGCCGCTGAAGCTCCATCTCGACGAGAGCAGTTCCTCGAACTTTGAAGCTGCACTCAGCTATCGACTATTAATTACTCCAATTCCCCCACCCAGCCCGCGATGAGTTTGCGAGCTATCGATCAGACAACTTTCGGGTCTCCGGTATTATTTCGTAATTACAATACCCGGTGGAGGGAGTATCGAAATTCCATTAAGAGTGTTGGCGGAGGCAATCGATGCTGTGAGTGTGGACGTGTGCGTTGTGTTAGCGTGAAGGGGACTCTTTTCATTTATTCCTCCGGCCGATTCGAAAGGGTTTGCGCTCGTCTCCCGGGCTATCTATTCCTCGTTTTCAATCAGCCCCGCTCATGGCCATCGCGGGCAGCGCGCGGGAGGAAAACGCAAGTCAGTGGACGCGATGCGCCGGGGCGAACCCGAGAAAGCGAATCGTAAAAGAAGCCGACGATTGCTGCCTTAATGCATTACAAGGCAAGTCTTTTCGAATTTGATTTTTACGAGATGCGAAACGGATCTTTGTTGGTATTCGGATACAGGACACGCTAACATTTACCGTGTTGGAAAATGAAGCACATGTTGCGAAAATCGTTTTGAATCGTTTCGTTCATCTGCATTCATTCGCGAACAAACAAAACGATGCAAGATACCCCATGTGTCTCTTTCCACACAGAGAGCAGACATTAGTGCACTTAAGATGTTGAATTAGCTTTCATACGAGGCCTTCTCTTTTGCTTTTGTTGCGCCGCTCAGTGAAATGTTTGAATTTTGATACACAGGTGCACGGTGAGACAGCTACTTCTGAAGCAAGCAATGCGTACTCTTACGGCGAATCTTCTTTTGTCACGGTTATGCATTTACAATGTAATGGGAGTGCAGTGCCTAGTCATTTGAAAAGTTTGTGAAACGCTGCTCTGCCACTAGAGGATTCTTCTCAGTACGTCTTCCTGCGGTTTCGTAGTGCAGCCGTGTAAACAATGCATCTTAACTTTGCTGATGAGAAAGACTGTACTTGTTTTTCAAAATACAATTATTGCAGGAAATGTAATTTCTTCATTATTAATTTCTAGATATTTCTTAAATCACAGAGACGTCGGTAGCACTGAATTTTAATGTTGGAAACTGGATTTTAATTAAACAGTTTGTCATCTAATTTTAATATAAATTCAAATTTTGTTAAAAGTTAGAAACAAAGATTTTTTCATGTTGTTTCTCTCTATAACAAAATTAATCGTACGAAGATTGGAATTATTTATTGATGTGAAAACAAACAACATTGAATGCGTAAAAATTGAAATAGAAACAGAAAAGCAATGCTTAATAACATATATCTTTATTATTATTATTATTATTATTATTATTATTATTATTATTATTATTATTATTATTATTATTATTAACATTTCAGGATGGTTTGATACCCTATATGTCACTGAGCAACTAAAAGTTAATGAATAACGATATTGCAGGACTGATGAGATTGCTATTGCTTCTCTTTCTTCAATCACAAAATTAATCTTGAATGAACAGAGAACCTTATGCTTCACGGCGAATATACCGCCGCTGATCTCTGCACTAGATCAGCGATTGAAAAATACCGAAATTATTTCTTGTGATTTCTTTCTCGAAATATTCTCCGGTTTGCCTCTCTTTGGTGTCTGTCTTGAATCATGTGTGCTTGGCATTGCACCTGGTCCTCGCGGCGAAATCGATCAGCACCGGGACAGTCCCTTCCGTGGACACTGCCGCGAGTCCGGGCGCCGTCGCCCTGCCCTGCACCGCCCCGCCCCGCCCCGCCCCGCCCTGTCCCGTTCCGCCCCTCCACGCCCCACCCCGACCCGCCCCGACCCGCCCCGACCACCGCCGACCCGCCCCGACCCCCCCCCGACCCCCCCCGACACCCCCCGACACCCCCCGACCCCCCCCCCCCCGACCCGCACACCTCGCTCCGCCCCGCCCCACTCGCCTCATCCCGTCAGGATCTGCCGCCTCTGCAGCGCCCGTGGGCGACGCGGGTGGGCTGCGTGAGGCCCGCAAGTGAGCACGGCGAGACAAGTGTGGGGAGAAAGCGGATGGAAGCCGGTGCGGCTGCGTCCGCTCTGTAGAATGTAAGACATGCGATGAGGGCTTAGGCAGCCGGAGTCGGTGACTACTTGGGTGTCGCCGCGCCTCCCGGACAGGGAGTAGTTCAAGACACTCGATGTCTTGAAATGCTTGTGTGCGCTGTGAACTGACGCTCTGCCAGCTTCCGGCTTGGGAAGTAAACTGCATGCGAGTCCCGTTTGTTTTTTATTAACAACTTGTGATATTGAATTCTGTGAAAACCTTTTGTCACCTTTATCGATTATCCATTTTATGTATTCGGGTGATCTTAATAATAATAATAATAATAATAATAATAATAATAATAATCACTGCATTTCATTTTCTGAGATACTCCTTTAGAATTTTTCCGGCATTTTTCTATTTGTATATTGTTTCTCGTTCCAAATAAGTACGGAAAACATCGCATACAAGTTTTTCTGCTCCCATTTCCGTTCAATTAAAGAAAGTAATGTGAAATTTAAGAAACCAGTGCTTATCGTGATTGTCAATAACCTCATTCAGCTCCATTGCACTATGTACCAGCTGCAGGGCGAGTCTAAATTTGCGAAAAGAAATGAAGTAGAAGTAAGCCCGAGAACTCTCACTCACCGGCTGATCAGAGCGAAAAACCCTTCCAGCTCGAAAGAGAGGAGATTCTTTCAAGTGTGTGTGAGGCTGGTAGAATTTTCTTGTTTCGATTTTCCAAAAAATCTCCACAAATTTCTTTGAACGCGTCTCTCTGTTGCGGGCTTAGGGCAGTCTAAGAGCCTCGTCGTTCTCCTATCACATCAGCGTAATTGCAGCCATGTAAAGTCTGTTCCTCTTTTACGTTACAGGGAAACATTACAGTCCTTGAGTCCTTCCTATTCTAAACGCATTCCATCCTTATCTAACCTTGAATGTTTTATTGGCATCATTGTTGGGTATTCAAATTTATTTGCTAATTTCTTCGAGTTTCCCTCTTGCGTACCTATAAATATTGTGATCTAATATTACTGTTACTGTAGTAGTGAACACACAGGGCAGGGCACGGATAAGGATACCGCCTGCTGCCATTTTCGTTAATCACTTCAATCCCTTCACTTCCACGATCGTATCTATTTTCATGCTCTGTTTGTCTTCGCCGAACCAACTCGCATATCTTTCCAGTTGCTTTCCTCATTCGTTCTATCTCGTTCATTCTCTTACAGCACGCCCGCAACCACACGCTGTAGACCCTTTTGCGGTTGTAGCCATGCAAGTGACCATTTGGACGCCGCCCTGGACGCCAGCTCGCTCGCCTCCACCGTCCTCGTAGCCCCTGCTGCGCTCTCTGCCCTCGGCGCGCCACGCCACGCCGCGCCCGCCTAGCCCAGCCCCTTCTCCCCGTTGAGCCCCGCCCCGCCCCGCCGAGCCCCGCCCCGCCGAGCCCCGCCCCGCCGAGCCCCGCCCCGCCGTCCCCGCCCCGCCGAGTCTCGTCCCGCCCCGCCCCGCCCCGCCGTGCCTTGCCCCGCCCCGCCGTGCCCCGTCCCGCCTCGCTCCTCCCTCCCCCTGCCGAGTGTCGCCCCGCTCCGCCCCACCGCACCGCGCCGGCCCAGTCACTCCCCGCATCGCGTCTTTGTCCCTCCGCCCGACATAATTCACGGCACGTTCCATTAGGGCGCCTCGCAGCGGCGGCTGCAGCACGGCGGCGGCTACGAAGGGGCGCAGGCGCCTGCGAATGTCCACGCGCCCTACATCCCACCCTCCACGCCCACGCCCTCGCTGCGCACCCTCTTTCAGATACTATCCTGCCAGTTCTCCTTCTCCTCACCTCCTCGTCAGTTCATCCGTCCATTTGGTTATGTGTTCTAGTTTTACTTTCTCGTATGCTACTTACGTAGTATAAATAATGTTATGTAGCAGAAAAGGAGATTTTTCAACAGAAAAAGCGTTTTGTGAGCTCTTGACTGTAAAAGATTGGATATTTCTTGTTTCTGTTTGTAGTAAATAGCTTCCTTTAAAGTTGCTTAGTCATAATTCACGATTTGTTGATCCTTCATACCAAAAATTGTTTTTTCAGCAAAACGTCTGTCAGTTAGTCTGTCTGTCTGCCTGTCTGTGAACAGTGCTTCCAGATAAATCGAAAGCAGAATTTTGTATTTCCCTTATTGTATTTAATGTTGGAAATGAGTACGAGTGTCGCCCTGATATTCTATTCCTCTGCAGTTCTTCCTTCTTCCCTCTCTGTCCACTGGCTTGCTTTTCTGCTTTCTCTTCTCTTCCTTCCATCTCCTGTTTCTCTTTTCTACTTCTCAGCCATTTTCTTCCAGCATTTCTTTTTACCCGCCCTTCTTCTTGCTTATTCCTCGGACTATTCTTCTATTGACGGACTTTCTTCTTGCTCGCCCACCTTGTTCATTGTTTTTCCTCTGACATCAATCTATCCGACCGTTGTCCGGCAAAACTGTGTGGCCTTCTGCCTGCTTGCTTCCCTTCCTCTTTGCCCGTCAGCGAACCGGCGCCGCCAGCCCCGGCGCTGCCTGCCCAGCCGCCGCAGCCGCCACCACCACCGCCGCCGATAGTCCCCTTATAAATGCGACAGTCGCCTCTCGTTTTATTAGTGTTCTTCCACGGCGGTTCCATCCATTTACCGCTGACCCTCTCGCGCCCTCACGCGCGCGCGAATAAAACTAATACTTAAACCAAACTCCGCGCATGTAGTACATCACGCCTCTTGTGTCCAGCAGTTAGCGAGGGGTGCCGGGTCCACGGAGCGGGGTGGAGCGGTGGGGGAGGGGGGCGTCGACGACGGGGGCGGCGGTGTCGCGCTGACCGCAGGGGGAGGATAAACAATTGCCGCAATAAAAGATATCGCACCCCCTGCCTGCGACGGGTTCTTGCGGGAAGGGCCAGATGTAATTCCCGAGGAGACGCTGGACACGCAATCTTGGCGGCGTCTCCGCACAATAAGTTCATAATCTCCGCGCCTCCCGTACGCGCCTTTCATTTCTGAGGAGACGCCAAAGAAACAACCTGGTAAGAAAAAGAGGCTGTCAGACTGGGCCGTACGTAATTCTAAACCTCGTGTAAATTGAAGAGAGATACATGATGTAAATGTTGAGTAGGTTACGACTTTCAAAAAGGATTTATATGCGTTTCACGGCTGCTTCTTAATTGATTAGAGTTGCAACGTTTTCTAAAAAAAATCCCACAAATTCACATGTAGTTTTCTGCATCACATTGCAGTATTTTGTATATACTAGAATCACACCTATTTACATTAAATACAATTGTACATATATGTTCGATGTCTGTGTGAAAATTGTACGGGGTCTATTCTCAACAAATTTATCATGTAACAGAAAATGAGACTTCAATAAGGTACTTTATATTTTCTCAGGGATAATTCGTAGCAAAAGCTGTTTTATTATTTATGAATCTCAACCGGCAATAACAGCAGTTATGTTTTTCATATTACAGCGACATTGGATATCTTCACAATGAATTACTTTCGACATCATACCGCTACATACCAATTAATATTTACCCATTTATCTTACATTTTCCACATTATGGTAATTATTTTTTTCTCATAAAGCAAGCTATATGGGAAATAGTATTCGAATACAAAGAATCTTCACAGCTACAAATAACCCTTTCTCATTTATTAGCCACAAATAATTATTACATTCTCGTTCATGTAACTCGAGCACAAATAATATTAATAGAACAGTATTAAGGGTTGATGAAAATATCTCCTTGACTGCAGGTAGAAAATATGTCTTTCACTGTTTGAGGGCGCTAAATATGATATAATGAACCATGATTCCAACCGCAGAAAAACACTAATAATATGTAATATCTTCTTAACCTTTAAAACACACATTTGAAATACTCGTATATATTTTTTGAGGTCAAGATGCACAGCGAGTAACGAAGTCTGAAAGCGTTTTGGGCGAAGTAGAAATTGCGAGTAAGCCTACCTACCGCCGTGGACGTGCCTATTTGCCTCCAGGCTATATGGATCGGTCACGTGACACTCGCTGCTGATGACGTTTGTCTGCTGCCCTGTCCCCGCGGCGATGTTTCTGTTTTAATAAAAGAGGTGCATTTTGTGTCTATATTTAATTTGGAGCAAATTAAATGAAATTCAATTACAAATGAACGGAATAAAAAATCGAATAGAATTACGTACAGTCTCGTGTTCGTAAAATGGCCGTCGTCAATAGATTAACTCAAAATTTGTCCCATTGTTTCGTGTGTCGTATTGATTTTATTCATTGTGAGCCTTGTTTTGTTTCGTCGGCAAAGAATGGACTGTAAATCTACTGGCGCATGCAAGTTCAATTGTTTTATTTTGAACCCTTTGCAGTGGAAAGTTATGTAACACGAAAAGGAGACTCATCCAGGAAAAAGAGTAAAAAGCATGGATTATAAATCTACGGAACAGAATGTTAATTTGTTCGAATGCAAGGATAAGAGAGATAATGCGCTTTATTTCACAATTAATGTGAATTCATTGTGACTTTGTGCCGTAACTAAATTTTGCTTGTCTTCAATATTCTTTCAACCTTTTGAGATTTCTCTCCTTAATTTTGTTTCGCCGAGAACACAATATCCTGTCTCTTTTTAAATTCATTTTGTATCAACATTTTATAACGTTAATTATACATATTCTTCTGCTCTTTGAATTGGATTCCGAACAGTTTCATCTTGCAATAGCACGGATTTCGTTATTATTGTTCTAATGAGCTATCTTCACGAAATGTTTCGTCTGAGATCCTATTATTTTTCTCTATCTCTCTTCTCTAAAGGCACAATTTGCTATGTCTCGAATCAGAATTGTAAGTAAATGAAATGGGTGATAAATAATCTTTCATATTGCCCACTCACTTCAATATGACTCTTTACTCATGGCAATAAAATTTCGACATCAATATTTAGTACAAAAGTTGCACGGCGTTAGTTGTTTGAAAGATATATTAGCTTTATACTTTTTTTTGCGTTTGGTTTGTTTATTAAAGTGAAGTAAAATGTATTGAAACTTCGAAATTTTGAATAGGTTTTAAAAAATACTTTTGGTCGTCGAACACAGATGTCAGAGAGACGTATTAAAAAACTGTTATGCCATTGGCTAATATGCAATAACTTGAAGATTAAATGTGCATGTTTTTTATTAATATTTTTTTTGTTATTTTCCTTGATAAATTGCTATTTCGGTTATCATTCTAAGACAAGTTAGGATGCTGCATTCTCATGGATATTTGTAGGCTTTGTAGATTTTCTTTGACATGCTTTTTGAGAATATGTTACTCTGTCCCAGGTAGTATAGAAATTTAATATCAATGAAGCAAGAATCGATATTAATAGACATCTAGATATATTTATTTTGCAAATAGTGACATGAATTGGTTGCAGAAGTACATATTATTATGTATTATTATTATTATTATTATTATCATTATTATTATTATAAACGTAAAAAGATACCAAAACTTTAAAAATTCAAAACCCAATGTAATGTGGTTAAGTATAAGCTGTTGATAATTGTTGGTACGTTTTCTCTCTTATTCAATTTCCACACGGAGCGTCACTCTGTGCAACATTTATTTTTTATTACAAACAGTGAAAACAAATTAAATATGAGAGCACTGCTCTTCACAACACAATGCTTAACTATATTCTCCACATACCCTCAATGACATTATTTTTTTAATTCCAAACAGTGAACCCAAATTAAATATCATAGATGAAATGAAACTTTGCCAAATTTCCAATCTATCAAGAAAGAAACACCGAGAAGGCGGAAAGACTGGGAGGCGCGAGAGCAAGTGATCGCCAGCCGCTGCCTCCCTCGCTGCCGGGGCTCAACAGGCTTCCCACTCGGGGGCGGAGGCGCAGGCGGAGGCGGCTCTGGGCGCGGACAAACTCTTTCGCCAGCGGCGCCGCCCCCGCACCGTGCCACGCCGCCGCCGTCGCGCGATAGCTCTCGAAGTCTGGGATCGATGCTGCCGTTCGGAGCGACTAATCGCGCTCATTTGTCGGGCACACGTGGACACGCGCGGCCCGTCGCGCGGTCGATAGTAGGCCACACGCGCGCCGCCGCCGCCGCCGCCGCCGCCGCCACCTTCCGCAGCTGCCGCCGTTCGATATTGGTAAAATGCGCACGAACTTTCCCTGCGCCGCTTTCTTTTCCAGTTTGGGGTGGGTGGGTGGGTGTTGTTGCCTCTGGTCTTGCCGATTTGAATGTTTTTCCACCTCAACTCACCACCCTACACTCCCACACTGTGCTCGTACTCCGCACTTTTTCTCCGACTCCTACATTTCATTTAGGCTGGGAGGTACTTCGTTGAGGAAATTCCCCGCAATCCGACGTAGGTCGGCTCTGGATGTCGCCATCCAGCGGGGGAAGACCACCGCCGCCTCGCGCGATAAAAAAACATGTACTACACTGACGGGACCAATGAATTTAGCAGTTGACGCGACTGAAATCACTAATCAATCAATCAATCAGCATTTCGTTTCCCAACCCTACTCCGCACTCTCACTCCTCTCTCTTACTCCCTGCTCTTATCCCACTCCGACTTTTCATTTCCCAATCTCACTCTCACGCCCAGCTCTTACTTCCCAATCTTACACCTCACCAACTTCTCATTTCACAATCTCACCAAATGAATAAAAAGTGCTTTTAATTATTACTTTGAAATCATGATACTTGATTTCGAACACAAACTTATTTGAATCCATGAATTCACTTGAAATTATCCTGTTAAAAAACTGTACACAAAGAATGGAAGTAGAATTTGACAAAACATATTCCTATTGTTATTGAATAACCAAATTGAATTTTTTGATGTCCTGAGATGTACGATATCAATATAAGATGTATAGCCTTTCTGTAGGCAATTGATAATCTGGCGAGTATCTAAAACTTTACTCTTCTTTGTGATTTCAGATCCAAAAAGCAATATACTTTCTAACACAGATCAATTAGATCCTTAAGCTGAGTGTTATGAGACATTTGATATCAAACTTCTGCACTATTAAACGACATCCGATTAAAAAAGGAAATTTAATTAAGTTATAAAATGCGGCTCACGAAGGGCACATTGATAGTTCGAAAGGCTATAAGGCTATCTGAGAAACGTGCTTTGAATATTTATATATTTAATATTTATATATTTTGAATATTTTTAAAGATACAAAAGAGGCAGAAATTCATCATGAACAGCGGATGTTAAAACACTATCCCCCTGGGTGGTAGAACCGGCGAGTGGCAAATGTACTTAACACGGACGTACATTTTATGTAATACTATTCTGAGTTGCAGTCAGATGCAGTATAAACAACTTTTAGTGTCGTTGTTTTGTCAGGTGTTGTGATGTTCAGCTGCGTTCCAACATAAATAGAAAATGAATGTTTGCCTCGGCCGTCCCTGTTGAAAATCCAGAAGCCTGCAAAAGTATGCCACTCGCAAGTTACGACATTGACTGTTCCCGTGTTTTACAGCCATTTTACGACATTCTTTTATTGCTCGCACTGACTTGGAAAGGATTTTGATGTACTTGGACGGAAATTAGATCTATGTTATTTTTATCTAGTTACCTGAATTTCGCATAACTGTCTTCGAAGAAGATTTAGTATCGTCCGCTTCAAAGTTTAGATGAGGCGATAAAACAATTTATCTCCATATCTCCATTCTCAACGACACCAACTCTGTAAACTTCATCTTTCTTACCTCTCCTCTTTACTTTTCGCTCGAGATTATCTAGCAGAAAATCTGATGGAAAATGCTCATCGACTTCGTCGGCATAACATGTGGACGCAGCTTAACTTTGCTTTGCAACACGTGTAAACTAGTTGCAAGTGTGCGAGAACTTCCTTAAGTATATAACGGACTCTTTGGATGAGTTCTCTCTTCAAGTCAGTTTATAACAACGCAATTGATAAGCACGTAGGATAGTAACCGATTACTATAATTTATATTGAATTGTATAAAAGCACGATTTCAATAAAAGTGCTTGAATTATTCAATGAATTCAATATTTACGAACTGTGGCTAAAAAACTGTGATACTCTGTAAAAATATACGAACTTAATGTTAGGAAAATTGTAGTAATGAAGCTTTTCTAAAGACGGGACTCCAATTCAACTCGGCATGAAACGAAAACGTTCTCATTCAGTACACATGTAGAGAGACTGCCGGCAGAAAACGTTAGCGCTTGTCGCTGCACATACGCTTCTACCTCATGCATTCCTCCGCCCCGACACTACACCGCATCACCTTCACTCTATCTTTCAGCAACACTTCGCTCCTCCCTTCTTCCAACGTTCCCCTTTGCTCCATCTCTCTCCAGATCCATCACCTCACCCTCCCCTTCCACACCGCTGCGCTCACGGCCCGGCACGTCTCGGGCCTCGGGCCCGAATCTCGCACGCCCTCGCTCTTCCTCGCGTCTCCACGCCGACTCATCACAGCCCCTCCCCCTCGCAACCGCTCTCCGCGGCTGGGCCCCGCCGCCGGTCTAATTCCTCGGTAAAAGCCAGTGGCCGGCGGCGGTGGCGAGCGCAGGCGGGCGGGCGGGCGCAGAGGCGCCGACGTAAGTGCTTGTTTTGTGCTCTTAAGCGGCGCGGGAACAGTCTCGGAGGCGGCGGCGGCGGCGGAGGCGAGGGCGGTGGAGGTGGCCGCGCCGCGCCTCCGTAACGCACTCCGGATAGTGTCACGGTAATGGAATTTGCCCCCGGCTTCGCCGTGTCCTCGCACCGTGTCGGACTCGCCGCTCCCGCCGCCAGCCGCCGTGCGAATGTCGCTGGATCGCCATCACCTCCCAAGTTCTCACTGGTCATATCCTGCGTCGTGGAAGCTCACCGTTCTCTTCCAATGCGAAATTTGCGTGGTCAGACGGAAGAATCGGTCTGATGGCCCGAGTATTGCCACGTAAGATAAGTAATTAACTATCTAATCGTTGATCACAGTTCAGTGTTTACCTTTTTGCAGCTCATCATCCGCAGTTCATTTTCCACATATCACCCTCCGTAACCCACCTGTTACTACTCATTACCCGTCATCATCCGACTCGTGCCTGTTCAGCTCGTTTACTGCCCATCATCTGCTACGAACTGCCTTCCGCTTCTTGTATGTTGATTACTATCTCCCACACAGTCAGCATTCAGTGCAATCCTAACATCTGTTCCATCGCTGCTGTTCTTGATTGCGGTCCCTCCCCTATATCGGGATTGGCGCTGTTCCCTCCTAATGTCTGCTGGCCATTGTTCCCAGATATGGGCTTACCCCGTGTGGTGTACCCTCACTAACTCCACGCTGAGGGATTTACTCTGATCCAAGATGGCAGCAAATCTGCTTCCACCCTGAAGTTTCTTCTCTATTCAGTTTAAGTTATCACTCGTCTATTTTCGAATTTTCCCCTTTCATTTTTAACTGGCGCACGTCTTTCGTTTGGATTCTGATCTAAGAGCTCTTGCCACCACCGTACTCGCTTCTGCCATCGCTCCGGCCTCGGCCTTCACCCCTCCTCCCTTAACGCCGCCGACATCGCCGCGGCTGCTTCTAAGTGCCGCGCTGACGTCACTGCAGGTGGGGCTGCGTTACGCCCACCAAGCGGCGGCGGCGGCGGCGGCGGCGGCGGCGGCGGCGGCGACTGAGCGCCGGGGGCGGAGCGCTGGCCGAGTGTTTGTCGACAGTTTCACGCTTGTCCCGCCCCGCCGAACATCCTCATCAGTCGGCGAAATGAGTCGTGCGGCGCACGGTGCTTGCGGCCGCCTCGAGGGAGGAGGAGGAGGAGGAGGAGGAGGAGGAGGCGGAGGAGGGGGTGGCGGCGGAAGGAGCAAGGGAAGGAGAAGGGGATCGATGGCGATCGTCCCCGGATACTGATCCTTCACATGCCGCGGCTCGCGGATGTACGCTGAGGGCTCTTAGCCAGTTCGAGATACTTCGCATTGCTTGAGGCAAGCTGTTTTCCTTCTAGCTGATGTATCTTTACCGACGTCGTCCTTCTAAACGAGGAATTTGCTCCAAGTTTTAGAAGACTTTCGGTTTGTAATTGAGGTAAAGTAATGTATGAATTAAATAATAGAATCAGGGTTTGCTTCTGCAAAACTTGAAAACTTATCTCTATTAAAATTTACACAACCGAGATAAATTATTGTATACAATATCCAAAACATAAATAACATAAATGTAATAATTGCAATTTTCAAAGAAGGTTTTGATCTTGTGATGGCAAATAAAAAAAATGTTGAATACAGAAAATCTGCGAATTTAAAAACTTGAATACGATTTTTCGATGCAATGTATTTTAATTCAAAGTATTAATAATTACTTTTATTGTACGTTGAATTCATTTCCGCAAATAACTAGAACCTCGATGATTTCAGACTGCTCGAAAAAATAAAAAATAAAAAGAAATATATTAAAAAAAAACTTGCTTTGAGCGACTATCTCAAACTGACTTCACCGTCTCATGCTGCCCGGTTCGCGGCGCGCATCAAAAAGCGTGAATTATCGCGGCAATTCCTTTCGTCTTCCTCGAGCCAGCGATTTTCCGCCCCGAGCCGGATACCGGCTCCACTTTGGGAGCCCCGCGGCGCGCCCTCGGCTCGCCGCCCACGCGCCGCCGCCGCCGCCGTCGGGCGTCTCCATTCGCGACGCACCGCCTCCTCGCACGCGCGCGAGTGCGGAACTGCGAATGCGTTTCGAAAGGCGAGGAGATAGCGGTGGGAGGCAGGGTGTGAAGTATAGTGTTGTATGAATGAATGAATAAATGCGTTTGTAAATGTAAATAAAGTATAAGTGTGAATGCGAGTGAGAACAGGAACAAAATAAAATAAGAAAATAGAACATTGCAAAGAATTCCAAATTAAATAATTAATTTTTTTTAAATCTAAAAACTAACAAAGCTCAAAGCGGGAATGTATATAGTTATAAGATAGTTTTAGTTAGTCTGTAAGTAAAAAGCCCTCCCTAACTGCACAAGCCAATTCGGCTGCAGTTGAAAATAATGTATTCCGAAAGTCAAATAATTTCCCGCCTCTCCAGGGTAACTGGAGACGGGAAAATAGAAAAGAAAATAGAAAGAGGCAGGGTGACGGTGGGTGGTGCCTGGCGAATGCGGAATAGGAGATGATGGGAGGTGCATTGTTTTGGGGAGGTCCTTTTCTGATGGTATCGCTAAGGTTTGGAATGAGTCGTGATAAGTTGAGTTGTAGAGGACGTGTTGTACCGTATCGGATCAAGTCAGGTCGGGTCAGACAGTGTCGAATGACCGAGCCGGCGTTCGCCGTGTGCGGTCCTCGCGCCGCCGCCTTCTGCCAGCAAGTGTTCCGCGCGCCGCAGTGCGAATAACTCGCTACGCGTGCCGTCTTCTAACACCTTCGCCAGGATTTAAATGCATGACGAAAAACGAAAGGAAGGAATGGGCGGGATGAGGATGGAAGAAAATGGATAGTCGAGCCTTGGTGGCTGGTGTGGGCGGTGGATAATAGTGATTGGTGGAGGGGGGGATATGTCGGTCAGGGGAAATCGATGAGAGTGAGCAGTGTTGGACGAAAGTATGACAGCTTCGTTTTTCATACATGATATGTTGTGATGCGTCCAAATATTGTTAGCGCTGGTATAGGATTCACACGAAATAAGACATGTCTACATTTGTTTGTACGTTTAGTTAACTCTCTCCTGCTGATTAACAAGAAACTTCAAATATTATTAGTGATGCATGTCGACCTAATGCAAGTAATATTATTATTGGGGTAATTATTAATTTGCTACTTCAAGAGATTCTGTTAGTTCTTAAGTCGGTACATTAAAAACTACTGTATTCATGGAACATCTCTTTGTTCAGTCTTCTCCAGTACTACATCCCATTAAGCTTTCTAATACAAAAATTTCGATTGTTTCTTGATGGCGGATTGGTTAAAATGATACATTTACCTTCCCTGAAAAGATCTGTGTATGAAAGAACTCGTACTTTTTAGTCATGGGGCCTCAAGTCTTCCGCAACAGTGTTATTTGCACTCCATTTCCTGGACATGAATTGTTGCCAAGTACAAATATTAGTTCTAAGCACGTGTGTAAGAGAAGGAATACATAAAGGAGCACTGAGAACCAAGGACGTTTGGAAGCACTTGTTGACTTTTGTGAAGAAGTTGTGCCATTATTCGAGATGCACATCTTTCCAGCCTTCGTAGTTACTCTATTCATTGTGACGAATCTTCATCTTGTAAAATAAATGACGAAATAACGTTTCGTAGTGTGTGTATTTTCTATCGTATGTCAGTCTTTCTTTGTTTTGTGATCCGAACTATTATTGCTTAATGTTTTACTATTGGGAACAAATTAAAATCTACTTCTTTAAATATTTCTCCCACAAATGTTTTCTCATCTTAAAGTAAAAGAACATCCTGGATGTATGACCAGTTGTGTTCCCATCTCTCTCGACTAAATGTACGTTCTCTCTTTTGCTATTTATTTTATTTGCTCACTGTCTCCTCATCATAATATTGTCTCAGAAGGGATTGTTTATACCACATGTTGTATTGTTTTGATATTTTTTTCTTCTTTTTTCTACTGTTCTCTCTTTTAGCGTATTTTTTTCAATATTATCCTTCCTGCGATATAAACTGTGTTACGGACATTAGGTTTCGCACACATTACACTACGGTACTGACACCATTTCGGTTCGATCACATTCGTGGACGTCGTGATACTGTTGCACGATTCACGACAACGATTCACGAACGACCGCACAATTTACTCGGTCCACACTACCGCTACTTTTTTCCGTAACCTGTTCACTTCTTTGCGGTGGCTTCCGCTCGTAGCCCTCCCCTCCTCACCCCTCCCTATCGCGGACGCGCCCCCATCCCCAGTTGCCCACCGCAACCGCCTCCCTCCGCGGAGCTTCTTCCGCCTTCGGGGCGACCGCGGCGGTGCGGTCAGCGCGGCCCTGCTCCCGCGTGATCGAACGCCGCACAAACTTGCGCAATTGGGCGTCGCGTGTGCGAGCGCGTGACGCGGGCGACTTTGCTTGGCCTGGCCCCGTCCCCGCTTCCAAATCAGCTACTGCCGATTTCGCCAACGATACCACTACGCTCGAGTCCACCATCGTCTCCAACTTCCGTTTTCGCCCCCTGCCTTCTCCTACTCTCAGCGCTTAATTCTCATCCCTTCGTTCTCAAATAATCATCTGACATCGACTTCACTTTTGCCGTGCCTTCGTCAACGGTTCCTCTATTGCCAACTTTCCGGTGGCCGTCCGCAACTCCGATTCCGACGTTGCACCGCCCCCTGGAAGCCGCTTTCATTCCCGTCGTCGCCCCTGCCTGCCTGAAGTCGTTGCCGCTCCCCCTTTCGTCACCACTTCTGACTTCACCTTCGTGCTCTTTCGTCCTCCGCGTCCTGCCACACCACCGTCTCCACCCCCGCCTCCGCGACCACCTACGCGTCCTCCCGCGTCCGAGGGGTCGCGCCACGAACGAATGGCCAGGGATCTCGCGGCTTGTGGTGGCTGCCCCCGATGGCGGAGGCGGCGGTCGCTGCGGCCGCGGTGTCCCCAGGGCCCCGCCCAACTCTCCAGGTAGAACGAGCGACCGCACCGCCGCCTTCTCCCTCGCCGTATCGTTGGGCGACGCGACGCGGCGCGACGCGGGAGGGGCGGCGGGGAGGAAGTAGTTACTAGGGCTGCCTCGCCGACTGCGAGGACTTAACTCTTGCTGCCGTTGAGCTCTCGCTGCGAAACAGATACTGCCAGGTGGAGTTGCGAGGGCAGCCGCGGAATAGGGCTGCGCAGGAAACCCACGCAGCGAAGCCGCTGTTGGAGGAGAGTTACATCGGCGGAGCAAATCGAATGAGCGAGCTGGAGGCCAACTCTACGAGATATTGAACCCGTTTGCATCTCGATTAAGTTAAATTGATTTATATTGTTCGTTTTTCAAATTCTCATCGTTTCGCTGTTGAAAGATATCATGAACTAACTAAGCCGTTGAAGGAAAAATGAGTCCCTCCAAAGGAAATGTGAAGAAATGTATTGTTCTCGTTGTCATACCAGCAACAGAAACATTAAAATGAACATTAGCAAGGTTAATTTTCTCAACAATCTAAACTGCTGCACTTTCGAAGCGTTTAAATAATTAGTACGGAGATAAGATTAAGAAGAGAAATGGGTAGAAAATTGTTCTTTAATTGATATGCATTATTTTTCATTATTTTATAATTTTCTCAGAGTTTAGGTAAAACAATTTATTGTCGTTTCCGGCATTGTTTCTGTAAATGTGATATCTCGACGACTCCATCAAGTCAGAAGGGAACAGATAATCGTCCAGACACGCGTTTTTTCTCCACGTTTATCCGAAGAGGGCGTGTTTTCCTCGAAGCGTTTCCGGAAACGCACAAACGTTCCCGAGTACTCAACCCATCACGCACGCCTCTCGACTTTTCTTATGCAAATGCGTGAAGTATGAATACGCCTCGTTTGAGTCGTTTCCTGCCGTTGGAGGAAACTCGTTAAGCAGTTTCCTCCCACGCCGGGCGGGTGGCGTTCACGTGCGCGGGGCCGACGTGGCGGTCACGTAACTTATCAATCAGGGCTCGCGCGCGGCGACTGACAGGGGCGGGGCGCGGAGCGCGAGCGAAGTGGGGGAGTGGAGCGGCTGTGAAGGGGAGGCGTCATGGCGGCGAGGAGAGGAACGGGAAAGGGCAGAGAGCGGAAAGTGCCGGGACGAAATGGCAGCCCAAATGACAGGACGGGGAACGCATCGAAACAGGTCACAGAGTGTAATGTGTCGGGACGGTGAACGGAAAGGGATGGGACAGTAAGCGGAAAAGGAAGGAACGAGGAGTGAGAAGGAAGTGACGCGAAGGGCAAAGGGGAGGACAGGGAGTGGAAGTGAAGAAGACGGGCGGCTGGTTGGGACTGGTAGCGAACCGGGACGGGAAAAGCATGGGAACTGGCCAGGAAGTGGAAAAGAACGAGATTAGGATCGAAAAGCAATTAAATGGAGAGCGGAACGGGATAGAACAGGCAGGGGAAGGGAGAGAATAGTGGGCGGAAAGTGACGGGAAGAGATGGGGAGCTGATGTGGACGGGATATTGTGGCGAGCGGGGACGGGTCGAAGAGTGGAAAGAACGGAATAGAGAGAAGGGAGAGGTGCGGGACGGGACGTGGAAAGGTGTCGTGGCTGAGACGGGAATGGGCAGTCGAGATGCGTTGGAGGGGGGCACGAATGAGGTGGGGACCTGAGAGAGTAAAACGATCCGCGCAGGTGAGTGTATAACCACGCTGGTTTAAACAAGAACGTGGCAAGGATAGTGGCTGGTTTGGGATGGCCAGAATGTGGTATAGAATGTGCATAGGCGAGGAGTGTACTGGAGGTGGTTCGTGAGATTTCGTCCACCTCAAGAGGTGAGAGAAGGGGGAGGATAGGAAGGATCGGAAGGATCTTACGTCGTAATGTCATTGAAGAATATAGCTATGAAAAAGCTTTTTATTTATTTTAAATCTTTACAAACTTACCCATTTCAGCGTTTAAATTTATATTAAATAATAAAACTCATTGGTTTCCGCGATACCAAAGAATGAATAAAAGGAAGAAACTGAATAAAACAACAACAACAACAACAACAACAACAACAACAACAACAACAACGATGAGATCAAGAGCTAGAAGCACAAGGTCAATATACCTAAGAGGAAACCTTGAAGCCTTAATGTTACCTATGAAATATATTATTGTACGAATCTCCTTCCAGGTCAAACGGAATATGTTGGCGCTGAAACACGAGAAAATTTCAATCAAATTGAGAAATACTTTTTCATCAAAATACACTTTCGTTTTGGGCCATTTATTCTTTATCCATCCATCCTTCCATCCATTCCTTCCTGTTTTTACTCTTCGCGTATAATATATTCTAATACCTACCAGACTACACTCAATTCAAATAAGTAACAGCCCCAAAAATGCCCTAAAGTGAAAGTATTCTAGATATAATTAAATGAATCCTATGGCAAAGAGAAGATTATGCAGAAAGACGGCACGTGCATAAAAAACATCGCAACGGACTGAGAAGGCAGCAAGAAAGATAACGGTTCGTGTTGGCTATCAGCCGGCGACGAGTCGCGAGCACTTACACGCCACAGAGAGCAAAATAGCAAGGAGTGAGGCGTCCTTCCCTATTTTTGTCGACACCCCTTTAATCTCCCTCGTGGGGCGGCGCTAATCGTCCTAGGCGTGGGATTCCCGCGTGCGGGAGGGCGGGGCGAGCGGCCTCGTGACGGAGCGCGGGCGCGGGCGATCACCGGGCGCCTGTCGCCGCGGAGACTGATGAAGTCCGCAAGCGCGAGCGCGCCGCGGCCGCGTGCTGCTCCGCCCTCCAACCTTTGTGCTGGGCTTCTCCGACACGTTCTCTGCTGGGCGGCCACCGCCGTCTCCACTTTCACCCGGACGCCACCCCACGCCCAAGCCTCTCCCTGTGCCATGCTTTGGACAGTGCCTCATCCTCTTCCTCCTTGTCCCGCCTCTTCGCTGCTATCCCATCACGAGCCTCCCCCCATTCTTTCCTCCCATCCCTGCTCATCCCTCCGCCCCCGCCATCACTGGTATTTGCGTCGTCATCTTTCACACCCCTTATCACTTTTGTTCTAACAAGTGTCACGGCACGTCATCCCCTCCACCGGCGTACCTATTATAGCGTAGCACGTCTAGCAGTACCTACATCACCAACACTACCGCCGTCACGATCGTTACCATTACCACCGACATAGCCATTGCCAATTCCACACGTCCACCACAGTTACAACCATGGCCGCCTCCACGAGGTTGCCAGCGCTGATGGACGATCTGGATGGAGATATCGTATGCGGCGCGGACCGCGGCTATGACGTATGAGGCGGAGAACACGGCGGCGGCGCCGCCCCCAAATGTGTACCTGTCGGCGCGGAGAGGGCGGCGGTGTGGCGCGCGGGCGCGGACGCGGGCCCACGGCGCGGACTGGGCGCCGCCGCTCCCGCCCCCGCCTTCACTGCTTCCACCGCTCGCTTCCCCCCCCCCCCGCATCGCTCGGCCCCGCCCAGCGTCGTCACCACCGCAGCCTCTTGCCCGCCGTCCGGCTCTGCCCAGCGCCGCCGCCGCCACCGCCGCCGCCGCCGCCGCCGCAGCTCGCCCGCCACACAGCCCGACCGCGCCCAGCACCGCCTGACGGATTCCGCGCCGCTGACGGATGACGAGCGATGGCCGCCGGCGCGTCACGTGCGCTGCTTGGCGCTGCAGCCCACCGCTCGCCTCGAAGAGCGGCATGGCGCATTCCGAACTAAGAGATTTAGTTGGATTGTTCTGATTATAGTTGTAGAGGTGTGATGAAGGGCCTAACTTAGCATTCAAAAGCACTTAGCGTTCGTCTTTTTCATGTTCAATACGTTAATTGTAAGTTACTGCCGATCAAATGGCCCTCAGAATAGACTGGGATTGTCCTTTGGTGGTGTTTACGACTTTATGTTCTGTACGATAAATTGTAGGGTTGAAGTAATAATGAATATCAACTTGTCATTTTTTTTCAATTCTCAATGGAATATATGAACTAACCGTTTCTACGGAGAAAGCTGTATAAAAAACTACAGAAATTTCTTGCTGACGTGTTTATATTTAGTTTCGCTTTGACGAAAGAAAAGAAAGTAAAATCGTGATTCCGTTGCTGAACAAATGTGAGACGTAACGAATTTGCAAATGGCGAAATGTACAAGCAAAATTTATGTAAAGGGAATATAAATAGAAAACTCATCAAAATTAACAAAGTGAACCTATAAAGTTATGTGAACATTAATTGAGAATGGACTAACATCCAGACTTTATTGTTTTCCAAATCAAAAATTATTTTCTCAATTATTTTTGGTCTGCAACCATATTAGTTTTTTTCAATGCTTGCGTTTACATTGTTTGTATTGTCCCTTTATTTTTTAATTTGTTTAAAAGAAAAAAGTGTAAACGATTCAGAGATTTAATTGTATCGTCAATGAAATTCTTTTCTCGAGCTTCATTTGACAATCAGTGTGTTTACAGTCTAAAAAGTGGTGATGTGCCCGCATTGTCGCGCCAATTCGAAGTCAATGAAGTAATTTGTATCTACTGTGCGAGAGATCAAACAATCGATGTGTTTGTTCCGCAATTCGGATCACCAAACAAGTCAAATTACTCGCGACTATTTGTGTGGAGACCGTGAAGTTGCCCCCGAGAGGAAATGTGCGTTCACCTACTCTCTTTTGTTGCCCCTGTACAGTGGCTTTGAAAAACAAAACAAAACAAAAAAAGATCGTGGAGGTCGCCATTATCAGTCACAGAGACACTTTTGGGAATTAAAACGCTTGATGGTATAAAACGCACTGTATTTTAAATACTACCTTTGCGCTGGTAGTGTTGCTCTCATTTGTTTTGAGTATAGTGAACTAGCGAACTGTTGAACTGGAGTGTAGACATAATTTAATAATTTCACAAAGGATTATAGTGTCTGGAATATCTCATTTCAGCACAGTGCACATTTTTAAGTTAAGATAAATTTTTGTGAATATGTACTAATTTCCGAAATGTTTAGAGAACTAAGTATGGAAATTTATACGCTAGATTGCCCAAATCATCTCACTATTATATAAATGTTCTTACAAAATCTTTCCGATAGTTGAGCTGATATCAATGATACATTTCTTCTTCTTTAGGAATTCGCAATTGATTTTGATTCTAAAGCCAAATGTTGGAAATTTATTTGAATTGAGTATGGTTCATATGCAGTAATACTATTGTATAACCCCTGTCATTTTCAGTCACAAGGACGTTTGCAATGTTTTTACTTCAGTACAAAAACAATGAGAGTACGTAATATTCGCCCAAGCTTACGTTGCTGTCCACGCATAAATTCAAGATAATAATTTCTATATGTTCCTTCCTACCCCCTCCTGCTTCGGGGGCTCCAGGCTCGATTACCTCCTACATTTATTCTTCCTCCTCTCCCTTTGCCTCCTCCTTCTACTCTTTCCCCTCCTCCTCCTCTTGTATCTACTACTCCTTCTCCTCCTCTTTCTTCTCCTTCTCTTTCTCCCCCACCTCCTTCTCCTCATCCTCCTTTTCTCTTCCTCCTCCTCCTCCACAACCTCCTCTTTCACTGGCATCACTTCCACATCACCTCTATCATTGCTGGCACCACCACCACCACTACCACCACCACCACTACTATCCTACCTACCACTGTCGCCACCAGAGCTAACCCGCAACAATCCTACTTACCCTCTTTACCATCTCCACTACTTTGCTACCATTTGTGGATACATTATATACCACCAGTAACACTGCTGCCCATTTACCACAATTATCACTTCGGTAACCGAGTCCACAAACACTGCCAACTCCACTACCTATGCCTACGCTACACCGCGCAGTATGAAAAGGAAATTAAAAATGCGTTACGGTTAAAATGTTCCGCGCTGCATTTTTTCTGAAATAAAAAATGTGGCAAAAACAAAACGCACACGCACCGGAGGACTGTTTAATTATCTTTTAATGTAAAAAGCTGTCAATAGCGGCTCTGCTCACAATTAATCGGGGCCGACACTCGGTGCGCGGTACACCGCGGTTTCCGGCGCTCCCACGGCCTAGCCCGCGAGCTCGCAGGCTATTACCAGGGGAAAATTATTGCTGTATTTTCAGTCTGCAACTCATTATTTTTCAACAAAATATTTGTTCGTCGCGCACTCCGTTGCGCCTTTTTATGCGACACTTTCCCTCGCGCGCGCGCTCTCTCTCGTCAAGTCGCGACTGCCGCCGCTCGACCACCGCTCCGGGCCACAATTTAGGGGAATGCCAATGACAATTATTTCTATGCGGACACGCATGCGTGTAGGATAGGGTGCGTTCTAAAAATAACAGATTTCGACGTTTTCGTGTCCTGGCTTTTTGGTTGTGTTGTTTTTTCTTTGTTTTGCCTTGTGCGTAGTAGTAAATTCGGTATGCATCGCACGCATGTGGCCAGAGCAACCAGCCCTACGAGAGTTTTGTCTATTTTGAAACTTGTTACTTGATCTGTGGGAAATAATTTTTCAAATGCTCCAATGATTTATGGAAATGGTTTATGAGTGTGCTTTGCTATTTATTTTTTCATATAGTAGATACTCAGAGAAGAGTCACAATGTGCTATGATTTTTTTTCAAGAAAGGATTACAAAATATCATTTTTTGGGAACATCAGAATGCCGATAATGAGAGAGGTACGAAAATATTGCGTGTATGAAAATGAAGCTACACTTTTCGGGTGAGTAAAGTAATGAATAAAAAAATGCTTGGGTCCTCTTCGTACACAACTTGGAAATAATTCGTGATGGGTGTAAACTATGGCTGATAAAGTGTCTAAGCTTCATAATGCAATATTTGATCGAACTAGCAGAAGGAAAATAATACGATCTTATATAAAGAACATCTTGGTTGAGAAATTCCATTAAATATCTTATGATGTCATTATAAGTTCATTTTTATAAAACGAGAAACTACACACTATTACGTGTAACATAAAAATGTGCATTATTACTTGATATCTCAACAAAAAATGTAATGGAAAATGTTATTTTTGTGATCCACAATAGTTTAATTCTATCTAATTTCAGTAACATTTTATTAAAGCAGCTTATTTATTTCCAATTGCACCTAGATGGAAAACGCATTTAAGTTCTACATTAAACGTTGTGTTTTACTTTGCTTCCCGGAACAATCACGTTTTTACGTTATCAATTGAAGGGTCCTCGCCATTTTGCTTCACAGAAGGAGATAAAGGCACAAAATGTGTTCTTTGAAAGAAATATAACAGAAAATATTTCTGGCACTAATAATGGAAAATATTGTGTGCCATTTTGCAATCATAATACCAACAGAACAAAACTTTTTTCTATAACTTTTGATATTATTATTATTATTATTATTATTAATATTGTTGTTGTTTCAGTTTTATCCCGGCAGTAGTTCCCAACAACAGTCTAAGAAAATAAGAACTTATTATTTTTAACGACATGCATTAATAATCTAAACAGTCACATAATATCATTTTTTTAAATCTCAAAGAGTCAATAAATGCATTGTTCTTGTTCATCCATCGTAACTTTTTGAAACTTTCATGTGCGTAGATAGTTGAATCGAATACCGCACTGAGCGGGCTGATTTAGAAGTTGCTCATAAACGAAAGGATTTCAAGTAGTGCGAAATACGTTGGTAGTCGCACAGGTTTTACGTTCCTGCATATCACACTTCTCAGTCTTCTCAGCAGGAATACTCTTCAGATGTGCTCGTATAGCCTGTAATTACTTATTTTATCCGACGTTCCTGCTTTCAATTATTGGAAATAGCCACTTTTTTTTACCTTAAAGGAAGAGTCCAACATGCTCGCGCCGGAAAGTTTTTCGAAATAGCTGCTTTACCGCAGAAAATAAAAAAACACGAAAGCAAGATAAAGAACTAAAGAAAGAGAGGAAGTCGGAGGCTGGGAGTCGTACCTTTTATTTGTGTGCGCAGTCTGAAGTATTGGTGGAGCGGGGCGGCTCGCCGCTCACTGAGGTGTGGGTCGCGACGCCAAACAAGCGCGCCTGCTTGCCGTGAAAGCGCTTCGAACAAAGGCGCGGATTTATTTCCCACGTGTGAAGGAACACGCTCTTTACTACAAAAGCGCGGGACTTGTACGCGAGCATTTGCATGTCTAGAAGGTGTCGCGGGTCGGTAGCGCGCGACTGCGTGGCGTGTAGAGACATCAGGTCTTTGGGGTGGTTGGTGTTACGGTGGCGGCGGTGGTGGTGGTAACGTGAGGGAGCCGTTTTCTGAGACAGGGTGTAAGCCGAGAATGTTGTATGCGGTGATGGATGGTAAATATAGTAGGTGACATGGTAGGCGAATATTGGTGACTATTTAATGTATTACTCGATATGTATGACTAGATATTGTCATCGATTTTCTGATATTGTACTACTAAATATTGGTGGGAAAGGTTGAGATCATGATCAAGGGAATTAATCACACCGTTTTGTGCATGATGATACTCTGAAATGACCTTGATAGAGTCAGGAGTGCACTTTGTAGGATAACTTAATGCTAGCCAAAGTTGCCAACTTTTCAATTGTTCTTGCGGTCACGAGAGCGATATTGAAAGACAACGTGATGTATCCAACATCTATCTCTTAGCGAGAAGGGAACCATCGCAAGTGCGTGCTTTGCTCATGACTTTAGTTTGTAGGAAATGTAAAATGAATGACGAAAACATGTAGCAGCATTACAGAATAATGTTTCGATGTCTAAGTGTCTCGATTGATGATGGTTAATATTGACAGAACTCTTCTGATGTTAGGGTATAGGCAACGTAGCAACATGTGTGACCATTCCGATTTCACCGTCGATCCTCTTGTTTAGATAAAAGTTGTTTCGTTTCAACTCCGTTTCCACAGCTTCCGCCGCCGCCGCCGCCGCCGCCGCCGCCGCCGCCGCGGTCTCTAGCGCTCCGGTCGTGCCGACGGCCTGGTCCGCAACACGAGCCAACAGCCGAGAACAAAGGCTCGAACACTTGTCCGCACGGTTCGAGCGAGCACGACACGCGCGTGCTCGCTCCTCCCCCTCCCTCTTTCCCCCCGGCCCTCCTTCTTTTCTACCATCCTTTCCTCGTTCGTCTTGTAGCGCCCTTGACGGCATGAGCTGCGACACGGCAAAAGAAAACCCGAGCCGCGTCGACTTTGCTTGCTGCCTTTTCTGTATGTCTGATGTAAACGAGATTTTAATGTATTTCTGTAATTTTTTTCTATAAATCATAAATATTTTTTTTATTTTTTC
This sequence comes from Gryllus longicercus, assembly GCA_038098605.1. NCBI lineage: Eukaryota > Metazoa > Arthropoda > Insecta > Orthoptera > Gryllidae > Gryllus > Gryllus longicercus. The sequence goes on from JAZDUA010000154.1 coordinate 2,239,781, forward strand.
TCAGTGAAGAAAATATATAACATTTTTAAGGTTGTTATTTTACAGAAAGCACCTGCTCACCCAAACATGAAGGGTTTGACGTAGGTTTTCCATTTTTGAATGTAATGTGAAAATCCAGTTGTTCATTTTATGAAATCAAAATAATGTATTTATTTTCGTGAAGGCTGAAATCTCTTCTTGAACGTAGACTGCACAAGATATCACAAAATTAAAAATGTTTGTATCCTTTAAAATAGTTTTGTCGTATAATAAAAATCGGTGGAAGCAGCCTTAATTTTTTTTAGAATGGGAAAACCCTTCATGTTTGCCAACTTTCTATGTCAACTTATCTACTAGTATCTAATATATCCTTCAAAGTTCATATTTTCTCACTTGGGTTGCTGGTAGGTTTGTTCCAAACAATATTCGATAGCCAGTAGAGTTATTAATGTACCATATCCAAACAAAATTTAACACGGGTGCCTCCGGGATTCACATTTTTAATTAAATGTTAACAGAAAAATTATGTAGTATTTATGAATATTATGTTTGCTATTTACGATGTTTTTCCCGTGGCAATGTACGTAATTATTCTGCCATCTGCATGAACTCGCTATTGTGGCCATTGTTGAAGAAAAATATTAAATAAAAATAAGAACATTAAACATTTAATTACGATTCAAAAATATAACTTAACATATCTAGAAAACTAATTATTTTTCTTTTTACGCTTGTGGGCCTCTTAAAATTAACCCTCAATCACACACACACACACACACACACACACACACACACTTACACTCATACATGCACAAATATCCTGTGGATTTGCTATACAAACATTTTTGTACGAAAATTTACGAATGTCCATGCACAGCTTGCGTGTTTGTAAGCTTGCTTGTGTGTAAAGTGTGCAACAGTTGTACAGAAATTGCTTGTAAGCTTCAATGTGAACTTTTTCTTCCATTTCTAATCTTTAATTGTTCTATCTATCCACCACTGAATTGTCTTCATCTTACGCACAAATTTGAACACAATTCAGAATGGTTGCTGTTCGAATCCCAACTTCACGACCGCCATAACTACTCCAAACCGGTTCTCTTATCTTGGAGACCCTCTTCTTGTGTCACTTTGCGGCGAAGTTAGGAGTTGGTTGGAGATGTATTTAGAAAAGACGTGACAGCACGTAGTGACATGGAAACCATGGGAGATAAGGCGCCTTTTAGCAGTGTTTTCCAATTAGCAGATCGAACTGGGATAGCATTTGGGAGTATTGGAGGTCGTAAAGTTCTGAACGCTTTTTTCCACTCGTATTTGTTGGAATGAATGTAACGGTTTCGGGTGTACTGAAACAAGCCGATAAAGCATGGAACGCGCAAATCTTATCCCAACGCAGGGGCGATGACAATGGAGGGGTTGTGTAGATGTTGGATGCGGAGGCGACGATAAAAGCTGAGACTACGTGTCTTGTCAGGGAATGCCTGAAGATAATTTTTCGCTTGGGACGAAGTGATAGCATTTGATGTGGGAAACAAATGTGAACGCTGTCAATGTAGATTGCGTCGGAAGTGATAAAACTGAGAGGAGAGAATGTACACTTGACAATATGAAAGTGTGTGTAGGAAGACAGGCGGTTATGTAATCCATGATTGCTGTAATGTTGGCAGTGACGTGTGGCCATTCCAATTAGGTATGTCCAGTATTTCAAGTGACATTTGCAGTACTCTATGTTGGTGTCTACCATTTCATTTTTCCATTTTTTTAAATATCTAGTTCGGAAAACATTTATCAAGTACTTCGTATTTGGTATGATGTCTTTATTGAGTACAATTCATTTTCAGGTACTTCTGTTTTTCAATTTGTTGTCCTTGAAAAATGTCCGCTTTATCTTGCTCGAAGTTTCCGCAATTCATATGAAATGGAAACAGTTTGTATTAAATAAATTACGCGCGTTTTATAATTGTCTTCATTTTTCATTTTACTGGAAATAAGTGCAGAAAGAGTGATCGAGAGACAATTCGGCAGTATGGCGAGTGTGTAACTGACACATCAAAGTACTCTGTTCTCAATCCTTGAAAACAGGCCTGCAAGACGCTGGATTCAGGCTGCGGGGACGCGGGAAAATGCCCGGGGCCTCGCCGTAGACTCTTCGCCTATCCTACATCCTTCAGGACCATCCTTTCCCGTCTGCCACATTTCTCATTACGATCTTCCCAGAACAGTCTCCCCCGAACTGATACAATCTTCATGAAGGAAGAAAACACCTTCTTTTAGGACAATTAGATCGTATATACGAATGTTTGCCATAAGATCGTGAAATTGTCACGAATGCAAAGTTTGATTCCTTAAATCAGTCAGAGCATCTGTCGGGATGGCAGAAGACCCCGGACTCGGATCTCAGTGGGATCAAATATTTCACTTCGGGACAACCTGCTTCCAGAACTGAGCATTGCGCACGGCCCTGGTGGTAAACGATGTGACCACAACTGTGCTGTACGGTGGCATTCGAGCCGCTATTTTCTGCAGGTCGTTTTGACTCGCCAGACGTCATTTCAGTGCCAGACGCGCGACTAGCCTCGGTCGTGAGCGCAAGGGGTGACGGCCGGGTCCGCGGTGGCCGCCTTGACCCGAGAAAGGGCAGCGGCGGTGAGGCTCCCATGTGAGCGCACAGGTGCATTGCTCGCCTGGTGAAAGGGCAGCGCGTCAACGGAAACATCCTGGCGATGGGGCATCCCGCTCGAACCGTTTCTAACCGCCCCGCCCCGGCCCACGCCACGCCACGCCACGCCACGCCACGCCACGCCACGCCACGCCACGCCACGCCACGCCACGCCACGCCACGCTGCGCCGCGCCGCGCCGCGCCGCGCCGCGCCGCGCCGCGCCGCGCCGCGCCGCGCCGCGCCGCGCCGCGCCGCGCCGCGCCGCGCCGCGACGCGACGCGACGCGACGCGCCGCGCCGCGCCGCGACGCGACGCGATGCGACGCGACGCGACGCGACGCGACGCGACGAGACGCGACGCGACACGCACTGCCACGCCACGCACTACCACGTCCCGCCACGCCCCGCCACGTCCCGCCCCGCCACGTCCCGCCCCGCCCCGCCACGCCCCGCCAAGCAACGCTCCTCCCCGCCACGTCCCTTCCCACCCTGACCCGCCCAGCAACCCCACCGACCAACCAGCTGCCGCGCCGCTCTGGAGGCTTACGGAGAAAGCTGTAACGTTGTAGTAATGTTAAAATAGCACTTTGTTGTAAATGTTAATAAGGTGTTTGCAACGTCTCGTAGTAACAAATTGACACAAGGCTTTAGATTTTGACGTGTAGGTCGCCAAAGAAAGACTTTTTTGAAAGGTATATGATATGAACTCTGGCTAGAGCGATTGTTTGTGGAGAACCACGAATCAAAAATATTTTGAAGTGAATTTGTGTAGGCATTTCACATTGAAACCTAGAAGGGCCCCAGGTGAAATATTATTTTATTAACTTTTTAAAGAAACGCCTGTAAAAAAAAACTTTTTCTTGACGAATTCACGAATACATAGTGATAGCTCTAAATAACTTCTAAATTGTTAGTAGAAGATCATTTACTTAATTGAGGGAAATAAATACTTTTGAACTTTAAACAGTGATATGAAAGTGCATGTTTCATAGACTGAAATAGCGCCCCGTTAAGCATTACAGACACTTGGCCCGGACGGTACAAAAGGATGGTTTTTGACGTCACGTCTTGGGCGCAGACATGGAAAAGGTAGTAGTGGTGGTGGTGGTGGTCGTTGCGAATGGAGCCAGACGTTACGCGACGTCAGACGGTTTGGGAGGCGGAAGGCCGGGAACATTTTTCACTACTTATTCATTCATGAGAGGAAAACGTTAAAGTAAAACTAATAATCCCGAACCTGACATAAGATAATACATTGGCTTTGAAATACATACAGATCCATATTCTGCCGTGATAGTCTGTGTAAAGTAGCAAACTGCTGATTAGAAGTACATGTCATAACGATGAGAATGGATGTTTGGACTAAATGGATTACAACTGTGTCATTTGAAGGATTATCAGATATGTATTTATTTTAATATTTTATGATACATGTATATCAACAACAATAGAGGAGGAAACTCAAGCATATCATTAGCAGTTGATATCTAAGCATTCAGTGAAGCGCCTACCAAGAAGGCCTCGGGTGGCTGCGTTCCCAGAGGCGGTTGAGATCACACCGATCATACCACGACGACGCGGCGCGGTGCGGCAGGCGTGGTTTCGGCGACAGCGAGCGGTCGCTGGCCCCCCCGTCGTGACCTCCGCCCCCGGCCGCGTGCAAGGTCGGCGTGAATGCAAATAACGTCCGCCGCCGCAGCCTCCATCTCGTCCCCCTGCACCTCCTTCGCGCCTCTCCACCGCCCCCGCCCTTGCTTCAAATGCCATTGCCTCCACCGCCTCTGCCTCTTCCACAGCCGCCTCCGTCTCCGATGTCGTCCGCCTCCGCCACCTGTGCCTTCAGTAACTCCGCCCCCACCGCCGCCGTGGCCTCAGATGTCGTTGCCTCCGCCACCTCTGCCTCCTCCGTCTTCCTCCTCCTCCTCTTCCTCCTCCCACAAGGCATAAAAAAGATCGCGCTTGTTATTTTTCGCCGACGATATTTTATAATTATTATTTTCTCGCTATTACAAGACTTACACGGGAACTACATTAGCTAATTCCGCATAGGACACGCGCATGAATACGGGACTATATTTTATCGCGGCGGGTGCTCGGCCGTTGGGCGTCCGCGCGCGGCTCGCCGTGCCGTGCCGGGTCGGGTCGACGCGGCGTCCGCGGGCATAAATAAAAGGAAACGGGGAAGCCGCGGGAAGAAGAAAAAGAACGTTTATGTATTTGCATAATGAATACTGAGCCGAGGCCGGCGCGGGCGTGGGGGCGTGGGCGATTCGCTCGGGCCGCTTCTTCGGCGATCGCCTTCGCCGCGCCGCGCCGCGCCGCGCCGCGCCGCGTCGTCGCCGGGCGTTGGGAGACTGGCTGCGCTGGCGTTTTGTTCAGACGGGAGAGGCTCGGAACTGACGCGTCAAGCTCAACCAGCATCGTCTAGAATATGCGGCCCGCGCTAGTGCGAGTGGATGGTTGTAGGTGGTTTTCGTGATTGCTCGGTACTCTAGACTCTATTTTCTTGAACGCGGTTTCTTATATGTGGTTATCACGACTAAACGTTATGGAGTAATATTGTTGTATACTACCCGTAATTATTTTATGTTTTCACATGTAATGAAAATATAACGTTTACTGACTTCCTAAGATACGTTCCGAATGAAATAGTATGTCTTTTAAAAATAATTCTCGCAATTTATGACATTTTGGTGAGAAATGTCAGTTTAGTTGGCTTAATGAAATACTATAATATTAATGTCTAATGATATTGGGGTCAGGAGAAATCTGTAGTCACAGGTAAGACAAATTAACATCGATTTAGCCTTCAATATTTCTTTAGTATCATTCAGTAAATAATTTTGCGTCTTAGGTTTATGCAGTTGTACTGGTTGTAACAGAAATCGTTAGATAATGGTGTAGAGTAAAATTTCTTGATTACTTTTCATAATTTCTTCTGTGAAGGGAGTTTGTTACGGGAGACACGAAGTATGTAGTTTTCTTTCTTTCATTTATTCCTCGTATTACCAAATTCTTATATGTTATTGTTAATTAATCGTTGATATCACCTCACACCTTAGATTCTTAGGTAGTTTTGAGTACTCTCTAACATTTTTCTTTCAATCTTGCTACTTAATCTCTTGTAGAAACTCAACGGCGAACATTCGACATCATCTGTCTCTTGCCTTTAACGTATCTATCATTTTGTAATATTTTTCTGTCTTCTTTCTCGCTTCCGATTGCTTCCATGAGCTTCTTCTTCTTCTTCTTCGTCCGTCTCTCCCCAAACCAACACATCAAGTTGCTCGACTCGTCATTGCCGTACCCCATTCTATGTTATCTCTCAGAGTCCCTCTTCTTCGCAACTCCAACCCATCCAAACGCTGCATCTTCCCTTCAGCGTCGGTGGGTGACGGATAGTCTCGCCGAGGCGCCAGGACACTAGAGGCGGTCGTGGCGCGGGCTGCGGTCCACATAAAATGTTATATGTAGTAAACCATTCGGAGCCCGAGGGGCAGAAGTCGAGTGATGGGGACGTCTGTATTTCTGTAGATTACGCGCGAGGGCGAGTCCGTATGCGACTGTATCTCAGCACTCTCTCCCCCTGACCCCACGGCCCTCCCTTCCCCCGCCCCCACGCTTGCCCTCTCCTCGGCCTTCTCCACACCGAATTTGCCGTCCCCTCCGTCCCCTTCCATCACCAACCGCCCCCCTCTGCCCCCTTCCGCCCCCCTCCGTTCCCCCTCTGCCATCGACCCCTCCGCCCCCGTCCCCCTTCCCCATTGCTCTCGTCGTTTCCGCTGCCACTTACGTCCTCGCCGTCCCAGTCGCACTCGCAGCCCCCGTTGATACCCCCGTCCCGGTCACTCCCATCTCCTCGCTGCCGCTGCCGCTGTCGGGTGCCTCCCCGGGCCCTCACTCCCAATATATCCAGATTCGCCGGCTAGCGGGAGGATGGAATAGGTTCTTGTGCATTTCTCCGCTCGTGTTATTGGCTTTCGGATCAGCGTAACTGGCATAAGTGGCGGCCGGCGCTTGAGGGGAAAGAAATAAGGGGCGTTGGCTGGCGACATGAAAGGGCAAGGGAAGGAGAGAGCTGGAGGAAGAGCGTTGATTCGGAGGTAGACCGGGCGACAGTGTGTCTCAACTATGAATTTTGAATTGGGATACAGCAACCTGAGACCGAAGCAATGAAATTAGTGTGATTCAGGGGGGTTGAAACATAGTTTTAAAATGTGTGTTAAAACTCAGCATAATATTAGATGTGACTAACAGTTATAATTTTTATAAGAAAACGTTTTTCTTACATTTTTATCTTAACGTTTGTCTTAAATATGTGATTTTATCGACCTACTTTTTTTATTTGCAGTATCGATGATTAAGCGAATTCCAACGTGTGCTTTTGCACAAAATACATCCAAATACCGATCTGACCTCTTCCTTTCACGGACCTGCAATAGTTCTTCACATGATTTTACCACTTCTTCGGGTCCTGACCCGAGCACCCCATTGCCCCGAAAGGCAGCGTAACTGAACACGTTGCTCCGTTCACGGCTGCAGCTGTCGAGGTATTCGATCGGATCTCCGGTGAGCCGTTGCCCGCGCTCGCCACTCGCCGCTCGCCGACGCCATGCCATCACTGCCACATCACCACCTTACCGCCTCCACGCCATCGCCATACTGCCCCTGTACCACTACCACATCGCCACCACAGCCCCGCTCCTCTTCGACAACGCCCTCGCCAATCTGTCGTTGAACCGCAATATCTTCACCTCCGCCACTTCTCCCCTCTTCCAATCACCAACATCCCCCCCACCACCACTACCACCACCGTCATCACCGTCGCTGCGTTTCAGCCAACCGAACCACCATTGCGAAAGCAACAATCATCATCCGGCCACCAGCGTCTGTTCAACCACACAGTCGCCCAGCCTATTGTCGCCACCTCTGTTTTCGCCGCCGCAGGCACCACTACAACCACATCCAATCATAACTATTACCGCTTCCTCTTGTGCCACCAGCCCTATTACTACCACCGCAACCTCCGCCATATCACCTATCACCACCACAACCACCATCACCACCACTACCACCATCACCACCACAACCACTATTACCACCACAACCACCGAATGCAACCGTAATTCCCGCAAACTTCACTGACTTCCCCGCTGCCGATGCTGCCGAGAGCGGCCCGTTGCCCATGGTCTGCTTCCAGCACCGCGCCGCGCCGCGCTGCGCTGCGCTCGTTTGTTTTTATAGCGACGCGTTGATTCGGCAACAGCGGGGCGGTAATTCGCGCAGGAGGCGCACGTTATGGCAGCAGTTAAAAGTTACGTCTGGCTTCACGAATCTTTAATCAGATTGCTGCTGCTGCTGTGGCGGCCCTTGCCCCGGCGCGTGCGAGCCGAGTGAAAGGGCGGGCGAGGGATGACGTGTGGGTGGCATGTGGGGACGAACGTTTCTCGTGATTTGGGTGCATTTTGATAAGTAGTTGGTTTTTTTGGCAGCTGTTAAGTTTTCTTTACCTGTTTGCACGTGTTATTATTTATGCTAGGCTTTCTTCCTGTCTGGAATTCGATTAGCATATAGTTGAGGTGAGATAAATGCGGATGTTAGAAGAGTTGCGTGCTAACACTCTACTCGCTTACTGTTTTCATACTCTAATATTGTGTATTTAAACGACATTTAAAAATGCACCATTCTTCCTAAGTTAAAACTTTTAAAATTACCTTTTCTGAATGAAACGTCTGATTGTGTAGTTGCATGAGAGGCGATCGTGGCACTGACTCCTGCCCTCTTTTAAAAAGCCGAAAAGTGTGCAACCTGCTGGATTCTTTACCTTTCACCTCTTCAATGTGGTTTTCATTTATTTTCTTGAAAAAAAATCACAGAAAAATCTGCTTATAGGAGAGATGTATAATTTTTCTTGGGTGTCTTGAAATATTCTTGCTTGAGCGTCAGAATTCTTACTCCACCACCGTGTAGGTTCGTGTTTTGAATTCTGACCTATCTTCGTGGAACTTGTGTGAAACGGATTCTCAACAGGATGTCCTCCCGTTCATTCACTTCTCATTGGTCCGCTGTTGCTCCAGTATGTGTTCAAATATCCTTCCTTTGTACATTCACGTTTCAAATCATAGATATCTCGATCATTTTTAATGGTAGGCCCCGTTATTTCAGCAACAGGAGAGTGGTCCATTGCAAAGGGAAACTCAAGTTGAACGGAGCGGGAAGGCCGTGGCGTGGAGTTGCGGAAACGGTTGGTGAGGAGGATAAGTGTGTGTGGGGACGGAGGACGACGGCGCAGACGGGGCGCGCGTGGCGTTCCTGGTTCCCAGAGGGCGCGTGACGTATAGCACGCGCGCGTGCTGCAACGGCTGGGCCTGAAATTCATTGTTTATCTCGCGCAGATTGTATGCGTTTGTTTTTGTTTCGTTTTTGTTGTTGTTGATTTTTTTTCGCCGCCGGGCCCACGCTGTCTGCCGCAGCAGCGAGCACGCGCGCGCAGGCGTCGAGTTGAGTCGAGTCGAGTCGCACTCTGTCGCTGCCTGTGCAGATTCCGCCGACCCGATTGGCCGTTGGGGTCGCTCGCACTGGCAGCGAGCGTTCGCCTTTTCGGTAATGGTCTGTTTTTCTTGTAGGTCTGTGTTTCTTGAAGTTGTTTGTTCATTTCATGTATTCTCATCCATAAATTTCCTCATGGAGGTCTCTAATGGCACATTAGAATAATAGAGAATTATTAGCGCCTCCATTAAAATCTCAGTGCCATGAATACCATGATCACTATCACCAAATCGTATGATATCCAAACGAGCACTTGAAAAGATTGAGCACATGTTTCGTTCAGTAATTCTATCCTTTCAATGTCACATCACTATCCCGATGTTATGAACACCCCACCTTTTCCATTCTAACGTTTCAGGAAACATGCTCACATTTACGACGCAATTGTCTGTTTATTAACGACATGCTTTGCATGTAGGAGCGGTTCTCATTTACTATTTTCCTTCTGTTAGTATAGTAGCGAATCTCCTTGTGTGATCTCAGTTAAAAATACTACCGCTTCGAGCGGTTTCCTTAACATCCAGCTCTACTGCTCTTGAGGAATCCGAAGCGCATCACCGCAGCCCCCGCTACGGGACCTCACAAGGATTTCGTGTGCATCTGACAGCGTTAACTTTTCACTCTCGACTGGAACAAACGATATTTACCCCTATCATACGTCACAGGGAAAATATCCTCGGCCGTGGATTTATGAACACAAAGGGCATTGAAATGCAGTTTATATCTCTTTTCCCGCGCAACACGCTGCGAGATTGGATATAAAAAAAAGGAGAACAACAAACGTGAATCTTGATTCCGGCGAAGGGGCGTAGCGCGGATGAAGCGATAAAACTGGAGCGATTATCTCGCGATACGGCCGCGATAAGTCTCGATAATTCTCGCTGGCTCCGGCGTCGGCGGCGGTGATAAATTGATTACATAGTCCATCGAGGCGGCAGCGCCGCGCGCGGGTGGCGAGTGAGTTACGAGGACAAGTGCGCAACGGCGGGCGCAGCCGGCGACGCCACCGCCGCTCCGCGCCGCGTCGGTCATCTTTTTCGAAAATATAGCGGGCACGCGGGACGGGGCGCCGGGCATAAAGTTGGGTTTGGAGTGAGCGGGAAGCGGTGGAATATCTGCGGCCGTTGTGAACTGTTTGACCCTGCTGTCTCGCGTTCTTTTGGTTCTCGTGGCGCTACTAACATATTTGACGGCTCCGGTGGGACTGTTATTTATTCATTCTGTGTCTTTTTTATCCGTTCCTATCCTGTATCCGTATCCTTGTTTATCCGTTCTTTTTGTCTTTTGTTCTTGTTTTACATCATACTTAACTGTTTCGCTTTACCCCACTTTCTCGATTATTTCTGGTAACGTTATCTGTGTTTAGCTTTTTTCTGAATCCCTTTTTCGGTTTCCTTTACCACTTTCTGCGCTTTTTGATCCTGTTGTTTTTTTACACTGCCTCTTTAAATTTATGTTCTCTCATATATTATTGCCATATTTCCTTTTTCCTTCCATTAGTACTTATTCCTTCTTTTCGTTATTTTTCGTTCACTAGATTGAATTGCGATCTCTCAAGCACTGTATAACGTTCGGAATTGTGCAGACAGTTCTGTCGGATTTTGTACGAGGAGGGGAAAAATCTGTCGATGTTTGGTTTCACTGATATTACCCTACGGGCTTACAACCGGTCTCGGGTTTTGAGTGTGCTTCCGTCGGAATCGTCTGTCTCTTGCGCAAATGTTTGTTCGCGGTAGCATTGAGTGCTTCTATGGATCTGAATTTCGGTTTATTTTTGCGCATTCCAACTTTTTTCACCCATCTTCAAAGAGGCTTGGACTATTTTTACGTTAAAATTAAAATTAAAATTTGAAACTAACTGTGATGAAACTGTGTTGTGAGTGTTTCAAAATGAAGTAAACTACAATTGACATATGCAGTTTTTTTAAGTTGATTCGTATGTTCTGAGTGCTGAGTTGCGATGAAATGACTTCAAACCTTGAGCTACAAATTTTATATACTTTTTCAAAACAAAATTCCTGTGCCGCCATTGTGTGTTCCCTGGTGTATGGATGTCAGTGATGAAGTGAGAAACATTGTCGGACGAGTTTTGCCGCGTTTTGTGCGGAGGGCACGGGAGGCAGGGTGCGTGTCAGATGGGGTAGGTCTCCTCCCCCCTCTCTCCCACTCTCAATCCGATCCCACCCCCCATACAATTCCCTGCCCTCCCCTTCCCTTCCTCCCCGCCACTGAGCTACATATGGAGCGCATGTGTTGCGCTCGTACGGAAGGGTTGACAGCTACATTGACGTACCCGTGTTGTTAATGACATGTAATCGTATTAAAATTTATGAAAATGTATGTAACGTTATTCCTATCCGCAAAAAAAAAAAATATCGAAGTACTTTCCATGGCGCTGTTCGTCTACCGTCGCTCGCCGTGCAGACAACGCGCGTTTACCTCTGTCGACGTGTGTCGCGTAAACTCACAGATTGCGCAAGAATTCTACGCCGTCGCTGCCGTATTTCCTCCGTCGATTGAGATGGCGACAGGGGAATAGAAGCTTATACAGCGAGCGTCGAGCTTGAAAGCGTTTCTGTGTAATTTCCCCTTGAAACATTCGATTGTGTGCAGTTTCAACGTGAGCTTTGATCAAGCCGCCTCAAAGACACCAGGGAAAGGCGAGCGTCGAAATATTGTATGAAATATTGTCATTGTTTATTTTCGAAGCCTCGATCATTTGACTTGCTTTGTTGCGCCGGGAAACCCGAACGAGAGGAAGGGGTGGTGGCAGCGGGGCTACGGGGTCACGGTCACCCCGGTAACGAATCGCGGCATCGGGGCGAGCGGCTCTTCGGAAATTGTGATGAACGCGGGCGCAATGGACGCGATTGTCTCGCAAAACTCAATTTTTTTTCGCGTTCCCTTTTACTGTGGGGCTTTGGGGAAGGAGGGAAGTTGGGAAGGAGAATGAAGAGACGGCGGGCGGCGGGCGGCGGGCGTTGGGCGGGCGTTGGGCGGGCGGCGGGCGGGCGGCGGGCGGGCGGCGGGCGGGCGGCGGGCGGGCGGCGGGCGGGCGGCGCGCGGGCGGCGGGCAGGTGGCGGGCGGGCAGCGGGCGGGCAGTGGGCGGGCAGCGGGCGGGCGGACCGATGAACGAACGGGCGAGATTGACGAATGCAACAGCGCGTTGGAGAAGTCGGAGGACCAATGGACGAGTTTAGACGCCTGACCGGGGAACGAAATCGAAATCCACAGAGGTGCTTCAAACGCGAAGTGGTTCCTTTCTACATCCCTGCGGTACTTCACCCTTCTGAAATTTCTCTCTTAGCATACGCGTATGGCTGAACGCATAAACCACCTTTCCCGTTTCCGATGTTCAAACCACCCCACTTTTTATAATATAAGAAATTCACAGGATTGTGCGAGTAGACGAAAAAACGTTCAAACATGTTTTCAAGAAGAACTACCATAGAAGAACGCAGGTCCAAAAAACTAAATTGAAATCCCAATAAGTGCTTTAAATGATGATGTTACGGTACTTTTTCTTCTCAGTATAAATAATATTTGGACTTGTGAATAAATTCAAATACCATGCTCTGATAATGTGACGCGACAAAAAGTATTTGTCCATCGAAAATTCTAAGCTTTCAAATTGGCTTCGCTTACGCTATTGCCGTGTAAATTATTATTTGTACGTGCTTGTATCAACATTTTTGAAATAGTATATATCCTAAGTATTTGCAAACATTGATCGAATTACTGTCGCGAGCACTCGTAGGATATTTTGCCTGCATTAGATAATACATAGCTTTGTCTTCTTATGTTCATCAATGATGAGACATAACCATTCCAGGATATTACAGTCTTCTACCATAAGTGGTTTTATTTAATTATAAATTTATGAACTATTTTTTTATATTTTTAAAGTATTTCTAAAAACCCTTCTGTAATAGATTGTACGAACTATTTGACTTTCAATCAACATTTTACGGTGACGAATCTATTAAGAGGTCCACAAAAAGTATTTCTGAAAGTCTTATTCAAAATAAAATATATAGTTTCATTTAAAATTTAACATTTTGCGGCGCTGTATACTACACATCGTGGCCAGTATTTTTTTATTATCCCTTACGACAATCACATTACTTAACTTTATCTTCTTAAATCATGAGTTTAAAATCTATGCATCGTTGGCCTCTACAATTTTAATACCTTACGGTAAAGCTCAAAATGTATTAAAAAGGTTTCCTGTGTAATGAAACATTGCATTATTTTTACAACTTATGTTATAAATCGCCGATGCAAACGTACAATCGAACGTTGACTATTCAGCTGTAGGAGCCAAAACGTGTAAACAATGGACATGAAAAAATAAAAATTGGAACCCACTCTACCGCACGGGATGTGCAGTGTCATTTTTCTCACTCCTGCACGTATTCCTTCACGAAATTTCTCTCGCAGCATCTGCATTTCCGTGGCTCAATGCATGAACCTCCCCCTCCCCTCGGAGGTGCCAGCTAACCCACCTCTCCCCTTCTGTGATCACAAAGCAAATGAACTCCAGAGGCGCCTCTGCGTGCGTATAATCATCCTCACTACCCCCTCCCCCCATCCTCGTCCGCTTCTCTCCGATGCTTCAACCGAACCCATTTCCAGCGAACGTGTGCAGAAATATGTCAAGTATGAATATTACATAGCTGTCCCGCGAAAAATGAGTGAGAAGGGGAGAAGCAGAGGGCATCTTTATGGGCGCGACGATCTCCCAAATTAAATAACGTTTTTGAAGGGGAGGAAAAATCAAAGCTGCGGGGGGAGAGGAGGCGGCGAACGAGGGAGGAGGGTGGGAGGAGTAGAGGGAGTCGTGTGGGAGCGGGAAAGAGGGAGAGGTGAGGCGTAGTGCGACGGAAAGCGGATCTTAGGCTCCGGCAAACGCGGGGTCTTGGTTGCGGATGTTGAGCTGGTGGAGGTGGCAATGGAGAAAGCGATGACAGTGCAAGTGGTGGTGGCAATCACTGCAGTGGCAATGGCGAGGGTGAGTGCGATTGCGGCGTTGGAGCTAGCAGTGGCAGCGGCGGTGGTGGAAGTGGCAATGATAATGTGGTGTGCGTTGGCGGTGGAGGTGGCAATCAGTACAATGGTAATGGAGAGGGTGAATGCGGTTGTGGCGTTGGAGATAGAAGCAGCTGTAGTGGAGGTGGCAATGGCAATGGGGAGTTCGTTTGCAGTGGAGGTGGTGGTAGCGGCAATCAGTGCAGTGGCAATGGCGAGGGTGAATGCGGTTGTGGCGCTGAAGATAGCAGCGGCGGCTGTGATGGCTTTGGTGATAGCGATGGCGTGGGTGGGCGCGGGGGCGGCGGAGCAGGAACATTCGGAATTGGCTACGGAGCTAATTCCCTCCTCCTCCGACGGTGCCGTGGCGAATCTGGTCGATCGAGAAGGTCTGGCTTTGAACGTCCGTAATTTATTTCGTTGGCGGCGAGGTGAACTTCAGGTAAACAATTGTAGCGCTGCCGATGACAAGTAAATTAATTTCCCGTTAGCTCGCGAAAGTTGTGGTTGCTGAGGCGGTGTGGCGCACTGGAGTGTTGGCAGTTCTGAAGCGCTGAAGGATACAGGAGACGACTTTTGCAGTGGGAGGGTGACTTGTGTTGAGTTGCTGTTGAAGAAGGATTTCGATAGTGATCTCTGACCGCGGGAGAGAGCTTCAAAGAAGTCGCACGCATGTCTGTAAACTACATGGAGGATGAATAGGAATGCGTGTGAGAGACAAGTGCATACGAAATACAGACACCGGAAAGGGAACCTGTTGGATAATACTGGTACAGGAATACAGGATAACACTGGTACAGGAATCCGGAAGACTAGTAGTTGCAAAATTAGATTATAATTAATAATAATAATAATAATAATAATAATAATAATAATAATAATAATAATAATAATAATAATAATAATGTCTTCATTAATGGCGAAGCAGCAGGGGCATGATGGGCCATAGGGCCTGCTCTTCCACCTAACCACTTAATCTACATTAGTACAGAGTCGTAACATTAGATAGTAAGTAGTCACAGGAATGGAGATGAGTTCCGTGAAGTTGCACGGTGTCACAATGAAGGCGGCGTGAGTGGAAAGGGACGAAGAAAGTTCTACCGCACAACCGGCGAGTGAGGGCACCGGGGAGGAACGTGTCGTGGGAGTACTCATACCTGGCGGGTCGGGTACCCTGCGGCCGACGCCTCGTTGCCGCACTCCGATCGGAGCGAAGTTGGAGCGACGGCCTTGGTCATTGTCGAGCTGTCGATTTCCAGCCGAAACTTACGCAATTGGCGTTTCCCCCGGCGGGCGCGCGGCGCTGCAAAGCGAACCGGAGCGTTCGTGCGTCCGCGTCGTTTCCACTGTTCTTCGCCCGGCCTTTTCCGCCACATTGTGCCGCGCCGGAAACTCGTTCCTTCCCCCACAAAAGCGGCAATAAACTACTCGCAACCGAATGGGAATTTCAAATTCTGTCAGAAATATTCGTAGGTTGTCGTCGACACGCACGATTTCAATTTCCCTTCGAGTTCACGAAACATTTGCCCCCCGGGAAATCGCTCGCGATAAATATGAACAAAACGCCTGTAGATTGTAATCTGTAATGAGCAGAAAAACGTATTTGGTTTGCTCCCAATAAGGAAAAGCGGACGCGGCGGCGATAATTTTAAAGTTAATGAGCGCTTACGAAGTCGACGCTTTACACGAGACACCTTGACAAAATTTCTTTTGATTTAGGAGCCACCTCGAGTATTTAAGAGCCGAGCTAATTCCCTGTATATTTCACTCGGGCGGACGAGCGGGAAAATAAAATGCAAGCGTGCTCGAAGGCGGAGGTGACGCTTTGTAAACGCTCGACGCGCTGGCGCTTGTCTTGGTCGCTCCCAACGACCAGTTCTCACGCTGAACCTGTTCTGGAGGACATTATTACCATTTTATTAAATGCATTTAGCCGCATTCACCGTTTGCTCGAAAAGGAAAGTGGTCCAGTTATTTACGACGATTTGGGAATTATTAACTGCACGGCTTCGTGGAGCCGAGCAACTGCAAAGGGAATGCAATCGTAGGTAATGACGTCGTAGTTAGTTTCTTCTCCAGTGTCGTTAGTTCCAGAATAATATTGCGGAGTTCTTTTTTTCTTTACGTACGCGTAGGTCAATTTGACGTATAAATAAAATATACATTCATTAAGAAGAAAAAAAACGAGCAAACGTGTTTTCATCTTTGAAATCGTATCGATAATTGTTGGTGTAACTACATATGAATTAGTGTGTCTTAATTAGGTTTCAAAATTTCTTGTATTAAATAGATGTGGCAATCTAAACTCAGACAATACAGCCATTGATTTGTAAAATAAATTAGTCAAAATTCACTGGCGCTGTTAGCCGTGGTTACTTGGCGCGAGCTCCATAACTAGGGCGAAGAGTTTCCGGGCAAGAATGTTTGTACATGACCGTGTTCTATTTTTTGTACTAGGGCTAATTAACTTAAAAAAAAAGGCGAAGGCAAAAATTAATTCTCTCCAATCAATAATTACCACGATTATCAACATTTAGGTTCCGTGATTCGCGTCCTTATGGGTTTTGTATGGAAAATGTCATAGTTGGGACTCGAACCTAGGACCGGAAGGTGGCGGATTTTCGACTTTAGCTAGAGAGCCAAGGCGCTGTCTGGAGGAGAATTCTAGTGGCGGGCAGCTTGGTATAATTTTCCGTGATTTCTCCGATCAATACCAGGCGAATGCCTGAGCAGTATCGTAACAAATGGGCCACGGACCGCACGCGATCATTCCTTCCTCTTCCTTGTACTATCCCCTTCCCTTACTTACAAATAATTACACTTACATACACTACACTACCACATGGAAGACCTGACGAAAGTTTCGAGGTTGACCCGGCTGAGATAGTTACTTGGAGGGGGACATACCCGCATGTCGACGTAGAGGTCGGCGCCAGATTTCACGTTCAACGAAAGAGAAATACCGTCACCTCTCGGGACAAGAAACATTCACGACACTAGTGGGCCTAATCATAGCATTGATGTCCATCAGTCGTGGGTATCGTAGTTCCAGGGGTCGTACTAAGGTTATCAGCTTCGTTGTAAATATCATTCATGTTGATGATTCGCAAACAGTACTTGTTTGCAGTCGTAATAAAAGTCTACTATCAATCTCAATTTATTTTAATATTCTTTAAAAATATCTATTACTAAATGTGATGAACACAATTGATTTCAGAAACGAGATGCTCCTAATTTCTGTTTCCGACCCTGAATCTGCACCCTAAAGGTCGATGTGCTTTTGCAAGGGTCCACACCATTTTCGGTTCGTTGTTTCGAGAGCGTTTCCGCAGAGGACAGCGCCCTTCGATTTGGAAACGTGGGGGGCGCGGGAATACAAATGATGCCGTTCGTTGGCAATATTTCTTCCTTGCCCCCTCCTCGTGTCGCTCAGCGCCGCTGCCTACACGAGTCTGCGCTGGACTAATTGGAAGCCGTGCGAGCTGCGTCTGCCTTCTTTCCCCGCGCGCTTCGCCCAGCCACGTGGCGGCCGCTGCGTGCGAACGGCGACGGGGCACGGCCGGGAACAGACGACTCAAGTCGTTCGACGGTGACTCCGAACGCCGCAGACAGTGACAAATGATCACGCCGACGTCGCCTGGGATTGCTCGGGGCATGACGGCGTATGATGGTAACTGTTTATGGTTACGACACTTTTGTGGATGGATTTAATTGTGCATTGGATGGCAGTTGGCAGGTTTGATGCGGAATGTGTTAAAGTGAAGTCGAATGAGTAATTGTTGTACCTGAATCACTCTTAATTTTAGTTGCGGGAGGTATTGAACCGAGGATAAGATTTATCGTTTTTCGGTTTCGGCATTAGACTAACGAAATGAAATGCGGTTTATAGATGTGGAATTTGCGTGCGATTAAAATTTGGGGATTGGGGAAGCAATATGCGTCTACGTTGCAGGGCTGCAGCCGAACTTGAATAGAAGTACGAGCCAAAGTATTGAAACTGACTACTGAATGGGGAATAATTACTGAAGAAACTAACAAAATGTGTAAAACATGTTTTTGATGAAGAATAACGTACATAGAGTGGTAATAATTTTTTAATTTCCTTTTCTACACACACACACACACACACACACAAAGAGAATAAATGTTACTTTCGAACCAAAATGCCTAATCTTTGGCAGTGCTTAAGTAACTCCCGGTACTGTACCACATGCGTTGGCGTTTTAAAAAATTACCACATTCCATATATCGTGTATTTTCACGAGAGAGGTAAGTTTGTGAACGGGGATGACTGCTTATCGTTACCAGCAAAGTATCGAAGCTGGAATGCCCTCTTCCCATTTGAGAACGAGAAGCACTTCATAAATGTGCATAAAGCATGAGAACGATGTTTAAATAGCAGGGCGGCCATCAGTATGTAATACTGCAGCATCTGCAGCGACGATCGCGGTGGGGTCAGGAGGAGATACTGCGTTGTGTGAGCGGAACGGAAAACGTGGAAGCGGGGACTAGACCAGGGGCGAGGAGGCGACCCTGCCGGAACGCGGCACACGTCCCCGCTGCAACACGGGGTGGAGCGGTACGGGGCAGGGCGGGGCGGGACGGGGTGGCGCGGGACGGACCAGGACGGAGTGGGTCGGTGTACGGCAGCGAGGGGGGCGGGCGGCGCGATGCGGAGCGGCGTGGCGTCGGGCGAGGCGGGGTGGGCGGGACGGGCGGGGCGGAGGGCGTAATAACTCGGCGACCGGGCGGTCTGGTAGGCGGTCGGGTGGCGCGCGCCGCCCCGCTCGTTTAAATGTGTGCCGGCGTGCCGCGGAGGCCGCGTCATATATCGCGACCGGCCGACCCGCCGGCCGGCCGGCCAGCCAGCGAGCCAGCCTTTCGTCGGATAGTCTGCCGCGCCGCTGCTGCGGCTTGCCTGTTGGGCCGTGTACACTCTGTTCGGCGGAAAATCGACCACCCTACATTTATATCGTACCCCACTAAGACTGAGCTTGCGGTGAGTCAGCCGGTCTGGGGCTAACATTCATAGCATAGCAGGATGACTAGTGGTGACTGTCGAGGGAACATCCTATTTATTTCGATGAGAATGGTTTTTCGGATACCAGATCAGTCTTGTCAACTAATTGCTAAAGAGTCTGATGGTACGAAAAACCATTCAAAGTACATTTCTAAATATTGATTTAAATCCATGCGCCAGGGATATTCATTGTTTTCTATCACATTTGGCGTGGAAAAGAGTATGCTTCACAGAAGGCGTTTATTATGAAGATTTATATATCAATCGTCTTAATTTTTGCATTTGTATAATTGATATGCAATCACTGTTTAAGGTTTCTGTTAAATTACAGACGAACAGGAGACAATTGTTCTATCGTTTTTTGAATAAATAATTTAAAGATTTCTGTTCGTAATTCCACACTATTTTCCAGTTCTCTGTGCGAAGAAATACGAGTAGTAGTATTTTTCATGAATGTATTCAAAAGGGGAAACAAAATAAAATCCACCGAGAGAGGTAAGCATCGCAGACTAAATTTATTTATGCGAAATTTTGAGCATATTTAGTTACTGATTCGTAGATTAAGTTTGATGGATTATTCGACGCACGTGAATTCGTAATGGCGTCGATAATCTGAAGCGAAAATCGTAATATCGCATCGGACGCGACGGGCGCGCTCGGGCGGGGGTGCGGGGTTGGGAAATGAATTGAATTTTATTTCGGCACCACGCTCCGCGTAATCCTGGCGGTGCGGCGGTAGCGGCGGCAGTGGGCGACGGATGGCGGTTCGCACCGCCAGATACGCGCGGGCGACTGATCCGGCTCGTATTTTACACAAATCACGACGGAGCCCCCTCCACTCACGCCCGCCTGCTGCCACGCCCCACCCTCACCCTCCCCGGCTCGCCCTCCCCCGCTTACCCTCCCTGTCTCACCCCCCTGCTTCCGAGTACCTCTCTTGTCCTCTCCGGTCGCCCTCCATGGCACACCCTCCCCAGCTCTCCCTCCCTGGAACGCCCCTCTGCTTCCACATCCCACCCTCGCCCTCCCCGGCACACCCTCCCCCGCTCCTCTCCCCCGCTTGCCCCCCTGCATCCACGTCCCTTAGTCGCCCTCCCCCGCTTGCACCAGTCTGTACTGTTTCTCCACGGAGCCGATCCCCACCCATTCCCCTCTCTGCCCATCTAATCACCACCCCTCTTTCCCTCTCCCTATCCCTTCGATCCCTTCCCCACCCCGACCCTTTTACCCGTTCCCGTCCCTTCTCCCTTCCTCCCTTCCCTCTCGCGAGTTCTCTACCGAAAGCGGCAGGTATCCCCCGGCACCCGTCGAACAATAAATAATTGGTGGATCTGATAAGCCTCCGGAATCATGACGGACGCGCGCCGGCGACCGCGAGCTCTGGCGTGCGTGCGTGCGTGCGAGCGTGCGCGGGCGGGCGGGCGCGCGCGCGGGCGGAGGTGACACGTGGGAGTAAGTAGCGCGCGCGCCGAAATGGTGCAAATTTTCGGTGACTCTCCACGGTGCGTGATGGTTATGCGAACATCCTGTTTACTACGCGGTGATCCCTTTGGCGGATGCGTCCTCTGGAATCGTGATGAATGCGTTCAGGAACCTCCAGATGAAGAGCGCGAGCGGGATGTGCGGGTTCGAGTAAGTAGTGCGCGTGCCGGAGTGCTGTAAATTTTCTGTAATGCCCAGCGGTACATAATTGTTAGTCGCAAATCCGTTGGCTCCCCTGCAGTAATGTGTGATTTCGGGGATCTTGATGGACTAAAATTACTTTCTGCATTTACTTCCGACACTGATAGAGAATGAACGCTCATGCAGACATCACTTTCAGGTCTCTTATAAAATAATTGTAAAACATTGCGACTTATGGAGAGAATTATGACTAAACTTAAATACAACTTGTAGATAGCTCGTTATTAAATATTCATGAAACGCTATGAATCAAAATTATGAAACGCTATTTTCCTCTTCTCCTTCAACAAACATTGTCATCGACATGTTGCTATCAAATATTCTCAATACTCATTCAATACATCTCTTGTTAGTTATGCATTGATATTATAAACACTGAAATTATAAAACTATAATAAATACATTTTTGTAATATACTGCAATATTTAACAAACAATTTATAAAACAATTACAACATCAACAAAAAAGTAAAGATTTTCTTACAAAATAAAAATAATTAATAAAATAAATAGTCGTATAATCGTTTTGCCATTATATTTTCTGCAGCAATTCAGTATATAACTTCTCTCGGTGACATCTTTTTCGGTTTTGTCGTCAATTGGATTAAACAATTTAGTAATAATATAGCAACGTAGTGACAATGCAACAATATAACGTGATTTCGCTTTTGTTTGCTTGGAGATGCAGTGCCTAGTAGTGTACGTATGTACGGTACGTCGCAAATACAGGTTAAAATACGTTTTTCTGCGAACTCTATAACGAAAATTCCACCT
Organism: Gryllus longicercus; assembly: GCA_038098605.1. Classification (NCBI taxonomy): domain Eukaryota; kingdom Metazoa; phylum Arthropoda; class Insecta; order Orthoptera; family Gryllidae; genus Gryllus; species Gryllus longicercus. The sequence continues at coordinate 2,261,474 of JAZDUA010000154.1, forward strand.
TAAATCCACATCCCCCTGCCTTGTGTTAAGGACTCTCCTGGGCGTGGGTTTCAACTAATCCAGCCCAATTTGCACGTCTCCACTTCGCACACGTGCGCGCGCAGGGCTTGTTCACGTGATCCACCCTGCGACGGCTTCCCCCCGCCGCTGCACGTAGCGACGGTCCGGCGACCGATGGGGGCCCGGTTGCGAGTTACGAGGAGCGATGGTTAGTGCGTGCTCCTGTTGCCGCAGATTTTTTTCAAAGGATTTCAACTGCCGCTCCAATTTTGATCGAATTACGTGTATGAGTAAGCGCCGCTGTTCGCGTTTTTTTTCTGTCACAACCCCCTCTCATTCGGATGCGTGTAAACCGAGTAAGGGCTCTTAACCGGTAATTTCCACAAGGGGGGCGCCCGCGCGGGTAAGTATGGGCAGATGCGAAATCATGGCATCCGGTTTAATGATTTCTACGAAAACATGAATCACGTGCATTTGTAGATGAAATTGCCTATCGATCTTTCCGCGCACTAGAGCATTTGTTTTCGTTGTACGTAATTACGACAGCTCATTTTCTATTAACAGAACAGTCCAAATTGCGAAAATATTTTAAGCGATTGCCACGATTCCTGTCATCAACGACCGACAATCATTTTCCCGTTACCCAAGGCAGTAAATCAGGCAATCTAATTTACTGATACACCCAAATAATACAAGGACGCTTAGAAATATTTTATAGGGAGGATGACCTCACGCAAAGGGGTGCGAGAGCGTGATAAAAGAAAACCAAACATCAAGTTTTATCCCTAGCGAATCTACGTTATTTAAAGCACGATTGACGACAATGGCCGCATGAATAATTCGGGCGGGGCGCGGGCGCGGGCGCGCGAGAGGGACGGGCGGGGAGGGGCGAAGTGGCGAGGAGCGTCGCGAGGCTTACATGTCCGCCCCTAAGCGGCTGGCGCGCGCGGGAGCTCCGGGGCCCAGGGGCTCGGGGGCGTGAAGAATGCAATATTTACCTCGGGGGCGGCCCCTGCGGCCCCCGGGCTCGGCGGCGGGGCGCGGGCGGACGGGCCGCTCTTTGCGCGACGCTCGTCGCTTGCAGCCTCTTCCACCCCCAACCCCTTGCGACTGTTGCGGATAAATTATCGGCGCTGACGTCGCCGGAGCCAGCGCTGATGCCGCGTCCTCGCCCGCGTGTGGCAGGGTCCGGCAACACTTTAGCGGTGGTTTGGACAAACGAGAAAGTGGGATTCTCAAACGATTAAAAAGTCATACGACTTGGACGATAATATTGATCTCTGAAAACATTTAATTAAAACATTTTTCGCAATATATAAACAGAACCATTTTGACGCATAATTGTATTTCTTCCTGTCTCTCTCTCTCTTCCACCACTATCCTAGCAAAGACCACTATTCTAGAATGGTGCCTCGGAAACTCGGTTCATCTCGCTCACTCACTTGCCACTTCCTGTACCTGCTGCTGATGAGACGGAATCTCGTTAATATTATCATCTCCGCAGACGCCTCTCGATAGCACCCTGAGGTCCACCTCCTCGCCCCCACCCTCCGCTGAGTCTGCGGACGCCGCGCCGCGCCGCGCTTCTGGGTCTCCGCGGCATATTTCAGCGCTGTCGGCGCGCGTACGCAGATAAGCAGCCGCTAATCTCGGGCGCGGTGGCTCGCCGGCCAGCGCGCGCGTAATGAACGTAATAAATCCGAGGGCGCGGGGCGATGCGGGAGGGAGGGGAGGGAAGGCAGTGGACCCCTCTGTCCACAGCCCCTTCGCAGATCTCTTCCCTCGTCACCCTCGTTCTGCACCTCGCTACCCGCCCCTCCCGGTGGTCGCGTCGCCACCGTCGCCCGGGGTGGCCACCTCGCGGACGCTGCCTGGTCGATCACGTGCTGGGCCTGTAGTCGAAAGACACGCACAGAAAGGAGCTGAGCGTTGCAACTGCGGACCCAATAGGTATTGATTCGGATCGTCGGTAACGTCTTTTGCCTTTTTTATTTTTTTATTTCCGTGTTATTTTCTTCTTTTTACTTTGCTGCCTTTCTCTCGTCGAACCTGAATTTCGGGCTGTGCTTGTGATCGAAACGGACGCAAAGGACAAAGATGGGCGTTGCAACTGCGGACTCTCTGTTGCAACAGGTACATACTCGGCTCGCCGGTTTCGTCTTGTGTTTTTTATGTCCGTCTGTTTTTTCCTCTTTGACCTTCATTCCTGCCTACCTCACGTCATCCATTACTATTAAAGCTTAAAATTTAATAATCGATCCAATTCATTTCGCAATGAGTTGTCTAATTTGATCGACATATAAAATCATTAGAGTTTCCACTTTTTAAATGAATAAAATAAAATGTAGCCATTTCATATAATTACGTTGAATCAGAACATTTTTAAATTGTTACACGAATAACCCGCATTTGACCGGTCATATTTCGCTTCATTTTTCTGCTCAAATTAACGCTGACAAATGACAATCATCTGGGTAGCCATCGTCACCTCGGACACCTGAGTTAATGGCATCACTATCATCGCTATTGCTTCAGATAGTCTCAACGCTGAACAAAACGTTAATTTTATATTCTCATTGGTACTGGTACTTCACCGTGTTTGATATTGTCTTGGACTTTAACATCGTCTTAACTAGTCTCCCATTTTCAATAACATTGCCATATCCATAGCTATTTTCGCCTCCACTTCCAGAACAACCTCTCTCACCAACTTCTCCGTCGCCCGCTGCGTGCCTGTCTCTCGCCCCCGCCCTCCGGATCACCGCCCCCTTAAGCCGCGAACACGGACGTCGGCCGCGGGGGTCGCGAATCCCTCTACGAGACACACGGAGCCCCCTCCCGGCGCGTGTTATTTCAGAAGGGGTGCCCCCGGATTATATTCCGGTATTCTGGATCTCCGCGGCACTGGCTTTCCTCCTCTCCTTGGGGGAAGCGCGCGCACAATATGGAACTATTGTCAAGGGAATAATAGGGAAAGATAGGTAATCTGGAAAAGTTCATCAAGCGGAAATTTAATAATACATAATCGCATTCTCCCAGCTTTCCATTTCTCGTTTTCATTTGCTGTTTTTTTTTTTTTTTGTTGAATTCATATCCGTCTTTCCAATACTGCCACATTTATTATTTAAGGTAATGACACCATTCAAACAGATAAACTAGGAATGTGTTTGCCATTTTGCGAAAAAAAATGTTTATATCGCGTAGCTGAGAGTTGGAATATTTGGACAGCCTCGGCAGCAGTTATTCCGATCTCTGTGTTGGTACAACTGTTGTGCTAACACATAAATTGCGAATAGCCCACGCTGGCCGGCGATCCTGATGCATGACTCGGGGTGCGTTATGTTGAATCTAAGCGGACAGGAAGGGACACCCAGCCGTATTGGACGTTTCAGCTAATTTTCGTTTCAGCGACCTGACGTGTGTGTGTTCATGCCGAGTCGCCTGCACAACAAGAGCTCCGAACAAATTGTTTACTGCAGCATTGTTATCTTTAACAAATGGCTATCCCTCTCTCTCAACACGCCTAATGGGTATTGGCATAAGCCTTTGAAAGCACTTATTTGAGTGGACGAAAATGATGCCGTTTAAATGCGAAGTACACTGAAAATGCTATTTTCGGTAGTCGTTCGCATGTGATGTTTCCGTCCGAATGCATGGTCGGAGGTGTGTTCATTATCATCACTCGTGAATTGTGTTGTAATACAATGCTCAGTGTAATGTGTATCGCTCACATCTTTCCTGCAAATTATACTTGAGTCTGTTAATTGATGTATAAATATTCAAAATGTGAAATACGAAACGAGGTCTAGATAATTCTGCAGCATCAGCATTGTAACACGCAAATGAAGCAGTCAAGAGCTGTTTTTTTAATAATAAAAGAGTTGTACAATACCTAATGATTTTTGAAATAGAAACATTTGAAAGTCAATCTTCTGTTGGTAAATGTATTTCAAGCCTCAAATACACTAAATTAAATTTTCATTAATTTATGAACAACGCCCATACACAATTTCAATGAATAAAAATAGGTATTCTTCTTTCTAGGTTTGTAAGAGTATTTTTTGAACAACAGAGTACCTACTACAACTAAGAATCGAAATGCTCTAGTGTAACTTGATATAGATGAAAATGAATTGAAATGGAATGCAAATATTGGGTAATTAGCACATTTTAAAACTTTTTTCAACATATCAGTACCATTTAGGCATTTATAGAAATGAAATACTTTTCATGTTTCCAAAGAGATGACTCGGACATTTGAATTGGAAAACATTTGAATAGAGAAAGTGCGTTTATCCTTTCTGTAATCCAAACCACTGAATACGACGGTGAATCCTCTTCCTCCAGGATGAAGACAATCACTTCACCAGAAAGCACTGAATTGAATTCTCAAAATCCCCCGTTACTGAGCCTGTCCAACGCAGGTTTCGCTCCTTGCCCGCAGCGTCGGACTGCGAGCGGCATGGGCGATTAACGCTCGCACCTGCCCACCCGTGCGCGCGCGCACGCACGCATGCAAGGGGGGCGGAGGGGCCCGTAACAACCCGCAACCGGCAAAGCTGCGGTTTCGCAGCGTTTAATTCGCCGGTTCCGCCTCCGCCATCACCACTGCCATCCCTACCGCCGCTGCCCTCGCCGCCGCTGCCGCCGCCGCCGCCTCTGGCGCCTTCGCCTGCCCCTATTAGCGCGTGCTACAGATGAAATAACACGCAGTTATTGGCGTCCGGCGCGACCGGGACGACCGCTTCGCCGGCCGGCCGGCCGGCCGGCTCCGGCTCGCGGCCGCCCACCCCCGTTCAAGATGAGAGATATTGAAACAATGGGCCAAGATAATGCATGCTGATGTATGGCGGTGTATAGGCTGCGCTATCTTACAATGGCTGCGTAATGCAGGCTCCGTTATGCGGCGCGCCGGAGAGCGCCCCTCGGACACGGCGTCCACTGAAAGGGACGAACAAAGACACTAAGGGCCCCCCGTGTTATCGGGGCCAGTGGGGGGGACACGCGGTGTCCGGCCGCCCTAATATATTGCCCTATCCCTCACCCCTTTCCTATAGCCAGCGAGATTAGATTTCGTTCGGGAAAAATGTCAAATTAACAAGGCCTAACTGGAAATTACGATATTGCAGGCAGATTATCGGCCGGGGCCTGGCCACGCCCCCCTTGGCCGGCCGGCCGGCAGCGGCGGCGGCGGCTCGGCGCGGGTCGGGCGCCGCTCCCGCCGGGCGACCCGCTGTGGGTGCGGGGGCCGAGCGGGAGGTTAGCCTCGGCCACCAGTGCAAATGGGCCGCAATAAAAATCCTATTGGAGCCTCTGGGATCGCCCAGCGACTACGCACTGCTGAATGCGCTCGCAATTCCCTTGCCACCTACGCTCCAATATTATGAACTCGGATGTCCGGGAGGAGTCATGTGCACGGCGATGCTCGTGCTGGTGAGGTATTGCACTTCTGTACTCTAATGGGTACCGACGTGTTGTTGAAACGTTGAGAATGTGTCACAGAAGTTAATACCAAACACCCACTTCGGCCAATATGTTCTCAAATTCCAGATCATTCAGCGAAGATTTCGACTTACGAACGTCACTTATCCCAAAGTTTGTCCACGATTTCTGGTCGATCCCCGTTATAAATTATATTTTCTCGTCTACTCTGTCTTGGCTAAACCGGATTTCTGAATTGTTTTGGGTATTGCTCCTAACCAATTTCCTCAAATAGCCCACTTCTCTTCACTTCAATGTCCAGTTCTCCCAATGTATTATCGCTTGATCGTGTCTTCTGCAGGGTCTCTCTGCCAGTTGACAATGACAATTGAAATTCGTGAATACACCATTCCTTTTGGAATATCATGCTCTATTCTGTAACAGAAATATAAAGGTAGTCACACTCTCAATCTGGACTGATCTTCGGATTGTCGTTAGCTATTTCAAATAGTGCCGTCATTTTCATTGCGTAGAAACATCGTCTCCATCTTCCATGACCCCCCAATACCCTCTTTTCTTTCAACACCATCACTACAAAACCAATCACCACTTCTATCACCATGTCACTAAAACACAAACTTTTACCATTATCATTTGTACGAATGCAATCACCAACATCAAGACTATTAACTCAGTACAACTTTGAAGTTATTCTGCCTGTCCTCCAACTTACCAACTGTTTCTCGTTGATTTAACTATGTCATTAATTTCACCAGAGCTGCATTTCTTTCATACCTTCGCCCCTTGGCCGCCACCGCCATCGCCTCACATCGCTCTGCTCCACTTCCATCGACGCCGCCCGGAGGTCGTCGGCCGATCGAACCTTCCCGGTCGGGCTCGCCGGATTGAAAAAAATTCATTTTATGCCTGGCGAGTCCTAATGGAATATTTATTTCTGCTCGCCCAATGCCCCGTTGCACTGGTTCGCTTTAGGGAATACGCTCCGGGTTTGTTTTTTTTTTCGCCGCGTCGATATCCGAGGGCGTTGCAGCAACAGCAGAAGCAGTAGCAGCAGGATATTTCGGGGCGTGCGCGTGTTTTGTCGATCACCCCAGGGATACTGTGCTTGCGCCCCCGCGCCGTCCTTCACGCCGTTTTTGCTCTGGCACCACCGTCCGACCACGAGGGCACATGCCAACGCGCTTATTACACGTGTCGGATTCAGTTACGTTTCGTGCCTCTGTACGCTGCAGTACCTCCTCTTGAAAGTCACTCGCTGGCGCTGATGGTTGGAACGGTGATGGCAACGACGATGGCGACGGAGACGCAGAGAGGGACGGAGTCGGGGAGAGAGACGAAGACTGGGAGAGAGATGAAGACGGGGAGAGAGACGACGACGGGGAGAGAGATGAAGACGGGGAGAGAAACGAAGACGGGGAGAGAGACGAAGACGGGGAGAGAGACGAAGACGGGGAGAGAGACGAAGACGGGGAGAGAGACGAAGACGGGGAGAGAGACGAAGACGGGGAGAGAGACGAAGACGGGGAGAGAGACGAAGACGGGGAGAGAGACTGAGACGGGGAGAGAGACGAAGACGGGGAGAGAGACGAAGACGGGGAGAGAGACGAAGACGGGGAGAGAGACGGAGACGGGGAGAGAGACGAAGACGGGGAGAGAGACGAAGACGGGGAGAGAGACGAAGACGGGGAGAGAGACGAAGACGGGGAGAGAGACGAAGACGGGGAGAGAGACGAAGACGGGGAGAGAGACTGAGACGGGGAGAGAGACGAAGACGGGGAGAGAGACGAAGACGGGGAGAGAGACGGAGACGGGGAGAGAGACGGAGACGGGGAGAGAGACGGAGACGGGGAGAGAGACGAAGACGGGGAGAGAGACGAAGACGGGGAGAGAGACGAAGACGGGGAGGGAGACGAAGACGGGGAGAGAGACGAAGACGGGGACGGAGACGAAGACGGGGACGGAGACGAAGACGGGGACGGAGACGAAGACGGGGACGGAGACGAAGACGGGGACGGAGACGAAGACGGGGACGGAGACGAAGACGGGGACGGAGACGAAGGCGGGGACGGAGACGAAGACGGGGACGGAGACGGAGAAGTAGAGGGGGGCGGAGATGGGCACGGAGACGGGCAATAGCGCCTTGTCGACGGTGTCTATTTCAACGGTGTCACGAGCGGTGGTGATGGAGGCAGTGCAGGCAGCAAAGCGAGCGTGGGTGGCGGTGACGGCGAGGGGGCGGTAACGGCGTCGGTGGCGACGTGGGCGGCGCCAGCGCGCGCGCGCCAGTGCCGCCGCCGGTCGTTACAGTGAAAGTCTGACAACTCACGTTGGCAGTGTTAACGTTTGAATTAGGGGTCGTAATGAAATACTGGTCCGTTATTCCTCATTGTCTGTGTCACTGAGAGCGCTTGCTGTAACTAGACTGCTGCATTCACTTTCTAGTCTTGCAACGTGATATTTGTATCAAGGCTTTTATCATCAATCACTGGTGCCACGTTCCTTTCCGGAGGGTATAGGACCCTTGCCTATCTGCACATTAATGCAAATGACAATTTCAAAAATATCAATGGGGTCTCACGTTGATAAGATTTTACATTTGTACCCAGTAGGAAAAGAATAATTTTGCAACGAAAGAAAGTAACAATTTATTGATTATTCCCCAAAAATATTTGAATTATGGTATTCATCAAAACATTATTTTAAAGAATTCCATACAGATATACCAGTACCTTTTGGAACACGCATGACTCAGCTTTCTGAAAAATTGAGGTGATTACTTTTGCATATGAGATCATTATGTTTTACATATATTTTTATACATTCATTATAACAACATTGTAACTAAATTTATGCCACCAAATCAACATCTAATACCATCTTATACCATTTCGTTTATTTGGCATGTACTTCTAATTATATGGTCGCTCCTACAAGAACTATTTTTCGAAAACTTCCTACCCAGGAATTTTGGCACATTACCAACATTGAACTACCTCACGTGTAAGGCACTTGCGCTGTGATGTCTGCGTCGTGCTTTATCATCGCCGCCAGAATGGACGATTCCTATTTCTACTGGAGAGTCTCTCTCGACGCCGTCTGTGTAAAAATGCGCATTGGCTTTGACGACAAATGCCGCCGTCGCCGCCTCGCAGCGGTGGCCGCGTACCGGCGAGAACCCCCGGTCGCTTGCGAAGGTTTCTTTTGAACTCTCTTCTTCAACTTGGGTGTATCGTAAAGACACGAACAAAAAAATAAAGAAAATAATGGATATTCAAGGAAATGAAAAATGGACAATTTGATAACTAGTGGACACGGTGTATTTCATAATACGTAGGCCAGTATTTCTGCGCGGGTTAGATCATTTATTATTTTGAAGTTAATTTGTATTGTAATGAAGGGATAAAATGGAAGAATCCCAACCATCATCCGTGTGCCCTGCAAATCCAAGGGACCGTGAGCCGTAATATTAGATGTTAATCTCCCCATTAGCAGTTTTCTACCAACAGCGAGATGTCTTGTAGGGGGCGTGGACTTGATAATTGTGAGAATGTTTACGTTCTTTTCGCTGTATTGAAAAGGTGTGCTTAGGGGAGGCCTCCAGATCGTGGCGGTGACTCTGCCGATAGTTGGAAGCGACGAGACTGGTTGCCCACTGCCACTCCTTCCACCGTCACAACAGCCCTACGCTCGTAACCAAACTGTGTGCATGGATCAGGGATAGATACAACAGGATCAGAGCAATAAGTACTTCTTTGAGGAAACAGATGCACGGTACGTTAAGAAGTGGGAAAGGTGGTAAAGGCAACAAAACTTTCAGAAAACACCGAAAGACGAAAGAAGAAGTGAGCGAGGTCCCAACGCCATGCATGAAAATGTTGTAGCGGAGACGACTTCACGCAGAAGAATGAAACTCCGCGAGAACGATTCGATGACGAGACGTAAAAACTGTTCTCCGCTGAGAGCGAAGGTGCGCCTAGTCAGGGCGAGAAAAGTAAAGAAGATTAGGAACAGAGTTCAGCGACGAAAAAGGGTCCATAAAAGTACAATTCCAAAGGCCGTGTTTAACCGAAGAAGGAAGAGAGCATGTGCGTATAGAGGTGGAATACTGAGACGAGGCGAGGCGTGGCGGACGCGTGAGGTTAAAGGGTAAAGGTAAGTGAAGACCGGCATACGTCAGAAATAAAGAAGAAGAAACAATAATCCATAACCGGCGTTGCTTGCTCTAAACTCACCTCTTCTTTCCGAATTACAGGTAATAGAAGTTTAGTTTCAGAATTAGAAGTAGTTTGTAAAGTAAATAAAATTGGACTTGCTTATGTAATAGCGGGACACGAATGAATATTACATATAGTGCAGCTTCAATGATCGGTCACCAAACTAGTATATAGTCGACAGGCTCAACAGCTGAGACGATCTAGCAAATGTAGGGTGGGGGGGGGGGGGGCTCCTGATCGCATCGGTGACACTGACGATGGTTGGAAGCGACGAGACTGGTTGCCCACTGCCTCTGCTTCTACCGTCACAACCGCCCTACGCTCGTAGCCTACCCCCGCCCCCACCATCAGCTCGCCTCCCCTCCTTTCCGATATCAAAGCAAACGCTACATTCTCCATCAGCTCCGCCATTATAATCATTGCAAACGCCACCGCCACCACCACCGCCATCAGCTCCGCCGTCACCGCCACCATCAATCCCCTGCACTACCAACAACAATACTGCTATCACAACCACTATCACTATCACTACCACTACTACTACCAACACTAGAACTACTACTAACAATATAGCCACCACCACAACTTCGACCACCACTACAACCACAACCACCTGCACTACCATAACAACCACCTCCATCATCACACCAATCATCACCTTAACCACTTCCATTTTCCAAATCTTCCATTCACCTTAACTGCCACTGTGTTCGCCGCTGGTGTTGCTGCCTTCTCTACCTATTCGCCTGCCGGTCGGCGGCTGGCGTGCGCTGTCCTTGGGCCGCGTCGCCGCAAAAGGAAAACAAGCGCCGAATTCAGCCTCACTCGCGCAGTGAAAGATGGTTTTTCCTGTCAGCACCCGAATGATATACGACAGCTCTATTCTCTACCTCGGAGTAATAATTTCGGTATAATGTAGCTCTCGTTGCCGGAATGAATTCCGACCATCGGTGGAGCAACAGCAGGGAGGCGCGCCGAGAAGCGGCCGGAGGGGGGGGGGGAGGGGGGATGCGGAGGGAAATTGCGTCACTGGAGTTGATGCTGCAGGTAGGGAGGGGGGGATGAGATGAGTGGAACGATGCCAAAAGTGAATGTGAATGCGTGAAATTGCCAGCAATTGCAAAGGTGTGGCAGAGAGCACGCAACGGCTACTAAACGCGGTTACCCGTGGTTCCTAATACGGAGCACGGTGATGAGAGAGAAACAAGGAAAGAGGTCGATGGCTGTTTTTGTGGAGGTAATATTTGTCGGTCTTCATATTAGATATTTGCGTCTAGGAGTATTAATAAAATGAATATGCAAGAAAGTTATCAACAAATTTACAATGGAGGAGTACACGCGGATCTAATGATTATGTTCATTCATTCATTCCGATTATATGCCCCTTTTGTTTGTTGTGAGTACACCTTAAATGATAATTATTATTGATTATGTCAAAAATTGCCAGTGATGAATAACGAGAGATGATATAATTTTAAGAGGTATAGAATTCGTTCTTTACATGGCGTACGTGGCTCAATAGGAATCCAAAAGAAGAGAGAGACATTTTTCAGTTGGTGCAATAATGTTATAAACAAATTTATAATCAATTTATATACGCGTATCTAATGAATATGTAAATAAACGTAAAATATGAATGAATTATTTAATTAATGTGTCCCTTCTGTTTGTAATGAATTCATCTCAAAGAGTAATTATTACTGATAATGTCACAGATTATCAGTGATGGATTTAGAAATAAGGTTGCAGTTTTAGTTCTATAGAATTTGTTATTTTAAAAGCACTTGGCTCAATTGCAATGTGAAAGCAGAAAGACGTATAGTGGAAAATATTTACACTTGTGAGGATCTGCGGGGGGGGGGGGCACGATGCAGAGCGCTGTGTCGTAGGTATTCGTGGGAAAGTCGCATTGTCATTACCGCAAGTTTACGTGTGTATAGTTTGTCTGAACAGTTCTGTGCTAAATGCACATGCATTCAACAAATCACAAGAATATTGAACTCTAAAGATAGATTTTGTTGTGTGACGTTGAAGCAAATCAATATTAGAACCATATCAATATTAGAATAAGAATATTCAACCACAAATATTCAAACGCACCGTCTTAATACATAATGATAGAACATTTAGGTTTTGAATAACAAAAGAAATCTTTATTAAATATTACTGTTAATTGCTTACTATTAGTTCATACAATCATGTATGTACATGCTTATATTCATGTATATGCATGCGTACATACATGTTTGTACTACATAATGTGTATTCGGAATATTCTTGTACTAGCACTTGATACATATATGTCCAAGGCTCTCTAAATTCCACTGAAATGAAAATAAACTCATCATATTTACCAAAAATAATCATTTAAGAGTTGATGAGAAGTCTTTGAGAGCCGCCTGCATCCCAAGAGTCGCAGAATGAACACCACCTACAGCGGTCATCGGAATCGGACTGCGTGCAGGGCAGGCATCAACGACTCAACGGACTGGTGTTATTGACGTCGCTCGTGAGCCAACCGGAGACCGCCGGCGCAGCGGGCGGGGCAGTGTTGAGTGCGGGAAGCGGCACGGCGCGCAGGGCGGGCGCGGCAGTGTTGACGTCGGGACTCGAACCGGCGTTGAGTAACGAGGCAGGCGTGCCAACCGCGGGGCCGGCCGGCGCTGCCAACACGCAGCGGCAGCCGTAACTCCCGCCCGCTGCGTGACCAGCCGCGGCCTAATTACAGATCCGCGCAGAGATTTAGTGCGGCCGTGCACTGCCCGGTGCGAGCGCGCGTCCGCCCGCCGCGCTCGTTCGCTCCCCGCGCCGGACCGCCCCGCCCCCGCCCAACCTCCCTTCCCTCGCCCTAGCCCTCGCCACCGCCAGTCCCACACGTACCCTTTCCCGCCACTTCGCCCCCGCTCTTGTCTCTGGCCATCCCTGCCTCTGCCCCTGCCCCAGTCCCAGCCCCAGTCCCTGCCCCTGCCCCCGCCCAACCTCCCGTCCTTCGCCCCCGCCAGTCCGACCCTTACCCTCTCTCGCCCTTTCCTGCCCCCGCCCCGTCCCTGTCCATACCACTGCTCCCGCACCCGCGCCTGCACCTGCCCCCGCCCCCGCCTCAGGCTCCTGCCCCTACTTCTCTCATTGCCCCTGTCCTCTCCATCGCCCATCACTCCCACCCCGTTCGACCGGTCCCGTCACTGTTCCCGTCCTGTCCTAGCCACGCCCCCGCCCTAGCCCACCCTGATCCCGCACCCACCTTCGCCCGAGTCGTCGACTCCCGGACAATCTGCCCTGCCCCCGTCCTTGCCCGTCCCTGCCGTCCCCCGGCCCTTCTCCTCGTCTCGCTCTATTTCCTCTTCTCGCCTCGTCTGCTCTACCCCTCTGCACTACTCACCGCTCCGCACTGCTCTGCCCTGCTCCACGCCTCTCCATCCCGCCCGACTCTTCCCGGCCCCGCTTTACCTCGCGCAGCGCTATGCAGATGGGCCGTAATTATGGGTGCACTTGTCGGCGAGGAGGAACGAGGCATTCGTACATTTGTCTTGGTCCGGTGCCGCCTCCACGACCGGACCCCTCCTCCAGCTCTTAGGCTCCCACTCCCTTGCATTTTTCCTTTCCTCTATCTTTAAAATAAAGGATAAGGAAGGGCCAGTTTTATCCTCTTCAAAAAGACATGTTAGTTAAAACACAGGACTAGTTTATTTTGCCTGAAAAGTCTCCAAATTTCGCATTGTTTAGGAAAATAAACTTCTATCTGGAGCGCCACTTCTTGCAATCCAATGAAATGCACAAGTGAATTTTGATACCATTGCTGAGCACGCCAATAAGCAGCGAAGTAGCCATTGTAGATAGTTCGTTTAATATGTGTTCGTTTCATTTCCGTTTCCTTAAAATATTCTCGTCGCTCACTATTGATGCGCTCTGCGCAAAATATTGAATTACGGTTGTCTGAAATCTTCCAATACGCAGAATGAGCTCCTTCTGACCTCTGTGTATTTCGGAAGGGAGGGTCGCCCTTTTAACAATAGAAAAAAGTGAATGGATAGAGTGATAGCAAAGTTTCAGACCATTTAAAATACTATTCCATAGCCTGTTCCCTCTCCTGTTTTCAGCACTTCAAGAAATTGTGGGGTAAAATAGGTTGAGGTTAGTGATATATTGTGACGAAATTAGGCAGTAACTACAGGAACATTTAATTACCGGGAAACTATTTTTAGACAGGCCTCGTACGTAAATAGACCGAAGATCATTTAATAAAAACGTTCACGTAACACAACTTAATTAGTATTTATTATTTGTTAGTATTTAGTATTTAATATTTGTTATTTATTTGATAGTTATTTCACGAATTTACAAGAAAATTTCCGTTAATCGATCCTGGAAAATGTTGAGTAATTCGAACGTTAAAATAAAACGTGTGCTTACTAATCGTTTTGTACGACCAGCTGGTGGACACCACACGTAAACGCTTCTCTTCACGATGAGGCACCGGCGCGTCGTGGCCGCTGGACACGAACAGCTCGCATCCCGTCGACAGCAGCCGCGTCGTCTCGCGCTCTTGCGCCGGCGTTCATTTCTCCGAGTGTACCTGGAAGTCGCGGAACAGGACCGGCCGTCCAACTCGCACGAATCTTTCGCGTGGGCTTCGTGACTCGACTCAAGTTCCAACAGCCCCATTTTTCTGTGCATATAACCGATGGGTCGTGCTGTGCATTAGATTTTTATTGGGTTTGATTTCCAAATTGATTAACGGTCGCGTGAGTGCTATTTCGTGTTGTCTGGCTATAGAAACAAGCCTGACAGGCGTTATAATTTCAAGCGTGTTTGTTTTTTTCTTTGTATTTTATCGGAGTTGATCACCTTTCTTTGTCAATTAGTTACCCGTTACAATTCACAATTAATAGGAGCAGAGAGTGAATACATTGTGCCAGAGTTGTTTCATCTTAAACGGTAAACGGAGCTGTATTTTCGACTTTTAATGTTCGTTGAAACGTTTTTATTACGTGGTGTAGGAATGAAATTCTTGCGTTTAGTTACATTTAACGTTAAGCATCTGCATGAAGACGGCCCATCACAATGATTTCGCATTTTCAAAATTAAGTCGCGTTTTCAACCCGTAAGTACGAAATCGATTTGAAATTTCCAAAGTAGGTACAGGAGAATACTTTAAGCGAAACAACGTGCACACCAGGAATATCATGTTTCAATACTCAAAATTATATAACACGTTTTATCGACGTGTGTAAAAAGCGCTGACTGTGCCCCAGTTCTGGATTAACATGTATTTTTCCGTGTGAACAATTTTTAATAAAAAAATAGTGAAGAAAATATTAAAGGAATGATTTTCAACTTGTTTTCCTTTTAAAATACGAATGTATTATTAAAGTAATTATTGAAAATAGAAGATATAAAGGAAGTTGATTAAATTTAGAAATGCATTTTTTTTAAATTAGATTAAAATAACTTTGTACATTAAACGAACAATTGAATTCATGTAGAGTAGACTCGCGTTTATGTGAGTACCGGTTAACCTAGTTTCCGGTGTAACCAACCCAGTCACCAGAAAAAACATTCAAAAGAACCATTGAAAAACAGAACTCGGAAATTTATAAATCAGTTGCTGCAGTGCCGAGTCGGTACGGCAGCCGCTGGCCGAGGCCCCAATCACATGGTCATTCCAGAATTTAGTAATCATTACAAAATAATCGTAAAACGTTGTTTGTGTTCGTCCGTGATATTTTTGGTTTTAGATATTCTTCTGGGACAGCAGTAAACGTGTTTATTGATATTGTGTTCTGTAATTTGTATGTTGATAATTGAAATTAACTTTCCCAGTTTTTTCGAGTGTCAAATTCTGCCAGGCCAAGTTCACTCGAATGATCTTCAGTCTACGATTCTTCATACACGCAAACAATTGCACTTGCTAGAAGAAAATTAACTGCCAATTATTGGCATCTTCATAACAGCAGACCCCGCAGTCTAATTGTTCCCTTTTTCGCCTGATGCTAATATTTTTTTCTAATTACACACAGCAGAAAGAGGTTGATTCACCAATATTTCCACATCGTCTTCAAACACACTTCAACATTTGTCCTCGCAAAACTGCCAACTAATCGAAATACCCGAAGGTAATAAAAGTAAGTTTACGAATTGGTTAAGAGATTCGAGCAGCTTTAACAACAGGAACCACCCAAAGATTATTATACAACTGACACTAATAATGTAATAATAGGCGTAGTTTCTCGTTTCAATTATAACAATATTTAATATTACAAACATTAAAGAGCGCAGATGATACTTCTCCCCCATATGTCACATACAGATTTTACTGTTCTTTGACTAAATAAATCAAATCAAAGTTAATTGCGGTAGTTAGTCGTCCCACGCCCTATGTTATTACGGTTAATACCAACTGCGGAGGTCTGTAATAATAATGTTTCTGTAATAATTCGATGGGAATAATTTTTTTCAGTGTTTTCAGCTCAATGCACTGTTATCAGCTCAATTAATTTATTTTGAGTTATCAAAAGTTATCCAATATGTCAAATTAAGAACCCTTTTTAATCATTTCACATTACTCCTGTCATTGTTTAACATAATCAAAATCGCAATTCAAGTCATATTATATCTATAATTAAAAATGTTTACAATGTAACTTTTATGTGTCGAATTGCCAATTACACATCATTCAATGAGAATTTTATGAGAAAGTAATTCTGGCCACAATAGACCATAGAACTCAAAGTTTTTAACTTTTATTAACTTGAGTAATAAGATACTTAGCTGCAGTCATTGTCCACATAATCACAATAAACTATAGTTGCTTGTCGGTATTTTCCACGCCTTCCGCTGTGAAATTAATGGGATACTGAATTTCCCTACGTTATATTGTTGCTCTGCCGATAGCAGTAACCTACGGTTCTCCGTATTCTGAGGCAATTAACCTTCAACCTCATCGAGCTTTAATTAAAAAGCCCGCTTTCTCATCAGCGGGCAGGAAAGTGACGCAGGAATCCCGTCGCACTTCGTTGTCCGCGCGGTCACGCAACCGCATCCCCCTCCTCATTGGATGCAGCCGCGCCGGTGCAGCACAACGACCGAGCCGTTTAATCGGTAGCGGAGGCAATCTCTTAAATAGCCGCATTTCTACGTCGTAAAATCAATTTTTCGCGCCCTCGGTCCGCACCCCTTGCGCACTCTCGCGCCTCAAACGGCCTACGCGCGCGCCGGTGCCTGCGTAGCGACGGTGATAACGTGATAACCGCCTCTCGTGTATACGAGGTGTAAAATGGCTATTATATCGTCGGGGATTATCGTTACCGGGCGCAAGATCCCGAAGATAACCTCTGCGTTCGCTCCCGTTCGCGATTACATTGCCTTCGTTTGGAGCGATCTGCAGTCCCCTCCTCCCTCATCTGCTCTGTTCCACCCTCCCCACACGTCTCCCGTACTCCGCCATCCCTCCTCCTTTATTTCCCCTCACCAGTACTCCCTCCTCCATCTTTCCATCTCCCTCCTTCGCTCTTCTCTTCCCTTCCTCACCCCACCCCCACTCTCACCCATCGTAGCAGCCACGTGCGCCTCGGTGCAGTTTCACTTAACGCCCACCCGAGTAATGTCTGCTTTAGAGTTTCGGTGAAATACGAACGCCCAGCGCGCAATTATTGTCCAATTAACGCGCACCTATAACCCTTGCTACGCGTCGCGAGGTTACGCCAGATTTTGCGTCAGCGCGAGTTTATCGTAGTTTTACCGGTCAGGCGGGATTGCCCGGGCCCCATAATCCCCAGATTTAAACGCGACGCAATCAAAGTTAGCTTCGCGGCGGTCGGGCGGCTGAGCTGTGAGGGGCCCCAGCCGGTCCGAAGAGGCCCCGAGGCTTAGCGTCCCCTCCGGTCCAGAAGAGGCATGGGTTCGACCCCTTCCGTAGGCATTACCATACGCTACTGCTGCTCAACTCGGTCGTAATCCGCGCGGGGGGTGGGAAGGCCTGCAGTCGGTGGCGGGGGCGGGGGCGGGGCGTCGTGGCGGAGGCGTCCGCGTCGACGCAAGGGAGGGGCCGCGCGGGAGGGCGGGGTAATCAAAGTTCCCGCCGCGCCGCAGTTGGCGAGTTAACAAGCTAATGACTTAACGAGCCTGAGTTTAGGTGGCGGTTAATACACGAGGAAGGTAACTCCCGCGACGGCCGCCGGCGGCGCGGCCGCTGCCGTCTCTGGCGGCGACGTCTCCCTCCCCCCTCCCCCACACTGGGAGTGTCTAGCCGCTGAGCCGGTCTAACTTTGCGCCCTCCTCGTCTCTACGTGGAGGGTGGGCGCGGCTTCCTGCTGGCTTGCCGCCCCTACTACTTCTGTGGTCGCTTTCTTCGTCGCTACGCGTTTTTATATTCTTCTCCGTTTTCTCCCGCTTCTCGACGATATCGTCGCTTCGATTGAGAGAAGTGTCTGGCTGAACTCGTGATAATATTATTCACTTATAATAATAATAATAATAATAATATTTTTATTTGGCTACAATTGGCTGATTGCCAGGTGGTAGCCATAACCCTACAGTTTTACAATATATGAGCATTTACAATTCAAGAACAATTTACCATATAAAAACATTTGACAATACACTCCTTTCGAGCATATACACTCAATATATAAACATACACAGACCTGTATACATATATACACCCATACACACATATATATATACATATATACTTGGAAAGAAACCAACTGATGTGTCTTGTGTGTATCATAATGCTTATCGTTTGAGTGATGAATTCTGCTGTGAAAGGGCGTTGCTTCTTTCACCCTATGACTTATGCAATAGTTGGTGTCTATTCTTTGCACCCAATGGAAGTACGTGGATGTTCCGTTATTAATGACACATTTCTCCTTCTTATTTGCTGGTGTCCTCTCGGTACTGCGATTTGCCTTTTCCGAATACACACCCAAATGCCCGCCGACCAATATTTCATCATTCAGTACTACATTTTTCTCCGTTCCATTTGATGTGCAACATTTTCCAACACGTGATTCTTGCTGCACATCTCTTTCTCTATCCGTATCGCTCATTTCGCCATCACCTGTTCCTCTTGCCGTCCCCTCTCCGAGTCGGGCTCTCCGCTTCCGCTTCTGCTCTTCCCTCCAAGACTTCCTCCCCCAGCTGCGTCGCGCCGCGCCGCGGTCGTCTCCTTGCGGTGCGCCCCCCGGCGACGGCAGCGGCGACGGCCACGTCCAAACGAAAGGTAATTCAATATGAGCGGGGACCGCCGCCGCCGCCGCAGAGGCTCGCCGGTGATGAGTTAGCCGCGTTACGTCCTTTTCATCATGGCCGCTAACCTAATCCCGGCCGCCCTGAGCCCTCGGCCCTTGGCGCGAGGCAAGGGGCCGGGAGCGGTCTTGAGGGAAGCCACACGAAAATATGAGCATTGTGATGATATGAGCCGTGTTGTGGGAGGTGGAGATTTCATGATAGAGTCGTGGCTTTTACTCCGAATGCCTTCTTTCTTCCAGGTGTACATCAAAGAAATCTAGCCTTTCCTTGAGGTGTAATTCGTTACTTTGGGGGGGACGCACGGGTAACGCATGGAGGTGATTTTATCACGGAACTCTCATCGTCTGCATGTACGTCTCTGGTCTTCATTTTCACTTTACACATTCATTTTAACTGACGTATTTTTGAGAGGGTGCATAATTATATTTTACGTTTTGATACAAGCTAGCATAGAATTCTTTCCTAATATTTACCTCAAATCATCGCTATTCCCTTGCTTTTGTATCCAAATTTATGGAGATGACATTATGACCAGTGACATTTCGAACGGTCGGCAGAAAAGAGTGCTCTTTATCTGACGCGAAGAGAGGTATAATGTATCACATTACTTGCAATAGAGTATTTGATGCTGTCATCGTATTTCGAAACAAAAATTTTCTTTACAAATTCAATTTTACTTGACACAAGTAAAGTCAAAATGTGCTCCGCTACAATAGTCTTCCTGGATTATACTTGTTATTTCAGTGAATCAAATTTCCTCATGTCATTAGCCACGTATTCGAGTGATGTAATGAGACAAATGGAGAGTACTTGGTGAGGAACCAGAGAGCTCTCCTCTCCCGATAGAACTGGACCGGAGTAGTGTTCCTGTAGAACTAAAATTTTGTAGCTTTGCTTTAGCAAGCTTACGATCGAATTCCTGACGGGACGAGAGTCAGTATTGCATTCTTTTGACCCGGTTGAAAGTAACCATAGCTACCTTTCTAGAACGTTTCAGCTATACCAAGAGTGTAGAGGATGAAAGTAAATTCCAATAAAGTGTTACCTTCACGTAGAATCTGGATATTAAAATTCCTTCTGGGACATGAATAACAATATCATAGTATTCTTTCACCTTACAGAATTTTTATCAGGGAATGTCATTCTTTTTTTTATTATATCGTGTATATTTACGATTTTATGACAAATATTTTAAAATTATGGTGTATAAGGAAAATTGCAATAATAATTTGTACTTCAATAAAACATGTACGGACGGTTTATATTATTACGCTGTTTGTACCTTTTTTATTATTAAAATATTGTACTTAATTTTTACGGCAATAATGTTTCTATTTATGTTTCATTTAAAATTGTCACGAGAAATACTAGCTTTGCATTGTTGTCTATTTATTTCTTCTACTTTTGTGAAACCATTGTTTCAGGAATCTCGTTATATCATCAAATTTGTGTTTTAAAACATACTATTACACATTATAAAGTGTTGAAATATGGTATTATGTTCATTAGAGTAAAATAAACTATACCATTAACCCCATAACCCCCATAACCCCATACCATTCAAAAGTAAATAGATCGCAAAAATAATATCTATGGAGAATAATATGGGAATTCCTAAGAACTTTTAATTAGTGTAGTATTTAATTATTTGTCATATGCATTTTTCATGGAGATATGAAATTAATCAGCATTAAAATACATTTATTTAATGATATGCTTGTTTCTTGTAGATATCAAGTTAACGCATTTAAAAAAATTGCAAGTGGCAGGAGCTTTAGCTTCTCAATTACTAATAAAGAGACGTTTTTGCAACCATAAATACGCAGCAATTTTTAAGTATCTGTAAGTACAGCATGGAACATATTTTCAATGACAGTCTAATACCGTGACGAGCTAGTAGTGTAATTAACAAAAGCATTAACTTTCCGTTTCACTACTCCATCCAATGTTCTCGGTCATAGAGTGATCACCTTCTTGTAACGGAAACGACTGATCACTCTTCATTGCTAGTCTGAGAGCAATTAACTGATCACTAGGGAAAATAAGGGGTGATTTGAATACCCGCCGTACTACAAGAATCACATCTAATTGATGACGATCTGTCTGCAGAAAGCTATTACTTTTAGGATAATGTAATGTTATTTTACGATTGCGAGATGTAAGTGGAGAAGACTTTTACTAACCGACATTTAAGTGAGTTAATGATACGGTGGAAATTGCAAGGAGTTTTTTGCCGCGAGGTCGTCAGTCAGGTTCTTCGACTCTTTTTCTTTCGTCTTTTGTTTAGATGTGTAACAAATGCTGCAATGTCTCCCAGTAGATCATTACTACTTATATACGCAATAATAGGTGAATGTATAATGAAAATTGTAAATATTTCCAGATGAATTAGGATGTATTAGTAGCTATGTTTTATTGCAATATCAAATAACTTTGTAACGTTTAATGAGCGACACTGCGGTCTTCGCACATCACCTTTTAAGACATCCTGTACACATGTCTATTGTCTCTGTGTTCATTTGTTGTGTGTTCTGGAAAAAACATTGTTATCATAAACGTAATTTAGATTCATTAATAACTAATGAATGTTTCGATTCCTGTAATGCAATATCATTGAATTTCAAGCATTTCATTTTTAGATTTACCTGTATTGCCGTTTTTTGTCTTGTATTCAATCTTCAAACAAGCAATTTTTCTCATTAACAATTGTTAAATTGATATGTTATTAACATCTCCTAATTGTAATGTAATCTTGTATTTATAATTGTACTTTACATCTGAATAAATCAATAAATAAAGCAAATGTTAATTATGAATAAATTAGGAATTTAAATACGTATAGAAGTTATGAGTCACACAATGTGTTATACGCGTGAAATTGTGATTGTGAGTCTTGTGAATATTTATTAGTCGTTTGAATAAAGTATGTTTTGTCTGCGTGGCACTTCCTCAAAATGAATTCTAAATTCTCTCGTACAGCAAATAACTAACTACACATGTTATATATTTTTGTTCATGGCCAAGCAGCAAATAATTTTGTATTGTAAATTAATAAAAGCAATATATCTGATGCGATAGAGACTTGTGTAATTACTTTGTAACGCTGTTATCTTCTTCTTCTTCTTGTACTACTTCTTCGAATTTGTTTTTCAAACGACTAGTTTGTATCAAAATAGGAAGAAAAGTAGAGTGGCTTGCGCAGGTTTGAATGAAACACTCCTTTCACTACTTGAGAAAAACTATTGTATTTTGAAACAAACATTTTCTTACTGAAACGATTTTATAATCCGACCAATAAGTATATAGCAATTCACGTTAATCTTGTTTAGCGAGTGCATACCCAACAAATTAACTCGTACTGTCAGATGGTTGTTTTCATTTTCCAAAGCTAGCCATTAAGAATTAATGCTATTTTTCACCATCCTGAAGATACTGAAATATTTGCATTGATGAAATCGAATTATTTCATTCACTGAGCACTAACAGAATGACGACGTTGTCTGCGTTATCCCAGAGGCAAGACCCGAGTTTCTTCGGGCGACGGATTCCCGCCGCGGCGTCGGTGGCGGAGGCGCCTGTCCGCGATAGCATCGCCTCGCACTCCGCGATAATTGATCGATACGCGCGGCGAGCCGCCTCGACCCGACCGCCGGACAAGATCAAATGTTAATTGTCTATTATTCCAAGTAATTGATTAATTAATCGGACGCGCTATCTTGACAGCGTGACGTCAGCTCGGCGTCACAGGCGAGCGCCGCGGCGGCGGAGCCCTGGCGGAGTGGCGCGGCGCGCGAGGCGCCACGAGGCGGCGGGGGCGGAGGCGGAGGGGGAAGCGGAGACCGCGGGAGTCCGGTTTCATGTCCGTTTGCAGCGGCGTAATGACTGAATGCCACGCTGGTGGCTTCTCTCCTTCCGTGGCTCGATTTCAACAGGGGAGGGGTGCACGTCGGAGGGGCAGGATTTTGCATGTTCTCGCCGCGTACAGATCCCGGAAAAATGGTTAGCGGATGCCTCAACAATATTAGTTGAATTAGAGTTTTGTTATATTTTAACTTGAAATATACTTCAAAGAATAATTAAAAATTTGTAAATTGTTTGCTCTGATTCATGAAGTGTACATCGGACTTAAGACAAGAGAGTCGATTCAGTTTAAAAAAAAAAAGCATCGTACGGAGAAGCTTCGTTTCTGAACAGCAATTAATAATTTGTGTCTTCTATAAAGTACAGAAGGTTATACAGACAGTGAATTGAACCAATGAGAATAATTCTAATTATTGTCGATGAACAAATCTTATTTTTTTCAGATACAAGAAGAAAAACGCAAATTTGTGAATTGGCGGCATTCGGGGTCAAATTACTACAGCCCTACATCGCGCGTGAACCGGTGTTTCCTTCCAATTTTAGGCCGTCAGAACTTTAGGCCGCCAGGTGGCCGTCATAATTGCCAAACGCTCGCTGTTCACAAATTAAGTTAATGACTTTCCGAGTGTCAACAGTGCTACGAGTGTTAAAATGTACATGAAGTTTTTTGAAGTGAAAAAAAAATATACAAGAATCCTTTCTATGCTTCTGAAGCCAAAAATAAAGAAATTATTTTTGCTAATTTAATGAGAACCATGCTATTTCGTTGTTTTTTTCGCCTGAAATGATTCAGCCTGAATTATTAAGTGTATTGAAGTTAACTAGCTGCTGAATCACGGCAGGAGATTTGCACTTATTTATTCGGAATGGTTTATACTGGAAGAGATAAATACAGTCGTCTCTAATCTCAAACATTTTTCAGTGTTTAACTTTACGAAGTCGACTCTTGGGATATTTGAGATAATAATATATTAATAAACGCTTCCATTCAGATGTTAGGAGCTCAGATGAGACAAGGAGTAGTCGTCATTATGGCTAATAAATATTGTATATATTATATTAGAAAATTAGATATTCTATTACATAAATAATCTCTGTATCCTTTTTTAGTTATAAACAGGGAAAATGTTTATACTTCAAAAATATTAATTTGGATTAATTTAAGATTGAGAAAACATTGTTCTTCTAAAGAACGTGAGAACTCTAGCAAACGAATGGGTCTAGAAAAAAATGTAGCAGCAACGGTAGGCAAAATTATTCTCCTTACCTCTGCCATTCTGTTCCAGGCTGCCATCAGCATCTCGTTAAATCACTCCAAACGGTGACTGTTCGCAACTTTTACCGGAATAATTGTTATCCCGAGAGACCGCTGAGATCGAAAACCAGTGTTCGTTCCCTTTTTTTTATTCTACATTTTGATCGAAAAATCGGTATTGAACTACACAAAAGTACGACATGCATTGAGTCAACATCCCGTGTAAAAGTGGTTTTGGGAGCCGGTAATGGCAAAATTTTCTAACTACTTCGCGTAATATGTTCGTTTTAATCGAGTTTTGCGATGATGTCGAAGCGGATTCGAGAGTGTTCGGGTAATACGGTTTTTGTGCGTTTCGAGAGCGTTCGACCTGTGTTAAAAGCGCCGTGTCCATAGGTGTAAATTGGTGGCTGCCACCTCTGGGATTTGAGACTGTTGAGCGGTGGCGCGCGAACAATAGCTGTGCTTTGGTAGTTGGGGCACGGCCGTTGCTGCTGTTCACGTCTGATATATTTTGCTTTTCCCGTTGGACATACCTTGTAAAATTGAAAATTTTGTATACCGTCTTAAACAATTATTACATTTTCTACGCAGTATATGTCTATGTGTGTACATTTTAGAATAATAGTGCCTTGAAATAAACAGAAAGTAAAAGGCAAGTAATGAAAATAATTAGTAACAAAATATATTGTTTACGAACTCGGGCAATCATATCCATAATTCAGTAATTTTTTTCAACAAAAAATCTTGGGGATAATATATTTCTCCGATTAAGAATTAAAATATTTGTGATCCATTATTCCCTGTTCATACATGAGGTTGGTTAAAATGTGATTAAAACGTAATTGTAAGTATTCATTTTCGCATTATACATTTACGTCATCCAATTTCTTTCCTTCCGAATCTTATTGGGAAGAGACCTGGAGGAAATAGGACGATTGTTATTTGCGGTTATATGGAAGATTTATTCTTAGTATTCAAAGTTAATTGCACGTTTCCTGCAGTTCAGTCGCCCTATTCTACCGGAAAGAGGCAACTTAAGATCCATTCATTCTAAGCGGATGGTCAGAAGGGCTTGTCTGCTCTTTTGGGGCGCCACCAGACGAGAATTCTGTGCTGCCGAGCGAAGAATCGGACTCGAACAGAAGAAAAATTAGGCACACGCACCACTTTTTCCGAGTCGGCTGTCTTCGCCCCCCCCCCCCCCCCGCCATCTCCCCCTCCCGGCTTCAGGGCGCTCATCTTCCCCGGGGGCATCGCGACAGCGCTACATCGCAGCGTCATCTCTCCGAGCGAAGGCGCGGGCGGCGCGCGTCATTTGTCAACCGGGCGACTTTCGGCTGAAACGAAACTACGGCGCGCGTTTTCCTCTTCTTCTTCTTTTTATTATTTCTTCATTTTATTATTTTTCGGGTACTTAATGTAATTACACCCCCTCCTCCGCGTGGTCTCCGCGACCGGCGCTCGGGGGACACGTAAATCACTCGTTCGTATTGTTACGCGCGAGGCGCGGTTAGATGAGGGCGATGGGGATGCGGTGAAAGAGAGGAGGCACGCGGTGAATGAGGGTCCGGGAGCGACACGGGAAAAAAAAATCCGCCGTGACGCGTTTAATGAAATAATCCATCAATTTTGTCGTCATTACTCATGTCCCCCAGACGGCCCGTTCACGACTAGCGAGTTCCCCGACTCGGCATTCCTGGGTCCCCGTGTCTTCGCCGGTAGACGCGCTGGAGGCGACGGCAGCTGGAGAGAGTGCGTGGAGAGGAAGACTCGGGTGTCGGTGGTGGTGACTACGGAGAAGGTGATAGAGATGTTGGAACGGATGCGGTGTTGTCGAAGTTTGTACCTGAGATAGCAGCAATAAAAGAAAAGTGAAGGACTTTTGAAGCCCGGGATAATAAGGATAGGAGATAAAGGTGATGGTGGATGTCTTCGGAAATGGGAAAGAATGCTAAAAAATGCGTTGGATTCTTTCAAGATAGTTACAAGACGTTTGAATTGATATTAGATTTGTTAGGGTTTGCCTTTCTAATTCATTATAAGACATAAAATAGAATAGCATTGATAAATATTGCGAGTGGAACCGGGAAACTGATATGGAATCAACAACGGAGATAAAGAAATTATAATTTTGTTTAATAATAACAATACCATGTAAAACAATAGTGCCGTGTTGTATTTTACAATGAGTAAATAAGAAATCAGTTGGTGCCGTAGTCCTTCTAATCTTTCAGTTATTGTATTTTGTTAAAAATATTTGATTTTTAAAACATGTGCAACGACTGATGATGATGCAGGATTATAATGTTTCTTTTCATGACAATCCGTTTCCATACATACATTTGTTGTACCGGGAGAGATGGCTCAGAGCATCAACTGATGTCACTGCAGTCCCCCTAACTGGGAGGTCCTAAGATCGAGTCCCGACGGAGGCAGGAGTTTAGACACTTGCGTATTAGCTAGGTCGAATTCAGTCACGGTCTGGAGGAGAATACTAGCGGCCGGCTGCTCTGATCGGTAGTTTTCGGTGATTTCTCCGATCAACACCAGTCGAATGCCGGAGCAGTACCCTAACAAACGGGCCGCGCCCGATCTCACCTTCCTCTTCCTATCCTCACCCGTTACTTGGCACCAAGGCACTAAGTGATCCCACTTACACTAACATGCGCTACCCTACTACACATGCCAGGAGACCAGTCGGGAGCTTAGAGCTTGTACCGTCTGGGGCGGTATCCCACTGGTGGAGATATCTGGTTGGGGGAAAATCCCGCTAGCCGACGGTAGGTCGGCGCTGGAACTCGCCATCCAGCGGGGAAAGATCACCGCCATGTCTCGAGGAGGCAAATGCACCACACTTACGGGACTAATAACCTCAGTAGTTGACACACCCGAAATCACTAACCAACCAATCCAGTGTCAACCTGACGCTACCATCTATTGCCTATTATCAGCCAAATACAAGTAATTTCTCATCTATATGGTAGGTCATAGGATAAAACTATTTATAAAACTTAAAAATATTCTTATACGAAATAAGTATGTATTGTAAATCCATTACTTATCCAATTACTAAATGATCTAGTAGTTTGTAATTTTATACATTTTTCAAAATTATGTTTCGTTTTCTCACTGCAGCCCCCCTTTGCTTCACTGAGAGGTTAACCTCCACAGTGGCAGTTAACCCCATTAACCCCATTAAGCGGCGACGTTTAACATATGTTGATTATCACACCACACATTAATTGTGTTTTTTGCAATAACGCAGGCAATAAAGGCATCACATTTTAACAAAAATCATCAAATCCAGACGATGACACATACACGATAAGTGACTAATATGATCCCATTTACCGAGAGCGCTGGTGCGTCATCAATCTCCACTTTGCGTGAATTACGATTGAACATCGCGCTAGGTGCACCCCCGAAACGAAATCGTTCCACCGACGGGTCAACGCGCGGTGTCAAACTGCCGCGACCCCCATTCACGCGACAGCAGTTAACCTCGGCTGTGCATTGCTCGGCCATCCAGCGCATCACACCGGCCCTATCCCGTCCCGCCCCGCCCCCGCCCGGCCCCGCCCCGCTCCGCGCTCTACTGTACTCACTGCCGCCCCCCGCCCAATTCCACCCAGCGCACCCGCATCCGCTCCCCCACCCTCTGCTCCGCACCCCACACCCCCCCTGCCGCTCCGAAATGCAGGGAGACCCGCACCGCCCGTTCCTCCGTGCTCCTCCCCATTCTGCCCTCCTTTGCTCAGCTTTCTTCGCGCAGATCCCCAACTCCCGTCTCGTTTCTCCCCTTCTCCATCACTTCGCCCCCTCCCCATCTTGCTCCTCCGCATTTCCCCCCACACTTCGCTCCACCCCTCTCCGCTTTTCCTCCTTCTTCCTCACTTCACCCGTCCCCGCCCGCCCATTCTCTCTCACTTTGTCCCACCTCACCTCACCCCGTTCTTCTCGTTCTCCCTCTCTTCGCCCAACCCGCTCCGATCTTCCTCTTTCTCTCTCACTTCCCGCCTCACCCTTTCTATTCTCTCTCTCACGTCACCTCACCACAACCCCGCTTCTCACATTCTCCATCACTTCGCCCCTCCCCGTCCCGCTCTGCTGCGCTCCACAGCCCCGGTCCCTCCCTTCCGCACAATCCTCCCACGCTCTCCTCCCCGTCGACCCGCACCGCCGCGCGTTGCCGCAGCACTGCACTTCACCGCCCCTTCGCCCCGCTGCGCCCGCACATACCTGTCGAAGCGCCGGCCACCTCGTTTCACGGGAGCCATTCGGGCACTGTTTGGTTTGTTTCAGATTATTGCTTCAATCTAGCCGCCCCGCTAATACCCGGAATCTCGTTTTTATTTTCCGTCGCGTTCCGCTGTATTGAGTAATTGCGCTCGCTGGCGCGGGCGCGAGCGAGCGGGTGAGCGGTCGCCGCTCAGCGTTTATCGCCGTGGCCCGCCGCAGCCCGGCCCGCAATTGTTTTCTGTCCGGTTTTTGCATTTAGATGCGGCGCGGCGGCGGCCTCATCTCGTGAATCGGCTTTTCTGCTGTGTACGAGGCGGATAATTAGTATTGTGTGTTCTTCGAATAGCAAAGTCTGTTAGAATATTCTATAGTTGCTCGTAAACTATTGAACGCTTCAGCGTGATAAAGTCCTAGTGAATGCGATGAAATTTCTATATTTAATGGTTTAACTCCAAATTCGGTTTATTGTCCCATGACAGTATACTTTTTGTTGCGAAATAGGGATAAAAATGTGTGCCAATTTAACACGTCAGAAAAAAATCCAAGTCATTCATAAAATAGAAAAAGCGTGAGATACGTGATTTTTGGATGATTTTGAAAATAATTTTCTTAGCTTTTAGGATCCATCACTTCCATTCTATTCAAGGAAATGTTTAATGTAAATTTCTTTGCATTTCTAAGCTTGTAACTGGTTCTCATCCAAACATTCTCTTCAAAACCAAAGTAAAATTTTATCCAGCATATTTAATTCTATCAAATCTAGTGAACACGGATACTTCCTTATTTGTACTACACTTAATGTGCCTTAATTGCTTAAAATTGTATATTTTTTAACGATTTACAAACTTTTATAAAACAAAGATGTTATGACCATGCATTAGCACAGCGATCTAAAATAGATTAAATAAAACAGACGTTAGTTCCCTGGTTTTCTCCATCTGCGAGTGTATCGCTGCGATTACTGCGTGCTAGCGTTGAGATGATGGCAGGAACAAGTTCAACGTTCACAATTGTACAAGAGACGCGGAAGCAGCAGCAGCAGCTGTGGCGACCTGGTGCGCGTCGCTAGTAGACGTTCTCAGGGGGCGGCTCCGCCAGGCACGAACGAACGGAGTTATGACACGAGCGCCCGCCCGCGCTCCTAGCGGGAGGACGGGGACAGCGAGGACGCCCCTCGCGACGTGAGTGAGGACGACACCGCATGCGCCCGTGATGGATCGCTTCGTTACCGGTGCGCGAGCGACGAGCGCGCGCACGCGGCGGCCGGGGGGGTTCCCCGGCGCGCGTTTTAATTCGTCCCGCGGCCGCGGGGAGCGGTAGGCACGCGCCGCCCCGCCCCGCCGCCAACTTCCGTCCGTGCTCATTCTCCCTGCCGCCGCCGCCGCGCCGTCTCCCTCGCTGCGGAGGGGAGCTCCTGCCTCCCATTACGGTCACGTCCAGAGCCCGCCGGATTTTTTGGAATAATTGGGAGGAGGTCGGGGTGCACTGCCGGTGCGAGAAAGTCTACAGTTGGGGGACGGCGCGCCGTGCGTGCTCTCCCGTAGTGCAGTTGCCTGGGTGGACGGCATAGGGGTGGCGGGGCAACATTTGGGGAAAGTGATCAAGGAGCGCGGGTTTTAAAATTATGCTTCCAATTGGCTCTGGAATGAAGGGGAAATTGTTGTAATATTGAGTCGTAAAGAATCAATGAAAAGTGGGAAACGGTTTAATATTTTCCTCATCTATAATTATGCAATTTTACAAAGTACCTTTTATCAAACACCTATTAAAGCACATATTGAAAATGTCGTGCCGATATTTAATACAATGATACTATAACAATAAATAGAATATAAATGAGTTTCTTTTTGTTAATTTTCAAGCACACATTTGGTTTTTAATGCCACAGTTTTAATTTATATGTTTCTTTAAACTAGAATTGTTTATATTTAAAAAAGAAAGTTGTAATGTTAAAAAGTTGTTTTCTAAATTTACATTTTGGTCCTTTTCATTTGTTTATGAGAGCAATTGCGCATTTTGCTCCAGCAGTTTCCGGTAGTTTTGTTACCCGTCATTGTGAACCCTTATTGAGTCGCTGGAGGCGTCGACATTACAACGCTAATTGTTGCAGCAGCATGAACGACCTCGCGAAATATCCCATTTTTAAGCTTGTGAAAAACAATGGTGTGGAAATTATATCGTTTTATTAAGTGTAATGTCTCCTTTCCTTTAACAAAGTCTCCAATCGTTTAAAAGTTTTTGCATATTCGCGAGTGTGTTTTAGAGATTAGAGCGCCGCCGTTTGGGAACCAGACGTGGGGCGATAGTGGCGTCTGTAAGGGCTCTAGGGCAAAGCTCTCCCCAGAAAAAAACAACCACAGGAAAATTCAGAAAGTATTAAACTTACAATAACTCGAATCGTTTATTTTGATCATACCACCGGCGCATTTTTTGGGATGAATTTTGGGATGAAAGTTTTTTGCGTTTGTTTTTTGTAAGATGAATGGTTTTAGAATGGATCGTAGACTATCGCGAGACCAGCCGTACACGGTGCATGCCAGGCAATGGGAGCTTGAGGAAGAGTGGGGGTACTTGGAGTTGGGTGGGGACAGCGTGCTGCTATTAGGGTTTTGTTCGGCAGAGTCCGCGCATATTAACTAAGCTAAGAATATAGATTCTTTCATCTGTTTTGTTTGCTTGTATTTCATAAATTACTCTCTGTTTGCTGGAACTAATTTTTTTAAATCTCCTCTTTCCGTGCGCACATTTTGTTCTTCCATCAACAACGTAAAAATTGCCTTAGACAAGGATTAAAATCCCGATGCGTCAAAATCGGATCTGCACTAGCACATACTATAGGTTTCCTCGTGGAAGAAATATTTTGAAGAGGTAAAGTGTATGTGATATATCGGTCATACCAGCCGCCCCTCCTTATTCGCAGCCCACCGGTCGCCAGTGGTGGCGCAGCCCCGCGCAGCCCCGCTAGTGGCGGCGGTGGTGTGGGCGGCTCCCCGCGTGGCGCGCCGCCCGCCGCCCGCGCCAGGGCGTGGGATATTGTCTCCGCTCGGGAGGCTTGTTTTCGTGCCGAGACATCGCTTTACTCTTAACGTTTCGTTTTTGTTCGTTCCCCCGTGGCTTGTCCCCGGGCTGCGTGCGGTTGGTTCGGGCGTTTCTCCGCCACGCCGCCAGGGCAGGAAGGCTGTTCCGTTCGGTTGTCACGAAACTCCGGGAATTCGCTTTCATCGGGCGAGCAGAAACTCCGTCTGTTCGTGTTTCTCCAATGTAAATTTTTTTCCAAATCGTATGAAAATATACGGCACGTTTGCGTATTGATCCGATCAGCTTAAATCTTCAGCGAACGCTTTTGGAAAGTGATAGAAACGAACGAAAGAGTAAAAAAAGAAAAGAAAAGGGAGCGAGAAGAAGAGATGGCGGAGGTTTGCTCTGGAGGTGAGAGTAACACTGCTGCTGCCGCCGCCAGCGAGAATGTATCGCACTTTCGAAGAACGAGAGCGGTGATCGACGGGTTGAATAATGTATGACGAGCTGTCAACGAGTTATGTGGGCGGTGTAACGCATTATTACTCGGTCGGAGAGCGAGTATACAAGTCGCTACAAAGGAGCGGGAATGCGTTGGAACAACGCGGACCTGTCGATGTCGTCTGAACCGGTTGGAGGACGAGGAGGAGGAGGAGGAGGGTGCGTGGAGCGTGGGCGGGGCTCCGATGCACTTGCTCGCCGCAGTACTGCCTCCCCGCCCCGCCCCGCCCCGCCCTGGGTGAGCTCGGGAGGTCCGCCGGGTTCAAGGCTTCTCGTGCTGGAACCCCATTAAGCGCGAGCGGTTGGCAGACCTGGCTGTTACGGCCCTAATGAGCCTGACTGGGCGGAGCGGGGCGGTGCCGTACAACGCTACCCTTGCACCCGCCGCCGCCCACTGCCTCCGACTCCGCCTACGCAGCCCGCCCACAGCACCCACGCATTGCGCTCGCTACGCCCACTGTGCACGGCCACTCACCGCCACTATAATCCTCCTCTTGTTACCACTATTTCCAATCACATTTTCCAACAGGACCGATCATCCAGTTACAAAACTAATCATCCATTGATTTTGACTGTTACCTCTGTTAATTCCACCTTGTTATTAAGAAATTCGTACCACTCGCTCTTGAAGTTTTAGCTTTGCTGAAGTCGCATGACCCTCCACTTTCGCTACCCACTCCCACATTTTCCCCTACCATAAAGAAAATCATATCAGGCTCCGTTATCTTGAATTTGCTTTCTCACACATTTTCCACGCTGAAAGATTTTTCATTGACGCCTCTCCTTAATATTTCCACAACCTCCAACCCAGTGTTGGAACCATTAACTACGACAGTTCTTATCACGCCATCGTCAGGTTAATTTTTTTTCAGCAAGTGTCTTACGAATCAGCCAGCGTTTGCCCATTCACGTGCCGATTGTCCACCTCCACCTGCACGAGTGCTTTTCCTTCCTCCGCGTCCCGTGTTGCTTTGTAGCACGCGATCCCACGCGTCCTCCACTCCGCGCTCGCCGTCTCGCCGTCTCGCTGTCTCACCCGCGAGCCCTTGTACAAACAGACGTCGCGATCGCGGGCATTCAGCGGGAAGATTAATTATGTTTATTGCGGCGGCCCGATGTGTAATCTTCGGCGGCCGCGGTCCCGCCCGCGCCGGTTCCAGCTCGCCTCGCCTCGCCTGGCATTGCTTCGTCTTTTGTCTGCTGGAGCTGCTCGCGCGTCTCATCTGCTGACCCGCATCCCCTGTGCACTCGTAGTCAGTTTAATGCGAGGTGGATTCCAGTGCAGCTGCAGCGAAGCGACAGTGACAGTGGAGGCTAAGCGGCGATCATGACATGTGTCCGTATGTTTATGTGAGCTATGGTGTCTCCGTTTTCTTCTTCTCATTCTTCTTCTTCTTCTTCTTCTTCTTCTTCTTCTTCTTCTTTACCTATTTCCTTCTCCTTATCTACATCCTCCTCATTATTCTCGTCGTCTGTCTTGTTCTCCTTCATCTTCATCTTCATCTTCTTCTTCTTCTTCTTCTTCCTCTTCTTCTTCTTCTTCTTCTTCTTCTTCTTCTTCTCCTCCTTCTTCTTCTTCTTCTCCTCCTTCTTCTTCATGCGACTACCCAACATCTACCGACGTGTCGGGCATGTCCGACGTCTACCAGGAATTTAATGGATCATTGGGGAGTAGGTCGTGTGGCGTTAGGGGATAAATCCTAAAGTGAGAGTAGGGACATAATGGGGAAAGTATTACCTAGTCACATTATTCTATATATGAATCTCTAAATAGTTCGTTTCAAAATTGTACACATGAATATTATTCCATTAAAATATGAGATGCAAGTTCTAGGAGAAGTGTCGGATGCTGTCATTGTGCAACTCATTAATCCTCACATGAGTTAATATCAGAAAAGTGATCAAATGAAACTAAAAAGTTTCATAAAATCATTCAGTGATCTTTTCCTTTTACATTGAGGTCAGCTTCTCGGAAAGGCCTCGAGCCGATGGTAGAAGAATTATATTAATACGTATAGTTCAATTTAAACGTGCGATACAGTTTATATATTTCATGCCATCATCGTAAACAGTACTTGAAATTTACAGTTTGCTGTGTGAAGGTTTTTGTTGTTCATAGATTACAAGATCGTGTATTTATCTTATATCTAGCGAGGAGATCAAAATACTCTCTAAAGTCTACTTGAGTTCTGAGATAAGTCATGTGCCCTAAAAACCTGACAATAAACACCAGACTGTGACTCAATTGGAAAAAGACGACATTATAATTCGGGTTTTCTTGCCTGTAATCAACCACCGGGCCTTGTTGCAATGCATTGTATGAACCAGTTCACCTTCTACTGTGAGCTGCAGTGTTTTCTAGGGCGATAAATCCGACGATTGAGAACCTAGCGGACGCGATCCTTTCATCAGAGCAATGGAGTTAATGCTCTCCTGTCGTGCGCTTTGACGTCAGAGATCTATTATTCCCGTACTGCGTTATCATTCCGTATTTGGAGACAATTACTGTATGAGTAAGAGATGAGCTGTCACATACTTTAACTTGTTAGAGATGACAAATGAAAGGGACAGCCCATTACTGATCGAAAATGCTGTTCTTGAGAGGCGTGGCTACAAATTAAGGTGACGTAAGTAATTCTGATTACGTTCGGAAATTAAATATCGTGTGATAGTGCAGATAGTAATTTCAGAAGTAATTGTCTGTGAGCAGCAGAAGTTAGAGAACTGACAGTTGTGGGATACGGAATGATTTATACGTTCTGCTCCTCTGCTCGGGCATTTAATTATTCTCTTCTCTAAAAGAGGATTTCTTCCTCCTTTAATTTTCGTGTACCGAAATGAAACACGACCCATTTTATAATGAGGAATCTGTGCGGAGAAGACTCTTAAAATTTATTTTCTTAAGAAGTAGAAATTGTCTGCTTTTAAAGGAAATGTATTTTGTTGTGAAACTGTACTATTCAAATGTATATTATATGAGAAGTACGTAGTGTAAATCTAGTTGAATTTTTACCTTTATGGAATTTCGTATCTTGAGTTGGCGTAACTTGAGCTGGTCTTTATTGGCACATTATTGTTGAATCACTATACGTGTACAATATTAGTACGCAATATGCTATTTTTATAATTCACGTGCAATAGAAAATGCTCTGTAATTTTATTCAAAGAATTTACGAGAGATAAAATACTACTATATCTCAATTATATTAGATACATTTGGTCAGACTCTTGCTCTAGTAACTGTCGTTGCTCTCGGCTATCCAGGAGAGACGTTGCGACAATGCTTGGTTTAAAAACGTTTTAGCCACCCCATCAAACCTTCTCAGATCATAAATGCTATTTTGTAGTGTCTGTTTCAAGAATAAATGTCGTATGTCTGAAATATGGATTTATAGCAAGTGCGCGATAGAAGATAATTGTGGGGGCTACGACTGTTCGTACTGTAAGGTAGTGAACTGAGAAATTTACAATAATGAAACCACTCACATTCCTAAGACACTCAGAGATTGTGTAATTAACTAAGAACTAGTGTAATGTTTAGTAAGCTCTTATCCGAGGAGAACAACAGGTACATCATGGAGTAAATCAAACACATAGTTACCGTTTTTTATTTAATAACTAAGAATTGACCACAAGCTCGTGATGAAATAGTATTATTATAAAAAATATTGATCATAATGAAAACTACGTGAAGCTAAATCATACAATTGTGGGAACCTTTTCCCTACAGAAACACGTGTCGACAAATTACAAGTAATAAAAGGCTGGGTCCCGTCATGATTGTACACCCGTCATGATTGCTCTGATGGCTATAGTTTACAGTACACTAGTTAATTTTAATTGATTAGGCACACAGGCGCCCGATGTGAACCGATTCACACCCTGAAAAACGTGGCGAGAACATGAATGACATCAAATGCCGCCAATGACATCAAATATATCATCTACCCCAAATCACATTGCAGCCGGGACTACAGTAGACAGAACCACTGCAGTCAATGAAGCAACACCCCAATACGACATGCAATCCATGACACATCGTACCGTCCGACTTTCAACCAGACTCGTCACGGAGTGGAAGAGCGGTTTGCTTCTTCCGTAGTGGAGAGAAGAAAGCAATGCATTCTGGATAGAATGGTTAAATATAAAAGTTGTGTTATACAGGGGTTTTGACCTTTTGCCGTACGGATTATGAAAGAATAGCTTGAATCCATAATTTCACGTATATTGATTAGGCTGCAATACTGTGCCCTAACGAATAAATATTAAAACAAAAGTCTTCAGGCTAGACGTTGCAGCCAATCACAAATATTGTTCAACCAGCGTAGCTTGATAGTTCGATCAGGACTTGATACGTGGGCAGGCAACGTTTAGCTCGCAGCCCACAGAGATCGTTAGTGTAGCAGGTTAGTGTAGCTAATTCCCCCCAGTAGCGATTTTAACAACTCAATGTATTGTTAGTGTACTGCGCAACACAACGTATTACATGTAAAAGTTTAATCTGTACCGTTACTAATTGGGCTGTTAGGTGTGTGATACACATTGTAAAATATATGGCAGCGGGAACAGTAGATAACATTTAAGAATTACGTTATGTTAATTGTCTTTGTACTGTTGTAATATAGAATTCAAAATTGTAAAATTGTAGGAAACGAAAATCTACTGGACTGTTGAATTTCATCAAATTTATTGTACTGTAACATTTAAGAAGCAAGTGAATACTTGTGATTTCTGAAACAGACGTTTTCGTTATTTTTTTTCATGTTTTATCTACAGATATGATGAGCGTGTTAATAAACGTCCCATTTAAATATCATATAAACCAAATAATTATATTATTTGGATTTCATCATGTTCGTGATTTCGGTATTCATTCAAAACATTGCTTTTGTCTGAATATTGTGTAAATTAAATTGAAATCACTACAGCTATTTTGCCTTGTTCATTTTCTTGTTATTTAGTTTACATTTCTGTACGGTGTCTATTGAATTATTCAGCATTCTATGTTAAACACAGACGTGTAATCACTTTCAATTTATTATGTAATGTAGTGCAAACAATTGCTGCAAATTGCTTTATTACATTACGTTTTATTAATGCACGAGATAATGAATAAGGTATAAAACAATGCAGTCATTCATTGTAAGCAAAGAGAGGTCAGTTCGAGTTAATTGCACAATCGGAGACACGTGTAACAAAAAGAAACATTCTTGTTTTCCTTATTTAGGATTAATAATTGCAGGTGTAAAAAACGATAATTGCTTTCTCCGCAATTAAGGAACAAATGTTTCTATTATCATTTAGCCGAGTTATGCTTCGTTTTTGCTTAAAAGTTTCGTAGCGATTTCTCTTCTTCTATAAGATTGTGCCAACATTGAATGGAAGTACTAAGGATACTTCGAAGTATTGCTGAAAATAAATCATTTTTTCGGATGACAACGAAAAAAAACGCAAATTTCTGAGTTGAGGAATTTGGTGTGGAAATTATGACAGCTCTGAATCGCGCCCCATTTTATGTCTTCAGAACCTTCGCCTGGCAGCGGGCCGTCGGAATTGCAGTACCGTGAACTAGTTACCCGCGCTGGCACCGTAGATTTAAGTCACCTTCCGACATTATTATTATTATTATTATTATTATTATTATTATTATTATTATTATTATTATTATTATCTCCTAACTAACGACTAAAATGTTAAAAGTCGGTTGATTATAAAGTGTACTCTGTGTTGCAACCACCTTCCTAAGGAGCAGATCTAGGGACCATTGGAACCTCTACAATACTTGCGCAAAATGCGGGCCATTCCCAATAAATCAATGTCTTCCCAGTCACATCCTAGTCTTTTGAATGTCCTGGGAGTTTAGCCAAGTTCTTACACAAATCCCAGAGCTCTGAGAACTGTCGGGATGACCTGTGCTTTGACGGCCCCCCCCCTCCACCCCCCACTCATTCTTCTGAACTCGATTCCCAAATTCTTGTACTTTAGAGGCGTATCTGCCTCCATGGTTACGACGTTTTGATCGCAAGGCACAGCCACATCTACAAGTTGACACGATTGTTTCTCGAAATCCCGGATAACAATATCCTGTTTAACTGATGTCGAAGGCTTCAGTGGCCAGAGTCATGATCTGGGCTGCTCGGGTGACGCCGCGTCGAAGGATGAGGTGCCGACATTTCGGCCATCGTATCATGGTGTTCGTCAGGGCTGGGCTTGGTCTAAACGTCGGCACTTCAGACTTCAACTCGGCGTTACCCGGGCAGCCCAGATCAATATACGGTTTGCTTACCACTATCGTGCGATAAGTTTGAATTTATTGGTCGCACATTATTGTACACTGTTCAACAGACGTCACGTGTTTTGGTGAGTGTTCATACCACTTGTAGCATCTGTTTGGGACATCGAGATCGATACTGATATGCCAGTGGAGGTAACACCCTGTCGTGTCTTTTCAAGTATTCGGTCTACGCTGCAATTGGACAAGCTGAGACTATGATCTACTGATGTGATCAATGGTTTCAGATTGTTCCTGGCAGTTCCGGGGAGTTTTGAGATCCACTTTATCATAATGTCGTGTTCTCAACGCCTGATCTTGGGCAGCTATTACAAATGCTGGCCGATTCTGGCACCGTTCATCCCCTTTTAAGCCATATAATTTATTATTATTATTACTACTATTATTATATCTACACATTTAGTAGATATGCTCAAAAATAACGTGAAGCCATGGGTTTTCTTTGTAAACAATATCGATGTGTTAATTATTACATTTTCGAGTGCATACATTTTTGTGCATCTCTTATGAGACCACCCTTGAATATTCCACAACCTAGAATTCCTAACACCTCACATGTCGCGAGTTATTCGTCTTTACCTATCCGAAATTTGTTGTGAGAGATACGTTGAAGCACTTGCATGCACTCTTTAGAGCCGCAACCCTTGGATACCTGTCGGAGGTGTTGCGGCCTTGAGACAGTAAAATCCTACGACCAACCCCGTCTCCCGCCAGGCTGTCCTGACGTCCGCTGCTGCATGGACTCGAGGGCTGCACCCTGCGCGCGCAGACCGGGTGGCCGATCTGGCTCTCGGAGCGGCAGAACTGGGGGCGCGCCCCGCCCCCTGACTTATGCAGTATCCCGAGCGGGAAGCGGCGGGCGGCTGGGCGGGCGATGGGCGGGCGTGGTGGGGCGCTGGGTGCTGGGCTCTGGGGTGAACGCTAGAGCGGCCGCGAGGGCGAGGTCCGCAGGTTTAGGGCCGTTACGATACAGATAGGAGGTGATTACCTATTCCGTGAAAAGGGCTGCGCGGGGCCTCCGTTGAAAGGGCGCCTCGTTTCGCATGCCCTTTGTGAGAGGGCGCGATCGGCTTCGACCGCCCCGGGCCACCGCTCCGCCTTGTACCGCCCCCGCCGCCCCTGCCCTCGTGGGTCGGCGGAAGGCCGCGTACGGATAGAGGTGATCGGAAGCGCAGGGCGGGCTGGAGGGCGAGGGCTACTGAGTGGTGAGCAGGTAGCGGACTGGAATGGTAATCACACTGGTTGAGCACTTGGTTAGATCTTGAATTGATAGCGAAAAAATGCAGGAATGTAAAATGTGCCTTAGGATGAGGAATCAAAGTTGTGGGGTCACTTTCACTTGAATCTGCAGGAGATATGTAAGCTGTCGACAATCAGCCTTGTGAAAGGGAACGAAAGTAATACGAGGAAAGATCCATTGGTTGGTGTCAAAATGAGAGGTTTAAGTAAGCTTCTGAAATGATTTTTTGAACTTCAGATCGTGGTTGAGGATATCCGGTAAACCCAAGCAAGAAGGAGATACTGAATATTTTGAATTATTTGACACAATTGCTATTTTCTTTAAAGCTTTTGAATTTTCAAAAATTAAAAGCACTTGTAATTGATATTAATAACTATTATTATATTTCGTGTGTATTTAAAGAATTTATACATTTGTGGACACATGCTTGAAATTTTTTTCTGTCAGTGACTCAAATGTTTCTTGTGAAGATTTCTTTCCGTCTTTGTAAACATTACAACCTGCGTCAGCGAGAAGAGCCATGAGCGTGTCCTTCAAATTGATTACTGTTGCATGTTGATTCTGCAGGTCACTAGTAATTAATATTTTATCTATGGCGATGAATATAACTTAACTTTGTACTTGTAATTTGTAATAATCTATTCTTATATTAATTGTTCATAAGTATTTTGTACAATTGTTGTGATCGAAATTAAAGTTAACCTATTATAATAAAATCAAACAAACAACTTAATATATTCAAGAAATCAGTTAATATTTTATATTTTTTCCTTGTTTCAGGTAATTATTCGAAATAACATTCCAGTGTAAACATCTCCATGATACTTCGTAAGTACTAAAACATTTTATTACTTTGTATCATGAGATCCCTTCCTGTGGTGATATTGCCAACTCAGAATACGTTACAGAGACGATGCCGCTGAAATTTTCTTGCGGGTAATCAGAAGTGACCGTAGCGAGCAATATGTGGTTCGCGTGTGAAACGTAGTCAACCTACGGCGTAGCGAAACGAGGACTGCTCTCTGTCTTAACACATGGCGCAATCCATACCGTGGGAGCGATTGAGCACACGTGTAATCTCCGGGCGTGATCGCCTTAATGTAATGAGAGTAATGTTCCACAATCTATAATGTTCATCCTTCCTGAAGGGATAGTGCCACTAAATGAATTTTAAGAAAACTGCGTGGGTAAAATTTCTGTAAGATCATACCCAGTTTCTTGTCGAACGTTGTGGAGATCTGTTGAGAG
Organism: Gryllus longicercus; assembly: GCA_038098605.1. Lineage (NCBI taxonomy): Eukaryota > Metazoa > Arthropoda > Insecta > Orthoptera > Gryllidae > Gryllus > Gryllus longicercus. Next base: position 2,302,036 of record JAZDUA010000154.1, read on the forward strand.
ACCTGTCGAAGGATGTATAGTCGGCCTAAGGTTTACGGCTTCGAGGGTGTAGGGGAGTGTAGGGCAGTGTTTTAAGGCTTGGTGCAAACCATGCACTGGAAGCGGCACGTTAGCACACGCGAGGCCCACCGAAATTATCATGATAATGTGATGTGTGCAATGCATCCGAATCTGCCATGTGCATCTTCTATGTGGCGATAGTGCCAACACAATACACATTTTAAGAAAACTGCTTGGCTAACATATCTCCGCAATCTCTGTGCGGCCGTAACGAATCGACGTCAAGAGACGCGAAGTCTACATATACCCTGCAGCTTCGCGAAAGCGTGGGCGATGAGTGACTCTTGTGGTGCAAGCCACATGGTGGCAGAGGCGTGTGAGCACACGCGGGGCCCCCGGGTGTGCATCGGGAGCCGCCTCCGCCGTTGCTCGGATGACCGGTGCGGTGGCGGCGGCGGCGGCGGCGGTTACGCAAGAGCGGGCGACGCGTCGCCGCCGCGGGCGCCGCCGACGGCCAATGATCGACAGCCGGCCGCGTAATTGGATGGAAATCGGGCCGAAGGATCGCACGCGCGCGCTCCCTCGGGACGTCACTCTGCCCCGCCCCGCCCCACCCCGCTCCTTCCCTCCCCTTCCCGCCGCTTCCCCCCCTTCCCGCCTCGCTCCGCCCCGGCCCGCCCCGCCCCGCCCTTTCCCGCCCTATCCGCCCCTTCCCTCCCCTTCCCGCCCCACCCCGCTCCTTCCTGCCCGGCCCCGCCCCACCCTGCCCCGCCCCACCCCACCCCACCCACCCAATCCCGCCCCGCTCCGCTCCGCCCCGCCCCGCCTTCCGAAGTTTCCGCCGTCGAGCGGCGAGGCCGGCGTGACGCCCTCGCCGCTCGCCGTGACGCTTCGCTTCCGTGTTGTCGTGCCGCAGCCCCGCGCCGCCGTTGACGCCCAGGTGGAGCAACAAATTTGCAGAATGAATTTCACGGGCGTTTTGTTGACTATTTGCGGGCACAATTTAGGCGATTTTTTGACAGTAAACAAGTCCGTTTATCAAATTTTAAATTTTTGCCAGCAATTCTCACATGTTTTTCCGTAGTAATTTCATATGATATTATTTTTATACACATTTTAGCTTTTCTTGCCATTGCGTATGGACTACATTCATGTCCTGCCTAATCCTTTTATACTTTTTACTTTAGTAATATTACTTCTTTTTTCATTCGATAATTGAATGTGGGACAACCAGAACGGTGTAAGTGACATTTTATAAATTCTGAGAAAAACGTGTTTATATTAGGCTATATTTCAGTGACAATGTATTTTCGTGATTTTAATAACAATTGAAATGCCGTGGTTTTAATGATGAATCAAAGCACCGCGAGTGTATGAGTGATATTGACTTACATAAACAGATTTCTCAGAATTTATAAAATGTCACTTCAGGGTCAATACCGTTCTGGGTTTGACCCTGAATTGTAGAATTGCTGGCAATTTTTATATAATTTGTTACTTTATATTATTTTATATAATTAATAAATAATCTAATGCGTACAAAGTATTATTTCTTCAATTTATTTCATATTTTAGAAAACGTTGCATCTCATGCGTATCGAAATTCGTTCTCGATCTTCATTTTTCGAAAGGTTATCTTTTGCCCTTTAGCCTCCTGCTCGCAGCAGCGATCTGCGTTCTCGCGGCCCCATTGGCGGAGCAGCCGCCAGCCTGCGCGCCCTCTGCCCCGACGCAACCGCTTTCAATCGATGGCGCGATCCTTGACGAAAGCGCCCGGTCCCGGAAGAAAATTCGCGTAGAGAAAGGGGAGCTCGCGCAGGCAGAAAGAACATGAGAGAGAGAGGGAGAGAGAGGGAGAGAGAGGGAGAAAGAGAAAGAAAGAGAGAGAGAGAGAGAGAGAGAGAGCTGAAGAAGAACAAGGAAAGAGCATGTGCGGAGGGGGCTCAAAGAAGGGAAAATATCGAGATCAAACGGCGGCGCGGCGAGAGGCCGTTCCGTGCGATCGCGCTCTCGTTCCGATGTTTACGCCACATCTCCCGCGCGCCGCGCGCCCTCGCACCGTGCGCTGCGCTGCACCGCTCGCCTCCGCTCAGGCTCCACTCAGCGCCGCGCTGCGCCGCGTGCGCAGCCACTTGGCGATCACTTCACGGTAATTTAGCGATTCGACGCCGGCGCCGGCGCCGGCGGCGGCGGTGGCTGTGGCCGAGCCGGAGCCGGAGCTGCGGCCGGGGCCGGCGCTGCAGGTGGAGGTTGTGGAGGTGGAGGTTGTGGAGGTGGAGGTTGTGGAGGTGGAGGTTGTGGAGGTGGAGGTTGTGGAGGTGGAGGTGATCGCGGGGATTGGTGGTGGAGGAGCTGAGCTGAATTGGGGCGTTTAGTGGTGGTGGTGAGCGGTGGGGTTCTTCAGGAGTTGAGGGGGGTGGATGAGTGGTAGTGTTGGAAATGTTGGCGGGAATTGGTGGTGGAGATTCTGAATGGGGAGGGGGATGCGTTGAGTGAGGTGGGGGTTCTGATGGAGGAAGTGATGGTTTTTCAGAGGCAGGTTTGGTGGTGATGGTGGTGGAGGTGTGAGATGATTTTGGGGTTGAGGGAGGGTGGTTGTGGCGGCGGCGACACGAGAAGAGATGAACGCGGAGAGTTGGCAGCAGCTGCGTCCGCGTCCGCGGTGACGGGTAATGGCGATGACGGTTAAGAACCTATGGTGCCACCGAGGCAGTGGACATTAAGACACAAACGGCAATGATGCCGGAAAACGTGAATTGCGTGTCATTGTAGAAATAGACGTACGTCTGCTGGTAGAGGTGGAAACAATTACGGAGACGAAAGACAGGCGGAAAAGGAAGAGAAGAATGCGGATTAGAAAGTGTCATTGGTGTACATAACGAAGGTGAAGGAGGTGCTGGCGAAGACGGAGGAGATATGGTTTCAATGGGATAAGTGAGGGAGAAGGAAATGACAGAGATGGAGCAGGACGTAGCAAAGACATCCGTTATTGTGGAGATGCATAATGAGTCACATGGAACGGAGTATTCCATTGGTAGTAGAAGCGGCCAGGGCTACTTCGGGAACGTCGGCATTGGAAGCGGGTTCGGCGAGCGATGGCGGGTGTGGTGGCGGCGAAGTGAGCTGAATCTGCGAAGGATCGGAGTGGAATGCGAGAGGCAGCCGTTGTGGGGGCAGCGAGAGCAGTCCGTCACCACCCTTTACTTTCTCATGAGGGAGGGAACTTTGCTGCTTCACGCTTGATGCCCTTCCTAGTGCAAATCTGTGTAGTTTGTCCTCATTTTCCCTTGAATTTGCATTTGTTGCTAATTTTAATATTATTATTATTATTATTATTATTATTATTATTATTATTATCATTATCATCATCATCATCATTATCATCTTCTAGCTTGTTTACTTCTTTCTAAAATGCTTAATGTTTAATCTACGGAGTTTTATTCATTGTTTTGAGTTACCTGGATTCACCCTGTCTGGAAAGTAATGAAATAAACTTTACAATTAAATGGGGACAGCGAAAACAATCTTTCAACATCGCTTGTTCTTCCACTTTGATTTCTTACATTCTACTAGCGAAAATCATTCGAAGTTTCTTTGATCATTCTCAGACAACGGTGTCAAACGTTCTTTAGTTCTTGATATAATTCTTATTATCCGGTGCTATTTTTAGTTGGTTACAGTTAACATTTCTCTATATGACTACTTGCTTTCGTAACTTAACTTCAGAAAATGTTTGAAGTACGTATAGCATCTGCAGATCTACCAAAAATGTTGCTGTGCAGTACATCCTTCGTCCGTCTCCAGTTCTCTCCCTTCGTGGATAAATACCTGATGTTCTGGCCCTTTGCCTTTCTTACTATCAGTTCCTACGACATCGGGAGACTTGTCTCACTCTGAAGTTCACGAGCGTCTCCTAGGGCCGCCATGTATTTCCTTCCCTGCGTATCTGAGGCAAACAGCTCGTGCAGTTTCGCCGCCAAGGGAGCGTGGTGCGAGGGAAGGCGTGTTGGGGATGGGTGAGGAGGGAAGGGAAGGGAGGGGCAGGAGGTAGCGAAGGGCGCGCGCGCGCTGCGGGTCGCTGGTTCGCGAAGGTGCACGGCCCGCTGGTTTAATTACCTCGTCCCGCCACCGTGTGGTGGCGACGGCGACGGCGGCGGTGGCGGTGGTGGGGTAGCGGTGGCGGGGCCGGATGGCGGAGGCCGCTGGGCGGCACGGGGAGGGCACATGCGGTAAGCGAGAGAGCCCGAGAAAGCGCCTGGCGTCGGCTCAGTGCATGGCACGTGGCGCCTCGCACCTCTCATGCCCCTTCTGCGAGCAGTGTGCTGAGAAGGCAGTTATCTGCTGGTTATATGTGGACGCCACTCGTAGGCAGCGAAACCTTTTTTGGCTCGAAGCTCCTCCTCTACTTCATTTGTTAATTAGAAGCTAGGTATTGATTCATTAATCTCTTGATGACATGCCGTGCTGATAGAATTAATGTTATTTTAATATTTACATGTCAATTTTTAATTTGGTTTTAAGTAAAATTTTGCATATAATGAAATGTAGTCGTAGCTTCGCGATTCCATTTCGTCTCGACTCACTTCTTCTTCTTCTTCTTCTTCTCCATCATCATCATCATCATCATCTTCTTCTTCTTCTGTTGCCAGCTTGCGCATTGCTCGTCGCATAATGATCTTGATCGTCTTGCGTAAGTAATCCACTGTCTACTTCGAATCTCGATTCTACCTTCTACTTTCTTATTTTCATTCTTTCTATACTAATGGTAATTGATTACAACTCTGATGCATTCGTTCCTACTATTTCTCTTTGCCCCCGTCTCCGACCTGGTTGCTTTCTCCTCCACCTCTTCCGCCAACTTTGTGGGCCCATTTCCGCCGTGTCGAGTAGTTGGTTCACATGGAGAAATTTACTGTTTGGAACAACGTATGTAGACTCAAGTTTGAGCTACCGCAGAACTTGTGATGTTCCAATTATTTGCCAACCCAAATTGCACCTAGTTTCAGTCGAGATAATTGTTTGTTCGGTGTTGCCTTCTTGTGCTGCAGTACAGCATTTAACATTTATGATGGATTAAATTATACGTTTGCGAGATTGCATTGTTCGTGTTTACTGTAATACCGGTTTGAGAGCCTTCTCAGAATTAAGTAAATTTATTATACTCCAATAATTACAAGAACAAAAGCGACGTGTTCCATGATAAAAACTACTTTCACTACTACTTTTTTATATTTGTGTGTGTTAATAGAAGGTTGAATTTGTTTTCTACTTGTTTTCAAATTTTGGAATTTATTTTATTTACTTCTCTGGTTTTTTGTTAATTTTGTAAAGTTAAAAAGGATATTTAAAAACGCCATCCACTCTCAAGATTTTTATTTTTACATACCTTTAGGTTTACATACCCCTTATTTAAAAATTGTGAATATTGTCAACGTTATCAACTTTTTATGCTTTACTTTTATGCTCATACTTTCATGGGACTTAATTGAGTATTGTGATCGGATCTAAAATTACAAAATGTATTACATCTGAGTCAAAATTAATTATTACGATTGCATTTGACGTGTGTGATCTAACTATTTTTATTCGGAGACCAGTAGTTTTATTGATTTTGGGGTACTTTTTGAGCAGAGTAAAGAACCTATCACTCGTTACTCTGAAAGACAATCCACTCGGTTAAATTCCACTTGGACCTTTCCAAGGACAAAAATCTTGAAGCCTGCGCTCGGCCTGGGGTGACGACCGATAGCCCCCGAGGGGCAGCCAGAAATAACCCGTCGGGGTGGCGGCGGGGCGGGAGGGACGGCGTAATAGGATCTGCGGCACTCGCCGCCCCGCCGCCGCCGCCGCCAAAAAGGCGCTTAACCTGCCCGCGCCGCACCGCGCTGCCCCGCGCCGCCCCACGCCGCCCTGCGCCCTCCTGCGAGCCCACCTTCCTGCGCCGCGGCTTCTTCTCCTATTCCTCCGCCTCCCCTGCCCGGAACGCCCTCGCCGCTTTGCCCTGCCCTCCGCTCCACCATCCCACTGTCCTTTTATGTCAACCCTCCCCCCCTCCCGCCGTCCTCCCATTCATGAGCTGAATACAAAATCTGAACAATTAAAAATACTGCGGACTTATTAAATAATATTTATTATACTTTATTGTAATAAATATTATAATAATTATTATTATCTTTTATTTCTATTAACTTATTGTAATAGAATGCAAAATTATAACTCCAAAAATAAGGAATTTATGCGTACTCATTTAAGTATTTTTCTTCAAAGTCTCGCCACTGCCTTTCCCGCCGTCCCGTCATCCCGCAGCCCCGATCACCCGCCTTCTTCTCACTAAAGATTTGAACGTAAATTCCGAAGAATTGGAAATACCAACTACTTATTACTGCGACAAAAAGCATGCCGACAGGTGGTATTTATAAGTTATGTTCATTATTTAGATTCCTGCCCGCCACTGCTGCGCCGCGTCAGCCTCTTCCACCAATCTGTTCTTGTTGCCTTGATCCATGGCACTTGGGGAGGGTGCTGTTCCGCCACATCCGATAGTCACAATTTTACTCGAAGCAGAAAACATTATCGGAGGCACGGGAATGAAGTTTTAAATTCTGGACGCTGGTGGTGAATATCACCTTAAACTGTGGTTTGAAGTGATTAGGATTTCGTTATCCCCACAAAACTCACTAATTTGAAATTTGCTCATAGGAAATTTGCTCACACTTTGCAGTTCTCGGGGGAGATGAAAACCGTTATAGAAATTTCACCGGGTATACCTCTCTCACTTGGTTTGGACTTCTTCAGCGCGCGATTGACTATTCTCGATCTCTCGTTCCGGCCCTCCGCTCGGTTCTGATTCAGCTCTCCGCGCATCAAGACCTTTGAATAACCTCGCTCAGCGAACGCATCAACGGCCGCCGAAGGTTTATGATAACATTTTTTAGTAAGGTTTAGGCCACTATACTGTGATGTAAATGAAAGTGACGATTAATGAAGTGAGTCAGGCACCGGGCTGGTTCACGGGCAAAAAGTGAGTTGTCGCGACCGTGAAGTAAACTTGAGAATTTCGCCGGCCGACGACCGCATTTCCTGCCGCCCCCTGAGTGAACTTGAATGAATTCGTACGGAAGGGAGAAATCGCGTCTATGCGGACAAAAGGCTCAACTCGCAGCCGCCAGACACCAAGCCGGACCAGCCGCTGGCCGGAGAGGGGTAATCGCACTGCCCACTGATCTAAAGATCACGACAACAAGCTTCGAGCGTTCCTACGTTGGCGGAACGCATTCTTCGGTATGCCTCCTGGATCCACCCAATGGAGGCAATTAATTGATGTATGACGGACTAAGAGCAGAGATGTCTGTTGATTATGTAATAGTGAATCATGTTTTTTCCTTTTCTTGTAATTTGTTTTTAAGGGAAGTTCAGCCAATTTTTTAAAAAAAACCTTTTTTCCTGATGTTGCTGATTACATGGTTTATTAAAAGAACTTCACTATTTTTCTCGTGATTTATTGAAGCTCCTTATGTTCTTCGTCATTACATGGCATTTCCGTCCCTTTAAGGTTTCGACGAAAGCAAGGAAGACAGTGTTTTGCTTTTGTAGTGCCACCGCTCTACCGCAGATTAGCCAGGCAAGCTCATCCAAGGACATCTGAGTTGTCTGACTCAGGGGGGGGGGGGTAGCGTTATACGATACAAAAATACTTCGATGCCAATCAATATAATAAGAAGTAAATTTATAACTACAAAGATTTGGAAATCAAGCTTCTTTATTTTAAACTTTTTAAGTTGTTTATTTTTTCAATATGTAACACTAAATTAATGTATTTTTGTAGTTAAGTTAATTGTGGCTAGATCCAATATTAGGTCATTGAAAGAAAAAATGTAAACAAATATTCCATTTTCATTTCATTTATCAAACGCTTTGAATTTAGAATTACGATTTATCTCGAACGTAGGGTGTTTTTATATCATCTTTATTCTACTCAATCATTTCCTCTCTTCTCTTTTATTCCTGTGGTTTTCTCCCCTTCTGTCGCTCCCCCACTTCTCACCCTCTCTTTCTTGCCTCGACTCGTCTTTCCCCTTCTCTTTTCCCTCCCTCTTTTCTCCTCCTGCCCTCGCGTTTCTTTCTCTTCTTCTATTCTTCGTCGCTCTGCATCCACCGATCGCCTGCCTTTTTAACTTCGCGGGAGCCCACGCGCCCACCGGTCTCGCCAGGCGCTGGGGCAGCGCTACCTGCTGAAGCGCCGACGGGTTACGCTAATTTGGCTTTGATCGGGGGCGAAATTGTTGCGTTCACAAAGTTTGCCGTGGCGCATCCGCGTCATGCTACATTAAACTCACTGTTGCCAATCTTCCCGGGTTTGAACACTCCTGCCCTGACCACCGTTGCAGAATTACAATATAAAATATTTTTCCTGTGGTACAATTTAGAATACTCTGACGCTCTAACTTTGAGAAACATTATTCGTACTACGCTCTGAAGTAGTTTTTAGTTCTCGCAAGCCGAAAGAAGTCGAAGAATTAAAAATTTCTTTATCAAGATTAAGTAATTATTTAGTTTAAAATAATCAGTGACGAACTCGGAATATTTAACAGAAAAGGTACATATCTATATATTTCCTACACAGAATTGTCAAGATTCCTGCTTATGCTACCTATTCTCTAATTTATTTCAATTTTTTTTTCATTTTTTTAAATAATTCAACATTTATTAGATAATTCATTGCAGTTGGTAATATTATATTAAAAATTATTTAATAGCAATTTTAATTGGAGACGAGTTTCCGATGTCATTTCGCAAAGAGGTACAAAGGAGCGCAGCAGTGTCGGAGCCTGTCAGTTGAGCAGCGCTCCCCGTTAGCTGTCGAAGGCCGGGCTTCCAGCTACTGGCGTATCTGCCTGCCGCCAAGGTAATAATTTATGTTTATTCATGAGTGTAAACTATATGGAAACCGAAACGCGGCCCCATTATCACGTAATGATAAGCGCGTTCGGAGCGGCGGTGGCGGGCGCGGTGTTTGCACGCCGCTAGCGGCGGTGGCGGTGGCGGTGGCGGTGGTGGTTGCAGGGAGCGTTCACCCCTCCCGATCACCAAATCTCTTGCCATCTCCACATTCATACTCTGCCATTCTTTCTTTTCTCATTTCCGTATTCATCGTGTCTGTTCAATTTCTAGATGTAGTCGTCTTTCGTGATTTCTCAGAACTAACCATCACAATCATTATTCCCTTTCACTATTTTATAGCAACCACTGTGTGGACAGTCTCCCTTCTCTGAATGCCCTTTAATCCAATACGTCGGCTTCATCTATTTACACTGCCTAGTTTATTTGCATAGTAAATAAAACGTTACTGTCACCAAATAACGTGTCTGCCTTTTCCAATTTCATTTCCTATTATACACACTTCATTGCAAAACTTCTCGGTTTGGCAAAAATTGTATTTTTTTTTGTTTCATTTGACTTTATTGTGCTTTTGTTGAGTAATCTTCCATTTCTTTCCATAGCCAATTTATGGTACGCTATTGATCTCTCTCACCTGTTTCTCCCCAACTCCACTTCTATGTGTCACTGTGTATCAGATTCAGGTCAGAATCATAATTCCCTTAACGTGTTTCCCCTCTGTCCTACATCTTCATTTTCACCTACACGTAGACGGTGTCTCTATTTTCATCTACGTATCTCCTCAACGAGTCTGCTCCATCCTGCTTCCTCTCTTTCACATCATTTTCTCTCTCACCCCGTTTCCCATCATTCTATTCCAACCAAACCAGCTCCGCCTCCAACGCTCTGCCCCGTTCTGCCACAACACAGTCTTCCTTTCTCCATCCCACCACTCCCACCCAGCCCCATCCCATTCCACCTCGCCCGCCCCATGCCTCCCCCTCTAGCTCCACCTCTCTCCAACCAGTTTTCCACCTCCCCTTCCCCAGCCCCTCGTCCTCTCCCCGCCCGGCGCCGACAGAGCGGGGCGTGGGGTGCGGGCTCACCCTAATCAGGGAGCGAGCCGATTTCGTTAATTTCGTTGATTACACGGCCGGTAAATCCGCTGCCGGCGTGTGCTGCGCGGTGCCGGTCGGTCGTACGCTCGCGCCGCCGCCGCCGCGCTTGTTCGTCAGCTGCTGACAAACGCGCATCGCATCCAGTTGCGCGGAGCGGCGCTGTCGCCGGGCGCCGCCGCTGTGTGGCGGGTTGCGTCGACGGGCGCAGGGCGTGTGGGCTCGCTCGCCATTCGGAGGGCGTGATGTGTCGGAGAGGCCCCAACTCTTTTCCGTACTCGACACCCTGCCCGCTCTTCACACCCGCACGTTAAATAAATGAATTGCTCAAACGGTCGCTTGATCCTTGCTGGTCTCTACGCACCCTTGTGCTCGTTTCTGGCTACCGTACGTAAGCTCTCCCGCAATCTCCTGTTATTTCTCTCATTCTCAATAGGCCATTGTTGACTGTAGTGTGTGATTTTCGAGTTGATGTCTGGGCACGTTTTGGCATACATTTCAAGTAACTTACAAAAATGTGTGTTCGCGGGAGCTTTCAAACAGATTTGGGACATGGTCTATTTTGGGTTCCATTCGGTAGATGTGGTGATGGATCTCTTTATGAGCTAGGTTGAATGTTAAATGGATATTCTTTAATCAGTTTAAGAAGAAAATCAGCTCTGGTAAAAATTAGAAAAATATATCCGTAGATTTTTGTTTTTCTTAATTTATATAAAAAATATTATTATTATTATTATTATTATTATTATATGTTTTTTTATTTTGTAAATCGGTCATCATTGAGCCATGCGATACGTGCATCCCGCCAGGGATCTTGAATATCCGGGGAGGTGCACGTTACTTTCTATTGGGGGGGTTAGCATTTTATGGCTGATTGCAGTTTTACACCCCAGGGTAGTTAGCGGTGGGGAATGCAGTAAAATTGTGATGATGATGAATTATGAATAAGACATACACAAACATTCAAAGACATATACAACACAACCATGCCCGAGGCGGGACTCAAACCCGCGATTTTCTGTTCCGAGACCGTTACGCCATTACTGCCTCAGCCATGGGATCGGGTGTTGTTGTTGTTGTTGTTGTTGTTATTATTATTATTATTATTATTATTATTATTATTAAATTTTTTGCACGGGTCCTTCCACACTTCTGTTCTTTGTTCTAGTGTCAAAAGAAATCTTCATTGCGTACAAGCCTTACTCGAATATACACATATATTCTACACATACGTGTATATATAATTCTGTTTCATTAGTTCATATATAATTTTGTTTCATTTTGAAGATTTTTGTCGTTTATGCTTGATTCAGTGAGACAGCCATTACTCCATCTCTAATAGAACCAATGCTTGTCTTGCCAGCAACTCACAAAGCCATACTTACTATCCATGTCACCTGCAGTGATAATCGACCCAACCATTCTGATGAAATTTCTTTCTCGCATTATTACTTCTTTCCATTTTATCTACGTTTCATTTCTGAACCGGCTCGCACTGGAGTCGGTGGCTATCGGGTTCACTGCAGTTCGGATTGGCCCAGCTGTCTTCAGCCGGGTGAGTCACGTTCACAGAGATTGAAAAGGTTCCCGTTCACTTGTCTCTATTGCATCCAGAGGCCGCGAGTCGCTTCTTCCTTTTGCGCGGGTTGGGGATGCGAACGAGGGTTTGCCGTTTCAAAGAGGTGTGTTCGAGGGAGCTTTCAAAAAGAGTTGGGTCATGAGCTACTTTAGTTTCCATTCGGTAGCTGTGGTGATGGAATTCTTTGTGGGCTAGGTTGAGCGTTCATTGGATCTTGTTTAATCACATTAATGGGAAAAGCGACTTTAAGAAAAAATAGAGGAAGTTCTCTCTGGATTTTGTTTACAGGAGTCTTTTTCGAAACAAAAAAAAACTTGTTCTCTTGGCGTTCATGTATTGTAATAGGTATAAAAATGGAAAATCTTGTAGTTCCTGATATGGAAACGATCTGAACGAGTTGAAACCAGAATACAAATCAGTGATCATTGAGTACTAAAATAAATTGAAATTAATAAAAATAGCTGCGATATAATTGAATTTTTTAAATTATAATTTTGTAAATAGTTTTTTTTAAACTTTCATTAAAAAAACATTGCCTTTTTCCAATAGCGCATTATTTGCTGCCCTAAATAATAAATACCTGTCCTTATTTGTAGTCGTTTTCCTGCCTTTGCCAGGCTATCTGAGTGGAGGGCCCGTGCGCCTGAGAGACCGCTGGCCGTCGCTGCGCAGCCACGCGGCGCGCGGAGCCACTTTTCAAGCGCGCGCCCAGGCGCGTTGTGACGGGCGCGCGGCCGCGCCTGAGTGCCCGAGCACGGCGCCCGCTCCTCAACCGCTCCCCCCCCCCCTCCGCCTCTGCCCACACACGCCTTAATTCTCCGCGCTTATCAGCTACTCCATTTGGTAGTTTAGACTCTCTAGACTTGAAGGTCTTGTTCCTTTCCAAAATTCTCGATCTTCTCCTTCAAAATTCTTGGAGCACGTACATGACTTTTTTTAAAGAAAGGCGAAAAGACAGTTACTCATAATAATATATTTTTTACTATCCGACTAATGGAAGCTTTCGCCTGCCAATTTTTGTGATTCATGGTCATATCTCGAAACATGGATAGAGTCCATGATACACATAGTGTTACACTTCTTCAATAAAGTTTCTTATTCACCTATTTCATCTGACTCTGAGGTTAGATCGTTAAAGAAATCAATGTGTGGCATTGAGTTGGCATATTTGTCGAAGATTTCAAATAGAAAGGAATATATTTATTGCGAACAAGCGGGCAATGCGAAATAATTACAGGCTAGATGCCGGAGTGTAAATATGAATGAAAAATGAGTTAGAAGGTGAATATATGTCTAATTTGCACTAAAGTTTTAAAAAATGAAGTGTAATGAAGGAAATGAGATGAGATAACGTACAAAGTTTGGGTAAATTTGTCGAGAATTGAAGTTTTAGTAGTGAGTCGGAAATAGAAGAAAAAACTTTCCAATATCTTGATCACTATATGCTATTCCAGGGTATTGTTATTGCACCTGTACACTCTAAACTTCTGTAATGTCGAAGTTGACGTCGAATATAAAAAAATGGTAAAGAAAGATTAAAATACTGGAGTGAAAATAAAATGAAGTTAATGACGTTGACGATCATGACTACAGGACGATTAGCACCCAATGACTGTGATGACTACACCAGGACGATTGAGATAACACAGCGAGTGAGAGGATTTCGCAACGGCCACGATCTGTCCAGTGCTGCTGCCCAACTTCTCCCTCAGACTCCGCCTGCGCCTCTGCCTCTGTCGCTCGCCGGCGCGGCCGCTCGCAGCTCCCTGCTCACCTTGTCGGCGATCGGAAGGAGCTTAAAGGCGGAGTCACGAGTGGCCGCTTATCCTTCGGATGAGTCCCCGAGCGCCTCGGCGCGCCTTCAGTTGGATTACGTGTGAAGGGAGAGCGTTAAAGCCCCCTCATGTGGGAAAAGACGTGTTGGAATTTATTAATGCGATACGAAGTTTTGAGCGAGTTCTATCTTGCAGTCGGACGACGTTGAAGTGTCTCCCCTCTCGGTTAGGAAACAACTTCTTTTCTAGATATCTTTAAGCTGCCTCTCACAGGTGATAGGTGTCAGACCATATAAAAATCTGCTGTGGATATTGCAGTTTAAAAATTTTAGATATCCTCTTATACAAACTCTTGTATGTCATTTTCGACGCAGAGTACGACATTCTAGTTTCATTAATTTTCTTAATACATTTGTTTTTGTCTTAAGCTCATCAAATAACGCCCATTGTTCTACGTGTAACAAGCTGCTGAGATATGTTGAAAAGAAAAAAAATCTTCCAAATAAGCTTCGTATTATTAACTTCCTGAAGCACGTTAACCACCAACCAGTATATTCAGATTTCTGTTTATTATCTTTACTTACACTTGTGTCGGTGTACCGTCTCCCTGTGTGTTGCGTTGCATTGTGCCGGCGATTACGTGTTACATGAACTAACACAGTATGCGTTTCCAAGATGTAATCTACTGCGTTGTCACAGGACACTCGAGAGCCACTTGAACGCCCAGCGCGCGGTGCCATTAATGTTATTACTGGTGCATCGGGTCCCCGCTCTGTCCTTCGAATCCCAGAGCGGCTGAGCGACCTCGACCGAGCGGGCCGGGTTGGAGGGCAGAACGCTGGAGGGAGAGGGAGAGAGGAGGCTCACAGAGCAGGTTGGGGGGGCGACGAGTGCGTGGGTATGAGGCGGAGCAAAGTGGGGATGATCTGGTGACAGGTGAGCGGGGCTGTGATGAGACTGGAGGCGAGGCGGAGCTCGAGTAGCCAGGAGAGACACAGGGTAGGTACAGATGAAGATGGGGACGTACGGAACAGAACGGCGGCGAGGAGAGCTGGGGAAAGACGAGACCGGGTGAGGCAAGGCGGATCAAGGAAGGGTGTGGCGGGGGGGGGGGGGGGGCTGGCCGAGGCGTAGCGGATCGACCCCCCCAGCACGATGGGACGCAGTGTGCCGAACCGAGTCGTGGAAGACAGGAGATGTGCAATGCGGGGCGAGTGGGGTCAGTCACCAGCCGTGCGGGTCAACAGAGCTCAGGGACCTCGTCGTTCGCGATCGCGCGCGCCTGCGCCGCCTCCCGCCAGGAGCGCGCAGGTGCGCCAAAGCGAGTGCCGCACGTGGACTAATATTTGCGCTGTAATGTCGTGGAGTCGGGATCGGTGACAGAAGGGAGTTTGAAGTGGAGATGGGGGGTGGAAGAGCTAGCGGACATATGTAGAAGTGTTGATCATTTCAGTAAGGGACCGTTTTGAAGGTAGTGGAAACAGATCGGTTGTAATGAGATGGAATGAAGCATTATATTTTATCATAAGTGTAACAAACGGTGGATGTAATAGAATGTCGACACTGTTAATAACATATATTATCATTTCGAATGCACCTTGTACAAGGTTGTAACATTGAATGGTCATAGTGTTGACAATATGGATTTTTGTATCGAATTTGATGTTATATATTCTTTGAGGAGAGGATCGGAGAAAGTATTGATGTGTACGTCAGAAACGAATTTACGCTGATGCTAACGGAGTCAACTACACCTTGAGAAACATTCATTTTGTTGGATGTTTTGAGGCTATGCAGTCAAGTAGATGCGATGCCATGACATTGTCGCTATAGTAGTAATAATTCACTCACAAATTATGAGTTACGAGTAACGGATTATGACTTATCTGCTGACGAAGGCAAAGCTGGGAGTGTGGAATGGACAAGGGATTTTCAGTAAACCATCATTTGAACAAAAATTAACGCAACTGTTGACGGTGACTCCCATGAAGATGTTGACTATGTTCATAATATCGGTTTTGATGTGTGATTGGCAATTGATACGTGCTCTGCCCGCGGGGGTGGTGAAGCCCATGGTGATTTTGGCAACGGTAGTAATGGAGAATCCAGACGATTCCGCAGTGGCGGGTACGGCAAGCGCCCCGTTTCCCAACAGTGGTGGCGATGGTGCAGGGGCGCACGCGAACGGGCGTTTAATGTAATTGCGAGGTCGCCGGTGGCGCCGCCTAGGGATCGCGGAGGGCGTCTCATACGCGGGGAGGCGCAGCTCGCAAGGGAGCGACCGCTCGCCGCCAAATGGCCAACGCGCCGCTAATGAGGGAATCAGCATGCGACGTTCGCGGCCTCGGAATCGCTCCTTTCGCTGCGGCTCACCCCCTCGCTGATTTCATTCTCTGCATAATCAATAGAAGGCTTTCGGGGAAGGCGCAGAAAGTGTTCGGCCATGGTTCTTGCTTTTGGCTGACCGCGGGGGCCCTCGCCGTTGCGTTGGTTGGGTTGCCATCCATTCGGCAATCTTACCGTAGTGTTTTTTCAGCACTGAAATGCGCCATCCCAGTTCACACTTGGGCTTCCCAGGTGTAATTGGCGAGAAGGCTAGCGAGAATCTTCTCGCAGTCAGTCCGTAGAATGGCCGACATGTCGGCCAAATAGCCTACGACATCGCGATATCGCCGTGATATTTGTTTTAGTCTCGTGCAGCTGTTACTTCCTCAGGGAAACCTTTTGCGGCACACGTTGTTGTTGCAATGCAAACAAGTTGATTTTTTATAACTAAATGTTTGATAAAACTATCTAAGAAAGTGGATAACGCTAGAATTACAGTTGTATTAGTAATTTAGGTTATGCAGATTTTCTTGTTGAATTTTTCTCAAAAAATTTACGTAAACAAGTTGTTTACAGCTACAAACTCTGTGCTAAGCAAATCCATACAAAATTATTTCCAAAAATTTGTTTGCACACTATTCAAGAAGAACAAATACAATACTCTTAATACGCATGATACCGAAATTTAGATATTTCTAGGAAATTGTCTTTTCGAATACTTAAATAACGTACTATTGTATGTATGGATAAACAGTACAACAGTTCTTTATTCACCATGCATATCTTTATAGGCCTTGTTTCACAACGTACCACTTGTATAAGATACATTTAGAGGGAGAACTTTTCTTGAAGCCTTGCTGGCGTATGGCATCAGCTGTGTCAGCTAAGCAGTGAGCAAGAACTAAGAAAATTCATTCAGTACCCGCAGTATGAGAATAGGCGGAAAACACCTAAACGAATACACATCTCTCACAAGGACGTAGGCTGAATAATTTTCCACCATTTTAGGCGTATAATCGAAATTAAAAGGCTAATATAGAAATTAGTAGGCTAATGTTTGCCTATATCAACTAAATATTTTGTAGAGCAGATACTGGAAACGTAAATTTCAATCATAGAAGTGTTTGTTTCTTTTGCATGTTATTTTCTCTGCTGAATTGTTACAGGAGAATTCACACTTTTAATCAAAAAGTTTTCTCGTTGCTCTAGGGATATACATATTTTCTTGCACAACAATGTCATCATCCCTGGGAGATACTAAATTTTCAAAGATTTTTTTAAAGGTCTTAAAGAACCTTCCGAGCGCTTGATAAACAAATATTTCCCTTTGATCTCTGTTTTTTAGTTATTGTGGAATTTATTATTAATTGACAATCCACTTATAACATTGATTCATATTTTTCACGCATATTGGTTCCAAAAATAGTATTACGAGTATACGAAATAGTCCTAAAAGTAAGGTAACGTTTATCGTCGGGCAGTAAACCAAAGAAAGTTGCAACAGAAAATGAAACAAAAAAATCGTCAGTCATTTTTCCCCTCATACAAGACATTGCAATACGCAAAAAAGATGCAATTTTCCACTGAACTTACTAACGAAACAGTCATAAACGTCCCCAGTACATCACTGTACCCTGTTGCACCATCCATTTTTTTTAAATACGAGTAGTGTGACAAAGTTATGTGACAAAATATGCTTTGCTTGGGAGGAAACGTGACGAACGCTCGCTTTCTAACTTGGGTGATACAACCTAATGCGTAACTCCGATTCCTGTGTGCTATAAAAGAAACCCCATTTCTGATTTCAATTTATTCGACATTAAATGTAGTTAAAACAGTGTGTGACGCACTGTAGGGAGTAGTGCAATCTGTTTCAAGCACTTTACACAACTTTTTGACCTTTTTGCTCTAAAAAATTGTCTAGATAACCATTATATTGAACGCTACCTATCTCTTAAAACTATTGTGTAGTACAATACCCAAATATTTTATCCATTTAGATTTTGCAATTCATGTAATTATAAATTACATAAAGCTTTTGAGCAGCTCAAAATTTACATTTTCAAGAGTGCGCTTACTACGAGGTAAATTGATGCTAAACGGTAAAATTCAATTTGAGTTGAACCAATGTTATCGTTCTCTGAGGAATTAAGTTCTTTGATACACGTACCTTAATACATATAATTGCTACAAATACTCACAAAGAATGATTTAAAATTGTCTTGATTAAATGTAACTCTTTTACACATACTACTGTGTGATTAACCTTTCTTTCACCGTTAAAAAATATTCAGTAAAACTCTAGGAAGTAATTTGCCTTCAAAGTGCCAAAAGATTATTCTCATTTTTCGAGTGGACGATAGTAATATTGTGAAGCTTTTGTAGCCCACTTTTCACTTTGAAGTGAATCATTGAACGTCATCAGTAAAACGACCCTTGCCTTTGCGCGTTCTCCAAAAGCCAGCTTTGAGAAAAATAGTAACGACGTGTATCGAAAGCGAACCCGTCCTAAAGCAAAGCTTTGATTTGCAAAAGTCGTTTTGATGAATCCTCATAACTCCCACTCCGCGTTGGGAAGTCTCTCTTCGCAGAAGGGAAGTGACCGTTAGCACTGGTTGCGCGTGCTACGTTATTTACAGCCGTGAAACATTTAGTAGCGCAACCGGCAAAGAGAAGGCTAACTGCTCTTTCCGGCGTGACATTACGCATTCCGCCGTTTCACGGTGAGTTCGCGGGCGCGCGTGCTCGCTCGCACGCACGCACGCACGCACGCACGCAAGGAAGCGAGCAACTATCGCGTGCGAGTGCAGAGAGAAGAGCACGCGGGTCGCCCTGTGATACGCGCGTGCCACTCAAGAGAGCCCTCTGCGACGCGCGCTTATTTCATCAACGTCTTTTCCACCGCGCGCGACGCACATACGCGACTGCTCGGATTTCCAGCCGCCGCTGCTTTTCGCGGCCACGTCAGAGGGAGAATTCGAAAAACTCTAAAAGAAAGAAGCAAAGAAGGAGGCGTAAAAGGAAATGTCGTTTCACCCTTCATTATCAATTCCGCGAAACCACCAAAGTAATACCCGCACATAATTTCCTTAAAAAAAGCAAATCTTATTTTCGGTCGGGGTCTCGTCGGTAGTCTGGTCTTTTAACGAAGCTCGACCGGCGTGTTCGCCGCCTTCGGCCCGTGTCCGCTGCAGGTGTCTGTCGCTGTTCGTCTGTTGCTCTCTGTCGCCTTTTTTTTCCGCGACGTCGCTCGCTTTGAGCGCGTTTAGCTCCTGTCACGGCCTCCTGTGCGCGGAGAGGCGACCGGTTCCGGTTAATATTTCAGAAGGCGCCCGTCTGCGCGCCGGGGCGGCGTGACGCGCGTCCGAACGTGGCCGCCGGCGGCCACGACGATGATGATCCTTATCGCTCACGTTAATGGTGTTTTATAAAACTGCAATCTGTGCGGAGCGGCAAAGAACCTCTCTGGGTTTCAGTCTCTTTGTGATGGGCGAAGAAATATTCGTAAAATTTCTTTCTGAGTTTTCTTAAGTTTGCCTATTTCTAACTTTGTCATCTACCTAGACATCTCATTACCTATTATTACCAGAAATATCCTTTGATTATTCTCATGCTTATCAGTATTTAATTGGCAGTCCGGGTGACACCGCAGCCATGGCAAAGGTGTTGACGTTTCGGTCGCCATTCTGAGACCTTCCTCAGGACGTAATGCAGGGAAGGTTGCAGAATGGCGACCAAAACGTCGGCACCTTTGCCATGGACGCGGCGTCACCCGGACAGCCAATTAAATACTGACTCCGGCCGCGGACGCCTACGCTCTCACATGATTATCAGACCTCATTTCGTTAGAAAATACACCTAGGCGTACACGCGCATACTAATTTTGTAGATCCCCACGTGGACGATGGTTTCGCGTTTCACTCATGAGTACACTGTATCTAGTTTTATACAGATGTGTTTTACGATTTATTGGTTTTTGCAAGATCTATCTGACCGAGGTAGAGAAGCATCGTGGTACTTCCGCTTACTTTTGTGTTTAGCCTTCAAAATGTTTCTCCTCGACCCCTACATTGCAACTTTTCTAGAGCTTTTAGCCTTTCCTGTCGCCGCGAGATTCTTAGAAATCGACCTTCTAGGGGTGGACGTTACCTTTTAGAAAGAATTCCGCAACCGATACTTACGAATACGATATCTAACCCTCGTAAAAATACAAGTAGTAAAGAGAAGAATGTCTGGTGAGTCAAGTTTTTATCAGCATATGAAAGTCCAAAGTTTGGATTGTATGCTCAAAAATTAAAATTAAGTATTGGTTGAAGTGCTGTAGGCAGATAAGCTTATTAAAATATTTATTTACATAGGTCATTGCTGTGAATGCAATGAAGATCCGAATTCAGTAATGCATTACGTTGACTACACTATGAAGTTAATAATTGTTTATTTCATTCATAGTTTATAAAGATTTTTGTAAACCAGGAATATAACGGAATTTTCAGAATTCTTAAAATTTCTCTCTAGCAATTCTAGAAAACAATATAATTTCACGAAGTCATAGAAAAGCACGGTGAAAATCTCCTGAAAATGTCTTATTCAGGTTATCATTATAGTCTAGAATATACATGATCAACCACTGAAAAGAACTCTAGAAGGTATGATCAGATTGTGAAGAGCTAATAAAAGCTAATGGAATTTCCCCATGCTTTTATTGTTCTTTATATCTGCAGAAGTATTCATGCTGTACCATAAAGCTACATTTTAGTATCATAATGAATGAAGACGTATTAAGTTTATCTTTTGGACCAGGCCATAAAGTGGATTATTGTTGTTCTAATTAGAATTGCCGCGAGTTAAAGAGGATTATTCTGCGAGAGAGTGAAGTACATCTATAATATTTTAGCTACTTCTACTATCCTGAAATTGACATTGAACTCGAATACAAAAAATACTGAGATTCAATAATATTTAATGCAAGGGACGAATGGTCGTTGAAGAAAAAAATATGAGAATAGAAAGAGGAAATCTAAACAAAATTTGACGAAAGTAAATCTGTTGGACCCTGTGCTACATAAAACATTTCAATAAGTAAGGGAGATCGAAGTTCGAATGAAACTCGAATTATAATTTCCAATGAGACGCGGATCGTGCCATTTTCTAAGTTCAAGTCAAAATTAACAATCATAAAAAAAACGAATACCCACAAGAGCATTTCTATGTAATAAACATTCGCAAGGAATCGAAAGGGAATCGAACCCGCAGAAGAACGAATGTCAGACGTGGAATGGAAACGGACCTCCCTTGGGTCGCTCGGGGAAGGAAAGGGCGCGCAGACGGCTGCTCGCGGTGCGTGTAAAACCCTCCTTTACTGGCGGTGCGCCCACGTCCCGGCATTTTATTGATTCTAAAAGTTTTAACGCACCCGCGGTCGCGGCGACGTCGGGCGGCTGGGTCGCTTTGGGCGGCGGGCCGCGTTGGCCTCAGCGGCACAGTAGCAGGACCAGAGGTTCCTCCAGGCGAAAGTTCTGCTCAAACATTCACATTTCTGGAATGCTCACTTTTCTGGATGTCGAAACGAAAAAAAAAAACTGTTTTGTGCAAGAGAGCGCAATTTTATTTTCCCGGAAATTCATTTGCTCTCAATTAATAGACGATAATTATTGTCTTGCAAGATATATCAATAAATTGTAATTTTCCTCGTGTTTTTTATTTATTAAAAATAATTTTCTGAAAATGATTTTGTTAATTATTTTCCCATAAAAATAAATGACGATCGCCATTCATAAAATAGCAATCCACCTGCAATATGCATTAACCAGAATATCCGCGTGCCAAGGTGTCACTTCATTTATTCCAATCGCTTTGTTGTGACTATTATGATCTTATTTGGGATTGTCTTATTTCAATTACTTCCATTTGTGCTTCATTCCGTTTCACAAGCATGCAACACAAATTAATTCGTACCATGTATAATTGAATCAAATTTACAAATAATTTAGCCTAGCCACTTTTTAAATTCTACCAAATAATTTTATCATTCCTAAAAGTTACAATAACAATGAATAATCAGATATTCGAATTTGGAACTTCGAAAACTTGTATTTGCGATATTTCCGGTGTATTTATATTGATTGATGTGACTAAAAGAGAGGTTGAAATGAAAAAGAAAATATTTTCGAAAAAATGGCATATGATTTTCGGTACGTAGATTGCAATTTCATCTTGTAATTTTTTAAACTATAAAGTTTATTGTAAAGAGGCGAATGAGTCTCTTTGGCTAATGTGCAGTAATAAAACTCTTGGAATATGCCGCCACCACTCAATTAATATACTTGCAATTACTACCTTGAACTTTCAAAATGGAACCACGGAGGTCATATTACTGCTAGAATGCTGTGAAAATGTACTCATTATGAATAAGACGCAATATTAAGAAATATCAAAGTGATGAATATGTATTACAATACTTTCTAATGATTTCCTACGAATTCTTAACGAGAGCTTGTTAAATCGGTGCTTAACAGAATACGATGTTTAGAATTGTTATCCGTTCACTGTTTGGCGTGACCTCTATCGCACACAAGAGTGCCCCTGCCCAACAGAGCCAGAATAAGAATTTCAGTCGTTACCAATTTTCCAATGGCAGTAGACGGAGCAAGAATCTCCAACGGAGTGGAACGCCACCCTCGGGCGCCGGCCCAGCGGTCGGGGAACGGAAGGTGAGCGGGCTGCGAGCAAATGAATTGGAACGCGAATCGTTCGCGAGAGGCGAGTGAGTCAAACCGGTTTGTCCTACGCATGCGCCGCCCCCAGAGATGGATGAATGTCGCCTCTCGCGTCTTCGGCTGTGTATGATCGGTTCCGCCCCGGCGAGCACGCTTTTATCTCCGGCAGTCATCCCGAGACGCGCGCAGCAGAGATCATCAACCGGTAGCACCCGATCGGAGCTGTGTAACTTGGTCTATCTCCGGGCTATCATCGCCGATACTTTAATGCGGCTTCGGCAAACACGCGGTCCGATTCCAGTGGTATTCCGCCTTCCGCCGAGCAGGTAGAGAAATCCGCATCATCTGCTCCTCGCCTTTGCATCTGCACCGCCTTCGCTCTCATTCCCTTCCCCGCCTTCGTCGTCTGCGAGAACGTTGGCTCTCGCTTCGTTCGTCGCCGGCGTCTCTCCCTCAGTGACTCCGCAGCTTCCACCGCCTTTTCTCATTTCGCAAACTCCGTTTCCGATACGGCACCGTCCTAGTCCTCCGTACCTGATATGTCGTTACTCTTTTCTATCTCTCTTCTGCGAAATTGTATCGATGAATTGATCTCTACTCCCTCATCTTTGTTAAACTTGCTTTACCGACCCGTAGACCACACAAGCACCCATTTCAGCTCTTCCAGCCTTGATCAACCTTGCCATTCACCGATACTTGCATCCTCACTTTCCCGGGGGTTCACTCGCTCCCTTTTCTCCTTGTACTTCTTTGCTTTCTTGCTCATTTGCTCTCCTGCTCTTTTACCACTTTGGCCTCCATTACCTCCCTTGTGAGCCTTGTCACCTTTTTTCACACTCACCACCCGTGTCGTCATTGCTACCCTAGTACCCTTCTAAGCCTTGTCACTCTTACCTCCCTCGCCGCCTCCCCCGGCCGGGAAGCGGTGCCTGAGAATCCAGAGGCCAAATCGAAACCCGTTTGGCGTTCTCCGGAGAGCCGGCCGTTTCCGAGCCGGAAAATCTGCCCCATCGCCCGCCGGTCCCCTAAGGCTTCAACGATTCCCGCCCGATGGCGTTCTCTTGTTCTCGAGAAGGAACGGGTCCGCTAGCGGGGATTCGGCACTGCTGCCCCAGGCGCCGCTGTCGCCTCCAACGGACACGGACCGAAATGAACCCAATGGGCGTGTTTTGTTATTCCTAAGCTATTCTAGAATTTATTTAACCGTGCACTTGAGGTAAATTTGCTGTACATGGTTTCATCCAAACCGGAGCTTGAATGTCTCCATAGTGACATATAAGCTCCCGATTGGATGAAACCGCAACAGCTGATTTACGTCAAGTTTATGACTAAATACATCGTACTATAGATTCGGAAACTTCAAAGAGTAAAATCGATTAACACGGAAAACACAGGATGTAACTCATAAAATGGCGTGAAATGAATATATATTTCGTCAAATATAGTTCATTTCCCAAGATATCTTACGGAAGTTGGCCAATTCTATCACTTAGACTGAACTCCGGTTTCGTGAGACTCTCATTGTCCCACATGTTATTGAATTTTCAAAATGATATTTTTATAATACACTTAATATTCAGACTTTGATTTTGTGCACAAAAATTACTATTCAAGGAAACATTACTAGGTATATTTAAACAATATTATTATTTCAAATTGTAATACTAAATGTTATAAGAGTAACAAGCTATATAGAAACCATTATTATTATTATTATTATTATTATTATTATTATTATTATTATTATTATTATTATTATTATTATTATCAGTATTATTATTATTATCATCATCATCATTAATATTATCATTATTATTCTGATCAACACGCACACTGACGTGGAGTAAAGAACTTATGCTTTTTCCCCCCTATACGAATTAAAATTTCTACATAAATCGACAGAACTTTCATAATGTTGCACAAAAATAACAAACCCTTAATTCCTCCTCTTCTAGATAATGAAAGTTTTATTTTTTTTTACCCGCAACTTTGCGCGTTATGAAGCGAGGCGCATTTGCTGCGCGCGTGTTTCGGCACTGTGCCACCCAGCGCGCTTCCCCGCCGTCGCGTCCGCGTCGCCTCCCACCTTCGCCTTCCCACGCGGCCGGGGGGGGGGGGCGGCCCGCGCCGATGGAAAAGGCTTGTCGAGACATCCCTCGGAAGAAAAGGAGGAAATGGCGGATTGCGTTCGCTTGATCGGTCACGCCCCATCGGTCCGTCCTTTAATAGAGAATGTATAAACGCTTTCCCGGAAGGATAATTTTCGCCTTTTAGACTCTTTTCTCTTCTCTTGTTCAATGATATCATTTTGCTTCGCTGCCAGAAGTTTCATTCTGACACCGTGATCTAGAAAAACAGTTGTTCTAAAGAAATGTTTGTCAGCATGTTCTGTTGGAATTTCATTCGCTACAATTTGCGTGTTAGATCTATTCATTCATCTGTATTGTGTTTCTTCAAAAGCTTTCCGTTTCTTCTTGATTTTGTTGTTTTTGTACGTTCTATTGAGATATTTGTAGCTCAAAGGTAATTGAAAGGGTACGTAATTAAAATTATTCATTTACCTTTCGTGAACATCAAACTGCTCATAAATTTGTAATATTCTCCAAAACATAAAATGTGTAGTAATAAATATTTTCCATTTAACTCTTAAATTTGACATAGCAGACCATTACCTAATTAGGTTTTAAATACACTCAATAACTCCATTATTAATCCTTATTTCTGAAAAATATATTTTGTTACGTCTCATTTTCATTCCTGCAAATCATTCAACCAACCCGAATTTTGTGAATGTAAGCGTAATCGGTGTAAGTAATTTTCATGCAACCAGTGCAAATCCTCATTAAAGATCTGCGTCTTCGCTTTATCTTTCACTTTAACAGAAACTACAAAACCAACCCGGAAGGCTCTGGGCCTCGAAATGCGCTGCAATTCGATCGTAGCGAACTTTTGTTGATGGAGGCGCATGCTAACGGAAATATGTAGGATAATTGGAGAGGAAAGCACAATGATGAAAATAAAATTGCGAGGCTCTAGTAATTTGAATGCGTTGATAATTCATTCATCTATACACTCGTGCAAAGAGAAGTAATAAAATGCCTAACAAAAATATCACGAAGAGTTAAACCAAACAAAATCATTTTTATCCTCTTTCAATTCTTTGGTACGCTCCATTCAACATATTTTAAATGCGCTCAGTGATTCTACAACCAACCCTCATTTTGCAAGACCTAAAAAATATTTTTAATTTCAAATTATTCTCGAGTTGCGATTCAAAATACAACTCCTCTTTCCAAGAATTTTATCCGCAGCTTGTTTAGTTAGCATAAGGGATCCTCGCGTACACAAAATATTAATTCAGAAATCGATTTCAATAAAGGTGTACTACCTCGCCCTCCCGACGGCCTAGCGCCTGACAGAGAAAATATAAAAGCGCGCGTTCCCGGAAGGCCCCGGCGCGGGCGCTGCACCAAAAAGCGATGCGGCGGCGCGCTCTGGGCAAACTTCTGAATGCGCGGAACAGGTTAATTGCGGGCGCGGTTTGAACAGTAGCGCGCGCGCGCGCGTTCTGCGCTAATGAACAAACACAAACTCGAGCCCGACGCGCTTTTAAATTTCGGGGCGGCCCTTGTCGTGCCGCTGCTGTGCTCGTAACAAAGCCACATTGTGGGCTCGAAACAAGGTGCAGCGGCCGGCCGGTGTTTTATTTTTATCGATTTTTTTTTGCCCTCATCGTCGTCCTTCCTGCACGACGTTCCCAAATGGAACCAACTATTTGCAAGAGGTAGAGACGTGGAAGAAAAATATTTTTGAATGGCTTTAAATCTGTGTATAGTATTGTTGAATATTTTGTTTATTTATTCTAAAGAATTTAGATGTGTGCAATGTTCTTTTATTGCTTTATGCGAGTTGTATACAGCCACATGCCTTTTCTTACATCTAGTTCTTCAGTTCTCCATTCTGCTTTTTGTCGCCAATTAATGTCTCTAATTTTCTGTTCTAGATTCTATTGAGACCACACATCTAAATTCTATAAGACCACACATGAACAATTTATAATGTGCCTAACGTGTAACGTTTGGAACATGAAATAAAGGAGGAAAAGTGACAAAAATGTGAATAAAGAGTTAGGTCCCTACAATAAGAAACTGAGAAATACCAAAGATGTGCTTATACCTTGAAAAAAAAGTACATTAAATGTTTTATAAATCTAATATTGAGAACTTGATTGCATTAAGAAATTTCTACCTTCATTTCTCAGTTTGCTTCTCTTCTACAAGTTGAAAGGGCAGGAAAGGTTTGAAAACAATGACACTTTTTGCAATTTTCAGTATTCCAGAGGTTTAATGAAAATCGGCACTGTGCCTTATTATTAGCAATTGCATATCAATTCTATTCGGGTACCTGTAGAAACACCAGTGGGCAGAGGGGTCAACGACCGGATCTCAGAATAAATTGCAAAATTGTTAAAGAAAAATCTACGACTCTTTTGCATGCGCAAAACATTGAGAGATAACTAAGCAGCCCAAGGCCATTTGAAAGCTGTAAATGATTTCGTTAAATGCCCAAGATCTAAAAAACAACAATGAAACCGTCCCAGTTGTGTCTGAAAAATGCAAATATTTGATTGTGCTATTCTGCATTTTCTCATACTGCGCATACCAATAGAAGTTTCATACTTTACGTCACGACTTAAAACATAGCTGTCTTCATGCGACAGCAAGGATCCAAGGAAAAGGTCAACCACTATTAAATATTTGCTTTTAGCATGATGCTTTACAGAACATTTTTGTTGATATATTTGGTATATAAAGAATGCTGTTCGAATATATGATGTAAAGTTAATGCAGAATTCGTGAACACTGTTTTTGTAAAATATTTGGTAAGAGAATGTATAATATAATACTATTCTGTGAGAGTATTTTATTTGTTCTTTAGCAAAGTGTGTGCGACTTTTAAAAAAAAATTCTGTTGTTTTGTTCAGAAACATTTTGCTACTGCAAGTTCTAGTGCCTTATATTTAAGAAATGCATGTTACTAGCAATATAAAACTACCATTTCCTACAAATATATGTCAAAATATTTTCCGTCGTTGAGAAATGTATTTAACGTACGAGAATATTTTGAACATTTTCATTATCGACGGTCCCTTCTGCGGGGACACTGACAACTAAGTCCTATTTTGAAGAACTAGTTCAACATTCACCATGTTACTACATGCGCAACTGTTCTGTGCATAGAGAGATACTAAAATAAGATCACAACATGTGTTTTAGTAGGCCTGGCTGTAACAGAATGCTGAGTTTTCACGAAGCAATAACGCATGGCAACGGTTTCCAATTGTTATATAAAATATTCGATAAGCATTGAAAGTGACGATTAATTAAGGCAGTCATTACCAGGCCGCCGCTTCAGGGGTAAGGTGTGAGTTGTCGCGACCGCGAAAAAACCTGAATCTCGTTTATCGACGTCCGCATTTCCGTGCGCCCCCGGAGTGAACTTCCATTATTTACAAGCTGGTATCGTGGGGGCACGGACAGAAGGTGCAGCATGAAGCCACCATCTTGTCGCCATTCACCGAGCCCGAACAGCCGCTGTCCTCTGAGCGGTTATCTCACCCCATGTCGTGAAAACCATGGCCACAAGCTTAGTGAGCCCTCTTTGCTGCTACCAATGTCACTGTTTACTTTTGTGGGCTATCACCTTGTCATAGTACTGATTGGCAGCCCAATTTCTCAGTACCCGTATCTCTGCGGTACGCTCACCTCCGCAAAGAGAGAGTGTTCATCATTCATTAAATTGCTGGTAGACGCGCTCCAGGCTCATCGAACGGCCACGATGCTCGAGGCGCATCAGAGCTAATGATCTGAAAACTGCATAACACCACGATCTTCGCAAGCGCGACTTCTTGGTAGGACCACCGAGTGTCCAATTTATTCCGGGACGACACCTCTTCCTCGAGCGGTTTCGTTACAAGTTGTCTTCAAGTGCCCTCTACGCCAGGGGCTTGAGTAAAAGGTGGGAACATTTCCTTTTCATCTGCTAACATTCCAGCTACGTGCAACTAACATTCCTACTCCATCGAAGTACGTCGCCTTTTCCACCTGCTACTCGCGTGTTGTAATTGGCTGACGCGCCACTGCAAACCGGTCACACGTCTGATTTGATTGGTCGGTTGCTTCTGCCCGTTGGTCCAGTTGTGTCGTAATGCGACCGAGCGAGCCTCGGCTTTGCCTATCGTTTAATGTACCCCTTTGTTCAAACAAAAAGGGCAAGTCTTGTTCTAGGTCGAGTTCATGTTCTCCATGGTATGTTTTTAATTCTCTGGTAGCTCCCCGTCCGTCATTGACTCTTCCCCTTCCGTCATATTCGCACTGGACTGCCCATTCCTCACGAATCCGTAAGTGTTCGCATAGTCTAAGAAGGTACTCGACGGTGTCATTACTCTTTACTCTATGGTGTCGGTCAGGGTCTGCAATCGCCCTTTCTTCAAATATGCCAAGAACTGTTCTCCTCCTCCTCATCTGTCCTTACAACTCTATTACTCGCAGAAATCTTTTGTGTTTGTAACTTGTTCCGAGGATACGTGACTTATTCAATGTGATTTTTTCTCCGACTATAGTCGCTATTATTTCAACTATTTTGTAGAAGATAAAACAAAAACATTGGTGTTATATATTTAAATTACCATCTACTTGCTGTTTCAAATTTAATATTTGCAATTTCTCAACAAAATCTCGCGCTGCCTCCTTAGCTTGTTCCAGTAGAATAGATAGATAGATTCCATTGTCCACGAATGAAATGGGCCATAATTGACCGGCAACCAACTGTTGACGCTCCTTATCTTGCATAGTGTTCCTTCCGGGAGGAGCGAGAAAGCGCGCCAGGGAAGCAAAAGAGTCGAGAACCGCGCCAAGTCACAAGGCGTCGAGAGCCGCCCCTCGGCCTGCAGCGCAGCACAGCATCACGGCCGCCTCCGCTGGGTCTGCTTGTACGTGAGATGAAATGAGTAAATTTCTCTGCAGGTTCGCTGCGCGCGCGCGAGCGGCGGCGGCGGCGGCGGCGGCGGCGAACAGCGAGATAATGAAACGAGCCTCCGCGCTTCTCCGAGTTGGGGGAGGAAAAACTCAAACAAATGACACACGCGCGCTACCCGCCCTTCCCCTGCCGGAACGCCCCATTTCTTCCTCCCTCTTCTTCAACGCGAGAATTCGTTGAAGTCGTGAAGACTTCTCCTTCCCCGGCGCCCGATCCGCCTTTATCTCGCCTATTTGTTATGATATCTCCGACGCGACGGATGCTGCAGCGGCTGCGCGAACCGTGAAGAAGACGCGAGCGGGGGCCGATGGGCCCTCTGCGGCGCCCTTGAGGAACATCGCGATCGGCGCTTTGAACGCATCTCTTGCCGCGCGAGTTGGGAAGTGCTCGCGAGCGGTTGGTGGGGGGAAATAGTGCACCACCGGTAGCTATCGTAGCGCCTCCCGCAAATGGTTCCTCTGCGGCGTCCTTGCCAAGCCTCACGATCGCCCGTTGCTGACGAAGCCCCTCGCCCTGCGAATCGGGAGGTGTTCGCGAGCGGATAGGCGAAGAGGGAACGCGCCACCGGTGGCTACCGCGACGCCTCCCGGTGGCGCCTCCTGCAATTAGAGGCGGCGCATACAAAGCGGACCGCTTAATGCAATCTCGTCAACTTAAGGGCGCCCGGCGCGCGCGTCTGCAACGGCGGCGGCGCCGGCGGAGGACGACTTATATTAAAGCAAACGACTGGAGGTTAAGTTAAATTATTTTAAATGTAAATTGCAGTAATTTTAAAGCCATTATGTGCAACGTGCCGGGACTGTCACGTTCTGAGAATCTCGGTGTTGCAGCCGCTCCGCTGACGTCGTCAGGGCGACGCGAGGGGAGAAGCCGGAGGCGAGGGTGGGGGCGGGCGTATGAGACGCGTGTGGCGGATAATCCTTGTGTAGGGGAGGGCGCTGATGGGAACGCTTTTGTCCCCCGCGACGACTGTCTGCTGGCGCGGCAAACTAAGTAGTTGTAATATTACGCTCATATACCTTGCTGTCTTCCGCCCTCCCCCCTCGCCTGATCTTTCCCTCCGCACGTTGTTTAATGTTGCTGTGAGTTGTATTTAAGAATTTTTCTTTGTTTCCAGGTAAGCTGCTTGATTGCTGTCGCTGAATGCGAGAGAATGAACCTGAATTGGAAATTGTGAGTCAAACGTACAATTTTGTTACGAAGATTAAATTTCTCTTGGCTTTTGAGATTTAAAGAAATATGTGTTGAATTCATTAGTTTATTCAAAGCAGGATGCTGACTTGAAAATTCTTAAGTGAAAAGTTAAAAATGTATTGTCAAAAAATGATCTAAATGTATTTTGTCATTTATGAAAAAACAATAGATTTGTATTTTTTCGCCGATAAAGAGATTTAAAAACAAAAATACTACTTTAGTAAATGTTAGATACTGACGCTTTCACACAACAACTAAAAATTAAATTTGTTACATATGTTTTTATTAGTGTAGTTAAATATGGAGTCATCGATTCCATTTATGTCCACTTTTCATTATGTCCAAATATACGAGTACCTACTACCTCTGTCACAACAGATATGGGTATTCTCTCTAATTCCCTCGCTCGAACATACTTTGGGGACCTTCCTTTCTCACCAGGCACTTTCACGAAGTCGCTCTCTGTGGCGAAAAGAACATCGCTCACCCCTCAGCCTCGTTTTTTAGTTCTATTTCGCCTCCGCAAAGAGAGAAGGCGCTGTACTATAGGTGACACTACGCCCCGTCTCGCTCTTGACGAGCTCTGTGGTGTTCTTTCTTCTTCTTCTTCTTCTTCTTCTTCTTCTTCTTCTTCTTCTTCTTCTTCTTCTTCTTCTTCTTCTTCTTCTTCTTCTTCTTGTCGTTTTAACCTCATGCTTTATAATAATGCTACATAATTTGCAATAAATGAAGAAAAAAGTGAGTACGTTAGGGAACTGGTCTTTAGGTATAAACGTATAGATAGCACTTGACTCAGTACATTTGCTGGAACCACCAAAATAAATTCTACCTGAAATTTTCGGAGGCTTCTGCTGCGCGTACCTGACTTCGCTGCAACGTGATGGCCCGCAGACGCCATATCTACGCCGCATCTTTTTTGCTTGATTTTTCCGAGAACATCAACTACTACGGTCGTTATTCTCATTAGAGAAGTTAATGTTGTATCTCGCGAGAGGCGGTGATTCCTCCCCCCCGCTATATGGTGAGATCCGGCACCGACGTCGACCTGCGATCAATTTCCTCATCCAGGTGTCTCCTCTCATGGGGGCTCTGTTCCAGCCAGAAAAAGCATAAGCTCCAGGCTCACCTCCTGACATGTGTTGCAGTGCAGTTCATATAAGTGTGTGTGTGTGTGTGTGTTTGTGTGTGGAACAGGAAGGTAAGGCCACGCGTGGTCCGTGATCCGTTTGTTAGGGTATTCCTCTAGCATTCGCCTGGTATTGATTCGAGATATCACTGAAAACTACCGATGAATTTGATCTAGCTGTCTAACCATTGTCTAAAATCCGCCTCCCGAGCTCGACCACCAGGACGTCGCGATCAGTCGCTGAGGGAATGGCAGTGCTGTCTCTGGCGTTCAAGTAACTCAGCCGGTTCGCGACAGTGCATCCCACGCTCACACATAGTTCGCATTTCTTATGAAATGTGATTATGAATTAGCAATTACATATATTTTGAAAATCGAGTGTGTAAATGCATGTGTTATGAACCGACAAGAGCTCAGAAACGGGAATGAAACATTTTGAAGAAAAAACAAACGAACAAAATATATACGAATTTTGATACTAGTTTTAATTATTTTGTTTCATGATAACTCAGTTAAACTTTTATTTTCTTTGTAATTTCATATGTAGTAGAGTCCCAAACACATGAACTACTTCGACTGACTTGAAGAGCAAATCCCAAATTCTCATTCAAAAGTTGTCGTCCGACCTCCCCGTTTCCCTTGTGTCGCCTCCGCGAAGTCCCTCATTATTCCCGGGGTCCCTTCTTCTGCCTGGGGCGGACTCATCCCCACCCTGCCATGGACTGTTGCGTATATTCCCTCAACTTGTTGGAAATCACGCCACAATCGTTTCGAAATAATTGATCAGAAATTCTATCGTCGTATAATAGTACTAAGTATTCAAGAACATCAAAACCGTCTTATTACAATAAAAGATTAGACAATTTTTATATGAGACTATTAGACCGCGTACGATAAATATATTTTTGTACACTTTGTAAAATTCCCTATATGCTGTAAATTTCGTTCAAATTTGACTGTTGCTTCGGCAAAAGATCACTTATTGCTGATGTTCATAGACGTTAATAGGAGCCCTGGTCTATTCTAATATCACATTACGAAATTGATTGTTGCTGGTAATAGTTGGTCACGGATTGTTAGAACACTTCTGTCTGTAATTAGACAAAAGAGTGTAAGAGAAACATTACTGAACTCAGTGTCTTGAAGTGTAACTTTATACAACCAAAGTGAATAAAAAACAAAATATAAATCATATTAATAATTTGATTAAAATTATTCAATCAGAGAGTTTTTCTTAAATTTGTTTACATATGTAAGCTTGAGGTCCATCCACTATTTCGACAGCCAGATAGAATTGGTCCAAATTCCCATGCATCTGTTTTTCCGGAACTCTCCTTCCTCCTCGAAGTCGCCTCGCCTCTCCAACTCGGCGCCGCACCGCGTCGCGCCGGGCGGCCCGCGCGCAATACGGCGGGCGTGGCGATGCCCCCCACCCGTCCACCCCGCGGCGCGAGGTCTGTGCCGTGCCGCGCCGCGTCGCGCCGCGCTGTCGCGTTGTCCCGCGAGCCCAAGGCCCGCCATAATTTCCCGAAGGACTTGTCAGCGTCGCCGGTGGGCGGGGCGGGGCGGGGCGGGGCGGGGCGGGCAGCTGGCGCCGGCATCGCTAAGACTCGCGCGGGGGCGGGGCCGGGGCCGGGCGTGGGGGCGGTGCTCTGCCGTGGGGCCCTTCGCGAATCCTCGCATTACCTGATGAAACGAAGCTCGCCGGTAATTTCGTAATTGCGTTCCTTCCGGTCAGCCCCGCTTCTCAGTCGCCTGCCCCGCCCTCCGGCGTCGGGCCGGCGGCTTTCGTCGCGCCCCGGGACGGCCCGACGCGACGGCCGGTTCGGACCTCGGCGCCAGACGCGGGCAAATTGGCTTCCGAACTAATTTGAGTTGAATAATCGCCCGCGCGGAAGTCAATTTCACTGGGCGAGGGGAAGGGAGGCAGAACTGGTGTGGAACTTCTGTATTTGTCTGTCGCGCGATGATTGTACGAGGGAGATGGGAAACTGATATGCCCCAATTTGTGTCCAAATGCGTGACTTGAATAAGAGAATTGATTGAAACTACTTAAGGAAGAGCATGGGTATTTTTTTCAACCTATATTAATGCCATATTGAAGCGAGTTTCCCTGTTTGTTTACAGTAACATTAATATTTCATGTACGCTAATATTTGAACTGTGAGTATTCTGAGTTCAATTCATCGATTTGTCACTACTCTGAAATGAAGTTCGAAATAAACACAAACGTGTCTTAATTTTTTCTTAATATCTCCTAAAAGCGAAAGAATAGAACAATTATTTGTGTTCCGTGCTCCAGTTGCCATTGTCTGCTCTGTCCGTTTTCGTTTAGTGCTGTACTGACTTCATCCCTATTCGATTTCTAAAAGTCAGGAAGACCATAGAAACTTAAATGTAATTAAATTGTTTCCAAATTGAAAATTATATATTTCGCATTTTAATAACTTCTGTCACTGTTAAGACATTTCCATATCTTCTTTACACTTCCTTTGATATTTTGTGATATGGTATCCGTAATGAACCTCCTCCTATCCTCTTTGAAATGTCAATCATAAAAAACGAATTCTGGGGACTGTGGGTCCAATAATTAAGGTTTTCCGAACTTAAATATTTGTCAACTTTTTTCGTTTCATACCTTCAGACACGAAGGATGAAAGGTCTGTCGTATGTGTTCGTCATGCCTGCTTCTGACATTTTGTGTTACAGGTTGCATAACGAACTCATTATCTTATTCGAAACGACGATCATATGAGGAGAGAGGAGCTGCACACGGTCGATAGAACGGTTGAATTACTCCGCACCGAAATATTTCACATCTCCTTTTTTCGTTCCATGCCTCCAGATGCTGAAGGCTGAAAGCCATTTTGCATGTCCCGGCCACGCGGGCGCGCAGCTTCCGCCTCCTCTTTCGCCGACCCCTTCCATTTCCCCCCACCGCCGTGCCGCCACCTTCAGACCTCTCGGTCGCCGCGGGCGTCCTCGCCCGCCGCCTCCACACCTCCCGGGCGCCCTCGCCACCCTTTCCAGCGGCGGCACGGGACGGGGCGGGGCGGACGGATCCGCGTTTGATCTCCTGGGAAAGATATTAATTTTCGAAAGGGAGTGAGGCAGCCGCTGAGGAAAGGAGATCGGCCGAGCGGGTGGGCGGGCGCTTTCCTTTAAGGGAAGCTCATCATCCGTGCAGTGCCGGGGGTCGCCCCCGCCCCCGCCCTCGCCAGACTGCCCCGGGGCGCCTGCGGTTCATCTTGGGCGCCCGGGGCACCGCGTGCGTCGGACGAGCATCTTAGGCCACAAGAAGGGTGCAAGAGCTGCGGGATTAGTGGCGGCGGAGAGCGAGGGAGAGAGAGTGTGTCCTTTGGAGGGTCCGAGTGCGCCGGATTATGTGGACTCTCCTCATTGTGTTCGGAGATGCGTCTTGTAACTTGTTCTGTTAGGTTCAGAGAGAAGCGGCGCGAAGGAGAATTTATGTAATTTCCGGGTAAGATCTGCGCAGTGTTGAAAGCCCGCTTGGGATTTTTGTGGACCATTCCCAAGTGATGAAACAAAGCACCTGTATATATTTTGTGTGTTGAGCTATTAATATAGAGTTTTGAGAAATTTAGTAAACGTATGACATGTATATCGAAGATCACTTGAGACCCTGGAAAGGGTGCAAGGTCTTGTGGATTTATAGTGACTTGTTCTTTGGGGGGTTCACGTCACTGATTATGTGGGGTTTTGTCACTGTGTGCAGCGAAGCGTCATGAAAAATGTTTTGTTAAGTCATCTGTACTTGTGCATTGTATTGAACATGGCAAATAATTACTGCTCTTTACCATATTGCATTAGACATTATGTAACCATTCACAAGATATTTTCAGTGATTTTATGTGTCAGACCATTTCTGGGAATTTTGTTTAATTATAATACAGTCACCAGTCTTTGCATTTAAAAACACTCGAAAGTACGAAACTTGCAATTTTCGCTTCACCAACTTTAACCCAAGCTCAAATGTTTGCCTGCTCGACTGCTTTCAATAATGCCATTACATCTCGCACAATGAAGTAATAAACAACTATCTATCAATGAGCAAGTAGACAAGCTTTTATTCTATTAATAAAATGAAATAATTATTCAATATATTTAAGAAGATAAGAAATTTCGTGTTTATACTATAAAATTGATTGATAAGAGCAAGTGGTAAGAATTGGAGCACTACTTTGCATTTAAAGAAAAAAAATCATGTAATTTGGTGAGTAGAAAATGCAAACATCTTTCTATGCGAAATCCCTTAGTGTCTTAAATGTTAAGATATCCAGAAATAAATTGATATCCGATAAATGATTCGTAATTTAGGATTCCTCGTGGTCACATCCTACTTTCTATCAGTTTTCATCTCTAAGTCATATTATATTTTCATTATTTTCGAAAATATGAAGATAAACGGTATAAAATAATACTTTACAGTCCACCCTCTCATCCCGTCAGAGCTCTTTGCTAATCCATCTCGCTCATTACACTCGCCCACACACAAAACCCATTTCTAAAAGCTACAGTAAAACACGAGTGCTATGCCACAGCACGGGTCGAAATCGTCCTGTTAGTCCGCACTTTATTATTATATGCTCCATCGTGCACTCGGCACTTTCCGCATTCACGCGCCCCTATCCCTTTCCACCCCCCTCCTCGGGCCATTTACGCGTTCGGGGTCGGCGTCGCCGCCGCGTAGTGTCTTTTCCGCTCGTGTCGCGCGCGGCCGCTTCCGCCCTTCCGCGCAAACTTCCATTCGCCTCCGCCCGGCGCGTAAATAAACGCGGCTCTTCCGACCGCATCCCGTCGAGAGATCCCGCGGATGCGGTGACGTCATTTCCGGCGCCCCATCTCCTCCGACCAGCCGACCCCGCGGAGACTCTGCCGCGGCTGCTGAATAAATTGGAACCGCCCCACCCCCCAGCCCCCGACCCGTCTCTTTTGCGAGGTGTTATTACCCCATACGCGCGCGCAGGGTGTGTACGTAGCTCATAGAAGGACACACTATATTCCCGCCGGCCGCCACAAAAGGGGTTTTGTGCTAAAGTAGCTCGCTTAGCGGATGCAAAGTCAACGTGCGCGCGCTCGCGTCCATTTCGCCGCCCTCTGGGTGCGGAACAATGCCAGAATAGACCTAATTAAGGTAGCTCATGTGTGTGTTTTGTTCTCGTCCGCGGATTCGTCGCGGCCGAGTGCGTATCCAGTCCCCCTTCCTCCCACTCTTTTTCTCTATTCGCGGACCCCAAACGTCGCTCGGCGCTCAACTTTCTGCGCCAAATGAACGCGGTTATTGCAAGGTTTTTTTATGCCACAGGATTTTTTTTCTTGTGTGCTGCGCGAACGCCTTGCGAAGCCGAAATGTGTGTCAAAGTAAACTGTGAAGCGGAAAGGGATGAAGGCGATTTAATGAGCTCTCCGGAAAGCTTCGATGTGTGTCAGCCCCTCCCCCCCCCCCCCCCGGTTTTTGTTAGGGCAGGTCGCGTAAGGCAGTGGAAGAAACGTTGTCGGGGGCGGGGTTGGTGGCGACAGTGAGGGTGGGTGGAGGCTGGGGCGGGGGCGGGGTGGAGTGGGCACACCAGTGGCAGTGTCGACGGTACCAAGAGCTGTGAGCGTCTACACACACACAAAAAAAGTAGTAATTAGGTATTTCACGGCTAGGCACTGTGCATACACGGGTTTTAGAAGCTTTTAGAGCTGCGCTCTGTGCATTTCGCCCGCCACACTCGCTTTCGACGGCGCGTTTTTTTCTCGTCGTCCGCCGGCGTTTTCTTTACGCCATTTCGCGCTTGCTGCAGGCGAAGGTATTGACGGCCGCCTGCGGAGCTCAATGCAGATGGCGCCTCGGCGCCCCGTGCCAAAGGTCGCACTCGCGGGACTCGACGGCCACTTTCCGAGCGCCGCCGCCAGAGCAGCGCCACCCAGAATGCAATTTCCATCGCCCTCCTCACATGCGAGTTGCTGCCGCTCGGTTCCTGATACGGCAATCCACCAGCACGTGTGGCGTTTTTCCCGCTGAAATCTTTTTCTGGTTTAACCAATGTGTATTCTAACAAGTTCTCTTTCACTTTCTTCTCTTTTCTTTCGAAACTATGGTTAATCGAACGTTCACGCAATTACACACTCTTTATCTTCTTTTTTATCCTTTATAAGTTTCTCTCATCCCCTTTCTGTATCTATCCCTACTTTCTTAATTCATTTTAGGCGTTGCATCAGAATATTTTTTACAATTCTGTTCGACCATTTATCCAATGAAGTACCTTCGCCCTTATTCTTTTTTTAAAATAATTTTTACTAAATATACTTGTTTTTATCCATTGTTCTTCTGTCTCTTTTTAGGTAAATCGGAATGTCCTTAAAACGGACTACCCCAACAATTTGACTACCCAAATATCTATTAGTCGATGTTTTCCAAAAATCCAATGATACTCGAGGTCTGTCCGCTGGAAGTGCGCTTTTTGGGCTTCACTCTGTGATGGAAAATGAAAAAAGAAACTATTTTAATATGCTGTGGGTCGAGAAATTCTTAATCACCTTTGGCTGCCGGCGCCCTGGTCAGCAGCCACGCGCCGTTGCTCCGCAGCGTGGAATATGCGCGCGGCGGCAATGTATTTTTAAAAGGGAACACACCTTTTGCGAACAGACGCCAGAGGCTGCATTCAACTCTCAAGGGCATCGGAACCCGGCAGTATTAACCTACACTTTCGATCTACGGTACTACATACATTTCTTCACATGGTTGGCTCCGAGGTTAATCCACACTTCGAGTGTTGGAGGCTTGCCCACCCGGAGTCACTAGATGCCTGAGAGTTTCCTGCGGTGATGCCAGCGTCACGTCAGTCATATTGTCTCTGAAACAACACTTTCAAGAGATTCCAACTAACGCACTTAAAATGGTTTCAACGTAAGTATTAAACTATAAGGACGAATATACCGTGCTATATTATTCATGCATTATTCTACACCTGAACCACTATATTCACTGTACAGTTTTTTCACGTCCGCCGCCGTGTTCATATATTTATTTGACATTCAAAATATTCATATTGTTTTTCCAATCATCTTTTCATGGTAACCAGTTGTGTAACCACCTGTGTGCGAAGACTAAATATTAACATTTTCGTTAATATTTACAAACATTTGACAAAACCTTATGAGACAAACATTTAGATAATATTTCAGTATTACAAATATCTTCATCTAAATAAGGCTTTCAGAATATCGTAGAGAATTGAACTATTTTCCAATATATATCCCTTTATTCTTGAAGGGAAAATTGCCGTAGATTACGAAAACCGTATATTATGGATGAACGGACGGACAAATAGACGAATTCCTTTATAATTTTTGTCACGGGGATGATCGCGAATCTTTTAAGATACCCCTTTTTCTGGATCTGCCCCCTGAACGGATTTTCCCAGCAGCGTCGTAGTGGTCACGGACCTTGCGGAGGACTTGGGGGGGGGGGGGGGGGGGGCTGTAGGAAACGCGTGGCGTGACTCGGTCGGCCATTCATCTCGCGTAATTGCCGCACTGCGAGTTTTATGCTTCCTGCCCAAGTCGCGGCGTCGCGCCCATCGAACCGCCCCTTGCGCGTATCTGCTGCGTGCGTTTTGCGTCCAGTGGCCTCGCCATCTCGGACGCGCCGCTGTCTCCTCTGCGTTCGAACGCGTCCAGTGCGATCCTGGCAATCGCTGCTTCTATCGGCGCTGCCGCGTTTCGACCTGCCGCCTCCGATTTCTGCCACGCCAATTCTACCGATCGAATGGGCTTCATTGGTCGTTATACTACTTTCATATTTCTGTCGTGTTTGTCATATCTGCATTACAGAAGAAAATCTGCTTTGTAAATCCAATGTCGTGATAAGTTCCTATTAGTACTCTTTCGGTTTTAGATACAACCACTTTTTATTTACTGTTAAAACGTCAGATATTTTTAATCGTGTCTTCACTGCTATTTCTTTCCCATAATCTCATGACCACAAAATATGTTACGTATCCCATTTTTACGCTACTACTATTATGTTTTACCTTCTGACACAATTCGCATTGACACATGTTACGCATTATCTTGTAAATCACCATCATCACTTCTATTCTGACACCGTCACCGACTACGCTGCCATTCCCACTGGGACCGTCAGTACCTCATTTCCAAGTCCAATGCACACCAGACTCAGGAAGAGCCTGATTGCCGCGAAGCACACGCTGTTTTTTTATTCGTATCGTAACATCGCATCGGACG
This sequence comes from Gryllus longicercus, assembly GCA_038098605.1. Taxonomy (NCBI): domain Eukaryota; kingdom Metazoa; phylum Arthropoda; class Insecta; order Orthoptera; family Gryllidae; genus Gryllus; species Gryllus longicercus. The sequence continues at coordinate 2,342,034 of JAZDUA010000154.1, forward strand.
TTCCGAACTTATTCACATTCCCCCGTGCTTAATTACGCTGAATTTTATTTAGTTACCCGCAATTTCTCTACTTTCGCCCCCGCGCGCCGGCACCCGATAAATTAGGCTTACATTAATGCAGGGGGCGCACGAAAGCCGCGGATTTCCATGCTCCCCCTCGGATCGTTTCATAAGTGAAAAATCCGTTTCCGGCCGGCCAGCCGCTCGCTATCGCGGGCCCTGTTAGTGTTTTGTTCGGCGAGTTCGAGATATCGCTAGATCGCGCGGTCGATACCGCCGGCGCGGTGCGGTCCGTATCTGCGGAGGGGCAGCAGAGCAGCGAGCCGAAACGTACTCACACAGACGGACCCATACGCTCGCGCATTCGTATATATCTCGAAGCATATATTTTTCCCGGGGGTCATAAATATCCGATACACAAATGGCGCATCAAATTAGGGCTTATGGACTGTTGAGGGTCGTATATAAATATGTTATTTTATTGATTTATCGTGGGCTGCGCGAAAGGTCTGCCACTCCCCGCGCGCCGGTCGTTGGTTGCCCGCGTGGAGCAAGCGGCCGCCCGCCCGCCCGCCCGCCCCGCCCCCGCCCGCTCGCCCCGCTCCCGCCCGCTCGTCCGCCTTGTGCGGCCGGGTCGTGGTGCGGGCGAAGACAGGCGCGGGCGCAGGTGGAAGAGTGGGCGGCGGAGGCATGTGATGCAGGCGGGACGGGCGGCGCTTCCCTTCTCGCTGATGGTGATGGTGATGGTGTAAAGGTCAGTGCGCAGGGAAATGGCGCTGTGGCGGGAATTGAGGAAAATAGTGTAAATAAAAGGGAAAGGGAAAATAGCAATGTCTGTAACTTCTCCGGGATGCGAAACATTCAAGCTAATTACGAGGTGCTGTCGGCGTTGATGATGTTGAGACCGGCGACGGTGATGTTGAGACGAGTGAGAAGGTTGCGACCGGTGACGGTGAGGTTGAGATCGGTGAGGTTGAGATCGATGAGGTTGAGATCGGTGACGAGATCGGTGACGAGATCGGTGACGGTGAGATCGGTGACGTTGAGATCGGTGACGTTGAGATCGATGACGTTGAGGTTGAGATCGATGACGGTGAGGTGGAGATCGGGGACGGTAAGGTTGAGATTGGTGACGGTGAGGTCAAGACCGGTGATGGTGAGGTTGAGACCTGTGACGGCAACGTTGAGCGGCTGTGAGGTTGAGATCGGTGACGGTGTGGTTGAGGACAGTATTGACGCTAAAGGTGTTGATGGTATCGGAGACGATGTGGATCAATGTTAAGAAGGGATCCGAAGTGGCGTTCGATATTCTCGAAGACACAGAAGGGAACGAAAATACTCGTTATCTATCTGTAGATGTACAATCGCGATTTTATTGCGGTACAATATTACCAGCGTGCACTGTGCTTTTGTCAAGGCACGTTTTGTTTCTCCATCCACAGAGCATTGGCCAGCGCCGACCTTTCGTAGGAATGCAGTTTGGAAATCTCTTTGCTCTTGTTAGGTGTTTTCGGATCGCATGAATATTTTGTGTATAGTTTGCATCGTATGTATTTGCGACCAGCCAGTAGAGCAAGAGCGAAAATGTTCCAGTGTTCTGCAAGTCGTTCTTGCTAGTGATTTGCGTGCCAGTGTCATGTGCTGTGTTATTCGTTCTGTGCGTGCTTCCTCTGATACTGTTCCTCGATGTAGACTAATGACTTGCGTGACTAACAGGCAGTCTCCTCTCTTATTTAGTAGTTACTTATGAGAAACTTTACTCTGCACGATTACTTTGTTTGTTTATCTTCCAACAACTTGCTTGCGACTACTTTATTGAAGTGATGCTTGTAGTGAGTTGGTGTGAAATATTTAACCACGTGACGGGAAGTCTTCCAATAAATTCTAGAAGTTTACCTTCCTTTTACGAAATATCTTCCTTTTATTTGTGCATCAAAATACAAAATAATTATTATAGATTTACACATTCTATTAAATCATTAAATACGAGAAGTAATGTAATAATTGAAATAAGTTTCACTCTGTTGTGACGTATTGAGTCTATTAAACTTCAGAGAAAATTACTTGATGGTACTATTATAGATTTATTTATTTTAATTATATACCTTTATTATAATTTAATTACACATAATTTCGTTGAATTCCCACCGTCGTTCGTTGTACTCTTTTCAACAATACCGTACAGAGAAAATGAGTATATTATAGCGATAATAATCTAGTAAATGATGATGGAGAAATTATGGAATTCGGGAGAAGGGAAGAAAGCAAGGGACACGAGTCGAGAGAATCTGCCATGACGCTTCGTCCACCACAAATGAATGGGTCGGGATCGAATCCGAGCCCTAGTTGTAAAAGGCGCATTCTCAAGCTACTAAGCTCCCATTTTGCGTAATACATTCTATTTTCCAACAATTACTTCCACTCCTTCTTTCGATGCGTTAAATGGACGTAGTATGATGTATCGGTTTCTCAAATTCTGAAAAACTTTGCCTCAGTGCTGTTAAATACTATGTAGACAATACGGGATACTTTGAACCTTTCTCATACTCTTAATGGGAGACAACTGCTAACTAGCGAAACTGGTGACGTGGCCTGTAAAGTCGGCAACTAAATCAAATTTCATCACATACAATAGCTACGAATCACTCTCCGAAACGTAAGTAAACATAATTGTAAGTATAGTAAAAATGTTTCGAACGTCAACACTTCGTACTTGATATCACAATGGTTATGACAGGTCAGGCCATTAGGGTCGCTAGCAATGTCTCCCGTTGTATCGCCGAGTGTTCTGAATTGTCTCTAAAGTATTTGATGTAATGCTTTTTCATTGGAGCTCCACACACTTTAAAACTTAATTCCGGAATAATTAGGTAATAGAACCGGCGTGACTTTTTAATTTATCGACCGACGTATTCTGTTAGTTTTGATAAAATGCATAGATAATTAGCAAAATGAGGTTGAGATTAAAAATTAACATGACCTACATTTAATTCATATTCTCTTCAATATTTGTTTCTTTATGAAATGTTTCTTTGGATATCTCTTGTACAGGTTCATGGCAATCTGTTGCACACTTAAAAGTAAAGGTTTCTTTAAAATCGCAGACAGAATTCTTGAAGACTTTTTTATTTCTTAATTTGTTTTCCTCACTGAACGTCTTTCCTTTCATGAACTTTTGATTTTAAATACCTTAAGGCAAATTAACTTCGTCGAGCCGTTTCCGGGAAAGTTGTAGACGCCGCGCCAAACGACGCTGCCCCGGCGGTGTCGCCATCTTGTCGTTATAATCGCGACTCGTTTATGGCTGCAAGCGCGCCGCAGCGGTGACAAAGTACCTTGATACGACTCCGCATTTATTAACAATTGTCGCTTAAATTTTCCGCGTGCTTTTTGCGCGACGAGATAAAGTTTCCTTGCGGCCGCCAGTGATGTATGTTCCGTGATTCGGCGGCCTGCGTCCGGTGCCGCCAGCGTTGCTCTCTGGCTCGACGATATTGTTAGAAACTGTCGCAGGACGTTTCACGGCTTAATTATTCCGTAGTAATTTAATACCGTGGGCTGTATCTCCGACTGAGAAACCAGTCCGTCTGCAGGGGGTTACAACGTCGCTTGTCGCCGAGAATTCCTCGGAGCAAATTACCGTCCTTACGTAAATAACAACACGTTTTTCTCCGAGCCCATCCATTATGCGGCATCTAAAAAACAGTATTTTTTTCCGGCCGATATAACGCCGAATTTCCCTTTTCCGAGATTTATCTTCGAGAGGTTAACTTCGTGAAACGTGAAGATTGTGAGAATCCCCTTGGGATTGTTCTGGTAATGACTTAATTATTTCGCCATAATTCGAAGTCGCCCTGGGTAAAGATGCTATCGGGTTTCCCATCCATCTCCGCGTTTGGCGTGGCGGCGGCGGCGGCGGCGGCGTCTCGCTGGGCGGGCCGGGCGGCGGCCGAGCCCGAGGAAGCACGAGAGGGCGCGAGAGAAGCAGTTGAGTTGGAAGGGGGAGGGGCTGCGCGGGTCGCGTGAAAATGCGTTCCGAGGAAAGTGCAAGTGTAGTCCTAGACAGTGTAACGTTATTACGATTCCCAGCTGTCCGTTGTAGTTTGTAAACTAAAAGTAGGTTAGGAATGCTGGAAATTAATAAGCAGATACTTGCGGAGTTGAAAATAAACTGGTCGTTTCAACGACGCTTGCGAAAGTTACGAGAAAGTTACTTAAAAATGAAAATAATGCTAAAATATTTAGAAAATTATAATTGAGGGAATTGCAGGAAAATGTAAGAAGTGTTTAAATTGAAACTTACATAGGTAATAAAATAAAATTTAAATTAATTAAAGAAATGAAGGGAGCCAAGAGATAATACCTGAAAAGTTACAAAAAACTCGGATTCGCTGAAATGTAAGCGAACATCGTCGTTGCCGAGATTTTCATTAAGCGAACAATTTTAGATAACTTAGCTATTATCGCCAGATTCTGACCATATTGTTTCTACTTTCGACATAAAAAGCTTAGCTAATACATTTACCAGACAATTTTCGAATAGAGTGCATGTATTTAATTTTCTTATTTCTCTTGATTAATCCCAGTAATGAAAGTGAAAAGTCATACCAAACTGTTTCAATAGCAAGTACTTGTGAACAGCCAAAGAGCCCAGATAAAGAGCTTATTCGCAATCTACCATTTTCTAGAAGTGAATTCTAGAGGCTGGCTGCACTGATTGTGCTCTGATTGGGCGTTTCCGGAGGTCCCTCTTAACAATGTCAGACGGATGTCGGAGCAGTCCTGCCGACAGCGGGCTGTGGACCGCCCGAAATAAAAGCTTAACAAGCGTCGGAGATCCGAGAAAAAGCGATCTGCTCTTCAGTTCCCCGGGACACTGAATGTATCATAAAGTTCGACAATCGGAATAATAGAAAAAAATAATGAAATGTTTATTTCTCCAAAGAAATGCAGACGAAGTATAAGAGAGATAAGATGTACATAATTCTCTGATTTCCAATCGAATCACTTATTCACATATCATCTTTAAAATCTAATTAATTTTCCTCGAAGAGGATAATGTGAAGATCATATATATATATATATATATATATATATATATATATATATATATATATATATATATATATGTTTAAAAAAATTAAAATATTTCTTTTCTATTTCCGCAATTATTTTATTGGTTAATCTGTAGACATAGGAGAAGACAGCGTGATTGCAATGCAGGTAATAATGATTATTTACTGCTTATTTTTAATTGATGTTTATCACAAGTATGATTTTTAATATATCGTATGTATAGTTCCATTCTATCATTTAAAGAATTACATGCATATTGATATGAAAGTTCGTAAAACATTAATTCAGACAAAATACTTCGTGTAGTTTTGAAAAAGTCTTATCACTACCTTTTCAAAATGAATTAGCATATTCTCTGTTTGCATGAGAGAAAGCACTATTACATTGGTCACGAATTCTTGGAACACATTTTTTCTGGGATTTAAAGTTGCGCTGAAATTCTACGGAATAATACATCATTCCTTAAACACGCTTTCTGTGCTTTCATATCCTTATAAAAGTACGAATCCACAATCGCATTACAAATATGGATTTTATTCTTGCAGGTGCCATATCCCCCATGCACTACAGCCCCGTCAATTACGTCGTGTTTTGAAGGACGCTTTCATTAAACGGCTAGTCTTATTTGTTTTCGCAACAAATGGCTGTGAGACACGGGAGTATTTCGAGAGCGTGTCCGCTGCGGGGCGATTTACAGCGCCGCATAGAGCGCACCGGTCGAGCGAGAACGGTGGACACGTGGAGCACACGCGGACGCGGATGCGCGCGCAGGCGGGCGCCCCCGCCGCCCCCGCCTCCCGCGCCGCCCCCGCCGCCCCCGCCACCCCCGCCGCCCCCGCCACCCCCGCCACCTCCGCCGCCCCCGCCGCCGCCCCCGCCGCCGCCGCCGCCGCCTACGGCGCGTGGAATGGCCGAGGAGACAGCAACGCTCGCATCCGACCTCTCAGCGACATTCGCAACTCCGTCCTCCCTACGGCGATTCTTTCTTGTGAGTTAATAATGAAGACGCTTCATGGAAATAAGTTATTGTCAGAAAACGAACCAGTCTTCGATGGGGAGTGGAAAAGGAGTAGTTGCATGTATCTCTGCAACAGATTTTCAGTTTTGAGCCCTTTGTGTTTTAAAATTTGTTTTCATAGTTGCCATTAGACATTACAGAAAACAACATTTTTACCAGAATGCGGGTAATCAATATTGAGAGACACGCAGCATGTCCATACTAAAGACGTACCGGCACGTGGACTGACCGCGGAGGAAGAAGTCTCTCGCAAAGAATAACACATCCAGATTCCAGCTTCCAGTGCCACCTTTCATTCCTTGCACTGACCATTGGCTGAGATGCGTATTCCCTCCTTAGCGTCTAGTGTGTACGTATGTAATAAAAATTAAGATGCATGATCGTAATTATTGATTACCCCAAAACGTTTAGAAACAGGGGTATGTCCTCAATGATACTAGTTGCCCGAACAAAATATTATAAGCTCACACCAGTACTATTTAGCAGAATTCTTTACTTTCATTACAAAATTATAAAAGTAGTATGTTAATAGTCGGTTTAAGGAAAGCGACGCTGTCATTTATCAGTGTGCCTGCATGGACACTTGTATTAGTTATTTGGTAATCGTTTTTTTCTTGGAACGTTTATCTTTACATATTTCAAAAAATGTCGCTTTTGCAAGAATGAAGGATTACAATTTTAACAGATATACTTTTGTGAGTTTTCCCGAGGGCGGAAAATCCTAGTTATTTATATCAATGATTATGGATAGTTATGAAAAGTTTGGTTTTAATTTCTACGATTCTCCTATACCTGCATTGACTTCAGGAATGATAAAAGTAGAAGAAATTGATGTGGGCTAAAAATGTTTGAACAATATTGTGGGATGAGAGGCAGAGAGAAAATCGATGCAGCCAGAACCTTGAAACAAATTTGTCCAATATACATTCTAGATGAGAATTAGATCTAGATGTGAAAAAGTTAGAAAGGGCTACACTATTTTTGCTACCGTCTAGGATACCCATGAGCATCGTGTCGCCGGCATCGATTCACAAGGCGGAGCCATGAATATCGCGTCTGCCCTCAGCCGCTGCACCGGGACAGTCGAGCGCAGGCTACATGCCGGTGGGCTCCAGAGGCCAAGGGGCGGGTCGTGTAATCCTTCATATCCCGGCAGATCGCCCTCGGTGTAGGATTTGTTTTCTCTGAGGGAGCGCCGCGCGCCGCCTGCCTAGCCGACGGATCGGACTGTGCTCGTCGGCCGGCAACAAGAAAAACACTTGTAAGGGGCGCCAGAGTCGCCCCCCCCCCCCCCCACTCCCGACCGCTCGACCACTGGACCGCCGGACCACAGGTCAACGTACGGTGATGACAGGCGCTTCATTCCCACCTCGGAGAGTCGACATCGTGACGGATGTTGTGGGCCGCGCACTTGGGAATGAACACGAAATTACAGCGTTGAAAAGAATCGAAGAAAGTTATGTCTCGCGCTTTTTATGTACTGGCGAGCGAGCGAGGGGGGAGACTCCACCTGGGCCTAATTTATCAGCGAGGAGGGAAAAGCGCGGGCCAGTGTCCATGAAATAATGTGAAAGAGCTGCCTCACGGTGGAAACACGATCCCGGTTCGGTCGTAGAATGTGCCATAAGCTGGAATAATGCGTATTATTACATCTGTGCGGGGTTTTATATATAGCCTAATAAATACATCGAATTATTACGGAACTCAATTTCAGGACCGCACGAACACAATATGTGAATTCCGTGCCAGGATCCCCTTGATTTATGTATGCGATGGCAGCGCCACGCCGCGGCGCTCCCGCGCGGCTGCGCGCCGCGACCTCTCTTGCCTACACGCGGCCGACAAGCGTCTTCGCGGAAATAATTTGAACATTTCAGTAATTTAAGATAAAATAGTTTTTAATGTATTGGTAACTGTATTGTTTGATTTGGTGCACTGTCAGCGAGCAGTCAGCGGTTAAGAGAGATTGGCCAATGACCATTAAACTCGATTGTGAGCTGCGTGTCTCGGGAAACAAGACATCCTGCTGCATAGCTACTCAGGATTTATTTCATGCTACATGATATAAATTAGTTTGATTTGCGGAACGTAGACCTTGATGAAAAAGTCAAACCGAGAAAAATGTACAAACAGACATGCAGAAACCATGGTCGTGTGAGTAATGTACAAACTATTTAAAACTGCAAAGAAATGAACTGCAATGAGATGAACTTTCAGTGGAGAGAGAATGCTTATCTCACAAAATATTTCGAGGCACCATTTCTTAAGTGTAATAAGGTTGACAAACAAGTCTCAGACAATATTGATACAGGAGATTTTAAATAAACAAAAATCACGCATGAGTATATTTGTATCTTTGCGAATTACGCGATTCAATGCACAGGAATATCAGTACCTGCAGCATGAACGCAGACTCACTTTTAGGTTTCTGTAAATTCCACCTTCGCTCGGAAAGCTCAGTGTCCGCCGCCGCTCACCGCCCACTTCCCACCACCCACCGCTTGCCGTTCACCTCCTGCCACTCGCCATCTTCTGTAGTCACCGTTGCCTCTGCCAAGCTGCATCAAATTCATCATCACCAACACAGTTGTAACGACAGTTGGTCACCACCATCTCCATCCACCTCCATTGTCATTCTTACCTTCTTCGCCTCATCACACCCTACTTCCTTCCCACTTTATCGACGCTCTCCCCCTCCCCTTCCCCCAATTTCCCGCTCCTGGCCCGCTTCACATCGTCCACTTGCGCCGACACCACCGCCTCTCTCTCTCTCCCCCACCTCCGCTCCCGCTCCGCGCGCGTCTTCCATCAGGCCGGGAGCGCGTCCGCAGCCGGGTCGCCGACTTTCCATATTACGGCGGCGCGGGCCGCTTCGCCTCGAATACTAATCCCTCCCCCCCCCTCCTCCACCCACTCCCCGCCCCGCCCGCGCCGGAACGTGCTTCTCGCCGCCGGCCGCCGCGGAGTGCTGATGGGCAGATGTAGCGCTCTCGTATGCATACAGCGTGGAGCGTCCTATAAAAACAGGCGCATCCGTGTACACTCGATATGTGTGCGCTCCGACGAATCAATATTTTCCTTCGCTGCTCGTAAAAGGAAATGTATTGCGCTACTGTTCCCGTTGAGAAGGGAAGACAACACGCGTTTTCTCGCCTCCAAAATAATGTGAAATGTTGCTTTACAGTCAGTATTATAAACGGTAAATTACTTGCGTCGTGTGCGAGGCGATTTCTGTTTTTTGAAACTTGCTCATTTGGTTTGGAGAATTCTCGTATTAATTCAGTTGCAATTTCTGAAAATTTGTTACATGAGTTGGAGAAGCTTTGAAATATATTTTTCATTATAATGAGAAAATATTTATTAAAGTTTGAGTGACTTTTTATTAATATATTAACAACCAGCTTTTGTGGATTACAAAAATTTTGCAGATTTATTTTCAGCTTGATCGTTACGTTTCTCATTTGTCATAAAGGGGGTCGATGAACATTTGCAAAGATGTACACGCTCATGTAATACGTACAACAGAGAAAAGTATTCAAAGAATAAAAAAAAGAAACTGAGACAAAGAGAAAACAATAAAAGTTCAAAGTTAAAATGAATGGCGTGTGAATGAAAGTGTAAAAACAAAAGGAAGGTGTAATTAATGCGCGAAGAGTTTGAAAGAATGATGAAATGTTTAGGATGAGGGAAGAATAGAGCAAGATGGGAAATTCTTAATTAATATATTATCTTGTTTTATTCTTAATGGATCTGGCTGTGAAAACGAAGAAATTCAATTGTGTGTGTGTGTGTGTGGTGACGGGGAGAGAGATTCAGATTAGTAAGGGGGAGAGAGTTGTAAGGTATAGAGAGATTGGTGATGAATAGAGAGAGTGGTAAGGAACAGAGAGAGTGGTGATGTGTAGAGAGAGTGATGAGGGGTAGAGAGAGGGTGGTGAGGGGAATAGGGAGGGTGGTGAGGGGTAGAGAGAGGGTGGTGAGGGGTAGAGAGAGGGTGGTGAGGGGTTAGAGGGGAGTGGTGAGTGAGAGAGGAGTGGTGAGGGAGGGAGAAGGAGCGGTGAGGGAGAGAAGAGGAGAGAGAGTGATGTCGGAGAATGGGGAAGGCGGAAGAGAAAAAAGAAAACAGCATTCCACTCCCAGAGGAAATGAACCACTCGTAGAGTCGCGTCGACACACTACCCGAAGATGTCTCGCACGTCGCGGGCAGCGCTCGGCACTGAGCGCCTGTACTCGCGGGCTGCCACCCCACAGTCGTATCTTCACTACGCGCGGTTGCCGCCAAACGAAAGGTCGGCAAATAAAAGCCGCGAAGACGTTGAGCAGCGGCCGGCCTGGCGCGGCGCGTTGTAAAGGCAAGAAAACAAGCCTATAACTCAAACTTGTCATTAGCTGCCGGCGCGGCGCGCGAGTACCGGCCCCTCCGCGCCGACGAGGCCCGCCTGATTAATACCCACGGCCCCATTGCGGAGTTATCGATGGAAGCGCCCGCCTGCGTATGTTAGGAAGGGGTGGCAACGGAATGTCGTAAATATGCCGTGTAAATGTTCGTGTGTGGGTATTGGAATTCGTAAAACGAATTTTCGGCTGCATTGCGACCGTCTTTGCGGGTCGCTTGTGCTGAAAATACGCGCAGTACAGCAGAAAAATGAATTGAATTCGTGGGATGAGAATCTTCATATTCAACAGAAGAAAAATATCACTCTACTTCTTGCTGTTTGTTAATTGGCTATAATGTTTCACAATATGTTGGAAATGTTTTGGCATGGTATGTATACTTTTGTGGAGAAAATCATTAATGCATGTGATAGACATTTTTAAAACTTTTAGGTCTTATGAATTTATTTCAGAATTTTTTTTATTTGAGAGAATTTAAAACAATTTGACTTCAGTTTTAATATTTTAACAGTGTTTCGTTTCAGAAATAGTTACCGTAGTTCAGAATTGACATTTAGTTGTCAGAGTAATTTACTAAAACATTCACAAATTATTGAATAATATCAGAATTTTGTATACATGTTCTATAACTTCGAATCGACGGGTCCCAAGCGGTTCGTTAGAACGCTTGGGGCGACGGGGGTGGAGGAAGTTAGTGCTCGTGATTGATGCTCATTAGAAACGTTCTAAACGTTCATTGGAATTGATTATTTTTTCTTGTAATAGCAATGACTTGTTAAAAAACTGAATTTCGTTTGCTTTAATCATAGGTGTTTGCCAAAATGGATCAAAGGGGGGTCAGCGATGCACACATGCTTAGAAATCTGCCGTGGCATCTAATCAAATATCGGGCACTTAGGTATAAGACCTTAGGTATAAGTGATGTTTAATATTTTGCTTGAGAGTAGTATCTTCATCAAACGAGACAGCAGAAAAAGTGTTTGTGGAAGAGGAGTGTTTGTGGAACATGTGATGAAAAAAAACGTAAAAAGTACCAGTATACCTCAGTCAAACTGAGTACACCTAAAAGAAGAATAGAAAGGTTTGCGATCAAGTGTGGTGGGTGTTTTGGGGCGAGAAATCTCCATCGCCAGTTCCACGACTGCCCGCGCGCTGCTGTGGGAGCGCGGGCGTGCGTGGGCGCGGGGTGGAGGGAGGTTGACAAGTGGATCGCGCTAGGAGGCGCTGGGGACCTTTTATCTGGCTAATGAATTGCGGATGGCGGCGCCGAAGGCGACCCTGCGGGACGCCGTCGCGCGGGCCGTGATGCATCCTCGCGTACGCTTCCCGCCAGCGCTTCCTGTCCCGCGGGCCGCACTCGGACGAAGAATACAAACTGGCTCTAATTATCTCACGCCGCGATGGCCCCGCGGAGGGACGGTGAATGCGAGAATGCCGTTGGATGCTGAAGGAAAGATATTGCGATTGTAGATCTAATGATGTCGATGCTCAATGCACGGTACTGGGGGCATCGTTGTAAATGTGATGCGATTGTGGGTCGATGTCGAAGATGTGTTCAATTTCGTATGTTATCTGCGCAGTCGAAGACGGTTGTAGTGCAAGCCAATGCTTGCATATTTTAAGATATCGCTTTAACAACTTGTTAATATAGCGACTACTGAGATTGTTTTAACTGTAACGGAAACAATAGGAAGAGACAACACGAACACCCGCAAATATCGATACCCGAGCATAATTCGAACCCGCAACGCATTGATTCGAGGTAGGTACTGGCCCTTCAGCATTCGTATATCAGCCTTAGAAACTTCAGCTATCCAGCCTGGCGCTCGCGTTTTAATGGTCGTCGAGAGTACAGGTATCTCGTGTGAACTGTAATCAGAAGAGAACTGTTGAGATGATAACGAATGGAATGGGAATTGATTTGGCAGTTGATTTTGAAACCCACAATATGGATTGATCACAAAGCAGGACAAAAATCAGGGACGTTTTCGATGGAGGAATGTTCATGAAACTTGAGGTCTTGTTCGTGTAGAATATGTAGATAAAATAATAGCTGTAAAAGAAGTAGGAGACTTGCTGCAGATAATGAGCAAAAAAGATTGTTTGATAGTGAAAACCTAATTTCTCTAACAGTAAATTGAAAGGAAATTAAGCAGGTGGCAGTTGTAAAAATTTCTCTTTAAAAAATTATCTCCTCGTGGAATATACACACTTTATCAAATGTTTTTTTTTTTACATTATAAATGCAAAAATGACTTCACTCATGCAATAAGTATATCTTAAACCTACCTAAGGCAAGCATGAGATTGTCATAATTATTACAACTTTAATGTTTATTGAAATCTATAGAAAATATACTGAATATGCACATTTTCGAACCTGTGATATTTTGGGTTGAAGCTCTCCGAGTAACGCAAATGTAAAAAAACAGCCGAGGGTGGGAATGGAGGATGAGCCGACGGGCCGACAGTGCGTTCAAAGGAAGCTTTCGAGAGGAAACGAGGCCAGGGAGCTCTTGAAGGAATCGCACTCTTTTGCGCCTTAATTTATTTTTTAATTCGCTTTCTTTCACAACGTACAAAGACGGGTTTTAGCCTGTTTTGGGAACACGCAGCCGCTGAAATGCGCCCTGTGTTCACTTTCTACTAAGAAGACTTCACTTATGTTCTGCTCGCGCTGGAATCGGATTACCAACAAAACGAGAGCCGAGTATTTGGTAGCCTACGTTGCGTTCCGAGATTTAAAGAAGAAGCGAGGTGACGGAGATATTCCTAGAGAATAGCAGTTCATTGGGAGTGCATTACGTTACGTGGACCGATAATTTGATTTAGTGCAGATGTATTTACTCTGATATAGTAAAACTACTATTCTTGACGTGCAGGTTAAATTCAGTTAAAACAATAAACCGTATTAAACATCACAACATGGATTTTCTGGAATTAATTAAAAATATTTTAAAAAATAATAAAAACATTCAGTACGTTGGAGACTATCAGCATATTTTGGGACTATTTACGAATTATAATTTTTTATATACGAATTATAATTAATTATATATTATAATTTCCTAACCTATCATTTCATTAATGATTGTTATTGAATATTATTCCAATGGAATCTACAGTTTCTGAAAGGTTCAAATAACACTTAAGAACGGTATCTCTGACGAAATCAAAGTGTAATTGCTGAAGCACTTTTCCGTCAAATTAAGAACAAAAAAATAATCTGAAACTAAATTTCATGACAGTTTTATTACATTGAACTTGGCATTCCCAGCTTACACTTGGCAATAATTTTACAATAGTGCATAAATCTATGGACATGGATGAAACTACGAAGATATAATTTTGAACGCTTATTGTGTAAAACGTACTAGTTTACAATGTTATGTTTTCAGTTTTGGCATGAGTTGCAGGATAAGCTTCCATCGCATAAACAGCGAAATTTCATTTTTCGTTTCGCACCGCGGATCGGCACCGGAACACTCCATAAAGGTATAAAAGCGGTAACGGAAGCTCCTGCATAAAGCGGCGTCGCTGGCAATCATAAAAACGGCGAATGAAATAAATATGAACGCCGCCACTTTTTATTCAAGCAAAACGGGACCGCGCCCACCTAGGCAGCGTCGCCGTTCTCACATACGTCTGTGTTTCGGAGGCTCCGCCAACACTAAATTCTAACTAGATCCCGTAACGGATATGGAATGTACGCGAACCCGGCACAAGAACCTCGTGCCTGGCGTCCTCGTTCTTCACTCGCCGTCTCCGAACGGGGGTCACCTATAAATCCGTCCCAGGGCAAACGTACGGCGCAATCCGAGTGGCCATGACAGCTTCACGGCCTGGTCGAGCGTTACCGCCGCGCTTTCCGCGGCCAGTGCGGCCACTATCTTCGCCTCCCTTGCGCCTCTTGACCGTCAGCGTCACCGTCACCGTCAGCGTCACCGCCACCATCACCGACATCGACACCATCACCTGTATCCACGCACCCGTCCCCGCAACAGCATCCTCAGCGTCATCTACTACTAGAAACTCACTTATCTGCATTATACCGTTCTTATCAGGATTAGGTAGAGCTTAATTAGCAATAGTAGTGTGGATATTCTTTGATATTCTAATGAGATTCTGTTAAGGGACGAAACGCGTTATTAGTGCAGATTTATCTAAAATATATTATTTTATTTTGTTATACTCCAAATAATTGATATATGAGAAACAATGGTCGTTAAGTAAAAAGGCCAATTCGTATTTTTGGTTAAGTTATTTTCTATCTCAAACTATTAACAACAAATTTGACATAAAATTTGACCACCAGTACCAAGAAGCGATTGATTCAGTGTCTGAGATTGAATAAAGGGCAGGGGAATCAGCAGAAATGTTGATGATTTGATTGCAAACATCAATATTAATTCGACAACTAAAGCCATAATATAGTCATGTCCGTTGTAACTACGAACCCCTTGGACATAACCATGGCCATCGCCTGAAAACAACCAATCGTCTTGTGGCGGGTATTACCTCTCGGCAGCCGCCGCCTCTCCTTCGTCACTCGTTCTTCGCCGCCTGCAGACAACTAGACTGGTGGTGCCATGGTGCGAACGGAGACGAAGCGAGACAAGACGAGACGAGACGAGTCGGGACGGCTGCCGCCTCTCGTCGGCGGGATTACATCTGTAGGAAGCTCATTCATTGTTCACGACGAAATCCGTCGCGGACCGGAGGAAGAAAAATTGCGCGCTTCTCGCGCGGCGGGTCGCTGGCGAGTTGCGCGGCGGCCGCTAAATTTTTCATGCGCCTGCAACGTCGCTACCGCCAAAACGCCTCCGCCTCCGCCGCCCCCGCCGCCGCCGCCGCCGCGTCTTACGTAAATAACCACGCAATAGTGGAAACCAGCCTGCTCCCGTGTCGTGCGTTCGCGAGATTACGGCCAGCCTCGAGGCGACCACGTGGAATAAATTTCGCTCAACGTTCGCGGCTTGAGAGGCCGATGTGGGTTTTCCTACAACGTGTTTTTTTTTGGTGTGTGTGTGTGTGTGTTTGTGTGTATGTGTGTGTGTGGGGGGGTGCAAACGAGCCAGTGACGCATTCATAAGGTTGCGTTTTATTCAGGATGTTTGGAGATATTATTAGTCTCTTGTCTTTCAAAGTTGACTGCCGAGGAGAGAATATTTGAAGAAATCGTGGTGTAGGAAGCTGGAGTGTTTTTTATATAGAATGCTATTTTACACATCGAGGGTATCACTCGGAAAGAAAATGACGTTTTTTGCGTAGCAGAGGTGTGGAAATGTGGGGAATTGCCGGATGTAGTTCAGTGTAACAAGAATTCGTTCTAATACTATTACAAATCAGTAGATAACGTATTAGATAGAGCTGAACTTAGTTGTTACAATTATGTAACACAGAGTATTCCAGTATGTCGATTTAATTCAAAGGAAAATTGAAAATTCCTTGCCATGTTGTCTTAAAAGACACGAGAGACTACACGGACTTGCAAGTCGATGACATATTTAGCTGAGATACGACGATGACCACATCACTAACCAACATTTGCAATTCAAGTGTCAGAACCGGTTACTTTCCCACTCTTCTAAACATTCGATCATTATCCCTCTTTCACAACCAAACAAAAATACTGTTACCATCCAATAAGGTTATTTCTCAAAAACCTTTAAAAAATAATTTTAAAAACAAAAATTGCTACCTCCTCATGACAAAAACAGTTTATGGAGATTCACGAATATACTATCAGCAGAGCCCGAATTACTTACGATCTCGAAACATCATTACACAGCTCTTCAGAAGAAAAACACCGCGTACTAGCAATATTTGTAGATGTCACACAGGAACTTGACCGGACTTAGCGCTATGCTCTTTATGCATGAGGTAAATTAAACCAGCACTCCATACCAATATACCAATATGAAATCAGTTATCCATAGTTTTCTTAATACCTTCTTTGTTAACCTTAAATAATCACCAATCAAATCCAAGAATACAGATATGGCACCAAACCAGAAGCCAATGACAACGAAGACGAACATGATAGGCGATATCGGAAAGGAAGGCGAAAGTAGACTATAGATAGCCACGGTGATAACACGATAGTGACGAATTGCACGACGTCGACCAAGGAAAATATCGCCAAGACGATTTATCTAAAAACCAATGACGACGAAGACGATTATGAATACATCGAAAACGAAAGTAAGCTAGAGCTACAGTGATAAGTGAGACAACGGCGTTGATGAAGACGATATCAGTCCCGAAGACAACAACAACGACAGCGACTGCCTCCACTCTAGCGCCGACTGCCGCGGCAGCGTTGGGAGGGGGGGGCGGGCATGGCGCCCAGCGCGGTGCGATGCGGCCTCGAGATACAGTGTGTTCGCTCCGGGAATGAAAATGTAATAAGCGTGTACGAGTGCGCGGGCGCACGTAAGCGCCGGAAGACGGACGGCGGCGTTCAGGCGTCGCCGCGCGCGGCATAAATCTCGGCCGTCTTCATCTGCACACAGTTGCAAGAAGCGCGCGGATCCCATACGTTGTGATGTCTTGTTTTATGAGCAGCCTCCCGATGCTGGCTGGCTGGCTGGCTGCGCGCGCTTGTTCTTTTTGGGGGCGAACAGCGGGAAGAGGCTTGTTACGCGGCGAGGCAGACACGGCTTTTTGCGGGCGTTATCAAAACGCGTTTATGTACATCGTCGCCGCTCGGAATCATTAATTTCGCCCCCAAGAGGTGGTTTTGTCATCTGGCGCGAGACAGGGAGATCATTTCTTCGTCTCGTTAAGGACTACTTATGGCTATCGACTGCGCTCGAGGTCGCGCGCCGCGCCGTGGGTATGCCGCCGCTCCCGCTTTCATTAGCCGTTCTGCGCACGACTCGGGCGAAGCGCAGTGGCATTTGTGGAGTGGCGATGCAGCACATAAAGAAATGCTCTATTCTATGGTTACGTCCTGAAGCGCTTTGGCGAGCCTTTTTCTGCGGAAGGGTATTGAAAAGAAAGCATCCGGCTCCAGATCGTTTACCAAGGCTCTTTCCTCGATCTGTATTGGTGATTGGGACACACAATGTCACTAAGTTGAACACTTCTTTATTGTGGTATTCTTTCGTTAGCAATGTATTGTGTTTTTAAAACATTCCTCCACTGCTTCTATAATAAACCAACTCCTCCTTAAGGACACAGAAGGCAACTTTTTTACAAAACTCTTGTCTTTTGAATGGAATTATGATTTTGAGGCTACAAATAGGTGATGTATTTATTTCTAAAACAAATGCGTTTAGAATACTTTCTAAAATAAAAACTAATTTGCTTGGTTTGTTTGGTTGCTAATTTGCTTGCTGGATTTTGAGGCCTTTTTAATTGGAATTACGCTAATCATTTAACTACTAATGATACAAAAGTAAGGCCAGTAATGAAATGTGAAATTAGCAGATCTAGTATGCATTGATTAATAGTTGTTGCATCATGGGCGTTGTAAGCTATATAATGATAGAGCGGGGCAACAAAAAGCCCGACTGCCTTTGACCCGAGGGTTTTTTGTCGCCCGAGATCATTATAACCAATCAATGCCCGAGATACAAACAAGATTTCATTTTTTTTACCTATTTTAACGGTAACATTTACTAATTAACTAGATGTTAACTTGTTTTGGTTTGTATTTTCCTATTTACCCTCCCATAATTCCCTTTCATAATTCCCTTCATAAGAGAACATGCAGCACCATGTTTTCATATTTCCTTTGTAACTACGATCCCCTCAATCCATGTAAGTTAGCCAATAGTTATCGATCTGCGGTATCGAAGGTAGTAAAGTATCAGTAAAAAATAAAAAAAAATATTCATGAACTAATTTATATTAAATTACAGTACATCCAGTTATCTATAACAAAATTTCGATAATGCCGTGAAAAAAAAAGGTTCTACAGTGGTAAAACCTACAACCGGTTCATATTTTCACGTGTTCATTGATCACCACGCTCATCTGCATCAAAGCAGCAGCGCAGTTCAACGACGGAGACTTTCGATTGTTCAAACCCACTCTGCTCCGCCAATCGCTCCTTGGAGAAGTTCGATAATGCCGTGAAAAAAAAAGGTTCTTCAGTGGTCGGGGTGGTAAAACCTACAGGCGGTTCATATTTTCACGTGTTCATTGATCACCACGCTCATCTGCATCAAAGCGGCAGCGCAGTTCAACGACGGAGACTTTCGACTGTTCAAACCCTCTCTGCTCCGCCAATCCCTCCTTGGAGCGCGGGCGACGTCGCGTGGCAGCGGGGGCGGGGGCGGGGGCGGTGCCGCTCCTGCGGCGGCCTTGACCCGCAGCGGCGTCAGTCGGGGGAGAGACCTCGACCTCCCGGCGCGGAGGCAGCTTCTCGCGCTCCGCCACGCGCCGCCGCAGTGGCCTTTCGTGCTGTGAAGGGGAGGGGTAGGGAGGAGAAAGAGTTGCACTCGAGCGAACATTCCGCTCTTTGTCTGAAAAGTGCAAGTAGCTTCGTACTGAAACCCATCTCCGAACGGCCGTTCTTTGAACGCGTTCATAATATTGATGTATTTGACATTTTTGGGCTGTCTGCTCGACTTTGTCTGCTAGCCAACGGTTTCCCCCATGCCTGGTTTAATTCCTACGCTTGGGGAGGGGGGGGGTGAGAGAGACATGAGACGAACATATGTTCATGCAACCTCTTTTATGCCACTCCATCCGTTCTCCCCAATTCCACCATCACTCATATATTTTCTTCCCTGGTATCCTAGATTTCACGAGAACCATGACAACCTGAGTAAAGTAGAGATACTCAGTACTACATATACAATATATTTGTTACAGTCTGTCATATATGCATGTGTATCAATATATCCAATATACCAATGGATCTATTATCCCTTCTAAAATACTGAATGTGGCTGTATTAAATATTTTAATCAGCTTCTGGGGTAATGATCCAAATCTTAAAGTTTTTTTTAAAACAATATCTTGATCCATTGAACCACAGCTGATATGTTCTCTAATTGGCATTTGCACACCAAGATTGCTAAACGTGTGTTAACGAACACGCCACAGAACGATTGAGTTAAGTTTGATTACCTTGCGTTTATGAAAAATTCAAATTAGTGTTAATATGAAAGCTAATGATCCGTGGAATTCCATTCTCTATAAATATATGGCCAAACCCTTTGACAGAGGAACATGATCCTTCCATTGCTTAAACAATGCCGAAACTCCATTGCCCGGTAATAATTATTTCGAAACACCAGAAACGCCCGGTATTTATCCAAATTTCACTCTAAATTTGCATACGAAACATATTTTATAATCCAGAAATGTTTAGCTACAATTCCTGCGTTGCAAATCATGAATGTATCGAACACATTTCATCATAATGCTCTTGCGCGCTATCCACCTATGGGTTCACGTGTCTGTTATCTCAGGTAAAATTGCTGGTAGCTAAAACATATTCATAGTAACTTTCCTCAGACGTCTCCTGCTTCTCCCATTTCTCGTGGAATTAATTTTATATCGCAATTCACATCAAAATTGTGATGAAACAAATCACATTAAAATGGTTACGGAAATAGGTTCCTGTCTTTTATCTCAACATGCATAAGAACTCGATATCATGAATTATGAAACAAACTTAGTCTTGAAACATAACAGATGGAATAAACGATTATCAGACAGGTTGAATCTTCTTATCGTAAGCATGGGCGAGAATAATTTCTAAAAATGTTAACATTGAGGCGACAGGATAAAGATTCAGATGAAAGAATAAATATCATCGCTGCAAGATAAATGTTTATCAGTTTTTCAACTTCTTACTGGACGTTCAAAAGATGGTAATTTCAAGTCAATATTTCATCCAAATTTCCACCTAACACGAAACAGGGGGGCGCGCACAGAAGAGAGAAACCATTAAAAATAAAACAAATACTCGGTAATAAATAGTCTAAAAAAGAGTAATTCTTGCCAAAAATGATGAGTGTCATCATCATACACCATTCATTATGTGAACGAAAGCACGAGAGCAAGAACTCATAATAAATAACAATCAAGACGGATGTCACATCTACCCAGCACCAAGGCCAAATTTACAGAAGAGACGCAAATGACATCGCCACCTCCATCTTGGCGGACGTGATATAATTTACGCTCGTTACGGGAACGCCCACTACCGCCGCCGCAACGGCGGCCGCCATCGCCCGCGACGCGGCTGCACGCGAGGCGGCGGCGGCGGCGGCGGCGGCGGCGGCGGCGGCGGCGGCGGCGGCACCTGCTAGGGATATGCGACAACGCCGCAAGGGACGCGTGCATGCGAGACTCTGAAGAGCGCTGCCGCGCTGTCCTTGCGGCGATTCTCGCAATTAGGGGTGCCCCTTTAGACGTACCTTTAGGAGAGTGGTCCTGTGACTGAAATAATTTAATAGTTGGTGTGTTTGGTAAGGGTTGCTCTCAAATATTGCACGGACACTTCTTTTCCTAGAAATAACAATGAGAGTAGATACTGCTTCAGTGTGCATAAAACGAGCATATTTATCATAAGGGTTCTGTTTTTGTATCCTCATATCTATTGAAAATAGGGGGGGGAGAAAAAAATATTTCGGGATTTCCCTTAAAACATAGTTATCTTGTGATATAAATATTTAAAATTGTCTTATTAAGTCACAAGAAATATGTATTAAATGTTAATGTCTGTTTTTTTCATGTTAATGTTTGTTTAATTTCGTTATATCACAGATGACATCTTTATCCGGTTTGAAACGTAACCAGGCTAGGTGAACTCATTTTAAGGTTAAATATCAGTCATCATGCAACACGTATGAACATTGAAACTAAATGAAAATGCATCATACAACATGTATATAATTTATTCTGCATTAGAAATATTAACCAACGAACAAAGCCCGTTATTATAGACGTACGAATCTTTCCATAATAGGAAAGTGACCTGTACAAATAAAAGAAGTTAGTACAAGTTATTCACCAAACTTCTTTTGCATCTCATTTGTATAATTTTATTCGGATTTCTACTTCTGCATTGAGCGTGAGGAAAAATGCGATAAAATTGTTTGTTCTGACCTGTGTAAGACTGCAGTGCACGTTTCAGAGCTACTGGGACACACGACGGGGAATGAGTCAGGGTAATTGAGTTCTAAATTTGTCTAGGAAATGTGCAGGTGGAAGCCATTTCTCATTGCGATTAAACTCAAACATGCAAGGAAGATGCATAAATAGAATAAGCGTATTATGCACTGCATGCTTTGTCGGTTAGTGCCAGACGAAAACCGAGAGTACAACTACGAATTTTGCGAATGAGGCGCATGAAAAGAGATGACGTTTTACACTGATATGTCGTGTTGACGGCGAATCCAGAATGAATTGTTAATAAAGGCACTTATTACTTCCATTACGTTCTAGTTCTCGCTTGTGAGGAATTACACTTTATAATACACTTCGGTAGCGGCCGCCTATTCCGAGCGATGCAAATGATCGTATTTAACGAAAGGGCTATTTGTTTGCTGGCGAGACAGGCACTCGTACGACGTACGCGTAATTACACTCGTCGCGGCCGCGCGCGGACGCAACGCAAATGCATCTCGATTATTTCTCCTTCGGTCAACAACCCCATCGCACAGCTGCCAGGGAACATTTTAATTACCTCGCGCCTCCGAAGCTCGCAGGTCGAGGAGGTGGAAAAGACTTAGGAGGAGGAGGAGGTACAGAAGGTCGAGCGGCCCTCCGCGGCCAACGGAGGCGCGACGTGGGCAATTACAGGCGAGACGCAGGCGGCGCGGCGCGGCGGCGGAGGGAAATGAGGAGAGATGGCGCAGGCGCAGGCGGTGAATGATGAGGGATGGAAGCCACGGGGAGGATAACAGAGAACGCGGGTAAAAAATGCTGGTAAGAAATAAATGCACAGCGGTCTTCGCGGGTGGTCCGTAGACGGACGGAGGGAAATGAGCACGTGAACCAGTGTATTATAAGAAATCGATCACAACAGAGCAGAGAGAAGGATGTCTTAGAATGCGAGAAGAAGTACATGAAGGCAAATGACACAAATGTAGGTTATTACCGCTCCACGAGAAGCGGAGGGGAAAATAAGGCTGTGATGGCGGTTGAAAAAAAAAGCAATCAATGAAAGTGCGACAAAGGTACAATAATAACTGTAAGCGTGAAAGTAGGACAAAGGTAAGCAGGAAAAAAAAAAAGAGTAGTTACGAAGAATGTGAGATGAAATCAGCCAAGAGAAACACAATAAGATCGTTGCCGGTGGTCTGTAAATATCGAGGATGCAATCTATGTAGTCTCAAGGTTACCTGTGCATATTAGAAGCCGGCTGTCAGTGGTTTTTGCTCAGAATACAATCTGTATTATTTTGCGAAGGTTGCTTTCAAAAAAATGCTGGCGTTTCTTTGTCTTAGAAAATATTTACACGTCGTTTCAGTAGAAAACACATTCGATTTATTTCCATCTATTTAGTTATTTAATTTAATACAAATCTTTAATAAAGATAGATGGAAAAGTCATATAAATCGAAAAATGGAAATCATTTCTAACTGCATTCCATAGCGTGGTATGTTTTAAGTTGTAGTATAGTGTAGTGTAGTTTATTTAGTAGTACCGAGAAAATCCAATATGAATCCAATAGCTCACCTTCACTTCTAATGTCAATCAGTATGTGAACGCACTACTTAGCAGCTCACTCAGTAAATATGTCTCATATCTTATGAAATATGTTAAATACAATACATATTTTATCAGGCCTGCGAATTACGTGATTACAATTCTAATCATCAATTTTAAACTTGTGCCACTATTTGCATGAGAGCTTCAAAGGCAAAGAGGATGAAGAAGAGAAATGAAATAATGAAAGGAACGATTCACAATCTCATCAGCGAAGAAAAGGAAACCTGAGATAACAAAAAGGAGAAGAACAACAAATTGGTTGTGTTATCGCTATTTACAGCGGGGGTGCCCTGCACGTGTGAGGAATTAATTGTAACGCAGGCCAAGTCAGTGAAGAGCGCACCTGGATCGCCGCCTGCGGAGCGGCTGACCTGCTGACCGCGTGCTCGCCCTGCGGCGCCGGGGCAGCGCGCACGCTCGCCGCCAGTGATGGATGCGTGGGGGCGCGCGACGCCGCCGCGCGGGGCGCCCAGCGCGTCCCGACGCCCACGCCCACGCCGGTGGCGCCCCGAGGAAATCCCCACCGAGCGTGCGGCACATCGCCCGCCCACGCCACCGCCGCCCCACCCTGCCCCCGCCCCCGTCACCGTCACCACCCCGTCCCAGCACCCATCACCGTCGTCATCACCCCTGCCCCCCGTTACCGCCTCATCAACGCCACCGTTACCACCCCCGTCACCGCCACCGCCATCGCCAACACCACGGTCACCGTCACCGCCACCGCCACCGCCTCCGTCACTACCACTGCCACCGTCACCGTCACCGTCACCGTCACCGTCACCGCCACCGCCACCGCCACCGCCACCGCCACCGCCACCGCCACCGCCACCGCCACCGCCACCGCCACCGCCTCCGTCAGGTCCATCGCTATCGCCTTCACCGCCACCGACACAGTCATTGATACAGATACTGCCACAACTCCCATCATCGTCACCGCTCCCGACAACACCACTGCCACTGCCACCGACACTCACACTCACACTCACACTCACACTGTCACTGCCACCGCTTCCGCCACCGCTACTGCCACAACCACTTCATTAACACCGCCATTGCCTTCGCCACTGTCATTGCCACCGTCGCCGTCCCCGCTCGCCGCGTCGCCCGTCCGGTGAGAGCGCAGGCTGAGCGGCGCCTGAGAGAACGCGAAGACCCTGGGGGAACGCGGGGCGCTGTGTCCGCTGCGAGTGGCCTAGGCGCGACGGAGAGGGTGCGCTGAGGGAAGCCCCTTGCTGGGCCAGGAAATGGTTTGAGCAAGCTCTAGCGATAGAAAACTTTTTGAAAGACGATAAGATTACGAACATTTTGTTTTTCTTTTTATTTACTTCCACTGATATTTCAATTCATTTCTTTCTTTCATTCATTGCCCCAGCGTTTTGATTGTTAGGTATTTAAATACTACTACTTAGGGAAATATTTTTAATGTACATATTATCAGATATTTGTGAATCATCTCTATTTTTTTCTATTAGTTTTTTAATCATAGGTTGACTGTTTCTTTTATTTTTATTGCCTTTTTGAATGACATATTTTCAATTTTTTCCAGAAATCGAGGTGATTAGTCAACGAGTTGTGTAATGTTTATCGAATTTACATGAGTTTGAAAGGACACGATTAAACGGAATAATGTTCACGAATACGATGTACTAAATAATTTTCGTCTCATCTTAAGTCAGTCGTAGCGTGAATACTCTTCACAAATCTTGAAATATTATTAATTTAAAGAATTTCAAACTATGTAAACAAAAATGTATTCTTTAATTGGACTGTGCATGTTTCTACATTAACTACTAATAAACATTTTACACAAAAATTTCGATAAAAGTTCTGAAATTTCAGCAACTCAAAATTTACATAAACCAACATCTATTTACTTCTTTCAAAGTTCAAATCGCAAAATGCGTTAAAAGCATTTCATTTTATTTGCATTCGAAAAACCACGGCTCTCTATTAATAACATTTTTGCTTTGTTCAAGCTAGGTGTATCATATTTTATTCATCATTCTATTTTATATTTTATTTCACTAGTTCCAATGCCTGCATTAGTTTTCAAATTAAGTTTGTGATAAACAGATAATATTTTATTTTCCATTTTGACTGTTTCCATTTCGACCATTGATCCAGACTAATGTTTGGATAACTTGAAAAGGAATGAAACAAGTAATTACTAGTAGACAAAACAGAAGCAAAAGCACAGCATAAATTAATTCATTTTGATGATGAACAGTAATGAGATGTTTGAGAAAGAGTACGACATCGACAGGTAATTTTTATTACAGCAATGACTATTATGAGCATCGACATTTTCTATGTTAAATAGTTTCGTGAGGATACCAATTGCTTAGTCAAAAAGAAAATTAGTCTCTTCCCTTCAGGTGTTAGTGAATATTACAATGCAATTTACATTGTAGGGTTCATTAGTATTTTTCTTGTTCACACAACACAAGTCATTAGACTGATCGTCGTTATCATTTCCATCATCACATTCGCCTCTGCCTCCAACAATTCTTACTTTTTCCAGCAATCTAGAGATCTAATTACACTTCTTGAACATTGAAGAGTACCTCTTCCCCGCATAAGCAGTATGATTATTATTGCATTTGTGTCACTTTCTAGGAATTAATGTTTTTTCACTTCATTTCTTCCCGGAATGTTATCAAGTGAGCAGCCCATTGTATACTCACAGAGACGAAGTGAAGAATTTTCAACACTTTCCAGGTAAAATTGTTTTATGTGAACGTCCACCCATGTTCCTATACCGCATTTGTTTTGTGCAGCGTGTTCCAAGCCGTCGCATACTTTTGTCTGTTCATCTGTCTACCGTAACCTTTCATGAAGATCTCTGCGGAGATAGACTTTCAGCTATGTCCAAGGGCTGCAGCGCTTGGATGCTCCAACATTCTTCATTCGGACGCAGTCATGTTTCACCGATGATCCACCGAAGCACTAGAGCGGACGACTCGATAAGTCACGCTTATGACCCGCCGCGAGCGCTGAAATCTCTGGTGGTTCATGCACGACTCTCGGGACAATCAGGGAGCGCCGCTTCGCCGACGCAGGCAAAGTGGACTGCGCGGACAGATGAACCATGTTCTCAGTGACGTAGCCTCAGCGACTCTTGTCCCCCGAGGGCACCGTATTTTTGGATACGGCAAAAAAAAAAAGAAAGAAAGAAAGAAAAAAAAAGAATTAAAATGCTTCCTGGAGGCCAATTTTCTTGCTGCAATGCGCTTGGAGTATATTGCCTTTCCGTATTCACCGTTCGTGAGTTACAATCTCATAGTTATTAAGTCACATCGTGATACCGGTGAAGCTCCACCTTTGTTCAATGGACATGCTCTTCTTTTTCTTTTTTTCTTATTTTGCGTTTTCTTCCCTTCTTGAAGGATGGTAAACTTTAAGAAAGCTACGGGCCGTAAAAGTTGTAGCTGAACCTCTACATACTCTTGCACAAAGACCCGAGTGTATGGCAGCCAATATGCACGATTACTCGATTTCCAGATGAGTCAGCACAACGCCAGTGAGGTGTGTTCGTGAATGCCCGCGGCTGTAGTGGGGATTTTAACGGAAGAGATGATGAGAGTGATGGTAATGGCGATAATCTACCGTATGGGATAAAGGGAAGAGTGTGAAGACAGAAACGGTGAGCAAAGGAAACGTTTCTGACAAGTTAGTTTTGATGACATTTCGCTGCACGATGATGACTAATTTGTTTGAAACGATTGGAGAAGCGAGTACGGCAGCCAGAGACATCAGAACGAATTATTGAAATTGGAAGTTTAGAAAATTACGAGTATAGTTTCTGAAGTAGAGTCTTGTTTATCAAGCAAGCAATTACTTAATCGAAGGTGAATGAAAAATCAGATTCAATAATCGCTCAGCGGCAAATGCATGTAGTTCGACCCAGCCGATTTGAAATGTTAACGATACTGAAGGAAGCAAGATAATTGTAGCAGAATGATATCAGGATGATGGTAAATGCGGCTAGTGTGATCGATAGTTAAAGGCCATGCGAATGTGACAAGGATTACTCGCATGGATAGTACACTTTATCGTGTAAGATAATATGATTGTGGAGGCGACAGCTGAGATGATGGTTTCAAATTCAGCAAAATCGACCTAAAAAGACGATTTAGAAAGGTAGGTCTGATGGTTGTAATTCCGTGCAAGAAAATCACGAAAGAAAAGAAAGCGATGTCGAAAATGGAAATTGGCTGCGAGGAAATGAGCGGTTGTGACAGAGACGGCTATTATTGGAGGGAGGTTCGTATGAAAAGTGCGAAGGCGATGTGAGACCGGGGTCAGTGGCTGGGGCGAAGGCAATACAGCAGAGGCGGGCGGCGGCGCAGCGGGAGAGGGGATTCTCCACAGTGGATTCCAGATTCGTCGCGACTTCACCGCGTTTCTCTCTTCGGCCGGCGCGACCACTCACATGATAGTTCTCGCTGCTTCCGAAGACGCCATCTCAAGAAGAATTTCGCATTTATTGTATTCACGCGTAAAACAAACAAAAACAAAAAATTAACTGAGACTTTTCAAATCACTACTCTACAAAAATAAGAAAACGAAAAGGAATGTACCGCCTACGTATTTAATTTTGTCTGTTAAATCTACGTTTGTATTTCTGTTGACATTGAAAGTAAGTGAAGAAAAGTATTACTGTTTATCTACAAACTGTGCAATCGCAGGACTCAATTGCCTTTTCGTAATAACGAAAGACAGATATATTCTATTCACATTTGTAAAGGAGGCGCGAAACAATCGCAATTAAGGTATGTCATAGACTATGGAATGGCACTCACAGATAACTTATCCCTCTGTAGACCCAAGTCTGACTTCTATCTGACGTGTAGAAAATTACATTAATATATTGCAAATCCGGTACCAGTCGCTCCCATGTGCGTATTACGCAGACTGCAACTTCTCTCGAACAACGAAATTCTCTGTCGCGCAGTATTTCATTAAATATGCAGTTCGCTCCAGAAATGAAATTTTCAACTAGTGGGTATGCTGTCGCGCATTAGTCCAATACATGATAATGACGTACTGAATGTATTAAAGAAATCAGAATCTCATTTTCGTAACTTTTTACTGAGGTGTAATCTATTGAAGGAAAACACTGCTTTACAAGACAATAACCGCTGCAGTATGTGATGGTATGTTAATGAGAGGCATTGCTATAAGTTCTCAGAACACTGGAATATTAAACTTGTTTATTCTCTGTCTCAGCACAGAAGGATGGTAGAGGCCAGAACGTTCTTCATTTCAACTCCATACGACAAATTAAACTTTCATACTGATGTGATAATGAGGTTCGTGGTGTGTGAGCGACATCAAATACCCCACGATTTGTACTATAGGATGCGCAGAATATCGCGAGAAAATCTGGAGAAAATACGCTTTGTTCTGCAGAAATTTCACATTAACGGACTGCTGTTTAAACTTCGGTATCTAGAGGTGAAATTCTAGCGCTAAGGATCCTTCAATATGAGTCGTTACTCGAATTTTTGTGCTGAAATGAACAAGAATGACCAAGATAGACCAATGTAAAGCAAATAACTGATGTGTACGGCGCTAGTAAATCATGCTGAAAACCGAGATTTATAACCAATTCTGTGTATTCTTTGTGACATTGGTCGCATATCGTTCAATTCTTTTTGTAATACAACCTTATTGGAAAAAAGTAATAAAATTAAGATATATTGTTTCACGAAGGAGTACTCATCCATCATCTTTAGTTTCAACTCGTTTGTTTTGATTGTTCCAAACGGACGCCGGCCGTTAAGACTGGCTTATACTTCGATTTTTCCAACTCTGCCCTTGGTAGGTATCAGCTGTTGACAGTTTCATCCAATCGGGAGCTTGAACGTTACCATCATGACGTGACTATGGTGACGTTCAAGCTTCCAATTGAATGAAACCGTCAACAGCTGATTTCTGTCAGGGGCAGAGTTGTCAACGCAGTATAGTGACTTTTCGTTCGTTTGATTGGTTGCGATAGGTCAATACTTAATAGAAAAGTATTGCGAAAAAGAAATACGCATACTGATTTAGAATTCTTTTGAGAAATGCGACGTCTTTATCGCTGGAGCATGCGGAACGCGGCCACCGCCCGCTGGGCAGCCCTGAGTGGAGCGCTCACGCGTCCGTGCTCGGGCGCCCTCCCTTCCCCCTCCCCTTCCATCCCCCCACCTCCCCGCACCCTCCCCACCTTTCCGTCCGACCGCCCGCCCATTCGTCCGAGACGAGCAAAAAGACGCGGCCGATCATTAGCCCTGGCGGCCGTGATGTCTTGTTCTCGGCCGGCGGCGTACCTGTGCGGCGGCGGCGGCGGCCACGGTGCTGCTCGGCGGCGGCGGCGGAGGTGGCAGAGGCGAAGGCGGCGATGGCGGCGGCGGGCTGCACAATCCATTAATCCCTAGCTCGCACGTCAAAACAAACATCTCTTGCTGCTGCCGCTCCGCTAGCTCACCGCAGCCACCACCGCCGCCGCCGCCGCCGCCGCTTTCCACCCCCGCAGTTAGCGCCGCCGGCGTCGCGCGATCGCGATGGAACGCGCCCGCCCCCGCTGCCCGCCCCCGCTGTCCGCCCCCGCGCGCTCCGCGCGGGTGCTGAATATTCATGCGGCGGCCGCGACACGCGACGCCGCTGCCCGCGGACGCACCCGCAAACGCCTGCTCGCCTCCGTCGCCCGCGTCGCCCCGCTGCCCCCACGCCGCCGGCCTCGCATCTGGGGCGTACATCGCGTCCGTTCTTTCGTTTATTCGGATTAAACGGCTTTTTCCCCAGACTGCCCATTCGTGTAGGATTTCTCTTCTACATCTCCGGTCCCAAATTTCTGGGACTACTCCTAGTCTTCTTTACGTCTCCAGGATATTTAAAGTTTCAGGGAATTCGCCTTTTGTGGGTCCGTTCAAACGAGAATATATTGAAAATTTTAATTAATAATTATAAATAAATACACTCTTACTATTCTGATTTCTACATTTTTTGTTTTTAGCAATATAGAACGAAATTTCATCAATTTCGTATTATTTTATTCACATTCTTCGTGCTCTTTTATGAAACTCCGTCATACTTTTTCGCCGTGACTGCGACATTTCGGGTTGGGTTATTGAGCTGTATTTCTGGATCGTCCCTCATTCACTACGGGTAGAAGTCACAGAGGAGCACGCTGAAATTCAAAAACCTGGCCCCGTACGCTGCCAGCCACAGAGAGCACGCGGCATGAACTCAGCATGCCCTCAGCCCTACACCAGCAGCTGTACGCAGCTCCGTGTGTGTCCTTTCTCATCTGCAATTGCATCCATTTGCACTACCAGCTCCGCCGTGATTGACACCAGCAGCTCCCCTACCTCCACTTTATCCCCAGCTTCCGCCAACTATTACTACTACCACTACCACAACCACAACCACTACCACTACCACTACCACCACCACTACCACAACCACCACCACCACCACTACCACCACCGCCACTACCACCACCGCCACTACTACCACCGCCACTACCACCACCACCACCACCACCACCATCACCACTTCCCATAACAAGAACATAACTACTGCCAGGAACAGCACTTGACAATAATCTGCCGATATCTCCAAAAATTCTAAAGCCTCGGGCGCCAACTACACCATTAACACCACCTCAGCAATGCCTCTTATATCAGCCCCTAAAAATGAAAGTACCATCGTTTTCCATTCCGTTCTCGCCAATTTCCACTGCTGCTTCTCGGCTTCGCGTCGCTCCTGCCGTGTGCGCGCGCCGGGCCGCGGGGCTGATTTATGGCGCTGCATGCGCGTCTGCGCGGCCGCGAGCCGCGTTTGCACTGGGCGCCCGCGGCCGTGAGCGCGCGTGTGGCTGCAGCAGCTCACCGCGCCGTGCAGGTGGTCGTGGGAGGTGTTGAGTCTCGCTGTTAGAGGTCTACGTGATATGAAAAATAACCGACCGCCTCTCGGGGTCGTACTTGGCGAGAGCTCGGTGTTAGATTTGATCGATTGATTGATGTTTCCAGGAGAGTGAACTGCGATCATTAGCCCCGTAAGTGTAGTGTATGCATTTTAATCGTGGGAGGTTTCGGTAATCTCTCGCTAGGTGGTGAAATCCGGCGCCAAACTACACTTCGGCTTGCGAACCAGGTGTCTCCCACCACCTTGGTACCGCCCTGGCCCGGACAAGCTTTAAGCTCCCAACGTGTTTAGTAGTGAAGTGCATGCAAGTGTGTAAGAAAAAGGAAGAAAAGATCGCGCGTTCTCCATCACCTGTTTTTTAAGGTGCTGCTCCAGCATTCGTCTGGTGTTCGATCGAGAAAAAAAAAAAAAAAAAAACTAGAAAAACTACTAATCAGAGCAGCCGGCCGCTAGAATTCTCCTCCAGACAGCAGCAGAAAATCCTGCCATTGCCAGGAGTAGAACCTAGGTCAGAGGCACTGCAGTGGCATCGATTGATGTCCTGAGCCAGCTAAGCCGGTACCGGAGGCAGTGCGGTGAGGCACGTGCTATGTGCGTGAGCCGAGCGAGCGACGACAGCCGTCGGCTGCCGTCGGTCGCGTAACGCTCGGCGCCGCGCGAGGGCGTTCGCTCGGGGCGTTGAATGCATTCTAGAAATTCAGAAGTCCTTGGAACCCGCTAAGCTATGTACTCTTTCTAGCGTCACGTTCGCCGTTAACGTTCGCCGAAAAACCATGTAAAAAAATTAGCAGTGCGAAGACAGTGTTGCAATGATTCAGCACCTGAAGAAATTAGGAAATTATAATGAAGAGTAAGATATGGAAAGAACTCAGAACTAGAACTTTGTGAATAAACAAAAATATTTTTCCGATATTGTTCCATTAAAAATCTGATTTTATTTTGCAAATGCGAATCTGAATATGCCCATAACAATAAAACATATGCATTATATAAGACAAAAAGTGCTTGATGACGTTTCTCATAATTACTTTGATTTAAAATGGGCATTGAATGAAGTAACTATAAAAAAGAGCAAGGAAATTATACTACATTCTAGTAATTCAATACAGTAGTGTTTCTAATCATTATAATCGAGACAGAGGAGGATAGTGACTACTTGTCTCTCTCAAAGACGCCGCATCCAAGCACATGAGCCAACGTTTCGGCCGTGATTTTGCGACCTTCCTCAGGGCGAAATACCGCAGGTCTCAGAATGACGTCTGAAACGGTGTCGCCTTTGTCTAGGCAAAGACGTCTCCTGGGCAGCCAAGTTGTCAATGACTCCGGCAGCGGAACCCTTTCCTTTCAATGGAGGATAGTCGCTGAAATTCACCGAAGTGGAAATGTGATTTATTTTCAATATATTTTATTTAATAAACACAACTAAGAAGCCCACTACCAGCGAGCGCGAAGGGATCAAGGGCGAAGGGATCGAGCGCGAAGGGATCAAGCGCGAAGGGAGCGTGCGCGAAGGGAGCGAGCGCGAAGGGAGCGAGCGCGAAGGGAGCGTGCGCGAAGGGAGCGAGCGCGAAGGGATCGAGCGCGAAGGGAGCGTGCGCGAAGGGAGCGAGCGCGAAGGGAGCGTGCGCGAAGGGAGCGAGCGCGAAGGGATCGAGCGCGAAGGGAGCGTGCGCGAAGAGAGCGAGCGCGAAGGGAGCGAGCGCGAAGGGAGCGAGCGCGAAGGCAGCGGGCGCCGCCTTCATCGCCCGAACGGATGTCAGCGCTCGCCCAGCTGCAGAAATCACTCGGACATCCACAATTACGCGGGCCCCAGCCGGTCGGCCGCAGGCGGTTGCTTTTCCACTGAATGCAGAAATCTTCGAAATGTTGAGAAGAGCGAGTGGCTCATCGGGAATTAATGCCTGTCTATCACAGTGAATACAATTATCTGAATGTAAAGTGTTTCCTTTCAAACGAGATCTTCATTCCAACTGCTCGCTTTACAAGAAAAAATTACATTAAATGAAATGAGTCATTCGAAGTGAATGGTTATTATACCACGGACAGCAATTTCCAAACGGTCGCTGGCCGTTTCTACAAATAGAAAATATTGTGTAATTTATAAAACGTCTTGTCAGAAAAAGATGTTTGCCCAGTAAATCGAGATTCTAATTTTGAGCTAATTCCCTGTATGGAAAGTAGACTAACAGAATTGAATAACGCAACTGCTCGCAATTACGCAAGTGGGTGTCGAACGTTAAATATTTGAGACTAGCACGATTTCACACTTTTCAGGGTTTTGCTTCTTCCCTTTGAAGTTATTACTTATTAAACTCCATAATCATGAATGGGATGTGTTTTCAATTGAAACGGGGCGGGAAATGTCTTTTTAGGAGAGTTATTTAATAAATCGTGTAGTGGAGTGAGATGAGGGCAATTGGCAGAGACGTGCAAAGGAAATGACAGAGCAGTATATCCTTTGAAGTACTATTTCGAAAACAAAATTACCTTTGCCGTTAGGACGTTCTCTTGAGCATACAGAAGTTGAGCGTCAATTCATGGCGACAAAAATAAAGCTAAAGGAATGTTCGGAATGAATGAGCAGTAATTTTTTGCCAATGAAAAGGCGTTGCTTTGTTCCCGCGTTATCTTTTTAATGCAAATGAAAGGCGTTTTGTATTCAAAATCACAATTCTCTATGGCTCACACCATCAGTAATTTGGACCGAAAAGCGACCACATGGAGTTACAAAGAGGGAAGTCACTCTGAAATAAATTTGGTTTAATAAACATTTTCATGTAGGCATCAGCAGCTGGGATCAGGCGTCTGCCGAGGCACACAGAAGCAAGACCTCGTGCTGCGCGCCACGCGAAATTCCTGTGCGTTTCCCATAATTCACCGCGTACTTTGCCGCGTGTGCTGTGGCGTGCGCACGTGCGGTGAAAGAGCCGCGCACGTGCCGCCGTCGCCCGAGATAGCGTTTTTCCGACGGCTTTTCAGTGAATGACCGTTCACTGTAGCAGCAACATGTTCTTTTTCCTCTACCCTGCAAGCTGCTCCTTTGAAACGTGAGCAATCGATGCCAAGTTTGTTTTCTTGTAATTCTCCCTTTTTCTTCTTCGCCTCTCATTTCACCTAGCGTCTGCATCGTTCACGTCATTATTTTTTTCATTTTGTCACTTCCATCAGCGTCTGTGATAGGTGAATACCCTCAGGCATCCCCACAGTTGATAGAATTAGTACACTGTACGCATTACTAGGATCAACCATATCAACATTTGTAATCTTAAGAACATTGGTAAATCTATCAACAACGCTATCAAAAATTAAACAAATGTTATCACCAGTATCATGGGATATATGTTGCTTTATTCCTACTTTCTTTATTCTACTTACTACTACAAGCGTCATTTCTAAAAATGCATTACTTCTTTCTGCATATGTCTCTATTCTTGGCCGGTTCACGCCGTTTCATCTTCCAGATGTCGTAAGTTTTTCGACTCTTGCTTATCGATCTACTATAATTCACCTCTTTCTTAAACATTTTCAGTGAAATATTATATGCTTTTATTCGTTTCCATGAACATGTTACCTTAAGGCCAAATAGCCACATATTATATTCGGTAAGAATCGACGATTTTCAGGTCGTTAATCATTTGACGTACCTCCTCTCACCGAATTCGAAGCAGAAACATTTTATTTGTCACTCAATTGCTATGACAGTTATTTTACTCGGGTACAAGAGCTGATAATGATTATTGTTTGTGGTTATTATTATTATTTACTTTTTCTCTTGTAATGTTATCTTCTTTCATTTTCCTATCATTACCCCGTTCCATTCTCTATATTTGCTTTCAGTGCTCCATCTCTCTTGTCGACTCCCGTCCTCTTTCCATGAACGCAAATAGTCTTCCCTACCTCA
Source organism: Gryllus longicercus (assembly GCA_038098605.1). Taxonomy (NCBI): domain Eukaryota; kingdom Metazoa; phylum Arthropoda; class Insecta; order Orthoptera; family Gryllidae; genus Gryllus; species Gryllus longicercus. Next base: position 2,377,018 of record JAZDUA010000154.1, read on the forward strand.
ATGATCCCTCCATCTGCGTCGTCGACGGTGGCTGCTCCTTGCGGAGGGCGCGTAAGGCGGCGAGCGGTGGTCGTAAGGCTGTCGGGGCGCCGCGAGTTACACCAGGCACGCACGCGACGCTAATCCTTCACGATAGGGCCTCGGCTGGTCTGGGCGGCGGGAGCCATTGGGGCGAGGACGAAGCCTTTGCGGACGAAGCGGTGTACCTCATGGTTCTATTTCGCGTCCCCTCCGCGTGTAACGAACAACAGATGTCTTCGTTCGTTCCGCCACGTTGTCGCCGCGCTTGTACTCGTAAAGTTTGCGGCAGCTACTGCTTTATTTACTGTTTTGTCTTGTTCTGTTTTGTTTTGTTTCGTTTCGTTTTCCGGTGGTATGAGTAAGCGTGAGAGCAAACCTTCAAGTCCCCCCTTCGTGATGGTGTATGCTACACCTTGTCGTTTGCGAGATCGAGCCCGTAGGTTGATTTCTGGAAGATAGGGGTAATGGGTGAAAAAAAGGTGGTGTGGAAATCGGCGCTTTGCAGTTCTACGAGGTAAAAGAGTGAGTTTTGTGAACGTAAATTCTGATATGGGGCTGTGCAATTTATTTTATAGCGTAATATCTGTGAATGAGGAAGTTTAATATAAAAGCTGTGTGGCGCCAAGTATGATGTATGGTAATAGTCTGTCTTCTTACTAATTCACAAATAAGGCGTATAATTTGCAATGTATCCGCAAAAGGAGAAAGCCTTGTATTAATGTGCTAGTGACATGATCCAGTTTTAATGGCCCAGTTTCATTTGACTTTAAAATGTTATGATTAGCGTAAAAAAATCTTAATATACCTTTCATTTTTCACACGATTAAATTTGTTCATTTGCTGTTGAATGAGCATGAATAATAGGGAGCTATATAGTTTCTTTGTTTTGATACTCGCGCTTTCTAGTTAGACTAAAATGTACTAGGAATCTGATATTCCCATTATTTCCGCAAACGAGGGTGTAAATTACTTTACCTCGAGACAGACTTTCCTAGCGCGAACGTTGCCAAAAATTCTGGTGCTATAATTCAGCCAGAGAGAAGACAAGAAGTCTCGCACACACACATCCTGCGCGACTTGGTGTAAATACGCAGCCTCGTTTGGCTCTTAATTAGCGTGGTAAATCTACTTAACGTGCGTGCAGGGGCGACCTTTGTCGTCCGCGCGATTTTCTGCGCGCTGCAGAGCGGAGAGAAAAAACTGGCATTCCGCGATCGGATCTGCAACACGTAGTGGACGCCTGAACGGGAGTGCGGCTGCGTTCCACAGCCTGGACGCGGATGGATGCTTCAAGATCGACGAGCAAAGTGTGTGACTTTCTTTCTAGAATTGACTCCCTCATGGAATCTCTTCTTGGAAAATATTTGTATTACCGAAGGGTATTGAGTAAAACGTAGGGCATAAACTTAAATATTACTACACCCCTTTAAAATTAATTACTGGTCGGAACTATTGACACATTTTTAATATAGTCATTTGTTGATTGGAAAAACCTAACTTGTTTGTGTTGTTAATTGAGAGAATTGTGCCAGCTAGAACGTTTCAGTTATAATTTTCTGTAATGCACATCTAATAATTATCGTAAAGAATTGATGGAAAATATTTATTTTGAACTTCTGTAGTCTATTAACGAAAGTAATTTCATAGATTCTTCTTCTCAAAAATAAATTTTAAAACTCGATTAATGCCGCTTAGTTGCTCAATGCTTATGTTCGCGATCCAGTGTTTCTTTTTAGCTGAGAACATTTCAGTGTTTGACAGGTGTCTCAAAGTGGGTAATTGGATGGATTAAATCGAGAGAAATTCTTCCATAAAAAAGTGTTACAAGATTTATCCAGATGTACTAGATATGCCAATCAGAAAAAACTCAACTAAAAAGTAAATGGAGTACACATTTAAATAACATTATATGAATAAGTAAATAAAAGAAAGAGAGGGTAAAGAGGGAGCCATGGAAATTTCAAAGGGTTCGGTGCCCGAGGTACACTGTCAGTCCTGTCAACAAAGTCAATAGCTCCTTGCCTCATCTCCATAATAAGCAGGTCACCAGGTTCTGCACGACGGTCCGGAGATAATCGTCGCGGTCCCCTCCCACCTTGGCAACAAGCGCTTCTGGCGTGGACGCGACGGCTTATGGAGCAGCCTCTGGGCGCACAGACGCGCGCGTTGCCTGCGTTCGGTAGCGGTCTGGCTAAACCGCAGGAATCTCGAAAACCGGCCCGATGCGGGCAGCGTACTTAACCCGAGACCACCGCGGTGCAAGGTGCGCCACGCCACGCCACGCCGCGCCGCGCCACGTTGCTCCGCGCCACGCCACGCCACGCCACGCCACGCCACGCCACGCCACGCCGCCCGCCCGGCCGTCCGGCCGCGTCGCTGGGCGCCAATCCCGACGCGCCGCCGCCGCGACCGCCGCGTGGCCATCGAACTAACGCCGCTCCCTCAGTATCCCTCGGGCTCTCCCGGAGCAACGAAGGCGGACGGCGCCGCGTGGAGACGGGATTCGGTCACTGGGCCTTCGCGCGTGTGAGTGTTGTATTGTTGCGCGAGTGGGGTGGGGAGATGAAATGTGAATTCGATGTGCTGATTATTGTTGATAGTATTCTGCTCCGAAATTCGCTGTTTGTCGAGTGACCGGGATTTTGCAAATGAAGGAAGTTGCAGACCGCGGATGAGGTGTTGACATAAACGGTAAGCAATGATTGTGAATACAATTTTGTCTATGTATTCACAATACCATAGGACTGATATCGATTTGGTATTTTTATTGTAAATTTTGTTAATTGAGAATGGAAATATTTTTGTTTCATCAGAAAGCATCAATTGAAAATCTTTCGGCATTTCTGCGATATATGATAATGATAGTAATAATAATAATAATAATAATAATAATAATAATAATAATAATAATAATAATAATAATAATAATAATAATAATAATAATAATAATAATAATAATAATAATATCAATGTACGTAAATATGGTTGACAATAAATGTCTTTCTTCTATGATTTCACTGTGTGTAATAGGAAAAATAAGAGCCGGATTAGGAAACTTATTTTGTTTCGACGAAATCTAATGTTTTAGAAAACCATAGAAAATTTAATTGAGTTGTTGAGAGAAGACGAAAATGCAGTTCACAGGATTCGATTGTTTAACGAAACTTTATGTATTTTAATCCAAATGTTGGCAATATGTGTCAGCTTTACTTTGATTCTTAATACGAATGTCAGTTGTTCGCGATGACAATAACTGACGTCCCGAAAGACGGCGAAGAAAAACAAACGGCACGAGACTGACATTCAAGCTGTGTTCCAAGTGCTTGCGAACCCCACGGGAAACAAACGCAGCAAACGTTGCCCGTCCCGTCCCGTCCCGTCGCGTCCGGCGCGAGGGGCGCAGGCCACTTGAACGCCGCGCCGCCGCGCACGTCCGGCCGCACCTGTCTGGCTCTCTCGGCCGACGCGGGCGCCCGCGATGTTCGCTGCCGCCGCGTTGATGGGGCCGGGCGCGCGGGACGCGAGGGGTCAGCTCCGCCGCCGCCGCCGCCACCGCCGCCACGCTGGACCACACAGGAACTCCGGCGGTGGTGGTGGCGGCGGCGGGGCTCAAGGTCGCCTGCGGACCGCCGCCGTCGCTGGGCTCGGGGAGATGGAGAAGGCGGCGGCGGCGGCGGCGGCGGCGGTGCGAGTTCGGTAGAGAGTATCCGAGTGAGGCCCGCGCGACTGCGCAGTGCCCGCAAGACGCGTCCTCGGGCTTTGATCCCGCCGCCGCCGCAGCCGTTAGAGGTGGCGGCGGCGGCTCGCGTGGGTTGAGTACCAGAGGTAGCGCGTTACCGATGGAAACGATCGCGTTCTGAAAGTTTCACGGTGAATGGAGCATTGATCCTCGCGAACCGAATAAATGCTGTTGCCTTTCACGGTTTGTAGATCTTACTTCCACGTTTTCCTCCTGTACATGCACTTGCGGGAAAACTGTGGAAGTAAACAGTATTTTTCGGGTTTGCTCGGTTCTTGCGCAATACTCGGTTTTATCAGTACTCCACGTTCAGAGGGAAAATCCCCCTGATAATTACATCATCTCAGTCCAGATTGCAACGTCTTAGGAAAGTATGACCAAATAAATTGATTATGCGAAACACCTCTCTTCTATTTATTATGTGACTATTACTTAAAAACTACACAGAAATTATTTGATGGACTTATTTTGCTCGTATTATTCTGTGATTTGAATATTTCGAAGTTTCCAAAAAAGAACGTTTTAATATCCTGCCGATTAATTTTATTTCTACCGGTCTTTTAAAAATAATTCAAAACACATTCAGATCAAAATAAATTTTAAGGAAGATTTTGTTTTCTCTTGTTTTTTAAGGTTTCATTGCTCAAAGGAATGTTGTACGGATAAGCCTAAAGCAGTCGAAATCACATCGATATACAAATTTGTGTCGAAATGTTGTTCAGTCTCGCGAGAATGTTGATGAATTCTTTAGCTTTAAACAAGTACCAGTTCATTTTTGTTCGACATTAAAGTATCGTCCGGAAGGAGTGATTAGAAAATAGAATGTAATTATTATAATATCTTAATCTGCAATTTGCCTCTCAAAAAGTGAAGCAATGTTTTAATAAAACATGACGTAATTTTGTTTGTAAGTCCAGCGTCTTAAGTATTTGGGACGTCTGTATTTTATCGAGGGCGAAACGCTGCGTCCGAGAACCGATTTCTTCTTAATGACTTAATTTATAAAGTCGACCTTGGCAGTCTGGATGTTTTGTGGCGGTGCAGGTTCCTTCCCCGGCCGAAATTGCGCTGCGGAGTGGGAGGCGACGTGGGCCCGGCTGCTCGCGGGTTGAATATGCAGAGGAGGGCTCGTGCGTTCGGTCGCTGCTGCCCTGCGAAGAAACGAGTTCGTTAAGGCAACGTGACTCGTTTACGGGTGGTCGTGAGTTCGAGGCTGAACGTGCGCGCCCTGCGTTCACGCTTACACCTCACAACCTGTTGTTAGGGCCGCGTTTGCGATGTTGGGTTGCTTTGTAATCAGGTGCCGTGAGGTACTTGCTCCGCACCTTACTTACTCCCGATAATTGTTTCGCTGCGGCAGTAGAACTGAGTTTGCGGTGGTAAACTGAAGGTAAACTCTCACCTTTTGTGCAGGAGTTCGTCTGCCACCTTCTGTAGCTTGTAAGTACTGCAACTAACCAGGCGGGGTGTTGTGTATTGGAAGTCGAGTTGTAAACCTCAACTGGTGTGAATTGTTAGTGCAGGTTTGGTGGGCCAGTGAAGGCCTGGAAAGGGAAGATTCGAAAATTATTTATACTGTATAATTGTGGAATTTTTTAGAAGTCCCTAAAGAATTCATGAGGACAGAACTCAAGTCATTTGGTGTATTATTTTCCATTTCATCCTTCGGAGAGTGTCTGAAAAAAACACTCAATTGTGGCTTGATTTTCCACTTTCAATATTGACAATCGTTGCAGGAACTAAAATACTATTATTTAGGGCTCTTGTAATTTTAAGAATTATTTAAAACAATTATTTGCCGTTATTTTTCAGTTTAGGTCGAAATTATTTGTTGATTCACAACTGTTCAAGATTAGTCTTGGATTCTGCAGGGATCTAACACATTGTGTCTCACATTTCGACCCTCACTGTTCCTCACTGTTTATCTATTGTCAGTATACTTTTCGAGTGTTAATAAGATTGAAATATGCTATATTGCAATACTTGACAAAAATGATTTCATGTAGAGAAATACTGTAACAGAAATAATCAAAGCATGAAATGCTACGATATCACCTTGCTTTTAGTATTAGGAAAGCATACCACTCCGAAATTACCAGTTTATTGTCGATTAAACTGCCTGAGCTAGACGTAAGGTTAACATGTTTAGCAGAGCGTTGTTCTGGTCATTTGCGGCCATTTGGTGACCGGTTACGGTTATAAAAATCGCTCTATACCTCAGGAACATTGGTCGGGACGGACGTCTGGGAGTAGAACTCTCAACAGCACCAGTGCACGTTGTTCGATAGCAAATCTCTGATGGGGCGCGAAAACCGGTGAGCTAAAGAGCAATTTCTCCCAGAAACAACTACTATCTCTCTTCGAGGTTATGCTACATTTCATGACTAGCTTGATTTCGAAATGAATTGAACATTCTTTAAACAGTATTTGAGTTGATTTTAGTGTAGGGATGCTTTGGGCTCGCTGAGCACATCATCAAAAGGTGTCCAGATATTTCTCTTTTATTCTCAAAATTGTAAATGTGTGATTGCAAGGAATCATGGTGGCTGATGTCTTAATGAGTCTAAATAAATAAAAATGGACTATTTGTAATTTCAAAACAACTGTCTTAAGGGTTAATCTCGTATCGTTATGTAAACGATAAAAAAATATTATTTTTTCGATTACCCTCCCTGTTCAGGAGCAATCGCTGTAACGAATCGAGGCAGGGTAGGATAGGGCTGGGATACCCTAAACATAGAATTCATTCCCTTTCCTGCCTAATGGACTATTGCATTTAATAAATACCTTGGCAACTCAGGGCACTTCCTTTAGTTCTAAATATAAACGAGAACAAATAAAACATTCGCATTATCACTGAGATTATTCTGCAGGTAATTCATGTGCCTGTTTTTTGAAACATTCGTTTCCTCTTATTTTAAAGTCAAATTCGTACTCTTGGAACGTATAGTACAGGAAGCAATCGTGCTACCCAGGTATGGTTTATAATACTGATTAGTGGATCTTCCGTTAAAGAAACGTCTCCAGTGGCAAATTAAAAAATATCTGGTGTATTAGTATTAGCATTCATTATATTTGCATTGCAAGAAATAAGTAGATTTCTAGTTCTTAAATGTGTATATCAAGAAATAATTTGAATCTTGATACATAACAAAAATTCTAACATTATTTTACTCTTTGTAATAAGGTAATTTTAAAATAAATTACACGGAATATAGAGTGCGAATCCAAAATTAGTAAGAATCCAAATTTTTGTTACGTTTCTTGAAGTAAGATGTCAGTTGAATTGACATCCGTTCGAGGAATTTCTAAAGAAACGAGTAGCTCCGTTTAGGATCTCATCAGAAGCACAGCATCCTGTCGTGAAGCACAGAAGCGGCCTGGCGCAGCCACCCCGCGGCGTGTGGAGCTGCACGGCAGTTCCCGCGATCAAAGGATTTGCGGTTGCACCTAGAACCTAATTGAATGCGGCGATTCTTTTCCCGCTGTCACTATTACAAGGCACTAAAACTTCGCTCGCCGAGATGTCGTGACTGCCGCCGACCCATCGCGACAGCGGGCGGCGGCTGCTGGCAGCTGCTCTTGCTGCTGCTTGAGAAAGGGAAAGGAATATGGAACGGGATGCTGCCCACCCTTAGGACTCCCAGGAACGGGGAGGAGAGAGGAGTGAAGGGAGGGAGGAGAATAGGCGATGTAAAGGTATGGGGGGAGGTAAAAAAATAAAAAGAAAAAAAATAAAAATTCGTTCGTTCGCCGCGCACGCTGTTAGGCGCCTTAACGCCCGTTGCGCAGGCGAAGGGCGAGCGCGAGGTACGCTGGGAAGGGGGTCGGCCGGCCCCTACCTTTCTCTACCGCATCTACAAACCTTCACCACCACTTGCCCCTCTCGACCCACGTGCTCATGTACCCAAGTGCTCCGCTAGCCCCGTACACCGCTACCCACGAACCCCGCAAGCCAAGAGCCCCTCTATCAGAGTGCATCTAACCTGATTTTAACGCCACGAATGTTCGATGTTTCTTAATGAAGTCGATCGTACCTGACTCTTTATTCCATTTCATTTCATTGATAGTCCATTATTTATTCCGCCACATCTGTTTGTTCTCCTTCTTTCAACTTTTATTTCCTATCTCGTCCTATGGATCCGGTGCCCTGTTCGTTCCCCGTTTGTCATCGTTATTTCTTAGCTCTCCGTCCTTATTATAAGTATTTCTTTTGTCATACGTCTTCCCTTTTAGACAAACCTTCACAAATATTCTATTTAGGACGATCTATGAACCACGGATCATTCATGCCGTATGCCCACGTATTCTGTCTCCAAACAGTGTGCATCCATACTCTATCATTTATTATTTGGCGTTGATTGTCTCGTAACGAACACATTCTTTCGCCGTTCGCTCTTGCAATGAGGATGGTCTTCCCCCAGGCCCATGGCTGCACGCCATTATCCCCCGCGCCCTGCCCCGCCCCCAGCCAACCACGCCGCCGCGCGCGCCTGCGCCGCCGCTTATCTCCCGCGCGCGCTACTCGCAGTGCCCGCGCCGCCGCCGCCGCCGCCGCCGCCTCCCGTGTTCCGAGGGCGTAAAACCGCGCAAGCCCGCTCTGGCGTGACCGCAGTACAATACCGACGCTTCCTCGTCTTCTTTTTAAGCGCGCGGCACAAATAACAATTTTTTACTCGCGTTTTGCGGCGGCGGTGGCGGTGGCGACGGTAGCGCCGCCGGCGCCGCGGGGCGGAGGATGTGGGCGGCTCTGGGAGACGGAGGGGGGGGGGAGATGGGCGATGGGCGCGAAGGAAGGTTGCGGCGCGGGCTGTGGTGGGGGAAGACTACGGTGTGCAGACCACTCGAAGCGTTGCGGACTAGGGCGTCCACGTGGATCTTTGCGACTGAAGTCGCTCAGATTGGGGGTGAGTCATCAATGTTGATGTTTTGAAAAATGAACATCGAGATATTGGAGCCGATGATTTCTTTTTTACATCGATTTTTTGTGTTCAATGTTTTTTTCGCTTTTGCCTTTTTGTTTATAAATGGAAAAAGTCTTGAAATGTGTAATAGTAAAAATATGAAATAATAACTGATGATTCCTGGCAATGCATGTTTGAACATAATGAACGATGTACTATCATTTGCAGATTGTCTCTCGCCCGAAAGATAATTAAAAACGTCGATGTTTTGGGGGCGTTGAATATTTAATATCTACATTTGAATTTTGATCATCGATGTTTTACAATTCCCTCGTCGTGAATGAAATTGCTTCCAAAAAGAATGAGAAGAGGCCAAATATTAAGTATATTAATGAAATCGCGCTTCTAGTGAGTTCTATAATTGATACATCGCAACCAACGTGAGTTCCTAAAATTCATATATCGCCAATGGGAGAAGAGGTAAGAAAGAGCTGGGAGAAAAATAGATACATTATTTTGAGTAGCCCTCCTTGATTGTACATGCTAGATCCGCGCCGTAGGTGTTAATCTCATGAGAGCAAGATTTTGTAATCCGTCATTGGCGTTCAAGTAATGTATTAAATATGTGAATGTGGTATCTAATAACAGAATTAGATTTCCAAGACCTTGCTATAATTTCCATTCGTCTCGAGATTCCAGAGTGAATGTGGCTATAAACATTCAAAAACTCTAAAAATTGTATAACTTCTGAAGACAGAAAAGGTACATTTAACTATATAATGTAGTAAATGGATACTCACTTCATAAAAATGTCTAATAAATATGTAATAGCCCTCCCACATTGAATTCCGTTAATAAAATAATAATAATAATAATAATAATAATAATAATAATATAAATTCTGCTGAAAATATCGGAGAATTAATTCAAAATAATACGTGTTCCAAGTATGTTTTTTGAGTTGCACGTTTGATTAAAAATACTCTGTCAACGGTAAACACAATTAGTTTGTTATAAAATCCGTGATCTGACGCAAAAAATAAAGAACAGTACTTATATTTCTAAATTCATAATATGCTATGATGCGTGGCGTAGGCCGAGCACGGCGGGCCCCACGCCGTCTGCAAGCACGGTTGGCGAGGTGGCGCGTGCGTGGTCGTTTTCTGCGCGCGCCAGACAAACTTTTTGCTCTGCGCAGCCTACTACCTCCCATACCACTCCACACTACACCCAACCACGCCACACCGCCCGCCTGGCGTGTTCGGAAGAGAGCTTTGCCATGTTTGTTAATTTAGCGAGCGCTTTAATCAAGGGATGTGCCGACGCCGGTTTTTTTTTGCTAGGCAGGTGTCAGATTTCTTCTCTTTCGTAGATTATCGCGTTCCATTCGTTACCGATGTAACGTAATCATATTGGATCGGTTGTTCCCAACGCCGGTACCTGCAATTTTATGAGCGCGGTTCTGGGAATCCACGTTCGTAAAAATGTCGCCCCAGTTCGAAATGGAAATGTAATGTGGGCGCGAAACTATTTGTTTGTTATGCATTGAACGGCAGGGGAACGGCCCCATACCAGTGTAATAGAACTTTTTTTTTGGTGTGCGCGCGAAATGTGGGCCGGCCGGCGCTAACTTCTCGCGGCCTATTCACGAGTCGACTGAGCGGCAGTATTTCCCAGGGCCCTCCCGCGTTTCCTCGCCTCTGATTGGTATGCAAATTGGCGTTCGCCTATTTCACCGCCTCGCCTCGCCACGGCCGCCGCCAGGGCTCGCGCCGGGCCTCTGACGTCACACGACTAGTTTCCCGGCAAATTATTTTGCCGCGCCGCCGCCCGGCGCGCGATTGTTTGCGCCGCGATCCGCGCGCCGATTCCCCGAGGGAGAGGGGAGGCCGCGCCGCCGCCCCAACCCGTTTCCCCGATCCCTCACCCCGCTGCCGCCCGCCCCGAGAAAAACTGATGGCGTTTCAGAATTCCAATACCCCGCGCAATGAGCGCCGCTGCCGCCCCGTCGTCGGCGTCCCGCCTCGCCGCCTTCCACGTTACCGCCATCGCCACGAACACCGTCGCCGCCGGTGGGCACGCGCGTTGCCCCCGCCCGCGGGCGTCGGCCCTCCAGAGACGCCGGCTACTGTTTGGCGTGTTTAGTTACACTTCTCTCTCTCTCTCTCTCTCTCTCTCTCTCTCTCTCTCTCTCTCTCTCTCTCTCTCTCTCTCTCTCTCTCTCTCTCTCTCTCTCTCTCTCTCTCCCAGCTGTTCGCCTAGCTTTATTAAAGAGAAGTAATTAGGTGCGAGTGTTTACGGAATATTTAACGAGGCTCGCTCCATCTTGCTCGTTCCCGTGAATGGAGCGCCCACTCGCCCCCCGGAGAAGCGAGTGGATCTCGTTGCGTCGAGGATTTCTCTCACTCGAAATGAGGCTATAATAATAGTTGTTATTAAATGGCAGAAGTGGAAGGGCGTGTGTGACGAGTTTCCAACGCGGCGGATGCTTGGGATCTCGTTTGCATCGGAGAGGAGCGCTCGCGAGCTAAGAAGATGCTTTCGGTATCGGCGAGTTGCTGTTGTCATGGTGACGGAGTCTACGTGAAATATTTTCGGCGAATTCTCCCCTAGCTACGTTGCTGCTCGCGCGCGGAATCTGGCGTGGGAAGCGGGGGGCGTGGTGGGGGAAGAGGAGAGGCGAGGCGAGGAGCGGAGGCGAGGTGCGCCGAGGGCCGGGTAAAACTCGAACGAATGGGCTTCATCTATCAATGCGGAGGTGGTGCGAGAAGGCGACGGAGGCGGAGAGCACAGTGCGAAATACTCTCGGTCTAGCAGTAAGAAGATGTATTAATATATTCGTGAAGGGCAGAAGCGGTGGCAGTGATTCGCTTTTGTGCGCGTTTCTTGTCTAGTGTTCTGTGCAGAATCTTTTTGTAGGTTCTCAGATTATTTTTTTGATAGTCTGCTGACACATAAAGATGTTTGTTTTATGATACTTAAATGTACGTGTCCGTACCACTGTTTCACAATTCAGCGTTGAATTGAAGACCATAAAACACGTTACAAAATAAAATATTATTTTTCCTTGGAACTCTCATAAATTTTACTTAACTATCTCTTTTCAACAAAAATAACATTGAATTATTTTAAAGACGAAATGAAGATCACGGAGAATTCATTCGAGATCATCAACAGTTCAGTCCTGACTGCTTTTAAGCCACGCGTCGTCGCGTTTTCGCCCGTGCGAATGACGCAAATTCTTCACTGTGCGGCGCGGCGCGGCGGCCCGGGCCCCGCGGGGGAACAAAGGCCGCGGAGGACCTCCGGTGGCGCTCGCCGCGCCGCGCGCAACCAAAGTTAGTGATTTTCATACCGCGCCGTGCGAAGGAATTTATTAAACCAAAAAAGCGCTCATATTTCATGGAAGTAATGGTGGGTACGCGGGCAGCGATCGGGAGAGAGAGAGAGAGGGGGGGAGGGAGAGAGAGGGGGGAGAGATCGCGCGTGGCGGGGACGGGCGAGTAGGCTGGCGATCGAGAAAGTGGGCGGGAGGGTAGGTGCAGAGGTGTGGAGTGTGGCAGCAGAGCAGGAGAGTGGTTGGGTGAGTGGTCGTGAAGACGATGAAGGGGTAGGTGCGCAAAGAAAAAGGTGGGCGGGATGATGTGGGTGGATTTGGGCTCTGGAGGGGTCTGGTGTGGGGGTGTGCTGGGGGGGAGGGGAGAGCGAGCAAGTAGGTGAACCGGAGAGGGTGGGTGGGTTGGAGGTCGGTCGTGAAGACGGAGCATTGGTGGATGTGTAATCGAGCAGGTGGGTGGGTGGATTGGTGGTCGATCGAGAAGTCGGTTGGGCGAGCGACTGAGTGAGTGGGTTGGCGGGCGGGCGGACCACCGCGCTCGGGGACCACCCAGCCCGGCCGAGGCCAGCCGGTGGTCTCGAGGCCGCCGCCGGGGCGCCGGCGTTCGCTCGTGCGGGAGGCAGGCGTTCGCGAATCGGGGAGCGGGGGCGGACGCTGGGCGAAATAATGTGTAGTTTGATTAAAATACGAGTGGGTGATTGACACGTCTGCAGAGTGACCAATCGCGGAGCTCCAATGGTAGACTTCACGCTACTTTACCAATGGGATTGGTGGTTTCAATGGAAGTGCCACGGCCTCTTACAAGTGTCAATCACATTCTAATTGTAATGGATTCTTTAGACGTATAATCGTAAGAAGTCGGTAGAAATTACTGAAATGTTCTGGTCAGGAATTATACAATTCATGGTTACACGTCCAAGCGATAGTAAATGGGCAAATTTAATTAATGATAAATTATCATTTTATTGGAAAGTGCATTAATGTTTTATTGGAGTGATTACAACAATTATTTTCGTAAGAGTATTTATAATGCTCTCTCTCATCTGGCCCTTGGCCGGTACATTTGGCCAATTGCCTAAGAATCTATTTTACCCATTTCTGAATAAGTTTAAGAACAGCTTGATGATTTATTTAATTGCTTTCCGGCATCTTTATATTTTGGACCGTTTTTGAAATTAAGATAAAAGACAAAATTTTCACATTCTTTTTCTACGTATTTGTGCAGAAATCCAAAAATAGAAATTAACTTTACTCACTTTGCCGTCGTCAATGAATTGGATACATATTACCTATTATTAATATATAGGATACATTATTGCATAAATATTCTTCCTTCCAAATTGTATTCTTTTGGGAATCAAAGAAAGTTCTTTAATCATCACGGCTCGATGATTTTTCTGATAGTTGCCAAATTTATAGTTTTTAGGAACAGCCCTTTTACTTTGATATGCAAGAAATGTGAGAGAAAAGGAAGAGCCAAAAAAGCGTATAAATTTTTAGACAATTCCATCGTACCGCCCAATTTGGTGGTAGAAGGGAGAAGTCGAAATGTTTTTAATGTGTACATGGGGTTGCAAAGGAAAGGTTTTCTTCTTCTTCTTCTTCTTCTTCTTCTTCTTCTTCTTCTTCTTCTTCTTCTTCTTCTTCTTCTTCTTCTTCTTTTTCTTCTCATTACTACTATTATTATTATTATTTTTATTATTGTATCACGGAATTGTTTAAATTTTCTTACTGGGCTGACAGGTTTACAATGTAATACGTGGTAATTTCCAGATAATATTAAATAGTAAGAAACTCCGAATGGATTAGCGATGTGCCTATTGAGTACAGACTTCATGCCAACGTGTGGTTATGTACGGTAGCAGCAAATAATTCAACATTTCTGTTTTAAACTTGGTTAAATATCCATCCGCAGGCATCCAAACTTTCATTCGCTTTCTTCCTGTCACATTTCTCGCATGAATTGCTTTCTTCTCCTTTCGAGTCTCTTGAAGTATTCGCTTGTCATTGTTCTCCGCCTAAATAAGCGATCGCTCAGCGTGGGGGGGAGGGGGGGCGACGCGACCGCCGATCGAAAGTCCGCAACCGCGCGAATGTGGGTCGGCGCCTGGGGGACGCAAAAGCTCTCGCGAGGCGTTTGGGCCCAACGAGCATGAAGGGCTCGGTCCGCAGTTCGACTCCCGTGCCACACCGCACCGCACCGCACCGCGCGAGTTTCCTAATCGATGCGCCCATCAAAACTCGATTTGCGCCCTCGCTTCATGGGCCGTTCTCAGCGTTCAGAGGAGGAGATGGAGAGGGGGAGGAAGAGAAAGAGGGAGTGGAGAATGAAAGTAAACTGGTGGTTACTGGCTCCGGCACAGTTCTCTCACGACTTGGAGCTTTTGTGGCGGTGGGTACGCACAGGGTTTTTCGCGCCTGAGGGCCAGTTCAATGGGTCACTTCTGTGCCTTCATTCTGGGCGTACAGAAAATGTATGTATGGCCAGCACTGTTTAACAGTTTCGTTTACTCTTTGTCTGAATTTTAATATTTTCTTTTAAATAATATAGCTACATCAATATATTTATATAAGCTGAGTCTCATTAAAATTCAACGTCTCAATTTCTTCGATATTTAAAGAAAACTAAAAATAATTTCGAATTCGAAATTCCCTTATTCAGCAGTTAATTAGTTAATTAGTTTTTAATTGATTCACTTTCGGAATCTTGATCCTGAATACTTCAATACATTTCCATTTTCCTACAGTCTCAATGCGAAGCCGTGATTAGTTTATTTGCTTATTTTCTTGGTTCTGAGTATTTACGAGATTTAGCACCGTAAACTTTTGCCTTCGAGGTCACTTAACTGTATTGGAATTTTACCTCTGAACGAAGATTCAATTCCGGAGTTTTCTCATTACGTTTTGTTGCATATCAGAACGTATTACTCGTACCTATTAAAATTAATTTGAAATATTGATATTTTATTTCATCTTCTTGTTTGCAGTTTTCTTTAAATTCTAAGGAATTTGATCTCTGGAAAATAGAGCGCGATTTCGTAATGGCATAGGAATTGAAGACGTTTCAAAACAGCTCTAGTAGAAATTCAGGACCAATTTCGAATTCAGGACCAGACCCTTTTCAGAATTCTAGACCAATTTCGCTTCTAATAGGAATCACTGGAATTGACAAGATTTCTATTACAATGTAGTTATTGATCCTGGAAAGTTTCTTCGATTTTCGACCCATATAGAGCAGTGGCAGGGGCAATTGTGTCTGCAGAGGAGAACGATAGGTGTGGAAAATGTGGATGCGGTGATAAATACTATTGCTGCGACCAGAGTTCCACAGCCGAAGGTAAGAACAAGCGAGGTCAGAAATCAGAAATCCGTCAGTTACGGTGAAGTTGATGATGACGGTGGCGGCAACAGTGATAGGAATAGGATGGTACCGATGGGAGCAGCAATGAATCGGTATGGCGATGCCGGTGGGTCTGGCGCGGTAATGACTGCGGACTGTGTAGAAGAACGAGCACAAGAGAAAGTGGCGATAGGGTAAGAGATAAGGAGAAGAGGAGGTGGCGTGACCACGGAAAACTGGTTGCGGCGCGGGTGACGTGGCGGCGAGCTACCGCGAGGGCAGACGTGCGGATGGAAATGACGAGCAGCGAGAGGATACTGGAAGGAGCCGGCGGCGGCGGCGGCGGAGGCGGAGGCGGAGGCGGAGGCGGCTGTGGCGGTGGCGCCGGGAACGCTGCAGTGCTGCTGGTGTCGGAATCCGACGATGGCTCTGCACGGTCTAATGGCAGCGACAATCAAAACTCGATTTGCCCGGGGCCGGCAGTTAAAAGGGGGAGGAAACGTTCGCGTCAGGTGAATATTTGAAATACAAAGTCCAACTCGCCGCTCGGAAGAATGCTACCAAGTTCGGGCGACTGACGGACGAAGTTAGAAAGAGACGAAGGGGAAAATTTTGGAAGTACGGAATGATGTTCTTCCTTGTCTAATCGAAAATGTTTTTTTGTCTCGTCCATAACGAAAGACACTTTGATCGTCTGTGTTGGAGTTAAACTCTCTTGAGTATTAATTTGTTTTCAACTAAAAAACATTAACTTTCTTTTATTATTGGTTTGAAAGAATCAATTAAATTTGTGAATTGCGTGTGTATTGATTAGCTTAGGCGTGTGTATTAGATTAGCGTATGCTACGATTAGCTATGGCTTATTCGTTAGTCACCTTGTTACTTGTTAAATTGTTTTAACATTACGAAGTAACGCCGTATCATTGACAATCGCTACGTAAGTTTTAGAAGTTCTTCTGATAACATGATGATTGGTTTAAACAACATTTAAAAAAAATCTGAAACGATATTTGAAATCAACCTAAATATGTTATCAATTTGAATTATCGTTAGTAGATACTAGTATGGCTTACTGAAAATTATCTATTTTATAGTAACTAGAGACTTGTGTTTCTCAAGAAGTGTATCGAAAGTATATTTAACGAGTTTGCTCTTCTCAAAGACATTTCGTTGCGTTGGCTTTCAGAAACAGTATAAATACGCCGGATTATCTGCCTGATCTAACCCAGTTCCTCAGCTGACGACGTCGTCGGAAGCACAGCGTTCCGATCAATGGACCTAACTAGATCGGCGCGTTGCGTGAGCGGGGCTGACGGATTTGGGTCTGCCTCGCTCCTTGGTTTGAGTTGGAGCTGCCCGGTTTTCTCATCCCCCGTTTCCCGAGGCAGGTCGGTCGAGATCTAATCGCCCCCGAGGAATTAACTACTGCCTCGAAGTTTCTGGAACGGGCACTCGTCACGGAACTGTAGAAGCGCTCGACCGATGTCATTAACTCGACACTGCCCTCTGTGTTGACTCAGTCGTGATTGGCGGACTCGACGAGAAAGCTCGAGTCCTACTGTGGCAACTTCTTGTTTACCGGTGCAAGTATTTTAGTTGTAGTTATGGCAGAAATTGTATCTCTTAATGTTAACGTTTGCCAATTTTGTAACATTTGGAACGTAGTTTTCACAATTTTATTTCTTTTTAGCAGGTATTTTCATATATAATATTTTGGAATGTACTCCTAATTTCTCACTAACATTTGACGGTTAAATCATATCCTCGACAGTTAATGTTCAAAGAACAATCAATACACATTCCTGCATTTTGAAAAAAGCTATTTTGAGAAAGCTTTATTTGGAATTTTCTGTGAAATGAAACAGAATTAATTAAAATAGAAACTACCCAATTTTCTTATTTTCAATATTTAATGTAAGTATATTTCGAACATGAATTGCTTTTCCCGCTTCACGTAACCTTTAACTGCAGGAAACTGTAATCCGCTTTCCATTATGACAGTACACGACTGATCGGATTTCGTACAAATCTTTCAATTACATGCCGCATATCAGGAGGGGAACCACGTTATATGCCGGATATAACGTGTAGCTAAGTCCTTTCTCCCTTTTCCGTGCGCCCATTATTCTCCGTTGCCCTACATAGCCATCTCCATTTCCACTCATACCGTTCCGTTTCTCTTCTGTATCCACCAATGTGCCGTTTCCGGTGGAATCTTTGTCCCTTCTGCGGCGACTCCCGTTGTCTAAGATGACTGCGAAGCTGCATTCCCTCCTCCGTCGTTCCGGTTCTGTAAAATCCCACCTCCCACCGTCCCAATGGACTTCAAGTCCTCCGGATGCAGCGGCAAATATGTTACCGAAGCGCGCTGCCGAGTGTGTTACTGAAGCTACTGTCCATTACTGGGCTGCTTCAACACCACTAAATTGATCGCCGATTCCCTCGCTAAAAAGAGACACCTCCGCCACATCTGCAAAACCTCTCGTTGCTGAGGTTGCCTCCACCGTAACCGTCACCGGCAGAAGTGTCTCAGGACAGAAACTGATGTCACTGCAGTGCTTCTGTCCAAGAAGTCCATTGTTGGTGTTCCAACGGTCGCTGGATTTTTGACACTAGCCAGATGGCGACACAGTCGCTGTCTGGACGAGAATTGTAGCGACCGGTTGCTCTGATCGGAAGTTTTTTTCGATCAATACCAAGCAAATACCGGAGCAGTACCCTAACAAACAGGCCGGGGACTGCGCGCGATCTTTCCTTCCCATTCCTTGTTCAGTACTCACCCGCTTACACACATTTACACTTACATGCACTACACAACCACATATGCCGAGGGACCGGTCGGGAGCTTAGAGCTCGTCCCATCTGGGACTGTACCCAGCTGGTGGGGGAAACCATACATCTGGGACTGTACCTTTGATTGGGGAAAACCATAGCCGACAGTAAGTTGGCTCCGGATCTCACCCTCTTGCTGCCACCTCCCAAGGCGGATTACTGGACTTCGGGACTAATGACCTTAGCAGTTGAAGCGCCCGGAATCACCAATCAATGACCGTCACCGTCCCTTCCCCATCTCTCTCATCGTCCCTCCCTACTTTCACCCCCTCGCCACCCGAGGGCGGGGTCGTTCCACGTGCGCGCCGCGCGAGGGTGGTCTGCCTCTCGCAAGCGCCCGCGCGGGGGCGCTGTGCGCGTGAGTCACCCTGCCGGCCACCGCACCCTCCCTTCCCCTCTCCACCTTCTCTGCACCGCCCCCGCTCTTAACGCCCCCCCTCCGTTATTAGCCGATCGGTTAACGCGCTAACGTCGCCTTCCCCGGCTGCATCTGGCGCGCACAAAGACCAACGCGCGTGGGGTGTGGCGGGGCGGGGCGGAGTGGGGTGGGGGGCGCCCGCGACTGTTCGCCGGACGAAGGAACTGTCGCTGTTATTTACGAGGGCGTTGCGGTGCCGTGGGCGGGGGCGGCGACCAGGGCAGCGGTTGCGGTGTGTGGGAGAGGGGTCGTTACTTGGCGTGCAATTCCATAACATACGTTGGTTCACAAACAGCAGTTGTTTACACGATGGTGTTGACAAATTCAGTTGTGTGTGGAATTCTTAGTGATTTTGGCTAAAATGTTTGTTATTTTATAATAAAACTCTTTACACAAATTTGGGTAAGAATTTACATGATACCTTCAATTTAAACGAAATTTACGTAATTGCATTTAAACCATTATTATTTAAACTATTTTTAACGTATTGTATAATTAATGTTTTTGATTTAAATATTAGATATTGAAGACAAATTAAGGATGGAAACTGCTTTAATTTCGCTGTCATAAATTAGAAATTGCTATTTCTATCTTATTTTCAACGATGAATTGCCTATTAATATGAACTTAAAGTTTTAAATAATGTTTTTCTTGTGAGCGTCTGTTTAAATGTAATAGTCAGCCAGATGTGCGTAATGTGATTATTATATTATGATATCATGCACTTGTATTTATAATAATATTATACTTTTGTACTTTATAATACTTATAAATTCAAGTGCATAATGTAATAAATATATTATGCTCATCTTTGAATGTCTGTAATTAAAGGATACAATAACCCATTAAACTCAGTTTTGTCCTGTAACTCAATCTGAGTTAGGTTTCGTACAGAAAATAGTCGAGTAAGAGCGTGTCAATGAACAGAAGAGAGAGAGAATGCAGAGACGATTAACTACTAAAAAAGAAATTAAATACACCAGTGAGCTAATGGAACTAATACATCTCTTTAACATCACTTTCCACTTACGGTACATATCGAAGTAAATTCTTTTTCCCCTGTAGCTTGAATGTTGCTAAATGTATTTATATCATCTTGTATCAATATGGAAATTACGTAAGTAAATATCCCTGTAATTTTAAACTTTGGTTCAATATTTTTATTGTCTTGGTAATTTAATTACATTGGGGGCTTTGTTGTCAAGGTTCGTTCATTTACGTGGCAATGTAAATGTGTAATGTATATTTTCAGAGATTTTGTTTTCATTTTTAATAATTTTCCGCGGTCAACAACTTGTTCATTTAGTAAAACAATATTTTCTTTGTCGATAGAAACATATTTGCAACGTATTGAAATATGCTTCGCATATCGCACCCGCTCGTTCACCCACACGCTCGCCATTCACGTGACCTTCGCTGCGGGCGTTCTCTGGTTCAATTCCGGGTGTAGACATTCGCGTTACGATGTTGATTCGACATTACTAGGACAATTACGGAGCTACCTGAAATCAATGACAGCGGTTTCTGGTCATGAAAGCCACAAATATTGTGCTGGCAATCGCCACGTTCGCAACGTGTCAACGTAGGTAAGCACCAATGCACCGGCAAAAGACCACTCGTTACGCTGCGTTAAATCGCAGATTCAGAGTAGTGCACTTGGATCAAAATTGCCTGCAATTTTCAGATTATAACTCTTTATTAAGCACAAAGTGAAGTGATTGAATTAAAATTCAGTTTACCGGCAATAAGAGCATCCCCACATTACTTAATAGCAAACGGAACAAAGAAATTAATCAATAAATAATAATAATAATAATAATAATAATAATAATACTATTGATATCAATAAATTTCGTACACTTAGTGTTAAAAGTTCTGTTCAAGCACAGTATTTTTTGCTTTCCTGATTTACAGCGTCTAATGTATGTTTTCTAGAAGTTCAAATATCAACGTTTTAAACAAAAGCGGTCGATAGGAAATGTTGATTCTGCATATCTGCGCTTCAATTCAGAAACTTTCGCACACTTGCAAAATGAGTGAAATAAAATTTGCAACAGGTCATATGAATTTTCCTAATCATTTTGTCATCCGAATTCTTAAACTTATCTTATTATAGATAGTGAAGTGAACTGAAAAAAATACAAATAAATGTGTTAAACTGAAGATGTCGCCGTCGACTTTGCTCTCTTTTCTGAAAGTAGTGGCAATCTGATTGATAAGAGGCATACACGCTGGCTTGAAAACACGATAAATGTGAAAGAAAAACAAAAGTGCGTCCACAGTATAGATAAAGAAGAAATGAGAAAGAAGCAAATGCATACTTTAAACTAAAAAAACTATTACTTTTCTTTTTGTACGCGGAATTTTAATCAAATCGATGAGATGCACACAAAATAGAATCCTTCCATAGAAGTGCTTTACGTGGCATGCAAACACGAAGATAGCGATCAGTTGACAACATTTCAGAGGTCAATGCCAAGACGAGATGGCAAAGAAGGGAATGTTTTTTATAAAACAAGAAAAATGGGGCTCGGCAATGCTCTTGCCTTTGAGGATATTACCCTTCTTATGATTGATGATGATTTGTATCATTGATGATGGACAGTATCAGTAGCCACTCAACAATGTGCTGTACACTGCATATTGTTACGTACGGCGATCATTTAAGGCTAAATGCACCGAAAAATACTTGTAGGAAAATTCAATAGATCGCAGCACTATCACAGGGGAATTTACTTCACCGATAACGTCTGAACCAATGGTCCGATTTTCGATCTGTAAACGGCATTTGACGCCTTTTTAAAATAGAATTTACGCTACGAAGCCCTTTTTCCAAAAATCTAGCAAAAACGCGAATTTGAAAATTGTTCTCAAACTTCCAAGAACAAATCAAAAAATGTGGGCTTATAGCGCGATGGCGACATGCTTCCTGAATCCAACGCCGTGACAATCATGCAAATCGGACGAATAGGAGCGTCGTAAAGAGAAATTTACGAAAACACCTCCCTCCCCCTTCCCCTTCTGCGCCGTTGCGTAATCCACCCGGCTGTTGTGGGCGCTCTGTCGGCGCGGCGGCACGGCCAGGCCAGGCGGCGTGGGCCAGCCCCGGCGGATCAGGAGGGACTTGCGGGATCCGCAAGCCAGACAGTCGGTTTATGCGTTCGTCACTTTGCATCTCAATCTATTTTTCCACATATATCAAACTAGAGATGCTATACTACTATTTTTTTCACATAGTTACATCTTCCTTCGAAAACCATCTTAAAATTGTTTGAGGCATTACTCAAAATATCGTGTCTGATTTGGAACTGGTTAAAAAAATGAACTAATTGTGTAAGTATCAGCATTATTCCATCTCCCCACATCTTATTTTAGATACATTTTACTTCTAAGGTCATCTGTTATCACTCCACCTTGCTCTAAGATCTTCCGTTGTCAAATACCGGAAAAAATGAGCGGCGTATACGCACGAGCTCTTTTATCCACTCGATTTTTGATCTCAAAATGACGTTTATCTGCTTTAAAGAGTTCATCTGGTGAATCTCTTTTCCCAAGTAAAATAGCCGAAGCTAATTTTAAAAATGTTTTCGTACTTTCGGACAAATTTAAAAAAATGCATGATCTTGGCTGTCCGGATGACGTCGCGTCGAAGGCTGTGTTGCCGTCGTTTCGACCATCTTGTTGTGTGTGGTCTTCCTCAGGGCCTCATACCAGCCCTGAGGATGACCACGACAAGATGGTCGAAACGTCGGCAACACAATCTTCTACGCGGCGTCACCCGGACAGCCAAGATCATGCACATGACTGCCGCGGAAGCCTACGACTTCAAATTTAAAAAAGGTGGTAAAATAGCGGGCTGGCGAGCTGCATCCTGACTCCAACGAATCGAAATAAGATAGTATGAATCATGACTTATCCCAGTTTACTTGGTAAGTTATTTTGATATAAACTAAATATGTTATATTTGTATAATTTTGAAAGGAATAAATAATTCCTGGTGAGTCGTTTCATACAGACTACGTAAATGAATAAAGGGTAATGATGCAATTGGATAACTCCTAGATGTTTGCTTGCATTTGGAGCGTGTTTTCCCTTACATTTTCTTTGTTTTATAAAAAGTGGATTTTCTAGAAAAAAAGTTATCTGTAGAAATTGCAGTATGCAAAACCAGATAGACGTGACTTTTTCGTGACATATCGGCCACAATGATATAAATAATATGGAACATTCAAACCAGTTTAAAAACGAAGGAAATCTTTTTCTGTGAGTATTATCTTAGGTTATGCTTTGCGCTAAAGCTTACGCGACGTAATGTAATCTACACAACTTTTCAGAGGAGATAGAAAATGAGGTTTCTTTCAATGTGAATTGTTTTTTGAAAATCTTAAGAAAGTATATGCGTACATCAACAACTTTTTTTTTTCAACTGAATCACACGGTATTCATGCAATTGTGTTGTTATTTGCACAATCTCGGCTGTCCCCTTTCTTTGATAATGGAGTGCGTTGCAAATCTGTTGGTCACTCTTTTCTTTTCCAGATAACATTGCATAATTGTGTTAGTTTCGCCAAGATTTCTTCCCCTGTATCTTTGAATAGTTCGATTGGAATATTATCTACAGCCGGGGACTTCCCATTTTTCAGTTTTTTGTCGCCCAATTCATTTCTTCGATCTCAGGTTCTTATTCGTAATCATCTATATTTATCCACTACTCTATTTGTAAGTCCTTACCATATAACTTCTTCGTGTATTCTTCCCATCTTTTCGTGATCTCTTCTTTTGTTGTATTTATTTTGTCGTTCTCGTTCTTAACATTCGCCATTGTTGGTTTACGCTCCGTGGTCATATTTCGGATGACGTGGAAAATTTATTAAGATCTCCATTTTTTGTTATGTTCTTCCACTTCTTCGCTTTTTTTCTTGAATAAACTTTTCTTTATCTTGCCTTGGTCTGGGCTGGAATCCCCGTAGAGTTTTCTGACTTTCGTCTGGTCATTTGCTTGCTTTGCAGAGAAATATAATGTTTAAAGAGAAAGAAATATAAGGACTCCGTTATACATAATAATAATAATAATAATAATAATAATAATAATAATAATAATAATAATAGTAATAATAATAATAATAATAATAATAATAATAATAATAATAATAATAGGCACGCGTTTGGAGTAAAAATCAAAGTATGTACACTATAGTATTGCTTATATCGTACTATATAATACATCGAATCTTCACTTTGATGTCTGTTTCCAAGATTTTGTGAAACTTCTTTATATTTCACGGAGAAAATCTTGAATTTTCTCTGAGGGTCCAATTCAGCCTGTCGATCGTGAAAACTATTGAGGAGGTTGTTGCTCCGAATGCATCGGGCGGTTGGTCTTTCATCGCCACCTGCCGCAAAGGACTAGGGCAGGGATAGGGCACGAACGAGCCTGGACTCGCGTAAAGTGGCCGTGGGGGAGGGGGCCCGGGATTTCCAAGTCCGATATGGCACTGGGACAGTGGTTCGCATATAGACAACGTGGAGAATGCTCACACCAAGTTCACTGATCGGCTCGCTTACTCGGTGTTTTTCTCCGCATTACACTTCCTGCTCCACGTCCACGTGTCTACTGCGTCTGTTCATCCCCAAGCCACCTCATTCTTTTAGTTGGGAGCTGACTCGATTGCGAGGCTGAGGAATGCCCTCAATGTTCTTGAAAGCTGCCCCCCTCCCGCCTAATCTGCAACTACTAGCTGTCCCAAATATTTTACGCCAAGTATCCATAGGCAAGAATTAAAACATTATACAAGAATAAGGAAAACAAATAAGCAATAAGTGGATGTCATCAATGTGGAATTTTTATCTTCACAATATGGCCTTTTCTTACCGGGAGTACTCAAGGCTGCCCCCCCGGCTTCAAATCCTTCTTTTTTAATTGATGTCACAGTTTGAACAGATACTTCAGTATAGTTTACTACCCGAAAATTGCTGTTATGCAGCGTGTGTTGAAGAATTCTTCACGAATTCGTCTCGAATTCTTTTCTTTGTCACATTTCTTAATAACGAGACGTATATTTTCCATAGCTTAACTGTGTATTGTTTGGCCTTTTCTACGAACAAAAGCCATACCGTTCCACCAAAAGTCACAAACCAAATTAAAATTAATACGCTATTCACTTGTGTTACGAACAAGAAGCAATCAACATGTCACCCACTCATTGAGTTCATGTCTTCTCAGAACTAGAAACATTCTATATTAGATGAAGTGATATTGAACCTCATACAATGTTGTCAAAGCAGATATACTATTTCCTCGACTGCTCGCGTAGGCGGAAAATTGCAAAACACGTCAATATGCTGTAACACTACCGGTTACCTGGGGAACCGGATAGCGGCCCTGACGCTATCTCAAGTCGGTGATGGAAGGAATTGTTACACAGTACGGTGGAAACACAAAATAAACACTTGTTCACTGGTAAAAATTCACATTTATTCCTGGGCAATATGATTAACATGCCCCAGGGAAGTTACACTCTTAAATTGAATAAAAAGAATAGTGGGAAAATTAGATGAAGAAAGAGAAAAAAAATGAAAAGTTAGTTTTAGGAGTTAAGCTTAAAAAACTAAGAAGAATTATAACTAACAATTACAATGGGTGAAATTATTACTGGTCAATGTGTCAGAGCGTGACACCGCATTACAAAAAAATTTACACAATAGGGCGGTAGCCCTGAACGATACCGCCTGGAGAAGGGTCTTTGTGCTGCCGGGGGGGCGGCCGCGGCGCGGTCGAGAGCGGCGGCTGGGCGTCCTTCAGAAAAATGCAGCGGAGGTCAGTAACCCTCCGGGCCACAGCTGGCGGTCGGTTGTGACGTCACCAAAAGGCTGCGATGCGTGACTGCGTAGGTGGTGTCTAGAAGTCTAGTTGAGCTGGCGGATCTGGAAGTTCTGGTCGAAACTGGCAGTACTAGCTGGACTGGCCGGACGATCTCAGGAACGGAGTGATCAACTATGCGTCTCTCTCTGACTTTTATGATAATTGTCGAACACAACTTCGGACAGTTCAGAATTCGATCGGAGAAACATTCGCCTCTCTTCACGACGAAAACCCACCCCAGAGAAATCTCTCTCTCCACTGCAGTCGGCTCACAGCTCAAAACTCGCAGTAAAATAACATAAGTCCCCACATAGGCATATTCGCCCGAATAATTCCCACCCCCACATAAGTTCCTCTCTCAACTGCCCTCGGTCTAATATTCAAGCTCAAAAAATAATAAGTTTTCCAGAGACACACTGGTTTTTCCCCGACGCCTGATACTCTGGCCCCGTCTGATTGATGAAAAATTTATAAGTCCGGCGGAGGCGAGCTTTGCCTCTGACCGACGACTAGCTCCCCGAAAGAAGCTTCTGCCCCGACTGCTCTGCCTAGAAATCAGATCCCTTCTGAAGTTCTCTCAGTCGAAATTGCATCAAGTTAACTCTTGCCCCCCACCCTAATATTCTCGTGTGCTCGAGTTCCTTGTAATAGTCGTGTAGCTATTGGCTAAAAGTAGTGGCGCAGTGAACTATTTTCAGCCAATCGCCACGCGAGAAGCCACAGAACTTTCCGCTCTCCGTGCCAGCTGCAAGCATGCAGTGTTATTCCAATTCCTTCTAGAACATCGTTCCATGTTTGCATAAGGGGGCGCGTTGTCCGTAAAGAATTATGGATTTGGGATTCCCCGAAACGAGCGGGCGGTCTCGAAACTTCGTAGCCGGCACAGTGAACACGTGTGCCCAGTGAATCTGTCAATGCCAGCCCTATAAACGGCTTTCTTAATGTGCCGGGGGCGGGAGGGACTGTCGCGATAAGCGGAGTCGCGCACGTGTGACCGTCTGCGTAATCTCTCGGCAGGAACCTGGGTGGCCGAGTCTGTTTGTTTAATATTTGATCCGGTGAATTTCGTTTACAAAATTATGATGAAATCGGTATCGCTACATTGGCCTTCCCCTCCGAATAAAAAAAATTGGAGTTCGAAAAATTAAATTTTGAAAAGCGAGAATTTTTTTTTGTTTAAGTAAAATTCAAAAAAATAGCGATACCAGAAATGAATGCTTTTACCCGTAGTTCTAATAAAATCTAATCTAGCCTTGGAAATTAAGAATAAAATACTATTTCTAATTACACCTAACTAAATTTATAAAACAAATGAGAAATGTTCGATGGGCTCGGGGTACCCGTGAATCGTGTTCAGAGTTTGACAGTTTTTTGTAATCAGTATTTTACTCTTTAAAAGGCCGCAAATTATAGAAGTTAAATTTTCCGGCTGGCAAGCCGTTCACATCTTTGAGAAGGCAGACATTTGGATGCGGGATGGCTTCTACCGTAAATGGACCATTGAAAAGAGGGAAGAATTTATGAAATAGGCCCGCGGGCTGATCGCTTACTCGGGGGGTCCTGACGAGTACCTTGTCTCCTATTTTGAACTGGTAAGGATTTTTGACCGCGGCTTCCCTCCTTCTAGCATTCTTGGTGAGGTTATCCAAAATAATTCTACATCGATTTTCGTAATTTGGAACTTGCTGTCCGGCTAACCGAGCTAGCAAGGGAAAAGCATGCTCTGGTTTTCTTCCAAAATGCGCCTCATAAGGTGACATGCCGATTGAATCATGTTCGACAGTATTGATCCACTCATTGATGTATTTTATTAGTAGGGGCCATTCTTTATGGTTCTGTGTCACGTAGACACGAAACAACCGGGAAATTTCCCTCATAATCCGCTCACTTGGATTGGATTGTGGGTGCCTAATAGAAGAGAAAATGGCTGAGACCCCTTCATTCTCAAGTGTCTGTTTCCAGAGTGCCCCAGTAAATTGAGAAGCATGATCACTGAGAATTTTCTTATACGTTCCGGCAGTTCGAAAGAATTCCCTGGTAAGACGATTTAAACAATTTTGCGCAGTGGGCCTAGTGATCGGATAAATTTGAGTGAATTTAGAAAAGGAATCACTTATGACCAAAACGTGCTTGTAGCCATACCTTGCCGTAGGCAATGGCCCATATAAATCAAGGCAGGCGAGTTCATTCGGGGCTGAAGGAATTATGTGATGCATTGGTCCTTCGTAATGCCTGTTGGGGAATTTTGTCAGCTGACATGTCACACACTTAGAAACTGTAGCTCTGACATGCCTAGCCATCCCTTTCCAATACGCAAATGTCATCAAAATTTTAAGAATTTTATTCCCGCCAAAATGCCCGTGCTTTTGGTGCACATGAATAATCAGTTTGTCTGTGATATCGTTCGGGATCCAAATCCGATATTCACAGGGTTGCTGCTTTGTCCGAAACATCACGAGGTTACTCGAAAGTTTCACTAACCCGGGATTCTGAGTCAATTTTTCGAAGAGTGGATCAGACTGGTCTAAAGAATTCTGAAGAAATAATTTTGCTTTGCCAATAATGACATCCTGCTCCTGTAATTTCTGGAGGTTTACGGGCCGCATTTCCGGAATAGGGGTCACATTTAGGTTAATCACATTCATGTGATACACTGTAACCTTTTGAATCATGTGATTAGAAGCGTAAGGCAGCCTACTAAGAAAGTCTGCGATAAGGTTATTGATTCCTGGACAATGCCTGATGTCAAAATCAAACTGCTGTAGCCAAAGCACTCACCGTAGTAACCTGGCGTTAGTGCAGTGGCATCGTTTTAAGAAAATCAGGTCTTTGTGGTCCGTTACAATGTAAAATTTTCTACCAGCCAAATATCCCAGCATCTTTTGGAGAGCCCAAATTATGGAAAGTGCCTCCTTCTCAGTAACTGAGTATTTAAGTTCATTTGACCTGAGCACACGACTAGCGACCGCGACAATTTTATATTCGGTGTCAAATTTACCGATTTGCGTGAGTACACACCCGATCCCAACATTTGAGCTATCAGTTTGGAGGTAGAAAGGTTCCGAAAAATCCGGGTGGTTCACCATAATTGCATTACGAAACGCCGCTTTAATTTTGTTGAACGCCTGTTCGTGTTCGTCAGTCCAGTGCCACTTAGTTCCTTTCCTTAATAAATTTACTAACGGTGTCAGAGCAAGCTGTTTTATTTCATAATTATATTTTTATTTATTCACAAAGACGCACACCTTATTTAGGCTACTGCACGCCTGCGGGCGAATGCCAAGAAATTGTATTTCTAAACAAGCTTTCAGATACACCACAGTGTGGCAACGTCTCGCCTCTTGGAAATCGACTGACGTAACAACGATGCAACCGACTCGCTTTGCAGCTGCGCTTACTGTAAATCTCCAGACGCGTCATATGGCGCAACACATAGAAACCATTTCTTGCAAGACGCTTTATCTTTGCCAACGGCCACGAGGGAGCCGGCCTGTCTACCGCCCCTCCGCGCCGCTATGTTTCGTATTAATCCCTCCTCCTGTCACCAGAGTGCACCAGCTTACACCACTCGCCTGCCCTCGCTTGCGGCTGGCGATACCCGCTGCCACCGCGCGGCCGCGCTGCCCGCGCGCTCACGCCACGCCAGCGCCCGCTCCACCGCCCGCGGGCCGCAAGCATTTGTCAAGATAACGACTGTTTTAGTTCTAAAACACTAGCGCCTCCTATGCCGGCCAGAGCTTCCCTTTGTCGTTGAAGAACTTAACGGCCATTCCTCAGTACTGCTCTGTCTGTTGAGATGGGCGGATGTGCTCTGCGCCGCTCTCCTGCGCGGCGTATCTAATCAGTCTTCGCCTGATGTTTGAGCCGAGCAGACGTTCTGCGCTGCTCCTTATATGACTTCACCACTGCAGTCGTCGCCTGGGCCCCACGCGGCGCATGGTGTTATTTCCAATAATTACGTATGTTCAACTGGTCCTGTTCTCCACGTGCCCTGCTGAATTTCTACACTTAGCGTGCCGTGCTGTGCACGTGTCCGCCTGCTGCGGGCACAATACAAGGCGTCATGTTCAACGCTTGGGACTGTTACGCTGGTAATGTAATACGCCGGGCATAAGCTGCCTTCGGCAACTACACGCCGTGCATAATGTTGCTCTCGGCAACTATCTAATACGCCGGGCATAATGCTGTCTTCGGCAATAATACGCCGTGCATAACGCTACTTTTGGCAACCATGCACGCCGGGCATAATGCTGCCTTCGGCAACTGTGTACGCTGGACATAATACTTTTCACAAATGCGTGTGTGTGATTTATCCTACTGTGTGTCTCCTGAAACACATCGCCTAATTTCATGGGCCTGGGTTCGCAACCCGCCCGTGTCTGGATAGCAACCTTCTCGTCGTTCTACAATAAAAAACATGTACTGCTCATTGTACCATGTGTGTGCTTCTGCGCCACGTGCGCAAGCTGTTATTGTATTCTAATGTTTGTCATGCAAAACCCCCCTCTTATTTTCTGTTATTTTGTTTGTAGGTTAAGTTGCACCTTTGAATAGAATATATGTTTTACATGATCTGATTCACACCTTTTTTATGGTAACAAGTACTCTCCATCCAACTCCATCCTTGTAGTCCCAGACCTGCAATGATGGTCATAACCTGTTGTTTTCTCATTACAGGCGTCTGGGTGGTCCTTCGAAGTCAATTAATTAATTAATTTGAGCTATGGTAGGAATGTTTGGGAGGAGTCGAAGCCTCATTATTTCACAACTAGTCCACTCGCTCGACTCACCCCATCCAAACGGTGCGGTGAGAATCGCATAACCTGGAATAAATCTCGATTGATACACGCACATTCCTAAAAATCCCTTCAATTGTTTTGTATTTCGTGGTCGTGATATTTGGTCAATAGCCTGAACCTTATCTGGATCAATTTTCACGCCATCCGTGTTGACACGGTATCCTAAAAAGGAAATTTCCGAAGTACAAAACTGCGATTTGTTCAAATTTAATCTCATATCATTTTCGGACAGGCATTCCAGTAATTGTTCCAGGTGGCAAAGGTGTTCCTGGAAGTTTTGTGAGGAAATCACGATGTCGTCGATGTACGGCGTGACGAACTGTTTAATTTTGTCTCCTAATTTTTTGTCAAGGCAACGGATAAATGCCGCTCCACTATTCCTCAGACCAAAAGGCATCCTTTTCCAAATGTAGGTCAGGCCGTTATACAGGAATCCCGTGAATTTCCTGTCATCTGGGTGAATTGCGATCTGCCAGTAAGAACTCGAAAAATCTAAGGCCGAAAAAATCTTAGTTTTGTTAAATTTCCACAAAATTTCGTCGAGGTTTTGGGGTGCCTCGTTTTCTGGGATCGTTACTTCATTAATTCGTCGTGCGTCTAAACAAATCCTCACTTTGCCGTCCTTTTTCTTGACTACCACAATCGGGTTTAAATAAGCTGTGACAGCTCTTTCGATGATGCCCTCCTCAATCATATTTTTGATTGTTTCATCGACTTCCCCCCTCATAGATTGCGGAATGGGATAATTTTTTACTTTGAAAGGTGAGTTGTCGGTGACACGAATCCGAAAGTTAAAATCTTTTATAGGATGCGTAGGACGATCAAAAACATTTCTAAATTTTAATAGCACTTCATTCAGTTGATGGCGCTCGTAGTCGGTTAACAATTCATTTTCTAGTGAATAACCGTTAATAATTTCACGCACATCATCTCCCAATTCCCAGGACCCGCATGAAATGCCAATGTCTATCCTGTCCTCGCCATCCCTAATATTAATTTCCCTGCCCTCACCGAAACTCACTATATTTCTGGAAAAATCTACTATCCCGTTATTTTCCCTTAAAAAATCTACCCCAAGAATTACATCGTAGCTTAAATCCTCAATGATTAAACACGGCACATCAAATGAAACTCCCTCAAAGTTAATTGATATTAGGGCTTGCATTGAAATGGGCTTGCTTTTCTTTTTCCCAATTCCTACGACGAAACATTTACCCGTCGGCAAAGTCGGTACTGGAATCTGTCCACTAAGCAATTTTGAAAACAATTTCTTAGAAATCGCGCTAACCTCGCTACCGGTATCGATTAAGGCGTGCACATTGAAATTTCCTATAAGGAACTCGACCACTGGACACTTTCGTGCGCGTTCTACGACGGGCGCGTTCGCGTCGTCGTTCAGGTCATAAAATGCATAATTGATGGATACTACATTAATGAACGGTACCTCTGACGCAATTCGTTCGGATCCCCGATACCCTGAAGGTCCGAACGGTTTCAGTTTAACGGCCCCGGCCTGGCGGGGTCGCGTTGGTTATTTCCGTCATTTGCACTCCCGTTCCTATTCTCGTTTACACGCGGGGGCGGGCGCCGTTCATTAGCGTCGTTCCCACGATTTCGGTCATCCCGACGCCATGGTTGCCGGTTCTGACCATTCCCTTGATTCCGGTCATAATTTTCCTCGTAATGAATTACCCGTGTCCTGTCAAATTGAGCGAGCAATTCTTGAAAGCGGTCAAGGTCTTCACATCCTACACTGCTAATCAAATTTTGCACGTAAGTGGGAAAGTGCGCAGTTAGGAGCCAGATAATTTTCTTTTCATTGATAGCTGAGTCACATAATTTAATCGCGGAAATTTTTTCCATGGCGTAATCGAGGTATGACTGATTTGATCTTTTATCCCACCTTGTTTCCAAAATTTTTCTCTCTGCCTCGTATCGCCGTTGTTCGTTCCAAAAACGCGCAAGAAACTTTGTACGGAATTCCTCGTACGTTTGCGGAAATGGTGAAAGTGCAGTAAGCCAATGTGCTGCATTTCCGCGTAACAGTTCTTGCATAAATTTGGGTTTCAAATCAGGCGGTACCGCCTTCGTCAAATCCATATAATTTTCTGCCCGGTCGAGGAAAACCTTTGGATTTTCATCCTGTTTACCCCAGAAGCACAGACTTTGCGGAGGAGCCCACGAGAATCTCAAACTTGACCCGCCTAATGAATTTACTGTCGGATTATTTCCCTTCTCCTTCTCTATTCCCTCTTTTACTAACCGTTTTAAATTTTGGTCAATTTCTTTCTTTAGTTTTTCTTCCCTCTCTCTAATGTTTTCCCCATCAATAGCGCCTAATTTCCCAAATTTCTCATGAATTTGGCTAACTTCCGTGTCGAGTTTAGATTCGATTTTAGTAAATTTACCATTTATCTCTGTCCTGACCTCGACAATCTTTCCGGTGACTGATTCGCAGCATGCCTCTACTTTATTGTCACATGCCTGGAGCTTCTGTTTAATTTCTGTTTGAATATTCCCTAGTCGCGAATTTATTTCAGTCTTCGAACTTTGTAGTTCTTTACCTAGATTTCCTACGCTGTTTTCGATTTCCCCGCATCTACCCTCGAGCTGGTTCTGCAATGTCCCAATCTCGCAATTAAATTTTGCCTCCAACCTTTCAAATTTTTCAGCATGGTCAGCCAAGCAGCCGTCCAGCCGGTCAAATCTCTGCGAATGTTTCTCGTTAATGTCCGAAATTTGTTCCGAGAGGGATTTCTGATTTTCTGACATTTGAGTCGTGAAGGATTCCTTGAGGGTTTCCTTAACCTCTACAATCTGTTCCTTAAGAGTTTCCTTGAGTTTTTCGTTACTTTCTGATTGTTTCGTGAAGGTTTCCGTGAGAGTTTCCTTGAGTTTTTCGTTATTTTCTGACATTAATTTCGTGAGAATCTGGATAAGATCGGGAGTGGTCTCGGGCGGTGATTGTTCCCCTGAACTCCCCTCTTCTGCCACATCGATACCCGATTCGTCCAGCATTTTGGAGGTTTTGAGTAAATCGCGCACACGATTACAACACACGAGGCACAACAATAGCACTCACAAACAAAATACACAATAAAGCAAATCGTTACCAGTCCACAAATTGTTTCTCTCGTAACAATATCCTTCCATCCATTTATAACAAGAATTTAGTCAAATTTAACTTTAAAATTTGGGCGTGGAAAACCTCAATTATTCGGCCGTCGGGCCCCACGGTGGGAAACGCCAATTGTAACACTCACCGCGGTAATTAGTTCATCGAGCCCCACGTTGGAAAAGCCAATTGTAACACTACTGGTTACCTGGGGAACCGGATAGCGGCCCTGACGCTATCTCAAGTCGGTGATGGAAGGAATTGTTACACAGTACGGTGGAAACACAAAATAAACACTTGTTCACTGGTAAAAATTCACATTTATTCCTGGGCAATATGATTAACATGCCCCAGGGAAGTTACACTCTTAAATTGAATAAAAAGAATAGTGGGAAAATTAGATGAAGAAAGAGAAAAAAAATGAAAAGTTAGTTTTAGGAGTTAAGCTTAAAAAACTAAGAAGAATTATAACTAACAATTACAATGGGTGAAATTATTACTGGTCAATGTGTCAGAGCGTGACACCGCATTACAAAAAAATTTACACAATAGGGCGGTAGCCCTGAACGATACCGCCTGGAGAAGGGTCTTTGTGCTGCCGGGGGGGCGGCCGCGGCGCGGTCGAGAGCGGCGGCTGGGCGTCCTTCAGAAAAATGCAGCGGAGGTCAGTAACCCTCCGGGCCACAGCTGGCGGTCGGTTGTGATGTCACCAAAAGGCTGCGATGCGTGACTGCGTAGGTGGTGTCTAGAAGTCTAGTTGAGCTGGCGGATCTGGAAGTTCTGGTCGAAACTGGCAGTACTAGCTGGACTGGCCGGACGATCTCAGGAACGGAGTGATCAACTATGCGTCTCTCTCTGACTTTTATGATAATTGTCGAACACAACTTCGGACAGTTCAGAATTCGATCGGAGAAACATTCGCCTCTCTTCACGACGAAAACCCACCCCAGAGAAATCTCTCTCTCCACTGCAGTCGGCTCACAGCTCAAAACTCGCAGTAAAATAACATAAGTCCCCACATAGGCATATTCGCCCGAATAATTCCCACCCCCACATAAGTTCCTCTCTCAACTGCCCTCGGTCTAATATTCAAGCTCAAAAAATAATAAGTTTTCCAGAGACACACTGGTTTTTCCCCGACGCCTGATACTCTGGCCCCGTCTGATTGATGAAAAATTTATAAGTCCGGCGGAGGCGAGCTTTGCCTCTGACCGACGACTGGCTCCCCGAAAGAAGCTTCTGCCCCGACTGCTCTGCCTAGAAATCAGATCCCTTCTGAAGTTCTCTCAGTCGAAATTGCATCAAGTTAACTCTTGCCCCCCACCCTAATATTCTCGTATGCTCGAGTTCCTTGTAATAGTCGTGTAGCTATTGGCTAAAAGTAGTGGCGCAGTGAACTATTTTCAGCCAATCGCCACGCGAGAAGCCACAGAACTTTCCGCTCTCCGTGCCAGCTGCAAGCATGCAGTGTTATTCCAATTCCTTCTAGAATATCGTTCCATGTTTGCATAAGGGGGCGCGTTGTCCGTAAAGAATTATGGATTTGGGATTCCCCGAAACGAGCGGGCGGTCTCGAAACTTCGTAGCCGGCACAGTGAACACGTGTGCACAGTGAATCTGTCAATGCCAGCCCTATAAACGGCTTTCTTAATGTGCCGGGGGCGGGAGGGACTGTCGCGATAAGCGGGAGTCGCGCACGTGTGACCGTCTGCGTGATCTCTCGGCAGGAACCTGGGTGGCCGAGTCTGTTTGTTTAATATTTGATACGGTGAATTTCGTTTACAAAATTATGATGAAATCGGTATCGCTACAATGCTGAATACTTACACTGTAGGTCTTCGGCGAATTCTTTAGTTCAACCTCGTATGTACGACAGATGACAGTAATATTTAAATATGTGGTTTCGTAAAGTTTTGGAAACATATTTATTTGTGCAATGTAATTGAATTTCCCTCACTATTCAAAAGAGATTATTGTCAAATTGTCGTCTTGCGATGGATGAGGCATCAAAAATCGTTACACTAGTGTGAACTCTTTTCAGGTTTTCAACGTCAAAATTAATTTGTTGAGACCGCAAAGTGTGAAAGTGGCTTTTAGATTGTACTATCTCAGGTACTAAAAACTTCTATTTATAGAGGAGTATACTGCACTGTAATTCAAATAGAAAATGGTCAATGAACTGCATCACTCTTCAGTGCAAGAAGTCGCAGAGACAACCACTCATTTTTCACAATTTACTGTTTTCATGTCATAAACATAATGTACAAACTTTTAGAATTACGTTGGTCAGTCACAAAAGCTTTGTGTTACCTCTTTTTATCTGCCTTTTTGTCTGTACAACAGAAATTCTGAAAGTATTGCCTGTCCTAGCGACTCCGATCTCACAGTCACACCTTGATTTCAGTGCTTTTGAATAAATGTGAATAGAAATAATAACAATAATAATAATAATAATAATAATAATAATAATAATAATAATAATAAACAAAAATTACACTGTAGATAACTGCGGCAACATGCATAAAAAGAACCAAGAAATCAAAATTATAATTTACTTTTAGTTTACGAGATAAAAATTTCCCCAATGTTACCAGTAATTGCAGCTCGCGTCATGAAAATTCTAGTCTCCTCCTCATCGCTTCGCCTCTCCCTGAAGCGGTGCCGTGGGAGACGCCAGATTTCTGCAGGACCTGCGGTCGCTTCCGATGACATACGAGGGTCTCTGTGTTATCGCCTTCCGCTTACGGTGTTAGGAGAAGTGTCACAGCAGGAGCGGATCCAGCCGATTATTTTTCGGGAGGTGTATATTTTTGTTTACATATATTTATGTAAATAATAAATGTATTTGTTATTATATTTTATATTATTTAGATATTCACCAGATGAACTCTGCAGATAAACGTCGTTTTGAGATCAAAATTCGAGTTGATAAAAGAGCTCGTGCGTATACTAGGCTCATTCTTTCCGGTATTTGACAACGGAACATCATAGAGCAAGGTGGAATGATAACAGAAGACCTTAGTAGTAAAATATATCTAAAATAAGATGTGAGAAGATGGAATAATGGTGATATTTAGAGAAGTAGTTCATTTTTTTTAAAAACAGTTCCAAATCAGACACGATATTTTGAGTAATGCCTCAAACAATTTTAAGATGGTATTTAAAGGAAGACGGAACTATGTGAAAAAAATAGTAGTATAGCATCTCTAGTTTGATATATGTGAAAAAATAGATTGAGATGCAAAGTGACGAACGCATAAACCGACTGTCTGGCTTGCGGATCCCGCAAGTCCCTCCTGATCCGCCGGGGCTGGCCCACGCCGCCTGGCCTGGCCGTGCCGCCGCGCCGACAGAGCGCCCACAACAGTCGGGTGGATTACGCAACGGCGCAGAAGGGGAAGGGGGAGGGAGGTGTTTTCGTAAATTTCTCTTTACGACGCTCCTATTCGTCTGATTTGCATGATTGTCACGGCGTTGGATTCAGGAAGCATGTCGCCATCGCGCTATAAGCCCACATTTTTTGATTTGTTCTTGGAAGTTTGAGAACAATTTTCAAATTCGCGTTTTTGCTAGATTTTTGGAAAAAGGGCTTCGTAGCGTAAATTCTATTTTAAAAAGGCGTCAAATGCCGTTTACAGATCGAAAATCGGACCATTGGTTCAGACGTTATCGGTGAAGTAAATTTTACTTATTTTGGTGCTGCCACGTGGTGGCCACAAATTGTACTAGTGTCGGGACATTTAGCCTTAAATTCGCCGCATGCGCTCTTGGAAGGCAGCTAGAGTTGCAGCTAGCGCGGGACTCGCACCAACAACACAGGCAGGGAAGCGGGTCTCTGGTAACAACAATGCCTAGTACGAAACGGGCCAGCAAGCGCCAGGAGGGCACTCCAAAACAATTGAAAGAGTCGGAACGGATCGACAGTGAGTGAGCGTATGGCGAAGTTTACTGACCACAGGATTGTGCTCGTTGGTATCTGGTGACCGCGCTGCGTAAATAGACATCTTCCGGTTAACGGCTTTTAGAAAATCTGATTTGGTTTTTCTCTCGCGGTGATCTGACAACGAGCACGATTTTGGTACAAGTGTATATATAAAAACTTTGTAACGAAGTTCAGAATAAAACCTTTTTTATTGTTACGTGTGTGTTCATTATTTGGAACGTATCGCACATAAACCGAATCTGTCACCAGCCTGACGAGCATTTTTCCTCTACTGTACCTAGCCGCAGCGAGATCGCGGGGCAGCGCCAGCGAAGGCGGCGGGGTCATGCCTGACGGTAATTGGCTGAATGGCTTGACGAGATGACAAACAGCGAGCGCACCTTCGGGGCAGCGCGGAGCCGCCACGGGCGGCGAGAACTCGTTTTTGAGATGCACGTATTTAATTAATGCGTTGGCTGCACGCGACGCGCCCGCGGTCCTGGATGTGTGAGAGTTGATGTATAAATAATAAATCAAAAAACCTCGGGGTGCATACATTGTGTGGCTAGGTAGATAACAAGCTGATGCGATGGAATACGCGAGCGTGAATCATTTTGGAATGTTGGGTGAAACATGGCGAACGTCTGTGAACTAGTGATGATTCCAGCCGACAGTTTCTTTCGTTTTGCATAATGTAACTGTCGGGGGTAATCAAATTTGTTAGTCACGTAACTTGAAATTAAAATGCATGTAAAGACCAGTTATCTTACATGTTTTAAAGGGGTTATTGTTCGATATAAATTCTTTTGAAGGTATTAAAGTGAATTGTAAAAATTTACAAGAATATTATATTAATTTTGTATGATGACTTGTACGTGGACAATTATTTCATATTATGTAATCATTCCATTATGCAATCAATACAAATAAAATTGGTATAACTGTCTGTGGTTTCAAAATAACTGTATTTTAATAATATCACATGCTTATTTAGATGAAATAAAAGCATTTACATTTGTTTCTACAATTTTTGTCTCTGTCCAGAGTATTCTCTGGAACGGCTTAGCCAATTTTAATGGGTTTTGTGCTGAAAATAGAGTATTTTGGCAGGCACAAACGGGGGCAGCTTTTTTCCAAATTATCATTTTCACTCATAGAAAAGAATGTTTGTTATTTTTACGTATAAAACTATAGTTTTATTCCGATTTTGTTCCATTCGATAGCGGCTTTAGGTTCAGAGTAATTGAAGCTCAAAATTGTTCTGGAAGTTTGGCGGGAGTGTGCGACGATGCACCTGTTTTCTCCTGTTCTTAAAGAACGATGACGGAGGCAACTATGGCCGTAACAGACATAGCAGGGCGGGGAGGCGCAGGGCGCCCCAGGTGAGTCTGGGTGAAGCGGAACGAGGCAGAGTGGGAGGGAGAAGGGTGGAGTTGGGCGCTTGGGACCGTGCAGGAATTGACGTGGATGAAGGATGGGAAACGGCGGTGGGAAGGGCAGGCCTCACTGAGTCAGGGTGGGGCTAGGAGGTGTAAGACGGGAACACAAACAATTGATTCCTTTTCCTATCTAATAGATGTTTATGATTAATAAATACCCGGACAACGCAGGGTACTTCAGCTAGGTCTGTACTAAATTCACTTCCATTAATCATATCAGTGAACTTGCGAATAGAAGTGCACTGGCATTGGTAGTCCGAGAAGAGAAATAGGTGCCACAACAGGTCACATTTTTAACTTTTATAGGAAGAAGATAACTTCTTATATTATTGGACTTCTAATGAAATTTATTTCTGTTATCTTTGGGCGGATGGTGAAAAGAAATATATTTTCTCTAATGTGTATCAGTCCTATAGACTAATCAAAATTTCTGTTCGTCGTAGGAGCGCCCGGACACGAAATAGTTAACGAATATGTCATTTTGCCAACCCTATTGCATGCATATCTTCCCAATTCGATAAGTATATAATAACCACTCGTTCCGACCTCTAACTCTTCTCAAACTGGCATTCATACATGATGGAATTTCGTGCCAGCTCCGTCCTTTCTTGTTCCCTTACATACATGAATATTTGAACGTCTTGAATACATGAATATTTGGCGGATGTATACTGTCACCTCGAGATGAAATATAGAGCGCGCAAAACGCCGGGCGTCCTCATTGCGCATGCCTACGGTAAGTGGCATGGCGTTCCTCTGATCTCGGAGAACAGGAAGAGCCGTCGCGGAGGCGGCGCGGGACGCCCGCTCGGGAAATTCGATTTCGCCCGCGACGACGACGACGACGACGACGACGACGACGACGACGGCGGCGGCGGCGGCGGAGCGGAGAAATGTCGCGTCACGACACGAGGAGCCTCGTGACCGCCGCCGCGCCGCGGCACAGTGGTCTGAGAAGGGCAGAAACGCGTGCGGCCGCCCCCTCAGCTACTATAGTTTGCTTTTGCAGTTATAAAAGTTACGAGAAAACATTTTTGTCGCAATAAATTTTGAATTCTTATTATAATATAACTTAATATTTAAAAACTGAACTCGTTATTCGCAGCTACGGAAAAATTAAACTCGTGAAAATGGAGCACTATTTTCTCTTTTGTAATATGATAAATTCAATCATTTGTAATTTTCAAAAGGGTAATAACCTTCAAACGTTTTCTATTTTGAAGGGCCAGGTTGACCAGAAAACGTAAATAGGAACATATATATTACTGTTCATTTGATATTATCTTACTCAATTCCTAACGCAAAGTAGTATTTCGAATATTTTGTATTGTTGTTTTCGTAAATCGACCTTCAATGGTTGTGTAGTGAAAGCAAGTAAGAATTTTGGAGACGGTGATTGTACAGGGCTTAATTAATTGAAGGCTTACATAAAGTTTCACTTTGTAAACTTAACGTAGAAGGTGTGTACAAAGTTGCATAGTTTTACAGAAAATTTCGTCTCTAAAAGTTGTAACCAAACATTAGTACACTAGTTCTTATTGTTCTTGGGGCTGTTAGACCACGGAATTTTTTCCTCATATTTATTGTCTAGAGCTGAGGCCCACCAGCCCGGGAATCTCTACCTACAATGATGCGCACCGTGAAAGCGTGGTCTGCTTTACGTAGTTCTCCTCCTAGGAGAAAATTATTCAGGCGAAATATCAAATTAAAAAACGAATTTTCGATGTAAAACAAAATAGAAAGCACAATTATCTTAATATTTAGTTATGTGAAGTCTGTAGATTTAAAACTTATTAATAAACATAGTTATTATATAATGTCTATTTTGGGCATTCGCGAGTTGGGTGTTCGATTGGGTCCAGTGTGCTCCTGCAGCTGGCTTGGCCCCGTCCGCGCCGCCCGCCCCACGAGCGCCACGCGTCGTGACAAAGGAAGCCATTAGAGCGCTCCACGCCGCCCCCGCACCACGCGCCCACCGCCCACCGCCCACCGCCTCGCCGCCGCCGCCGCCGCCGCCGCCGCCTCCGGCGCAGAAATCGCTGCCGACTGGGACGCCGATGCCGCCGAGTTCGCCTTGGCGTTTCTCTGCGCTTGTAGCGCCCGACGGCTCCGCTGTTCTCGCTCGCGCTGCTCGTGTTCGCTTTCTGTCGTTCTTTCTTTTCCCCACATTGTTCCTCCGTTTCTTGACGTTCCCGACATTATTATATGAACTGGCCGTTATTATTGACATGTGTCTTTCTGATATCTCTGCTCGATGAACATCTTCCACGTACCAAATATTGTCTCTGGCATTTCATTCGTCAGCCCTTTACACATAAATTCCTTTCAGTTCTTCCCAAAAGTCTCAGTTGCAGAATCCTACAACTGATCTACTCCCATGCTACGCATCACACACGCGTTTTCGATTATCTTTCACAATTACATATCTCCACTGTACTTCAGAAAGCCCATTGCCGTGTCATGTATCACCTTCAGAATCTATCCCTGCAGAAAACCTTTCCATTCGCAGTTGATTGATTTCTTCTATGTAGCAACACCAGATGCAATGACGGAATGCAGTAGTTCACACGATATACTCGACACGATATACTCGAATAAATCTGCCCCGAACGCGCACAGATTTTATATAAAATAATCGTGATTTGAACACCGATACTCTACAGTGAAATGTTGGCGCACAACTCACTAGTCCCGTCAAATCATACTTTTCACTGAGATTTCAGATGAAATTACACCATCCTCGTCAAGAATTAGTTTTCATACAAGTGTTTCTAATATATACCTATCATCTCCATTCTGGCCGCCCTTAGTTTCTCTTTCCTAAAGCTCTGTGAGTATGAAACAGTTTTTGGAAAAATCACGTTGTGCATTCTTTCCAAACGAGAGAGTCATTCATCTGGTTATCTTCGTTTCTTGAACATTCTTTGTTCGTCGTTTATCTCATCGAATCTTTGAGAAATAGAGTATTAGTGAAATGTAGTATCGGCCGTTGCTATCTGTGCCCTTGCCTTGGAAGGCGGCTGGCCGTGGGGTGCGGGTGGGCGTGGCACGCCAGGCGTGACGAAAGCGGCCGTTGGCGCTCTCTGCCGCCCGCACGCCCTCCCGCTCGTTTCGCATTCGCCTCACCTCTGCACCGCCCCCGCCGCTCGCAACGGCACTGCGCACTCCCAGCACGGACCTTCGCGTTTGTCTCTTTTTATTTTCATTAAACGGATCTGTATATCTACTCTTCGAAAGGGGGTACTGTGTATTCCTCGAATGGAGTTTCTAGGAGGTTTCCGTCTGTTAGTTACCAATAACATCTTTGGAGGGTCCCAGCACTGAATTACTTGCGGTGTGCTCGGTTGATTAGCCCCCGCCCCCTCTTTCTCCGTAACACGACCCAAGTAGTCACAAACGCGAGGCTCTCTGTGAGATTGTGTTGTTAGTTTGCTTCAACCTTCAATCTTCAACAACTGAAATATTCCTATCAAATTAGTGCTGAACATTTGCGGAAGGTTTTCATGGGATGCCTTGTTTCACTTATTAATCCTTCTTCCTCCCTATTGCTTCATTATAACTTAGACATAGTTCGCCCGTGCCTGCTGCTGCTGCTAATGTACCATATGAGTGCTGAAATACTTCCCTCTATTTACCAGGCACTCTGTAAGTAAGTAGTTTATGCAACGAATTACACGTGATTATTTTTAGTTTATAAATCGTTTGCTTTGAAAAACACTATCTTCCCTTTATCATTTTCTGTGTTTCTTCATTCGGTATTCGGTTATTTCTAAACTTCCCCTCGCGCATCGTGATATTTCCAGTAGCTTTCCTTTCAAAAAACGCGACCCTTTACGGTGTCGCCACCGCCCCACCCACCCACGCACGCATCGAAAATAGGAGGCCGTTCTGGCACAAAGATTTCTTTTCCATTCTTCAGGCGTCGTTTTGACCGGCACTCCCGTTACCGACAGCCGACGACAATTTCCCCGGCTGAAAGTGTATCCTTAGAAGCGCCGCTTTCTTTAGTCGCGCGTTATAAGTTTTTGCAATTTCGCCCAATTCTATTGCTTTGGAGAGGTGTTCTCTGCTTCGAGAGAAACGAGAGTAGTAATACCAACATGTCACCATCTAGTGGAAATCCCATGAATAGATATTTAAATTTAAATACGGAAAAACTTAAGTATGTGGAATGAAATAAGATTTCGTTATGATGGTGTTATGCTGCATGATGCTGAAGTCTTTCATGACATCTCTTAAAATGTCTTATATCTTATGCAATGCATAACAACGCTCGAGTAATACAAACTACTTCCTTTTAACCCTTTTGTCTTGTTTTTGATACTCTTTAGGTTCGAAAAAAAAATGTTATGAAGGCACGCCTTCTTTTTGGTCGACATTTTGTCAGAATTATGCCAAATGTTTAGTAATTTTATAATTTTCATATGCTATTTTCGATTTTCATTTTACATCTTCTCAGCTTTGCTGACATTTATTTTCCGCATACATTTCATATATTCACTTCTTCCTTCCTTGACTTGTCTACTCACTCTTGATTCGTATTTGGATAATTTTGTGCAATTGTATACAGGGTTTCCTGGAAGGAAACGTCGAAACTTCGAAAATATGCTCTTAAAGACAATTTTAAGCATATTTTGTCCAATAAACTACTATGATATTCCAAATGGTTAAGCCACAATAAGCCCTCAAAAGTTGGTTTGAAAAAAGGCATTCTAGGCAATCATTTACATTGCAAAAGCATAGAAACACTCCAGAAATGTAAATTGTTTATTATTTACCAAAAAATTGATATATGTGTTCAGAAAGAAAAATTAGCACAGAAATAAAAAAGCACCTCATTTACGCAATTAGACAGCTTTCTTATTTCTGAGTTAATTTTCCTTTCTGATCAAATATAGTCATTTCTTTTGAAAATAATAAACAAAATTCCTGTTTCTGAAGTGTTGGTATACCACTGCACTGCTCTGAGAGCTTGTAGCGGCTTAGCCATTCAAAATATCCAAGTACTTTATTACGCAAAATATGCTTAAAATTGTCTGAAGAGCTTAGTTTTGAAGTTTCGACGTTTCTTCTCCCGGGACACCCGGTATTTTTGTCATCCCGTCTCCTCCCATTTCCCCATATCCTAGCTTTAAAATTCCGCCCTCTGTTCCCAATGTGCTTCCCCGCCCCCAGCCAGTCTTCCCTCCTCGCCCGCCGCCTCGCGTCTTTGCCCAGCGCGTCTCCCTCCTGCCCCCGGCGCCTCCGCGTGCCGCGGTTGTTATCTGCGGCAGCGACGCGAGGCATCCCACTTTGCGGGGCGGGCGGCTCCAATTACGACGGCCGCGCGTCCGCTCTCAGGCGCTCCGTCGCTCGTCCCGTCGACTCCCGCCCCCGCCCCCGCCCTGTCCTTTTTCTCGCGCCTTTGGGGCCTTTAGGCGCGGCGCGGGTGCGGGCGCTCTCCTCGCGGCTCGCGTCCTGTCGAGCGCACGCCCTTGTGTGGCGCCTCGCTCGCCGCCTTCGCGAGGGTCCCCTCCCTTTGGCGACGGCCCCGCATGCCACGCGTGCTGCTGGGCGCCGTCACGCGTCGCGCCGTGCCCGCCGCCCGCCCGCCGGCCGACGCCCAGCGCTCCGGGTTCTCCGTATCTTTGATTGTGCCGTCGTTTTATTTGTGAAGTCATTTTTCGAGACGCTGCTGTCACCTACAAAAAGGCACAGAACCTCCAAAAAGTTGAAAGTGTCCCATTAATTTCCATGCTTTTGTAAGGGCTCGGGCTTCTATTTCTGTTCTATTTCTGTTGTTCCTATTGTATTTGGTATTGTCAACGCAATTAAAAAATCAATTGCTAAGTTTCCTTTTTATTAGGAACATAAATAGCATTTTTTATTTTACATTTATGGCATCTTTATTTAATATATTTCTCATAATCGCGTTCCTTTTTCTGGCTTCCTGCAGAATCGTTTTACTTTCTAATTTAAATAATTTTTCCTCTTTTATACCTCTTGCGTTTCCTTCACATCTTTTAACTCATGTCACTTGTTATATTGTGTATATATTATTTGCTATTGATCATTAATGTAAACATATATTTTTTATTTTGTGGAGTACTTTCTTTCCATTCGAGACTGCTTTCTTTGACTCGTTCAACAGTCTCCAACGCTTTGTGTTCATACATCACTCGCCAGCGACTTCCTTCGAGAAATAAAAGGACGAATGACCCT
Source organism: Gryllus longicercus (assembly GCA_038098605.1). NCBI lineage: Eukaryota > Metazoa > Arthropoda > Insecta > Orthoptera > Gryllidae > Gryllus > Gryllus longicercus. The sequence continues at coordinate 2,421,947 of JAZDUA010000154.1, forward strand.
TCTCGCTCGTTTACAGCAGACGAGACGAAGAAAGGGCGAGAATCGCGACGACGAGCTGGGCGGACTGTTAGTCGACGTCAGTTGACCTCCTGGACGTAAAGCAGATGTTTTGATCGCGAGGCGCGGAACCATCTCTATGTTTTATGTCGCCGAGAGCAGATGTACGTTCATGTTGGGAGAGACGTTTACCACGAAACGCCATAAAACGACTTCGCGAACCGTGTTTTGTGGTCATCTGACGTTTCCAGACCCATTTGGCTTTTGTCGCCTCCCGATGCTGGGAACAATGCCCGACGATTTGCGTCACCGCTACAATGTTCGTTGTGTTCGCGCTTAATGGATCTGGGAGTTCATTACCATCTGCATTATCGAGTTTAGAAGCGGCGCGATGCTCGGAACGAATGTCCCTTTCTTGTGGAGCATGCCTAGCTGTCGCGGCGGTGGTGGTGAGAGTCGCTCTTTGTGTGCGAGTCGACAGCGGCTCTTGAAGAAAGAGATCATAAACGAGAAATCGCGCCTTGTAGTTTATGTCTAGCACGCTTTCGTCGCCAGCTGCGACATTTGTTCGCGTCATAATGGATAACACTGTTGAGAGATTCCGTCTGTAGCGGCGTGAGGTGAGAAATACCCGACGCTGCCAAAGTGACAGAGACTGCGATGGGGCAGGATGACGTAGTAGCTCATAGAACGAGGACGTCACCCTGTGATGTGAAACAATTTTTCTCCATTCCGGTCATCGTTATTATTCTTATCCTGACTTCGTTTCACCGTTACTTCCTTCGCAATCGCCCACACTTGACTCTCAATACTCAGACGCCGATGTCGCGTCGTCTTCGCCGTCCCCGACGTAACGCACGCCCACGTCGCGTCGTCCCCATTGTCCCTGATTCGTCCGTGTTGCCGCTGCAAAATAGAGCTTGAGTTTTTTGGGAGAGCTTTTGGAGATATCAGAAACCGCTACACGTTTTTCTAATCCTTTGACAATAAGGGAAAGTGTTGTCTGGACTATCCGGGACGAGCCGCGGCACTGACATGGTGGCTAACGTTACGGCCAGGGTATTGTGGCCTTTTCAGAGCGTACTGCTCCTGGAGCAGTACGCTCTGAGGAAGACCACAATACGCTGGCCGCAACGTTAGCCACCATGTGAGTGACACGGCTCGTCCCGGATAGTCCAGACAACACAAACCCCGGCCGCGGAAGCCTACGCAACCAATAAGGGAAAGTTCTGAAAACGACAGATAATGAAGACTGTTAGCACCTCGGTGTTAGGATAATTAAATATTGATGAAATTGTCATTGTTACCTTTGTCTGGGCGAAAATAAATGTTCTTCTGAAGAATTCCATTCGTTATTTGTGGCGTACTTGCGTAGCCGCTTTCTTTGCTGCGCTATAGGCCACTGAAACACGGAGAATGAAAATTTCAGTGAACTTCGAAACGCTACCAACCTTGAAAAGCAATACAATCTTCACTGTAGTCGACACGCGCGTATTACCTAAGTTCTACACTGGCGAGGCGGGTCACCACGAAACTGCACGGCTCAAGAGTCTTAAACAATGTGACCTCGTCGCGTCTTATGTGGAAAAGAATCGGATTCAGAGAAATTTTCACAATGCGCGCAGCTGCTTAGGTGGCAGGCCGGGATGTGGTGCGATCTTCCGATCATTTTCGAAAGCTGTTCAAAAAATCCGTTCCAAAGAGTCTCATTCAAAAAAAATAATTCCTTTCCTATTTGGAAGGTAGCCGGCGGATTTGGACGGAAAAATTAACAATCTTGGGTGCGTCATGTTTGAAATTCATGTTCTTTGCTTTTAATTAACTCTAAAGAATTGTCAAAATGATTGAATTCCAAGTACGCACGGCAAATTTGAGTTAATTTGGCTGCGTATGTGCCAACACATCGCTACCTCCTTGATGGCTGCACACTAGCGCTAGCCCAAACTGCATTCTTGACAGCTGTATCATCTCTTTTTCGTACGTCATACCATGATTACTTTGGAAATTATGGATAAATTCCCGAGTTGCGAAGAGAGGAGGGGATTTATCTGAAAATTTTGAAAGCGCTAATGGTATTTAATAGGTCTATTTTGCGACTGAAATTGCCCAACAGAGTTCCAAAATGCGCCAAATATTGAAAATAACTGAAAGCTCATGTTAAAATCAGAGGTTATGTTGTAGTACATGCGCTATTTATTGGATGGCGATATAGGGATCGTTGTATAATGTTGAATATAGATGAGATACAGTTTATGATTGGCCAGAAGGTAGAAGCGGTAAGAAAAATCAGATAGAAAAAACGATAAACTTTTTGAGATACACCGCCCTGGTTGGTATAGTTAAATTTGTATGTATAGTTAAATACTATTTTTTTAAATTTCACGAGTGGAATAATCATTGTAAATACTCGCTTCCCGTCTTCGCAGTTATAATAACTATTACCATCACCTCTTCCCCCAATCCTTGCCTGCCTTTTCACCACCACCCTGCCCAATCCTTCCCTCGCTTATCTACCTTTTCATACTTACACCTTCTCTGCTGCTCATTTACCGTCTCCCTACAGTAACCAAGATTGATGGACGAGCACGGGACGAGAGTGGACATGCTGCATTATTAACGGGGTGGGGCATGTAGCCACTTTGGAGGTAGGTGATCACTTGCGCATGATACCCGCCGTACGAAATCCATGATAATGTTCGGTGTAATGCGAGTTCAGAACAACAGTAAAGTCAAAATGAAACACGTGTTTAACATTTTGTGGAGTTGAGAATTCGTTTAAGAGGAAAATAACGAAGATAATATACCATATTATAGTAAAATTAAAAAATAATACTTTTTTAAATGTTACATTACCGAATATTTACTAATTATACCCTACATATGTATTAATATATTAAGTGCAGTGCCATTTTATTGACGTTTTATAATATGCAAGTAAAAATTATTTGAAGAAAGGTTTTTGCCAATTTACGACTGTAGAAATGCTTGCTCTGTGAAATCTGTGGTATTAATAGAGCATTTCCATGAGAACTCCATTTCCAAGCAGCTTAACCTTATCCTGTAAACAAAATTTTGGTGACAGTTATATGTTGAGAACGTCCATGCCCTCTGTTTGCGAATGATTATTTCGATAACACGCAAGTGCAAATTGTATCACATTGGTACTAGGCACATACCCGTGTGTAAATCAGATTAGAGCATCGAATAGTATATGAGGGTCGTCGATTTGCTTACACAACGCGTCGGCGACCGGTGGCACGGAACACGCGACTGACCAAATATCCAGAGTAGCGAACCTTGTAAGCGCGTACGCATTCAGAGACGGGAAGCCCGTGCAAGCGAGCATTAGACACAGGCGCGCAGAGAACGCTTCGCATGAGCGAACAAGTGCAGCGGGAGACAGAGCAGCCGAGTCGGGAACAATTCGCGACTGCGGCAGGTCAAGTTGAAACGCGCTGGATGTAGTTTATGCAGCGGGCGCGCCAGGCCGGTGTGCCGTGCAGTTCCAAGCAGCGAGTTCGCCATCGCGTCCACTCGCGGACGAGCGGGCAAACGGCCGGCAGCCCCAGCGGGCAGCGCGCCAGGGAGGACGGTGCTGCCCGAGCGACCCGACACAGAACGCAGCCGCAGAAAGTGAGAGAGGAATATAGGGTGGAAAGTGGGAATGAACAGAAAACGCGTTTGGAAGGCCTTAGGAAAAGGAATGGAAAAGAGGTCGCAGAAAGGCTTGGGTGAGGAGATGTGGATGGAGGATAGGCGAGTAGCTACATGAATCTCAATACACAAAGGATGATAAAATAAGAAATACAACGAGGAGTTTATGAAGTTGGAGTCACGCGTGGGTGAATTTGAGCAACCCATCGGAATGGAAAAAAGTGCATGTTACCATGAAAATCAATACTGCTGAAATGGGCAGAGCGAAAGGGGATCACAATAGAAGTGAGATGTCTGCAGGAAAGAGTAGGCGCTGTCCAACGTTCGACATTGGGAGGATATAAGCAGAGTCGATGAGTCAAACTACTGAAGAATTCAAGTCGTCCTGAAGACGACTTGCAGATGAAGCGTTGTCGTTAGAGGGGATGCGAGAATAAGGGAATTTGAACGAGCCAACGAGGTGGCTGACACTGGCTGAAAAAGTTAGATGTCTGGTATTGAGCGATTATTTGCAGAATAGGAGACATTTTAGAAGACGTGCTTTCTGACTGAGAGAAGAGCCGAGTTATAATGTTTAGAGCAAAATGTGACACAATACTAGAAAACTACTGAGAGAATTGAAGCGGGTTGGTGGAATGAAGGGAGAACGATAACTTTCATGGACAAATGTTAGAAAGGAAGTGTGCGTTTACTTGGAAGATGGAGAGAAATACGGGATTGGTTCATGCTGCCGACAGAACTATTAGAGCGGGTCGATGCATTTCTGTACGAGGATGGTTGAGTGGTTCGATAGAAGACAATTGGAAACACGAGAGCCGTCATGTAGGGGGAGGGGCAAGGTGGGGTAGGATAGAGAGCAGAACTGGCCGGTTCAGCACTGGGCAATGCACAGCCCGGTGAATGGAACGAGCTTCTGTACGAGGAAGGTTGGGTGGTTCGATAGGAGACAATGGGAAACATGAGAGCCGTCATGTAGGGGGGAGGGGCAAGGTGGGGTAGGATAGAGAGCAGAACTGGCCGGTTCAGCACTGGGCAATGCACAGCCCGGTGAATGGAACGAGCTTCTGTACGAGGAAGGTTGGGTGGTTCGATAGGAGACAATGGGAAACATGAGAGCCGTCATGTAGGGGGGAGGGGCAAGGTGGGGTAGGATAGAGAGCAGAACTGGCCGGTTCAGCACTGGGCAATGCACAGCCCGGTGAATGGAACGAGCTGGAACGGGACGGGGCCGGCGAGTGCCAGTGCGCGCTTGGTGAGCGTCTGCTCGAGCGATTGACCCGTAGAACGAGGTGTTCGTCGTTGCCTTTGTGGGCAAACGAGCGAGCGCGCGGGCTGATGGTTACCTACGCTGCTTCGGACCCTCGCGCCAATTGCTGCGGGACGACGGCAACCAACCATCTTGCTATGTGTTTTCCACTCAGATCTTAACGTGATCTAGCTAAATAGAGTGAATTGGTTTATCGTCTTATTTTCCTCAAGAATTGAATTGCTGTTAGACACCATTTACTCGCCCCCTTTCGTCAATCGATTCCGCAGGTTTAGCGAAGGCGCGCATATGCAATGCCCCTTCTGGATTAACCGGCATTGCTCGGGTTTTATGTATTACAGTCACCTGTTAAATAGGAAGGTCTATCCTGCACGCTTCGTTCGTCTCCTCCGCACATTCTATCCGGCCTGACACGGATCTACATCTCCCTTCTCTTTCAAGCTGCCCCTGTCACTCTACCTGTTCATCCCGCTCATCACGCTCCACTTGTTACCTTCGCTCTTTCCGCTAAGCCCTTTCCTTCTCCTTTTTTACACTGCCTTCTCCTTCCATTGCGTCCATTGTTCCCTTTACTTTCACTCTTCCTATCTTTTCCGCCTCACTCGCCCTTCCTCGTTCAGCCCATCCCACGTCAGCCGACAGCAATGTCACCCACATGCATTTCAATAAAAAGTAGCATATTTTTGTGGTAAAATTGTTAATAAAAACTACACTTTCTTAAAGTCTTGACCGTTTAAAAATATTCGGACTACTGTGTGAACAAACACTACGAGTGATCCTACAGTTTTGTGGTTGCTACAAACGTGCAATCACTTTTACATCGGGTATTGCCATTGTCCTCCACCATACAAATACACCCACACACCTATTCACCCTAATACCAACCAAAATCAACCAACGTACACAATTTATCCACCTAAACCAATCAACTCACTCTCCCAACCCATACTCCCAAACTAACTAACCCCACCTTAATTCCATTCTGCCCGCCCAATTGCCCAACCGCCCGGTTGTCCAATTTCCCATCCGCCCAATTGTCCAACCGCCCAATTGTCCAACTGCCCGATAGGCCAACCGCCCAATTGTGCAACCGCCCAATTGTCCAACTGCCCAATTGTCCAACTGCCCGATAGGCCAACCGCCCAATTGTGCAACCGCCCAATTGTCCAACCGCCCAATTGTCCAACCGCCCAATTGTCCAACCGCCAAATTGTCCAACCGCCCGATAGTCCAACCGCCCGATAGTCCAACCGCCCAATTGTCCAACCACCCAAATGTCCAACCGTCCAATTGTCCAACCCCCCGATAGTCCAACCCCCCGATAGTCCAACCGCCCAATTGTCTAACCTCCCAATTGTCCAACCGTCCAATTGTCCAACCGCCCAATTATCCAACCGCCCAATTGTCCAACCGCCCAACCGCCCAATTGTCCAACCGCCCAAACGCCCAACCGCCCAACTGCCCATTAGCCCAGCCACCCAGCCGCCTGCCCATCTGGCGCGGATCGATACCCGGGCGCGGTGCGCGCCTCAGCTGTGCGAAGCGCCACGCGAGCGGCGCGGGCGGCGCCACGCCGCTTCCCCGTCTGCGCCTCGCGGCCAGCCCCGTCCACGCGGGTCTGCACAATCCTAGCGATTTCGTGGAGTTAATCATGCCGTGCGCTATCAACGGGTGTCTCCGGAGCTAACAGTTTAAATGGATAATTTTTAATGATTTCGTTAAATTAATAAGTATATTTTACCAATAACACATATATACACTTACTTAAACAAAACAATTTTGAATCTGCAAATGAAAGTAGATATACTTTCTCGCATTTAATTACTAAACCTATTGCGTTTAACATTAAAAAAATCAAGGCCGAAGTATCTTCGTAATATAGCTATGTATTAAAATGTGTGATTATGAAACCTAAAATACTACAAATATTCGCAACATGTATTTCGAATATTCAGTTTTCGAATGAAATATTCTGTATATTTTACCCACAGCCAAAGATAAGATAGATGAATTTCTGACCGATGGTTATTTCCCATGTCACTTAAAAGCACGTGCTCGATTGTACCATATCTGCATTGACAGTCAACAAATGACGGAAAATTATACCAAGATGATGTTACGTCTCTCATTCCGTCCTTTAGAGCCGTCGCTACATCGACCGTAATGAGTTTATTACTGAATCGGCTATACCGTGGTAATAGATGAAACGAAAATTGATATGCACGTTTCAATGAAATATTATTAAATCCAAAATATTGGACCTCATGCGCTACTAATCCTGAGGGTGTAGTAAAAATGGGATTAGGGAAATTTCCTAAAAAAATATCACTGAAACTTGATAAAACAGTTAAATATATGGTACTACAGGCGTAGTAATATATTATGGCGATATATTTTCATTAAAAGTAAATAGTTGTGTGTAACGAGCATGGCCAAGTTTTAAATTGTAAACATAATTCACCACGCACAACAGGAATTTCATTGTTTTGAAACTGATCGATGAGAATGTGTTATCAACTGACGAGACTGATCAAAATATGCTCGTGCTTCGAACCGATTACCGATGCGAACCTTCGAACCGTTCGCTCGAAATCGTCCTTCTATGAACCAATCGCAGTATTGTATATACACCAGAACATATTCAAGAATGCCAATGTATTCTCTGATGCTAATGAATTATTGCATTAGTTAACATTATTTTGGGGTTAAATTCATTATTTTGTTCATTTTCTCTTTCTACATTTCCTTCTATATTAATTAATGTTACTATCTTGCAAATTAATAACGCTAATTACCAAACATTATCTTATTACTATTTGATAGCCTGATCAGAAATATCTGGCTAGATCTAGAAATATCTTAAGAAATAAAAAAAGTTCAAAGTGTGTAAAAGAGGATCAAATATAAAAGCACTCTTACCTTTCTATTGATGTAAGCTCGTTTATCTATGTTGTTGCGCACGTTGTTACTAAAAATAAGTACATACAAAAATAGTATTCAAAGTTATTTGCTTTCAACATATCTGAAAGTGTTTACTGAACTTTTTAGTAACATATTTCAATAGGATTTTTTCGATATAATTAGTGTATGTGTTGATTTGTGATATGTAACGCTAATTGCATTTGTGTGGAATGAGGTCCACTAATCTTAAAAACAATACCAAAAATAAATGTTAGGAATTGATGACTTTGACGTGCAGATGCAAGCAAGACTCCATCTTTGCTTGCGCACGAGTTCATTTCCTGTCAGTTAAACGACGAACGATTATATAATCTACAGCGTCTCGTTCGGAGTCTACATCCCTTTTCGGCGTGCATCCGTTGTTCACACAGAAAACAACACCTGACTTGTTATCGCCGCGTGCTCTCGGACGGTCTGTGGCGCGGGCGGGGGCGGGGGCGGGGCGGGCTGCCGGCAGTCTACCGTCCTGCGCCGCGCCGCGCCGCGCCGGGTGCAGTGGCGGCGGGGCGGCCGCGGCCGCGCCCGCAGCTTATCTGATGCCGTGTCCCCGGGATTGACTCGCTAATGGGGCGACTATCTGCGCCGTGCATCGCACCGCATCGGCACTCCGGCGGCGGCCGCTGCGGCTGCACCGGCGGTGGCTGCTTGGAAACCTGCGGCGACAACCATGCTGTAGGGCAGGGCGATGGGGTAAAGGGGACGGCGGTGTCGGGGTGGATGGAGGTGTTGGTTTCCGGGTAGCTGGGGACTTGGTGTAGGGGTGAGTGGAATCGTTGGGTTCGGTGTGGATGAAGATATTGGTGTCGGGGTGAATGGAGATGTTGGTTTCGGGGTAAGTGGAACAGTGATGGTGGGGGGGGTGGGGTGGAAACGTTGACGTCGTATGGGTGAAAATGTTGGTGGTGGGTGGTGACATTGGTGTCGAGGAGGTTGAGACGTTGATGTCGAGGGGGTTGGAGACGTTAGTGTTGAGGTGGGTAGAGAAGTTGGTTTTGAGGTGTGTGGAGACGTTGCTATCGATGTGGGTTGAGGCGTTGGTGTGTAGGGGGTGGTGCCATTATTGTCGAGGGGGTGGAGACGTTGGGGGCGAGGGGGGTGGAGGCGTTGGAGTCGGTTTGGCTAGGATCGTTGGTGTTTATATGGGTAGAGATGTTGGTGTCGGTGGGAATGTCGGTGACGGCCAGTGTAAAGGTAGTGAAGGCAACTGGATGGCCCCCGACTGCGCCCTTTATTAATTGTTTGACGCCTCACATCTCACTTAAGCGAGAAAGCGATACTTAGTGATACTGTTGTGTTTTGTTGCAAACCCTTTGTGTTTAATAGAAAGGGAAACTGCTGAAGTGTTTTAAAACAACTACTGTCCAATTAATGTAAGTTTGACATTGACGATAGCACTTTTTATTTACAGACTTATGTTCGAAATAATTATTCCCCCTTAAAATCATTCTGGATTGAATTTCTCAAAATATATTAGCCACAGCAGCCTAAATGCCTGTTCTAGCTATTAAATGGCATGTTTGATGTTTGTGAATGGAAAATTCTTTGAACTTCATGAAATTTCCTCAAATAAACTTTGATAACATGTATTGAACTGTGGAAAGGAGAGACAGCTTTCCAAATTGAACTGTCAATTGTGTTCTCGTTGTCGCCTTGTGATTAATTGGTGTCCTCTCATTACTTTCAATGGGGAGTAGAACTTTAAAGAACATTAAAAGGCCGCGGCGAATTTCAGTCTATCTTTATCATCCTAATAATATCCCGGCATGGAAAGTCAATCACACATTAAAAAATTACCCAGCTTTTGTCTTTTTTCATTATTCTTGTTTTCAATGAGCATCAGTTTTAACAAACATATTGACATAAAGGTCATTTCTTGTACGCAATAAATATTTATGTATTGCCACAAAACAGTAGACCTATAATTACAATGTGTTGCCAATTTTTCATCACTGTTGTTATTTTGCATGAAGTGTTTGCAACATTAAAATTATTACATGTAGAATTATTTCCATTTACAATGTATTGGCAGACGTTCGATATAAATTACATTTCTCTGCACGAACCGTATTGATTTTGTAATGTCGAAGATAATAAACTAATAATTCTCCTGTAGGTCATTAATTACACGGCGTCAAACGTGCGTCATACGTACCGTTTCGCCCGCGCATTCAATCACGGTTCTATCAGATCACCGAACTCGAATTCCTTTGCGGCGAGGCCGCCTCCTCACTCTCCCACCGCCCCTACTCCACCTCACCCCGCCCGTTTTCAGCTACCTCCATGTATGTCTCCTTCCTCCGTCTCTACCAGCCTGCCGCATCCCTGCAAGTTCCATTCTGGCACTTTCACTTTCGTCGTTTGGGTCATTCCCCAGTTCGACCGTCACGCTTCGCCTGCTCCCAAATTCTCTGCTTCTACTATGCTTCCCAAACATCTCCGCCTTTTCCGGACACGTCCGTCCTTTACTGTTTTAGCTCGCCCGTCACCACTGTCTGTTTCTTCTTGACACTTTGTCATCTTGGCTTTTCCTGACTACCTCTGTTCGCAACCCAGTCACTTCCGTATCCGCAAATTTCTCCATTTTCTTCCAGCCTCGTCCCACCACTCCTCCACCTACGCCCACCCTACCCTCTCGGCTGTTGCAACATCTCGGGACCTTAGTGCCACACTGCCTCCGTCCGCCCCACCACAGCAGCGCTATACTGCACTGAAGAGGCAGCATTTCGCTTTGTCTCTCGTCTCCACTCTATCCTTCTACCAACACATCGTTCTTCCTAATTCAGTTTCCGTCTCTTCTGTATCCTTCTACCAACACATCGTTCTTCCCAATTCAGTTTCCGTCTCTTCTGTATCCTTCTACCAACACATCGTTCTTCCCAATTCAGTTTCCGTCTCCTCTCTACCCTTCTACCAACATGTCGTTCTTCCCAATTCAGCATCCGTCTCCTCAATCCGTCCTCTCCACCTCTTTTCCATTTCTACTACTCTCCCTTCTCCGCTTCCGTTCCCTTTATATCTCGTCACTTTACCCAGGCGATCCTCTACAAGCCTCCGCCGCGAGGTCCCTCGTCGATGCAACCTTGGGTTATCGTCCCGCGAACGCTGGTCATTTGTTAACGCCACCCCCGCTCGCGCAGCTCGCTCACCGCGACTCCGTAAGCAAATATTGACGTCGGCCTCTAAGACGAGCTCGCGGGGCAGCGGCGGCGGCGGCGGAGGCCGCGGCTGTTTATCACCGCAATTATCGCGCAGCGCCCCGCGGCCGATCGCGGCGCCTCCCGCGGCGGAGATCATTAGTCAGCGGGAGCGGCCGTATCGCGGAGCGCTATCGCCAACAGGCGGGCGCGCGGCGGGCAGTCCGCTCGGCATCTTCGCTGCGGGACGGCGCGGGACGAGGCGGGGTGGACTGGTGGGCAGGAAAGGAAAGAGATGGAATGGAATGGGATGGGATGGGAGGGGATGGAATGGGATGGAATGGGATGGAATGGGATGGGATGGAATGGAATGGGATGGAATGGGATGGAATGGAATGGAATGGAATGGGATGGGATGGAATGGGAAGGAATGGGATGGGATGCAATGGGAAGGAATGGGATGGGATGGAATGGGAAGGAATGGGAAGGAATGAAATGGGATGGAATGGGAAGGAATGGAATGGGATGGAATGGGAAGGAATGGGAAGGAATGGGAAGGAATGGAATAGGATTGGGTGGGCTGGAATGGAATGGAATGGGATGGGACGGGACGTGAGGGCGAGATCGGGTGGGATGGGACGGAACGAGTTAGAAAGAAGCGTCGGGAGATTTATAGAGAGCTGATGGGGTTTTTCTCCTTTAGACATTTGACTTTTATGTCCATGCGTTTGAATGGAATGCTGGATGGTGCTTTCTATATCCTAGATTTTGATGTCGTGCCTTCGTGAAGAGGCGTGAGTCTAGACACGCTCATGTTTTTTATACATAACTGCGAGTGTCTTTTTTGCCACTCAGGCCTCAATTCGGACGTGTGTGTGAAGTTACAACTCAAAGAACTAATTTTGCGCGAAAAAATGCGAGGTCGTATTGCTGAGGTGATTACAATATTATTCCTCCACATTTTTGAGTACAAGAAGGAAATGTTAAAATACAATGGTGTAATCGTCAATTTCGTTTCCACTTCATGTAAATATATGTATTTCTCTAAATGTTTGTCGTCTCATGATTAAATGAGATAACCAGATCATCTAGCATTCACCACTAAATTGCCCGAGTTATGCATGGCGCTTCGGATTGTCCATCCTAGAGTTAACTTACAGCGACGTCACACAAATAAAACGTTCCTTAATAGACGTAGTCTGCTCCACGATAGAGGATTTTTAATCGAACTATTTAATTTTCACAATAATTCAAATTTGATTAATACGATTCATTATGAACTGGGATCCATATGTGTGTTAGGTTGGAGGCCTTCTCTATCCTTATATCAGAAATGATATCTGTGGGATTAATCATTGAAATATGTGCCAGAAATCTATGTGTGCATTCTCTCTAATGAAGGTGTTTTGTTTCAGGTACGTTTCCGCCAAGATTCGTGGGCAATGGTTACGTAAGTAAAGATAAAGTTTTGACAAACGTATTGATGACATTGGAAGTCCAGTAGCATTAATTTTTAAGTATAATTTCGTAAAATGAAACTTAATATTAAGGAAGGAAACTTTGGCTGAGAGGTGTAATATTATTTTCTCCATAAATTCGCGCTTCCATTTTTCTTACTGCATTTTCAGCTTTTCACCTACACTTTGCTAATGCGTTGCTCATTTAAGAATTCTAAAACACATACTTTTGATTTATATTACGTTACTCATTTATTCATTATCGTAAATCTGTTTTCATATATTCACTTACTGCAGGGTCTCTTGGAAATAGGTGTTTGAATTGTTTGAATTTATTGTTCTGCAAAGCCAGCTATGGAGTTTGTGACAGGCAATAAGTAGTTCCCTGTGTAAAGATAACACAAGGTAACTATATTAAAAATACATGAATGGCATTATAATGTATCCATTCTTTTATCTGTGTATTTTCTATTAAAAAAAAGAAATTGAGCTGGAGGAAGTATTTGTACCTGAATCTGTGAGACATCCTTCCAGTCGATCTCAAAGATGCAACACAAAATCAGTTTCATTCAAAAAATTGTAGTTTGTAACAAAAAAATACCCCTAAGAGATGTAATACGAACTGAATTTTTTTATGTGAATGGGTTTTAGAATAATGGCCAGGAGTGGAAAAACAAATAGATTAACACAATCGACGAAGATCTCTTTCCATCCTGTCGAAACATTTTAAACCGAGAGAGTAAATAGTTCCAACAGACCTGTAAAAACTACCACAGTGTAGCGTTCACTAAACTCCTCTCCAACGGGTTGCCCCCCCCCCCCCCCCCCGACCCTCCCCCTGCCGCCGCCAGACCTCGCCGCCGCGCCGTCCGCGCGCACCCCGGGCAAGAACCGCGGTCCGCTAATTGCCGCCGTGTTTTGTCTCTGCGGCATGTTTAGTGGCGCCGCCGCCCGGCGCGCCGCTGTCGTCCGGCGCGGCTGGCGCTCGCCCATACTCGGCATACTTCTTGCGCGCGCGTCGCCGGATGCCTGCGGCAGCTGCGGCGTTGCAGTTCGCGCGGGCTATGCGTTAATTAAACATGCGCGTACGAGTGTGAGTGACGTTTCAATAAGGCTTCTGCCGGTATTTGGCGTGGGAATTAAATGTCAATTGGACGCGGGATCCGCCCGCGCGCTACCTGGCGGCCTGGCGGGGCAGCGAGTGGGGCTCGCCCGGTTGTGTTGGCAGCTGCGGGCAGGGCGCGCGCGCCGGGGTTTTATAGTCCCCTGGAGGACGGCATGTCAAATATTTCAGATACGTCATCGATATCTGCTTGCCACACAAGGATGTCAGGAGGGGTTGCGATAAGTTCCGAAGCGCGGACTCCGATGGGTTTCGACTGTTATGCCTTTGACGTTTGTAGTATACTGCTGTCGAGATGGCATTTGTATTCATTAATGAGTTGTTGTGATTGTTGATCTTGCGTTCGTGCTGCACTTGCGATTTGTGGCGTGTAGAGTGGCCCTGCCCTGGCTCCGGCATTTCAGCGTATCTAGGTGCACGTAGTGTGGTCGTTTGTTTAATTTGTACTCGAGGTTGTGATAATTTGTTTTGCGTGAATAGCCTTTGTACAAAAAGATAATGTCATATTTTATGGCGAGCGAGAATTATGATGAGTTTTTGTCGAGTTAATATATTCCAGTGGTCAGAAACGTTGGCTACATTTCACTTTAATGTACTATGAGAATAGTTCGTGTAATAGAATGATATATTTTCTTTAGAAATTTGCAGATTGATAGATAATAAAATGTAAAATATTTATAATTCATTTTTAATGTATTACGACCTTGGAATAAATACCAAATTCATTATATTTTTAAAACGATATAAATGTTTTCGAACACTTTTTGTATTTAATTAACTTCGAGTAGGTACTTACGGTGCTGAAATTAAAGAACTTTCATCCAGCAATTTGGTTCAATCAAATAAATATAACGTTTAGTAATCATTTTCCCCGTAAGAAGTTACTATTCATAAAAATCAGCAGAGCCTTTTCCTTACTTCTTATTTCTCGTAAACCACTGCAGACCGTAGAGAAAGTATTGCCATGCTGTTGTGCAAAAGGCTGATTTTTTGACAGAATAACTAGCATTATTCACCGAAGACCGAAAAAGTGAATATTTCTCTGTTTTCATGAAAAAAACGACTTTTACTTACCGTTCTGTATATAGAATACACGTTAGGTCCATGAAATCAAAACAACTGTTTTCAGCAAAACTGTCTAGTGTCTCTTTGTGAACAATCTTAGAGCCTAAACCGAGCACAGAATTTTCACTGAATTTCATATTCTCTGTTATGTCGCAACATTTTAAATTTAAAAAGGATAATTTTATTTTTGGCGGTACTTTACATGAATTCCTAACTTTACATGAATTCCTAACTACATTCCCAAAATTTTGTCCAAAATAGCCCAACGTTTTTCTTTAAATTATCTCTAATTTTGTCGCTCTAATATATCAGAGCACTCTTATAAAAGCTGATCAAATTTTTATTGGTAACTAAAATGGAATTTTTTGAAATGAAACTTTTCTTAAATCTAAATGCGCACTATTTTTACCTGTTCTTTGACAATGTCTTCAAACATTTTAGTTTGTTATGTTTAAATGTCACCTGCGGAACCGAAGTATCGCTTCGTGCCTCAGCCAGCCAAACATTTTTGTGGGTTGGACACGCTTTTGAATGTTCAACTAGTATTAAAATATTACCTAAGAGTTACAAATAATGTGCCGAAGTGCGTGATATTATTGCGCGGGCCAGTTATTTTTTGTATTTGGATACTGGGTCTGTCTTCTCTCTGAAATCTTCGATCAGAATATGAGTTTTCTCATTGGTGATGCCAAATAAATCGTTCTTCTTCATTGTGAGTCAGAAGACATTTAATAAAAAGATCAAAGTTTGTACAAGAACATAATTTAATAGGCACGTAAATGGAGAAGACAATAATTTCTCGTAACTGTATTGTACCAGTCTCATGTTCATACATCATTATTTGGGAAAAGGATTTCCTCGTTGGTTTGTTTAACTATGTGTTTCTAAAAAAAGAAAAAAAAACAATCAAGAATTTGATTTTT
This sequence comes from Gryllus longicercus, assembly GCA_038098605.1. NCBI lineage: Eukaryota > Metazoa > Arthropoda > Insecta > Orthoptera > Gryllidae > Gryllus > Gryllus longicercus. The sequence continues at coordinate 2,437,528 of JAZDUA010000154.1, forward strand.
GTCTCGATCAACGTTTCAGTTAAGAAAAATAAGCTTCTTTGCATTTCCATGTATGTTCGTAATCTGCTGTTTTTACAAATAAACTTTTCGTCAAGAAATCTATACATACAAAAGATAAAAACAATACAGTTTTTAAAAGGGTAAGCTATAAACTTAAAAATTAAAAAAACTTAAAAAGGATAAGCTATAGACTTAAAAATATGTTTTCATAAATTCAAAATTCAACAAAGAATTTATCGCTTAATAAAAAATCATTTGGCTTGAGCCGAACCCATGATTGCCTTCAGTCAATTCTTACATTCAGTCGAGCAGAAGTGCTATAAGGAATTAAAAAGACGCGATAACATTTCTTTTCACTCCTTTCAACCTGATTCCATCCCACACAAGCAACACCATCCATCCTCCACAGACATCTGAAGTAAACGTTATCTACTTGCGACAGTCTCCCGCGTGGAGTGCTTCCCTCCCTCCCAGGTGGGGAGGAGACTCCGTCGTTTGGGCCTCGCCGCTTCCCTTACTCTATATAGAGGGCGGGCGGCGAAGGCGGCTGGGGCGTAAGCTCTTTAGATCTTGGCAGAAACTTCGGCTGAAGAAATATATATAGGGAGCCAAGTTTGCCTGGAGGATGTTCATATCGCAGACGGTGTCTTTGATTAATCGGGAGTCCTCCCCTTCTCTCACCTCCATAGCGTTCGGCCTGCCTCCTTCCCCTCCCGCCTGTAACACGCTTCCTCCGTCGTAGCCACCACTACTGCTGCCTCTGGCATCCAGCCGATCCGTTGCCACCGTGTCAGTTTGTCCCGCTTTGTCAGTGCTACTCGTCAAGCGTTTCAGCGCACTTCTCTCACTGCAATCCCTCCTTGCGCTCCAAAGGGCCAAAACCACCGCCTTGCTCCTTTCTGTTTCTTCTCGCTTTTCTTTATTGTATTGTGTCTCCATGTCTATCAGGACCGAATGCCTTAGTCATTTCTTCTCATTTCTCAACATCCCCTTCCCGACCAACCCTTCCTCCCTGATTCATTACAACCCCGTCCCGATTCCATACCTGTCCCAACCCGTCTACATTCCATCTCTATTCGGCCTCCATTCCGTCTCCATTCTGTCTGATAGAGTATTCTCGACTCCACCTCCACACAATCGTGAGACCATTTCGACATCGTGTTTTTCCTTTCCTTCATTTTGATTACCCTTAGATTGCACCTTCAACATTTAATTGACGTCTTCCAGTACTTCCATTGGTTGCCGCTTCTTCCCTACGACACCCTTCCATTTCTTCCCTACCGCCTTCGTCGCTTCCATGCCCACTCTGCAACCCTCATTCACCTTCTCTCGCCGCCTATTTCAAGTGCCTGCTACGCGAAGCGACGCCTCGACGTGTCGCAGATGCAGGGAAACTCTTCACTTTGCACAATGAGGAGCTACAAAGTACAGGTAGAGACCACCAGTCTCTCGCACGCGCCGGTGCGGTGGGTCTTTTGGAGTTGGAGAGGAACTTACATCGAGGGGTCAGAGACACGACGGAAAGGAAGGGAATTGTAAAGGAAGGGTGAGTAACGAGATGTATGGAATAAATATGCGAAGATGACGGAACGTGGATAGGCGGGTCACGAAGGTACCGGCTAAGCGAGACGGAAAGAGAAAACAGTAGGTGGACGCTACATAATGAATGAGAGCAACTCAGGACGGAATGGAAAGAGGGTGTAGGAGGATCCGACTGGGTAGAACGAGATAGTTAAGCGATCTAGAGAGGAGATGGTGGTGTTCGGAACGGTGGAAGATACCGGGTGAAGGGGGATGGCGAGGCGGGAAGCTGCACGGTGGGTTTAGTTTGGAAATGGGTGAATGCAATGGGAGACCACAGCGGCGACGAGCCTGCAAGAGATTCCACTTTCCACTTTCGGTTACAATTTTCCAGCCACCATTCAGTAATTCACAATTTTAATATCCTAATTGTAATCATCTGTGCCTCGAAACCCCTTATGCAGTATTTAGTACCCGTTTTAATTCGAAGACTATGGTGGTTCGCCCTCGTTCTCGTAAAGAAGTGTGTTTTCACCTTCCGCGATGGATCTTGCCCGCGCGGCTCGCGCCCGGCGCCGCTCTGTCGGCGCGCTCTCTCAACCTAAAGGAGCTCTGATGCGGCTATTGGAACGATGTTCTCGAACGTACTGCAGGAGCGAGGATGATCGGAGTCAGAGACGGCACAAATAGCACAAGTTGTTGTATACGAAAGTGATAAAAGATTGGAGGTCACTGTGGAGTGGCTGAAGGAATAAATAAAAATGATATACAAAGATAATGATTGCAAAAGGTACGTTTTGTAGAGATATATTTTGTAAATTGGAAATAAATTTTCGAAAGGAGAACACGCTCATGAAAACTTCCGGAAGGGATGGAAAAACTGGCAGAGACGTACGCCTAAATGGGCGAAAGAAAAGTGAAGTAGCGACGAAACGAAGATGTCTGAAGAGTCGTGAGCGAGTGTGAAGTCTTGAAGACAGCCATCAAGGGGAATCTAAGTCGGAACCCCCGTTCTTCTTTAGAGTTCAGACAAAGGATAGAAACATAATAGGGAGGGTCGCACGGGGGCGTGCAATGGAACACACGCGGGAGGGGGGCACACTGGGGTCCCTTCCGCCCGGGGGCACGACCTTTACACGCGGCGCCCCTCGACTCGCGTTCTTGGAACCCCCTTACCCCCCCTACCCACCCCCACGCCATTCAGCGGCGACTTAATTAATTGTGTTTGACTGGAATTCCGCGCTCTCTTCATAAGCGACGGCTGCGTTCTTTCCGTTTCGCGCCTGGAGGAGCGGCGCGCCGTGCGGGGGGGGGGGGGGGGGGGCGTTTACGCCACCCCATCTGCCGACGAGCGAAGAGAAGCGAAGTGGCAGCGCGTGTTCACTGAATCGGTTATCTCGTCTTAAGCAATTACCCGCATACCCCCACCACACGCTTCTTTGAACAAACTTATTGCAACCTATATTTTCAGCATCGAAAGTGGTGAATCTTATTGTATTAATTATTCGAAAGTATTCTTGAATTTTCGACTTGTATATACCTCTTGTTTTCATTCCTCTCTTCTGTTTTTTCTTTTCTTTTTCTCATCCCTTATCATTTCTGTTCTTTTTCTCATCTGTCCTTCCCATTTTTCCTAATGCTGCCTCCGATATCGGTGTGCATTTAAATAGTAAGGAATGCGTATTTCTCTTTATTTAAAATTCGTTCAGAACGTTGTTAGATGTTGTCTTTTGCTTTGAGCTAGTGTAAATGAGTTAACGTGTATATTATTTAAGTTTTGAGCTCGAATGTGATACTTTTAATTGATGACAGACAATTGTGATATTCTGGTAAAAGAGAGTAATGATTGTAAAAAAATAAATATTCAAGCAAAATTTAATTAAAGATAACGCTGTAAGACGCTATAAGATTTGCATAGGTGTGATTTAATCATTATTGAAATATAAGAACAAATTAATTGAAATGATCAGATGATTAAAATAATCGTTTCCTGACGTTAATGCTTACCCTATCTCGGCTTTCTAGAATGAGGAAACCTTTCATGTCACGAGCGTGATTTTTCTCAATTTGACTTCGAGCTACTATGTTCGTTTCGTCACTCAAAATGTATCTTTTCGTCGAATGTCTAGAATTTGCATGGTTAGTTTCGTGGTGTCGCTTTCCTTTGGCTTGTGTGCCACTGCCTAGATGTCTGTCAATGCCAACTGGTCGCTAACTGTCCCTTCGTCACTGCCCACAACCTTATCTGCTTCTGTCCGTCTTCCTCTGCCTGCCACTGTTAGTGAATCTCGTCGCCTTCCCGCTGTTGTCTCATTGCCATTCAACCAGTCTGTCACTGTCGTCAACAACTTGTGACCTCGCCCTTCGGTTTCGAGTTTTGTAATTTGCCATATAAAGAACTCGAAAATACGTACGTTTTACGTGGGCATGTGAGAGACGAGAACTAACATACGTTTTTGAGATTGAATACGTGCGTATCTGTACAGTGTGACGTTCGTTTATCTATATAACAAAGTACTTGGTACTACTAGCGTCTTTGCTATTAGACACAATTAATAAAGCTATTATTAGTACTTATCTGAGTATACGTCTGTTCGTCTAATAGTGTATCATTATATTCGTGAATACAAGGATTACATATCAAACACTGATTTTCTCATACACTGTCAGCAATCGTTGATTATTAGAAAATTAATTATTTGCATTGTTACTCTGGTCATTAAAATCACTATTGTTCAACAGAAAACGTAGAATCTTTCAAAAAACCATTTCACCAATATCATCGTTTTACGTGAGTCTCAGATAGGATCAAAATTTAAAGAAGAAGAACGTAGTAGCAAAAAGTATTTAAATGGCACGAAAAAAGCACATGCGTCAGCGAACATAAAAACAAATATTATTTCCACTGACAACCATACGATTGCCATTGTGCGAACATTAATAAGCAAAACGAAGAAAAAGTAGAATGTAGGAAACTGCGGAGGAAAAATGCTAATATAGAATAAATGCAAGCCAGGAGGAAATATTGTGTTTTACATTTACTTTAGTAACTTTCAGATTTATGATTTTACAAAAAGGTAGACGAAATGTAGGTACGGCTACTAGGAATTAAATGCCATCAAGTTCCCGTTTCAAGAAAGTACTTATAAGCAAATTATTCAGAAGAAAGCATAAGGCTACACAGGTTTTCTGACACATTTTACTTCGTGTTGTGTGTTCGTTGTTTGCCGACTCGCTGGTTGAGTGTTTATAGTGGTAGCGGCCAACAAGAAAGAGGCGGCAACAAGCCAAGTAACTTGCGGTAGATACAACACCTGTTTTTCTCATGGCATAAATGTGGCGTGTGTTTGTGTGCAGAGAAGAATAAGTTGCGTTTAATGAAGCAATGTATTGTGAACACCGATTTAGTTGTTTACAAGAAATGTAGTGTACAAAGTATAGAGTATTGAATATTTTGCGAGCGACGGTACAAAACAGGCCAATGATGTTTTTATATTAAATTATATAAATGCCTTTTTATTATATATCAATATGTTTTATATTATATCAGCCTTTATTTCACGCACAATTTCGCGAAAATTATTTATATTTTCGAGGAATTGTACATGACTTTATTTCAAGATCTGTATTTAAACAATATATTTCATTGAAACTATTTTATCTTCAGTACTGTAGTTTTAGAAAGACGCCAGAACAATATTGAACTATTTCTAAAAAATTAGGTATTTCAACGAAAATGAGACTTTCGCCGCTTTTAATGTTCTTCACGCTATCTGAGGACGAGGTTTAAGCAAAACATTTGGAACCATTATTCATAAAATTTTGAAAACGAAGGGCCTTCATGTGAAGTAACCCAAAAATCAATATATCCATTTCAAACTCGCAGGGCCTTTCGTTTAAATCGATCGGGGAAAATCAGTTTTGGAGAAAATCGTCCGAATGGCTTAGGTGATATCGTGGACCATAGACAGATTGACAATTTCCCGACAATCGATTTTTCTGAATCAAGGACCCACAGAACCTGAATTCTGGCAATTCAACTAAAATTAAATGTTTTTCTTTTTTTACTTTTCTGTAAATAATTGATAATAGTTTTCGCACGTGAAGCTTCAGTACGTGTTCCATGTGGAGGTGAATCAGAAGCCCGTGGGGCAGGGCAGGGCCGGCGCCAGCGCCAGCGCGAGCGCCACTTGACCTCAGACAGCGCAAAGGGCGTCACAGAGCACCGAGCGCAGCGAAGGGCGATTTTTCTTCGCACAGCGCGGCGGTCTCCGAGCACGCGATCGCTGTAGGGAACGCCAAGCCGGCGCTAACGATCATCCAGTTTTTTGCCACGTGCCGCCTCGCGCGGCGTGAAGGCACCGTTTGCACCCGTTTCACTCCACCTTCGTTGTCCTCACCGTGTTACATCCGTTTCACCCTTGCTTTGCTGACTATTTCAACCCTTTTTCGCTTTGACCTGATCTGCCCCATCCCATCCCGCCCCGTTCAGTCCTGCTCCGCCCCGCACCATAGCATTCCTCCCCGCTTCGGTCCGTCCCGCCTTGCTCCATCTCATGCCGTCCCGCTCCGACTCGACCAGCCCCGCTCCGGCTCATCCTGCCCCGCTCGATCTTGTTCCGTCCCACTCCTTCCCGACTCAACCCGCTCACACTCAGACCGTCCCGCCCCGCTCTGTTCTAACTCGTTCTCCCCCTCTCCGTCTCGACCCGTCCCCCCTGAACCAATTCGCCCTACTTCGCCCCATCTCGCCACATCACCCCGTCCCGCTCCACCCCGCGCCATCCCGCTCTATCTCGCCCCGCCCCCATCTCGCCCTACCCCGCACCGCCCCGCACATTTTTCATATTTTTGAAATATCGTGTTTGTCTCAATGATTTTGGCTGTTTAATATATTGAACATTTCTAATACTTTAATGTTCGCCATGTAGCAGAACTCTGATCAGAAAATGTTTATATTTAAAAATTAATGTTTCTATCACTATAAATTATTTGTGAAGGATTCGTAAATTATTTCTTCATTTCTCATTTAATTTTTTCTCTCTCTTTAAGGGGGTTTTCCAGCTTGAGAGGGTGCCGATTTTGGCAATCTGCGCCGGGTATTCACTATGACCCTATCTCCTTCAAAGGGACATGTATAAACCTTTTTTACCCTAGTCACACATACGGGCTCCGCAGTCTGTGGTCAGTAGACTCACAAGGCCATTCGCGACAAAACACATACATGAACGACGAGGGACAATCATATCCACTCGAAACCGCGACCTTTCGGACCGAGACGCTGAGTCGGCACACGCTTAGCTCAGATCGGGTTTATCTATATTATATATTAAAATAATTAACATTATAATTTTTGAAAGATTGGAGATTCTGGAATCCTTTTAGATTAGAGAAAATTGATTTCATTTCACATCTAGAAATTATTTTAAAATCATTCTGATTTGACACTGGAATTATTTTGACACTTCGAAAAATTCGTTTATTATCTTCCATAGATCGAAGGCATTATATTTCTGGTACTTGAAACGAGTACTCAGCTGCATTCAAGGTGAAGTGAAGGAAAAACTGATCACCCCTCATCCGTTAAAACAGCCGCACCTGGCGCCATCTCGATAGGACTGCACATGCGTGGGTCTTTCATGTTATTTTATTTTTGTAATGCGCGACAGGTTTTATTATTTTCTCAACCACAAATAAAACGCACTTCGAAGAATTAAGCTGCCACTACCTCCAAAAATATATAAATCCTTTGAAGAAGACCGTAACTTTTATTTTAAAACATTTCAACGTAAAAAAGAGGATGAAAGGAAATCCTATCCAAGTGTGTATTATAATTTACTGTTCGCAAGATAAGCAATGAAGAGTTAATTTATGACTAGGGACACGATAACTTGGCAAATGTAATTTCCAAGCGAGTCCGGTTGAATCTATCATCTCGTGTGACGTCAGAGAGCGGCGACTGGGATGGTGGCTACAGACGGAGATAGGCAGATAGGAAGAATAATGGGTGAGACAGAGACAGCGATAAAAGACAGATATAGGTGAGAATTCATCAAAAGAAAAAAAATAAGATTTTGTGCTTTTTATCTCTACAGCTAGGAATTTGTATGAAAATAGAATATCTAATTAGGCGTATGATATCACATCTACAGAAACAGGGGTTGGTATTCGGGAACAAAAATATTACATAGAAGCGTTGGTCACAAAAATTTAAACTTTGTACTAAACGATGTAAAACTTATGTCTTTAAAACTATAAACGATCAAAATTTTCCTACTGCTTTTGGTGTAAATTATTAAAAAAATTGCGTACTATTTTAGTTACTTTTTTTACAGTGGGACATAAGCAGTCGCGTCTTTCATGTGAAGATTAGTTGTTTGAAATATGTTAAAGTTAAATGGTACGCAGAAGAAATCTATTCTTCACAGTGCTTAAAAAACTTACTTTATTTAATATATTTGTGTAACTGAAACGACCTCAGTACAAAGAAGAACACTTGAAGGAAACAATATTCCATTTCTGGAGATAATTTCACCTTGTTTGAAACCCTTTAGTTTTCCTTGTTACATCAAACAAAGTATCCTCCCCTTTGTTATCCCGTCGGATAAGGAAGGGAGTGGCTCTTTTTAACTGCACCGCGTAACACAAACTGGAAATTCGGAAGGCGATGAGCAGGGCGGCGGGAGGTAGTTTCGCTGTGAGCCCGTAGGAGTGTGGCAACAATGGGCCGGTGAAGGTGGAGATGAAAAGGGAACTGGGTGAGAAGTAATGGCAGATGTCGCGGACGCTGAACTAGTGACTTGTGTTGAGACAGTGACTTAGAGGGCAAACTGACCGTGGGATTGTAAGTGTAAGGGCTATAGTAATAACGAGAAACGATGATAAGTGTCCGTCAACGCTAATGACAACTACCACAAAGATACTGACGATGGGAATTCCTGTAAAAGCGACTGTAACAATAGTTGTGGTAATTTGATGAAGTGTGCCTGTAGGAGATGGTAATGAGCACTATCGCGGGCAAGAAATCTCACATGTGTCTAATAACGTGTGCATAGTTTGCGTAACAGATACAGGTGCGTTAACTAGGGGCAAGTATAGTGAGTTAAATAGTAACTATGAAAGGCAATCGACTCTGATAAGTTGCAAAGACGGTTATGACACGAATAGGTACGAAGAGAATTGGTAGATAACATTGCGAAAGATTGCGAGACTTTGAGACAGGTAGATTGAAAAAAGGGAACATGGTTATGAAACGTATGTAAGCACTGTAACATTTAATTTAAAACTAAACAATATTCCGTCATCGACAGTATGGCTGGGACATGAATCACCTTTGTTACATCCACCGCACCACACTCATCCATAGCTGCTTGTACCGTCAACATGGTCGCCACTGTAGATAAATTACCACAAACCGCCGATCCACCGGTTCCGATATCACCCTTATCGCACCCCCAATTCCCTCTTCAGCAACGCCTCCTACACTTTTGCCCCCTTCTCTGCCTCCGCCCCTCTTCCACCGCGACCGCCACCGCCACCGCCACCGCCACCGCCCCCGCCACCGCCCCCGTCACCGCCATCGCCCCCGCCCCCGCCACTGTCACCGCCCCCGCCATAGCCTCCGCCACCGCCCCGCCACCGTCACCGTCACCGCCACCGCCCCCGTCACCGCTCCCGCCCCCGTCACCGCCCCCGCCCCCGCCCCCGCCCTCGCCCTCGCCCTCCCCCTCGCCCTCGCCCCCGCCGCCGCTGCCCGCTCAGAGCCGCGGCCCCGCTGTCAGCTGCCGTCGCGTCGCGACCACGCCCCCTCCCGTGTTTGAAGACCGGACGCGCATTGTGTGCCCCTCGGGGCGGACCTCGCGGCCGCGCTGGGGTGCCAGTACTTCGTGGCGGGCCCTGATTGGAGCTGACGCCACAATTATGATTGTGTTCGTTTCACTTCTTTATGTTTTTATTTCTTACCTGCGTTTTCACTCTTCCTGTCATCCTATTTTAAATCGTTTTTCTGGTGCGTCATGATTTAAAACCGAAATGTTTCAAGGGTGATAATAGACTCACATTTTAGCTTGGGGAATCTTCCGGCTCCAGTGTTGGCATTGTTACTTGGTTGATGCTGAAGCTAATGGAGAGTTTAAGTGCTTCCGGGGAAGGGCCGGTGATATTTAAGGTCATCACGTTCGCCGTAGATGTTCGTGGCTTTTACATTACAAACTTAAATGTGTCACCGAAGTCATATATTTAACTCTTTTTTGTTGAAATAGTGCTAGTAACCAATTATTAAAGCGTTTTAAATGTCCTGTTTTGTGTCCTCTCTACACCCTTCATTTGAGAATGAATGCGTAAATAATTTGAGTGAATGGAATTTGTAATTATGAGAGCTTGGAGCTCCAACCTTAGAGACCATAATTTTCAAAAGGATATGTAAAAGAAACTTGGCTCTTTTTATATTGGAGTTACAATTAATTTATGAACCACGTGAAGATTTTAAACTTGTGATTTTGTCGTATTGTGTATGCTTTATTAATTTGTGAGACATTTAACGATTTGGTAAGACAAGCAATGTATTATAGCATACAGAGTTTGAAAAAAATAGTAATCCTACACTGATTTATCAACCCACACAGTAGATAGAAACATTCATATAACATACGTACTCTCATCCCCGCTCACTTCCGCCATCTACTCCTGTCTGCAGCAATCACCCTCATCGCTCAGACGCGGTGTTGTACGAACACCGAGATGTGCTACGGGCCGACAGAAAGGCTTCGGACACTACGGATAGCGGTAAGGGTCGAGTCCTCCACCTCATCACCGCCACCACTGCCACCCTCCCCCCAACTGACCTGCCATTCAGCGCCACTGCCATCTACAAAACCGCCACCAACCGCGTCAGCACTGCCACTGGGACTCCCAACCATCATCACCACTGTCCCCCACCACAACCTCTGGCGATACTGGCAATACCACTGACTTCAGCACCAGCATCATCATCACCACCGCCGCCTACGCCACCACTGTCTCCACTACAACCACCGTCAATACCGGCGGTACCACTGACACTACCACCGACATCACCGTCGCCGCCGGCACCGCGGGGGCTGTAATTAAGGCCGGCCGGCCACGCCCGGCGCGCAAACAAACAAGCGACGGCGGGCGCGCGCCTTTCAGCGGCAATTTCCCGCCGCCGCGTTGACGGCTCCATTTCCTCTCGCTGCGTCGCACGCGACCTCCGCCCCTCCCCTCCCATCCCCTCCCCCTCCCCTGTCCCTCCCGTCCCGCCCCGCCCTTCGCGGCGCGCCGGCGCCGCCCCCCGCCGCGGGCAGGTTTTATTTTGCGTCGTTGGAAAAAAACGCGGGGGTGCTCTTGCTCGGAGCCCTGCAGGGGGTGGGGAGCCGGAAATGACCTAATCTTCTTTGGCTTTACGGTCGTCTCGTTGGTTTAATGGCGGGGCGTCATTTCCAACTGATGTCTTAGGTTCGTCGTCACAACACGTCCTTTGGGTTCGAGTCGCCATGCCTTTACTGGAAGGAGAGTGTTAAAAGATGAATTCGTTGTTGAAAATATTTTTTTCTCAAAGTAGCGGAGCGAGAACGTACTGAATAATAACCCCATTTTAATACAATAAACCTTTTTTAAGTTAATTTATTATATAAGAGGAATTTTATTTCTTCACTTATTGAGACATGCTAACATTTTTCTGCCTGGGCAAATCGAAGATATTTCATCTATTTTATGAATACCCACATTCCTTAATTATACAAATATGAATACACACCATTCATTAATTATATTGTATATCGTTTTGTGATATATCCATTGAGCAACATTTCGGGAAATACTTGTAGACAATTTGTAAACTTAATGAGTATCGGCACCAAATACAACAGTATTTTAGATATATTTGTTTATAAATTGATAAGTATGAACGTTACAAAATATTGGACTGCAGTTGCATTGAGCACAAAAATAAGACACTAATCAGAAGTTATGTTCGAAGTCTTACACTACATCTCTACATCCTCTATCTCCCGCCGTCGAAAGGTGGAACGCGATTTTTCATGCATACGAGTATTACTATACAATACTATACATCATTCATGCCCAAGTAAGCTTATAAAACACCAATTTATTTGCGTTTACGAACGCACAGATATCTGATATTCCTTCCAGCTAAGTAGCAGACCAGCAAGTCATATTAAATGGGCACCTTCAGTGAGTCATGTTAGACAAAGTAAGTCTGAAATTAATAAAAATCTCTGGAATTGAGTTACGGAAATTCCAATTGGTAGTTATTCAATTTCATGTTGATCGTAAGGGTTACTTGAAAAGTTACGTTAAACGATGTTAAATGAATAGTATCTGGGTGCCGAGTTGTGGCGATGTCTCAGCTCAAGCTGTATAGACCGGGACGTCACTGCTTCTCGGTAGGTAGTGAGTATCCGGTATCAGCTAAGGATCTGGCCCGCAGCTGCCACTGCGTGGAGAAGCAATCTAGAAGTCGGTTGCTACGATCTGTCTTCCCATGGTTTCCTATGATCAGTTCCAGGCAGAAACCGGAGCAGTATCGTCGACGAGATACGGACCGCGTGTAATCCAATTTTCTCTTCTCTGAATACACGTGCAGGACGATATGCTGATTCTTCGTTCCCTTTCGATTCAACCCTTTAATCTAGAAAAACACTCGGAGAGTATTGAGTATTCGCCGATGTCAAGTGGCAACCCAAGAGAGTTATAGTTTCAAAGTTAGGGGAACTTGACCAACGAAACCATGGCTATTCATGACGCAGTACCACAAAGTCGATTTCGATTCCAACACAACCCAAAAGAACGCTTCTTTTCCTCGCAAATATCTGATAAGCGGCGCGGACCGCCGCCGCCCCGGCCGCAGGCGCTCCGAGCACTTGGGGCGTACAAAGCGCCGCGGCGCGGCCTGCCGGTCGCGTTGCGCCGCGCGCCCTCCGACGGCGACGTGCAGACAGCAGAATGGGCGACGCGGCGCGGCGCGGCGCTGGACGCGACGCCGCACGGCGCCGGCGGCGGCGGCGGTGGTGGCGGCGGTGGCGGGCGCGCCGTCACGTGTCGCCCGGGCGGCCACACGTGTGCGCCCGCGGGGCCTAACGAGCTCCATACAAACGTCAGACGGTGCCGCGAGGCACTGCATGGCGGTGGCTGAGCCGAGCTTGCCCGTGGAGTACGGGAATGGACTGAGTCGAAAACGAGTATAACTATTTTACTAAAATTATGAACTAATCTTTATAACCTTTGTAAATTAAATATATTATTATTATCATTATTATTAGTCATTTTAAGAAACTAAGAGTTCACACATGGCCGGTTTTGAAAGTAAGCCCTTCAATTCTGTTTTTTATTATAACTTTTTATCCTACAAATGTGCGATATTTCGTGATAAAACAAATGTAGGACTATACTGGTTAATTTATGTTTATTTTTTATTTTGAAAAAAAATATTATTTAGATTGTTTACATTTTTTAATTAAAGTGTGTATGTTGCTGATCTTATAATTTCTATTGCGGAGTTTACGAGTTTGATCATTTACTGCTGGACCTACCAGGTTTCAGAACTCAATAGGTATAGTAATATTATACTTGTAGGTAGTGCGTAAATGATGAGTAATTGTAATGACTTTAAGAATATAACACTTGCTGTGAACTAATTGTCATAGATTATGACTATTTGACTTTTCTCTAGCTATCTTCAAATATATTTCATTTTTGGTTCGCATTTTATGTTACGAGTACTAACTCGCTGGCTTGCCCTTTTGCTCCAAAGTTAAGCTTCATTATCACTGTCATCGCTATTAGTATGCTGCCACCTCTAGTTTTCATTCGTCGCCACCTTTTGTTTCCATCCATGTCATCGTCCCTGCCTCGCGAATTGGATTGTCCACTGTACGTCATACCGCTCTGCGTTACCTTACCAAATCCTTACTTCTTACCTTGAAAAGCCGCCCCGCCCCCTCTGTGCATCCCGTGAGGTCACCCGGCTGCGGTGCGGCGGCCCCCTCAGGTACGCGCGGCGGGACGTATTATATAATACGCGTTTTATTAAGTATAATTGGGGCAGGGCAGCGCGCCGCGCCTCACCTCGCCTGCCGCGCCGCGCGCCGTGCCGCGCCGCCTCGTCCATTGTATGCAAAGGACAGCGATGTGTCTCGGCGCTGCCAACCTGCCGGCATTTACCTGTCACGTGGAGGTGTGGGGCGGAGGCGATGTCTCGTGTGCAAGGAAACCGGAGGCGGTCGGCCGACCAGCCTCTGCAGCCGCCGAAACCACCGTATCTGCCGGGCGGAGGTCTAAGTGAAACTGGTAACCGGACCAAAAAATCACTGCACCTGTTGCTGCGGCGGCGGCGGCGGGCGCCGGTGGAGGCGAGAGAGAGAGAGAGCAATGAGTACTTGCTATTCAGCCCCTGAGCGAGTTTTTACGGCGGGTATAAACAAAGGACCAATAAAACACAGTGATCGATTATCTAGTGTTTAATATCAGAAAATTGCCGGTGCAGGATTACTTTCACGTTACTGCTATAATGAGATTCTTACGCTGCGACTATTTGTAATGGGTTCGGGGAGGGGATTGGGGGGGGGGGATTAGAGCTGCATCGAGTTTCACGGTCACGTGGGTGGGCAGAGGTAAGAGAATACCGGAGACCTCCCCGAGGCGCATTTGTCTTTCCACGCGATGAGGCGAGCTAGACAACCAGATGTTCTTACTCTCTTTGTACTGTGATGTTGCAGTATTAATATGTCTTCGACTAGTAGTTTTTATGTTTGAAAGATACAAGTTTGCTTGGCATTCACAAACACGAAAGAAAAAAAAACCACCTGCGAGTCGAAAATAAATAGTGTGTGAGTTAATTCACGCAAAGCAATCTGGAATTCGTGATAAGTCATACCTTGATGGGAAGAAATGTTTCCAATCGGCGTGTGTCGGCGTGCTGCATACTTCTTCACTGAATCGGTTCGTTCGGAGAGATGAATGTAATCACGCGGCCGTTTCATTCCTTGTGCGGAGCGCGCTATTCTTTGGCCCCAGCGGGCACCTGTATGTAAAAGGAGACGCGCATGCGTGGCGGTGTTGATGCTGTTCAAGGTCCTCCCGCCGCGCGAGCCCGATTCCCCGCGGCGCTCGCGAGATAGAGCCCGCGTTTCAATAAAACGCAGCCACTTGGCCGCTTCGCGCTGCGTTGGGGCTTTCTTTTTTTTTTCTTTTTCTTTTTGGGCGCCGCCGTTTGCTTGCACTGTCCACGCCCCTGCCGTCGCCCGCCTGTGGATGGCTTCTTTATTCTCTGTTTTGCGTCTACTTCCTCTTGGTTGCTTTGCTGTGCGTTCTTTCTAGGACAATATTTCTCTTGCATGTTTGTTTTGCACTCGTTTTCTTACATGTTTATTTTGCACTCGTTTTGTTACACGTTTTCTCTTACTTTCTCTTATTTTTTTCTCTTACTGTCTTTCTCGTACATTCTTTATCTTACTTTCTGTCTCTTACACTTTTCGTATTCTCTCTTTCTCTTACTCTCTTTCTCTTACATTCTTTCTCTTACACTCATTTTCTCTTACATTCTTTCTTTTAGACTCTCTCTTTTTCGTAGATTTTTTTTTGGTTCTCTTACACTCTATTATTGTATGTTATACTGTATTTCTCTACTATTCATCATCTTTCTCGTGCATTATCATAGTTTTCTTAGCTTTTTGCTCTTATTTTATACCAAATTGAATAACTACTTTCATATTAGAGTGTTCGTTTTCAGTTCTGTTGCCATGCCTCGGGATTCACAGTTTCAACTTGTTTTCATCTAGTTTTAAGTTACTTATTTTTCCAGTTGCTATTCACTTTCGAGAGACATTTGCCGACATTTTCCTGCTCTTTGCAAAAAATATTGTTTTTCTCCTCATTCGCTCTTCACGTTTCATCACGCATCGCATACAGTCCAACGTCCCATTGCTCTCATTCCCCCCATTGGTTCCGAAACGAACGCGCTGCTGTCGCCTGCTTGCCCTTCGCTCCCATTGTCGTTCGCCCCCTCCGAGGCTGCGCGGCCGGCGAACGCCTCCGGCGAGCCCTGCATCACTGCCACCTGGCGTGGGCGCGCGGCGCACAGCTACCGCTCGCCCCCAGATCCCAGCGCCGATTCCTGCCGGCCGGCTGCTTAGAACAGACCGTCGGCACCACTGAAACCATCGCCTTCGCTCGCATCGTCACGGCCGCGAATATCTCTATTCCATTGCTGAGTTCACCGTCGACTCCCATGTTGTCTACCAAATGTGTTTCCCATTGCAGTTGGTTTCATTCCAATAACAGTTAGCAATCGCCACGATTTTTGTTATCTTGAGCGTCATCGTCATTATGGATTGCGCTTCTGTCATCCCCATAACCTTTACCACATTGCCGGTCATCATCCCAGTTCCGCCGCCGCGGCGTACCTCTCCCCCTCACCATAAGTGTCATGGACAGCACCGCCATGCCCTGGCCGCCGCAGTCGGGGGCATGGGCTCCGAGGAGGGGAGCCGAAAAGCGAGGCAGGAGGGGGGAGGTATCGGCGATCACCCGCGGTGCGGTGCCGTGATAAACTGGGGCTCCCCTACGGCCAGCGCTGCCGCCTCCACGGCCGGCTGGAAGCTATTAACTTTCGAAATTGTTATTGAAACACAAAGGCGAAAATAAAACATCGCGTGCCTTGTAATTTACCGACCTCGCTGTTAATTGGTTCTTGAAAAATATATATAGATATATGGCCTCGTGCTGCGGCGTCCTGGCGATTCGAGTGTCTGGTTCGATTATCGACGGCGTCGAGCGCAGGCACCGGCCCCAGCGCCGTCGCTGTGAGTGGTACCAGAGAAAGGGGACATGGAGGACGGCGCCAAATTCACAACCCCTCGCGCAAACAGCTAGGGAGCATTTTACATTTTGTCCTTTAACGTGCAATCCTCTCAAGGGGAAAATGTTGATAGTCACGTCAAAGAATACAAATGTTACTAAAGCTGAGGTATGCGTTTGCGCTACATCATCTCTGCGTGACGCAACTCAGAAAATCTTCTCGTTAGTCCCTTGGTATCAATTAAGATTAGATTTCACTGACTGCATCTTTGAGGCGCTGTCAAAATTGCAACTTATTGAGTAAAGTAAAGTCCTAGATTTTTTAAGCCGTGGGTTTTCGCCAAATTACGTTATTCATTTTTCATTTTAAATTTGCTGTCGTCTAAAATGTTTCTCTATTTAACATGCAGTACTTGGTAGGTTGTAATGTGATTTTAAAATATGATAAACTGAAAGTATTTGTACTATTTTAATAATAATAATAATAATAATAATAATAATAATAATAATAATAATAATAATCCCATAAACTTGTTTTCGGCCAAGATCCTCCTAAAAAAATTATCATGCTTTCATAAGAGTTAAAAGATATTTTCAGTAGATAAATCAGCCAACATAGAGCCATTCTGTTTACGTTTAACTTACAAAACTGTTTTCTCAAGCCTACCAAAAGGCCCGTAAACGAGAAAATAATACTGCCAGCAAATACATTTGTTAGAAAATTTTCATGTCATTATCTGCGAAGCGTTGAATCGCATCAAACATCGCGTCTCTTGTACAGCGTCGGTCGCGTTGGCGGCTGGCATCGCGGATAGGACAGCTACGGCGATGGCAGTCTGGACCAGCACAACGGCTGAGGCGTTCGTTAAGGAACGTCTCAATTATCCACGAGGCACGCCGGCCGGCCCGGCCCGTGCGGTGCGCAGACTCGCGTTTCGCGCCCGACCTTTTTTTTTTTTTTTTTTATTGCGCTCGCGGTGTGGAGTGCGGTTGGCGCGCTGCGTACAGTGGACGCGTTGAATGCGCGCGATCCGTGCCGGCGATGACGGTTCCGCCGGGTAAACGCCGCCTCCGCCCCCGCCGGAGAGAAAATGAGCGGGCCTCGCGCGATGCGTCGCTCCGATCCGTGGCCAACGGGCCGGAACCGACGCCCTCCCGGCTGCCTGCCCGTCGACGCCAGCGCGCCCAGTGGCCGCAGTGCGAACGGTGCCCTTCCTGCGAGGACGAACATGTACGTATTACTCAGTGTGGATGGTATGTAACGCCGCTGGGTATAAATACGATATTTTGTCTTGTTGTTGTCGTCAGGAATCATAAATTCGTGTTTGCATAGTATTAATCAACTTTGTTAGATACCAAAAACGTGTGTGCTTCAAAATCAGACTGGTAGGTGATTTGAAAAATTTATTTTCAGTTTTCTTCCTGTTGGGTTTTAATTAAAACTATGCAACATTATTGTAACGTGCTAAGACTTAGATATTTTAGCTTTAGCTTGAAGTGTGAATTGAACGCTTAGTATATCCAGAATACTAGGCAGTGTCTTTCAATCGAAAAAAGGTTTAACACTCGACATATTGCCCACTCACAGCCGGAAAACACAGCCGGTAGATTATCAACGAGGAGATGAAGAAATAGCTCCGCCAGTATTGGAAAATTGCTAATGTGTGACAGAATCCACTGCTGTTTTGTCCCGTCAAACGACGAATATTTCGCACTGTCCGGCGACCGCCGCCTCTATTGTGACGAGGCGAACCCCAGGGCGTCTGTTTTCTCTCTTTGCAAACCGGCTGAAGCCGCCGCCACCGAGAAATTTCGGACGGCCTGACGTCGGCGCGGCGGCGGTTGCTGATGATACGGCGGGCCTCTGGCCTGTGTATAGGGCGTGGACAGCTTCGGCGGCCCAATGAATGCCAATATGTCGGTAGTGAGCGGCGGCATTGTCCGCCCCGGACAATATCACGGGATAATGGTTTTCCTCAGATTGAAAAGGTGATAAAATGCAATTTGATGTTTTTTGTATTTTAGTACCTATCGCAACATTTGACACCTTCTCCGCCGGGAACAGTAGACACGTAATTAAAATATCTGAAAACAGAATAATGCCTGACGTGATGAAGAATCTTGACACGCTTCTTCCAGAGTTCCAAAGGTTGTTATTATCATGTCAAGTTACATAAAGAAACATGGTTTCGCTTGTAAGGAATATTAATTAGGCGTAAACTAGATAATACATTTGCTACTCAGCTATGCTAAACATGTACTTTTTTAAAAAAAAATACATGTTTTTTAAAAAAAACGTGTACTATTTTTTTTTAAAAATGCATTGCTTATGAAGGACATGTATTTTCTGTATTCTTTTCTGCGAGCTTATCTCGTAAATGAAGAAAGGAATTCACGTTCTGGTTATATTTGCCCGACAGTGATGTTTTTTTACGTAGTTGGGGGAACGTAAAAAAGGGTTGCAGGGTTTTGACGTTGGACGAGTGGGCGGCGGAAATGGAAGCTGAGGGGGGTCGGAGGAGGGCACGTCAAAAGCGGTAAGAGCAGGCGAAGGGAGTAGGGCCGAGGGCGCGGGCGATGGCAAACAGTGGAGCCCTCCGGCGCCGGGTGCACGCGACGCGGCAGGAAGGGCGTCGGACGCTCTGAGACGCCGCGGATGAGGCAAGGACGGGCGAGATGTAAAAGGCGGTGTTGGAGGGAAGAGATGAGGGCAATGAAGCTTTCACGGTGAAAAATAACGTTCAGAAATAATGTTCCAAATCCTCTAAGTTAACGAAGAGTGAAAATGATGCAGGTTGTGTCTGCTCGTTCATCCTCAACGTGCAATCCACCTTGACAGGCGCTGGCATTCATTCTAGTAAAGAATGTTATTGCAAGGGAAATATTGCTGATCTGGCAAGACAAGTAATTTAGTATATGCGAATGAGAAAGGGTCACAACGTATTTCTTGTTGCCCAAGAATAATATTTTATCGCACCGTTATCGATCAGAAAAATTCTCAAAATGACTTATGTGCCATAAATGTAACATCTTTTTCCAATTGCCGTATAAACGTCAGGTCCAATCACAGTACATATAAATTTATCATCGAAGACCTCTGGCAACTACTATAAATGGATGAAAATCTACATGTGCTATCATTTTAAATTCACTTTAATATTTTACGTCGCTGAAATGACACACTGAATTTTGGCGAGTTTATCCATTAATCGGAGCGTTGTTTCGTGTTTAATCAACCTGCTAGAATCGATTGGGCGGTGGAGGAACCGTGTCAGAGGGAGGGTCGGAAATGCCTGGACTGACGCGTCAGTTTGGTTGGCAATACGATTCAGATGCGCCAGACACTGCGCGTAACGTAGTGTCTTGAAATGGGCCGTTTACTGCAAGGTCTCAAAGAATGGACACTTTGGTTTTGGGAAAGAGGTAGTAATGATGGGATGGGGTGAAGGTGCAGAGATCGTCACCGATCGATTCAGCGGTGTCCACGAACATGACTACGATTGTGTTTTGCTGTATTACATGTTTGCGTCTGAGCTCTTCTTGAAATCAGGTTGATAATAAAAATGGTGGCTGAATGGCTCCTGGAATGGAACCACAATGGAAAACTGCTTCTATACTGAGTGCTTGTTTTTTGCACTCTTTTCTGGAATGTCAATCGCTATTGGATGTTTGTTCGCGATAAAACAATGCTCCTTTCTGGAGTAGCGTAGCGGGAAAATGGAGTGAGAGAGAGAGAGAGTAGTCTGTATTTCCTAGCAAAAGGTGTGTAGTGTTTTTTTTTATTACAAATTATGTAAGATGTCGGTCTCCACAGATTTTTTCGATCTAATTTATGAATAATTAGGGATTGCTGCAACCTCTGACATTTTGCCGACATCAATATAGATGAAAGGTTTGATAAAAACTTCTAGCGTGTTCATCTGATATAAAGAATTCGAATTTACTTCATTAATCAAAGCATTAAACTGAGATTACTCCTAAAGGAAAAGAGGTGGGCACAAAAACACTTAGATATTCCTCAATATTGTAATGGCATTCACTAGATTATAGTACAAACTCATGCTTTGAACATTTATTATCTTTCATGATTATATCATTTTAACATTTCTTACACACGAAAGAGATCAGATGATAAATTATTCGTAGGGAGTTCGTAAAAAACGTCAGTTTAAAATACACTCGAGCGATCGATGTTTGTACAAGTGTGTGATTGTACACGTGTGCGTTTATCATCGCCAAACATGTGAAGAATGTGAACGGTTGTCTCCTTGGTGCTCCACGCAAATTAAATAAACGAAAACCTGTCTCACGAGGAATTTTTCCGTCCCGCCTCTTCGGTCTTTTGGAGTCACCACAATACCTTTTGACTCCCGTCGTCGCGAGCCCCCATCTTGCAACCGTCAACTCCCGTCCCCCTTCGCTTGCTTGACGTCTTCCCTGCCCCGCGGCGCCGTCCTCCCCTCGGCCGGCCGGCCGGGCGCGCGCGCACCGGGCCGTGACATCCACCCCCCACCCCCACGTCACCCGCCGCCGCGGGCGCGCGATGCTAGCCGCCCCTGACAGCGCCGCCACCCCCCACTGCTCGTCGCCTGGCGGCCGCCCCCGCGCAGCGCTGCGCCCGCGCTCCGGAAAAGGACGCGCGTACGCCCACTAGAGGGCAAAGTGGGCTACGTAGGGTAGAATTCACAGTCGCTTCCTAATCCTCTTTTACACGGTCATTTTTTCATCATTTCGTCGGTACAGAAAAGTCACGCACCAGCCTGGATGTAATTTGTAAGGAAAAATGAAGCATGCTTCATTTTGCGGTACATATTTCATCCAGCTTGACTAACGCTCTCGTGGCGTCACTTAGTCGAACTTTCTCTGATTTTCTATGCGTTTGGTGCGATTTTTTTCCTTTTGTAGAGTTTCGAGAGCATTCTAGTGTGTTGAATTGTAATGTGAAGTGATTATAAAGTCAGAAATAAAACACGTTCTGTGTTCTAATGTATTGATCCGTGCTCGGTGCTGATACAACCTAACTTAATTTGTTACCATAGATGCTATGCTCAATGAATTGTTTTTCATCGCTTTTTATGGTGCGCAAAGGAAATATTTTCATCACGATTGCGTACAGAAAACGAAATGACCGTGTAAAATGCTCGTTAACGTTCATCCAGTTTCTATTCCAAAACGGTAGCGCTCAGAAATGAACGTCCATTTTCCATCCATTTTCTGTTCAGAAAAATGACGAAAAAATCGTGTAAATCGGCGTTAGAACCGATTTACACGATTTCTTTCTGTGAATGATTGCGAGAGTTATAGCGAATGCGCGCATGCGCCCAGCGGCTCTGTCGTCCCAGAACTCGCATTGCGCATGCGCGCGTTCGCTGTAACTCTCGCATTCATTCATAGACAGAAATTGTGTAAATCGGGTCTCTTACAGAAGAGGACGTAGATTGCTTTAAGTAAGTAGTCACTTACAGAGGTTTGAATTTCATAGGCGCTCCTCATGAACGCAGAATGTGTGCTTGACAACTTGTCTTTTGCTTCAACGGTTTGGGGAGGCCACGACGATTACACTATTTTTCGGACAGAGTGCTCAATGTCACTTGCCTGTTTTCAAGATTGTAATAGTATATTTTCAAGGAGTTATCCAAGTTTCCTAATGCGTTTTAATAGTACGAATGTAATGAACTAAAAAAATTGTTTATTTTTTGCCGCCATTTTACAAACCAGATGTGAGCGCGTAATAAGAACTTGAACTAACCGTTATTTCACTTTTCCCCTTCACATGCTGTAAAATAAAATAAATAAAACTCCTATTATCATTTACAAACTGCCATTACACATTTTCAGAGCGATGCTGTGCAAAACACTTGTTATTGTACTTTTATTGTACTTTTTCGATGTGCTTCTCGGTGAAACACTTTATATGTATTTTCTTTGTTCACCTGTGTTGGCTAATTTTGGGCTCCAATTTTTTTTTAGTTTCAAAAACAAAATTAAAACGCTCTTTTCAATTAATGTCACATACATTGAGAAGAGCTTGTGCACGCATTTGTTAAATTGACAAATAGATTACACAGATCCCGAAATACGGTTAAACGAGATGTAAGAGAGGACAGTCTTAGAAGTTGGACTGTTTGCTATGTATGCTTTACTTTTAAAAGCATTGCCTTATCTCCTGTCAAAATTCATCACTTGTATTTCCTCAAGTTGATCGCATGCTCTCATCTCGTTGAACTAATATTTCTTTCTATATTTTGCCTTGGTGAACTAGTTTGCAGTTGTTGGTGCATGTATATAATGCATTCTTGTGTATTGAATTGTATTTATTCACTATAGCTGTGTGCCTGTGCATACATCCTGGCCTTTTTAGCTCACGGTGCGCCTGACTCTACCGCATCCGGAGAGCTCATGCTAAAGCGTGAGATCGTCAGGATGTTTGCCGCCGTCATTTGAAGCCTATTCGCCAACCCTGCGGTTTCCGGCTTGCTCGTAGCGCGCCGTCCCTTTTCGTTTTTTTAACAGATGTGAAAACCTCCATCGTAGCCTCAGTCATATCTGGCACTACCTCGGTTATCTGCGCTGTCCTTAGACCTAAAGTGACATTTCTCTTAGAATTTTCTCCTTCACAAGCCTTTGTTTACTTACGATTTTTTTCTTAGAATTTTTGCACATCGCTCCTACACTATACTATTTATCATCGCTCTTCTCGTATTATATTTGGTGACTTAGTTGCTTTTCCAATTCGTACATTATTTTCGCCCATCGACTCTCACCTCGTTGTCCTAACTACTTATTTTCATTTGCTTCTGGTTTTTTCAACTACAACTTCCTCTTGTTCTCTCAACTATCCTTAGTTTGCTCTCTGCCATTTTTTCCTTCCACTAGAACCTTCAATTATCTTCTAATATCGTCTCTTCGAATTGAAATTTCTCCTTCCGTCTTCTATAATACCCTGTCTGCCTCTATTGTCACAATATTCTCGCTTCTTCCCGCGTGGCAGTACTCTTGGCTTCCTTCTTTCTCAATCTTCCCATCCGC
The DNA here is from genome assembly GCA_038098605.1 of Gryllus longicercus. NCBI lineage: Eukaryota > Metazoa > Arthropoda > Insecta > Orthoptera > Gryllidae > Gryllus > Gryllus longicercus. The sequence continues at coordinate 2,460,913 of JAZDUA010000154.1, forward strand.
CTCGCCGCCCCTAAGCGTTAGCGCCTCTCTCTCTGTCCCAGGAATTCCCCATTGTGCCCTCAGCGCCCGACCACTTTCGTCCGCCCTTCGCGCCCTCGCGCCGCCCCTCCCTGCATATTGCTCCGCGCGCGCCGACTTTGTGAACGCACCCGCGCGCTGCTGTGTGCCTCTCGTTGTGACACCCTCCGCCCCCGCCCCCGCCTCGCGCGGCCTCTTCCAGCCGCCGGCGCCGCGCCCCGCCCCTTCTCTGTCCGGCGCACAAAGTCACCCACACACACACACACACACACAGAGGGACTCGTACACATGGCGTTCTTTTGCATCCGGCCCAGACGCGCTCGTGTGCACGATGACGGCGTGGGGTTGAGGAAGGGTGATGGAGCCTTTTTCTGCAGGCGCGACTTACAAGTGAGGAACGGCGGCGGCGGCGGCGTCTCGAGCTCGGCAATTCGTTTATGAGCCCATTTCCATCTCCGCGCCGCGTAAAGAATACGTCTGTCAGAGCGGCAAAAGGAAGCGATGAATGCGTTTGCAGCTAATGAAAAAGGGCCGGCGGGCGGTGGGCGCGGCCGTCTCGCTGAGCCAGCTTGAGCCGCCCCGCGCGCGCCTAAATGTGTTTTACGGCGGATTTGCGCCGTCGCGTTATTACCGGGGAGTGTATTAGTCTACATATTAGTCTCGTCCATCTTGCTGGCGCGAGAGCGCCGCGGTAGGTTGCCGGAGACGTGTCGGACGCCTGCTCGCCGATCTTTGTGCTCGGGAGATGATGGGCTGCCCGAATTGGACGACGGTCCGCCGTAAGGAATGTGTATGTGTTGTTGGAACGTTCATGGACGGTTGGAGTTCGCTGTTGTGCAATGCAAACGAGGCCATAACACTACTTGATTTACACCTGTTTCAACGCTCTGTTTTGTTTGCCCCGTCTAGGACTATACCAGATGAAAAATCGAGAAGTGCGAAGCGAAAATGTTAAAATTCATACTCGCTGTTTGTTTCATGAATTGGATTTTTGATGGGGTTACCGAAATTGCTTCTGAAGTAAAATTTTGAAAATGTAATATTTGTTGAGGTAATGAAATGATAACATGACTTCTCACTTTTTAATGTACTTCTGTAACTTTTTATGTGATGCTATGAAGAATACTATCGAGTTCAATTTATAAAAAATGGTACTAATTCATATTTGTATTTAAAGTTAGTTATTTACCAGACATCGAAGTGGAGGAAGAATTGTATCATGCATTGTATATAATTTCAGATTTTCAAACGTGATTTCGCTTTCTTAAATTTGGACCTGTGGTTAAAATTGGCCTAATTATACCATCTCATTACCTCAAAAGCCATTGCATGTTTATTCTGTTTTCCACAGCTCGCCACAGAAAGTACATTACCGCTATAGCTCGATGTCTTTTCTCTGCAGGGAGCAGGAGTGAAGGATTGCTTGGTATTAACCTTTTACGTGATTGGCTGTTGAGTCTCCCCTTCCTGGCTTATTGCCAGATGGGATTCGGCTGGTACTTTAGCCTTCTTGAGTATTGAGAAGGCTAAAAGAAAACACTCCTCTTTAAGATGTTTATCTCTGAAACGAATATGCTTACCACTCAGTTCTCAAATGAATTGGAAGAGATGTATCTTTCTCTTGAAAAGAACAAAGAGAGTTATACGGAAAATGAAATTGATTACATAGACAATTATTTGTAGTACGAATCCAGAATTCTGAATGTTTTATTGCTATAACAACAATTTTAAGTTCACAGAATGATAAACAATTACTTAATACTCTTAAGAGGTTTATAAATAATGGGTAAATGTAGATGGAAGTTCTTTCTATTTCGGGACTTAGAGAGAACCACTTAAGGCATGACAGTGTAGCAACTCAATTAATTTTTTCTTTCACAATTCTCTGTAAGTTTATTAAAATATACGAGGAATGAACATCCTTTTCTATTATTTTTCAGAGTAATTTTTCGTTTCTGAGGTTAATTTGCCTTTGCCAATATTGAGAGAAAACGCTAACAGATTTGGCATTTTTTCTGCGGATGTACATTTATGAATTTATGGAAGAGACATAATTCGTTAGTCAGTATAACGGGGTTGAGAACTTGTATTTTGTAATATTTTAGGGCTTTAGAAATTGTGTTAGGATTTCTAGAAAGATTGTGGTATAAGCCATGTGAACTATTTTGTTCCTGGAAACTATTTGTATTTGGATTAGAATATCAACAATAAAGATAATATATTGATAATGACGTAACGCCTGCAGAACATAAAAAAACAAACGAAAAACTCTGCGATTATGTAGTACAGATATCGCGCAGAAGTAGAAGATTGTCGGGTGGTCTGTTAGTAGTCTGGCAGGATTAAGTGGTGTGGCAAGCAAAGCGTGCTTGTATGAACACTGCCATGTACCACTCCGATGTAGAAATGTCTGAGAACCGCGCGACAACTGAGGGATCAAGAAACACACTTTCCAGAGACCGACAATGAATTCGTCCCGTCGACTGACGTTCCTCCCCGCCTTCCTCCTCCAGTGGCAACAACCGGTCCGAGGCCACTTGTCGGGGACACCCCTTGGTGGTGGGAGGGCCCCGTTGCCCGCGGCGTGGTGCGCGCGGCCACCCCTGCGCCGCGGAGGCGAAGGGGGAAACAAATTAATTGCGCGCAAAGCGTCTGGCAGGGTCCGGACGGGACCCGCGGGCGCCCGGCTTCTCCTCGCCTCCGCCCCCGAGACCTCTCTGTCCCGCAGCGCCGCTTCGACTCGGCGTGATTTCGCGGTGGAGACTGGGGACGGGGGTGCGAGTGAATACAGAGGCCGGGGAAGTGGGATTGGAGCGATGAAAACGGAAATAAGAGCGAAGTGAGTGTGGGGATCCAGGGCCGAAGAAGAGAGTAGTGGCTGCCTTGGTGTGGGAGTGTTGTGGTGGAATGGAATACAAATTAAAGGCGGTGAAGGTAGAAAATATAATGATAGTAAATTCTCTAGCTTCAAAAATCTTTCTTTCCTTTCATTTAGCATGACGATAGTAATCAGAGTAGTCAAGATCATTGACATATACTGACTAGGTAATACGTGTATGTACAGAAATAAAACTACAATTTGAATTGTTACAATTGACTTCTCTCTCCATGACGAAGTTGAACCAGTTGCGAACCAACGGCTGAAAGACATACGATGACCCCACCCCCTAAAAAAAGGATAAAGCTGAAAGCGAAATGAGAGCGAGTCGCATCCGCTTCAAAGAGGAATAAAAACGATTTGAGTTGGAATGAAGGCAAAACGGAGTCGAGAAAGGGGGCGTTAAACTGCTGTGGGAAGTCGCAGATTGAGGCTACTGCTAGGGCGGTTTCGGCGTACACAGGGGCTCGGGCCGCGTCTCCGATTCCGGCAGCGAGGGCGCAGGGCTCGCAGTGGCAGTCGCCACGGCCGAGCAGCGGGGGCGGTTGAACGAGTAAACGCGCAGCGCTCCTCGTCCGATCTCGTCCCTCGCTGTACCCCATCCCTTGCGACGCTCCCTCGCCAAGTGTCTCTTTGTCGCGTTGCGCCGAGCGACCAGTCAGCGCTTTGCCCGCATTCGCTTCGGTGCGTCAGCATTGCTTTGCTGCCCTGCCAGGTTTATTTTACGCGCACTTGTCGGCTCGGTTTTCGCGTCGTGCCGTAACAGATTACGTTCCGCGTGCTTCAGTGTAAAATGTTTATTTAAATTTTCGGAATAATTAGGTTTTTAATCACATAATCGAATTTATTAATAAAAATTAATACCAGTAAACGTAAAATCAGCATTCTTTCACAAACTTGCAAACTTTCATTTTCTGATTAACTTTGTACGATATTTAAATTCGCTAAGACACTAAAGTGAAATTAATTAATGTGGTTATTTGATGTAAAAAAAAACAATACCTCAGAGTCCCATGTGAAGTTTACAATAAATACATCTGTATATATCTTGTTCACCTTCGTTATTAATGCACTTCAATCATCCCACATAAGTGTGTGTGGGATGGTAGGTTTGCATGTTCGTTTCCAAGAAAAATGTTACAATTTGCCTTTAAAATTTGTTTCTCATGGGTTGAGTTCTTTTTTAATCTTGGTTAAAATTATGTAGAGACAACAAATAAGGATTGTACGTTGTACATTGTACTACAAAGTAAAATGACTCGTTTGTTGAGTTTCCGAAAACTTTTTAAGCATTGCAACGATAAAAGTGTTTCTGGAGTGCCACATGTTCTGCGAATTTAATTCACTGCTTGATTAGGCCTCGTTAAGATCTTTGCGCACTTTCAGTTCGTGAAAACGAGTATCGAAAAGTTGAACTGGATCGTAATTTTAGGAGTGCGTGGCGACCATCCCGATAAAATTACAGCCTTTACTGTTTTGACTACCCGTAAATACAGAAAATTGTTAATGCTCGAATGTGGTAGGGCGTTATCCCACTGCATTACGCATACTCTCATATTTCTCACTCTTTCTTAAATATACCGCTAATTCCTTCACTCGATTTTGTTCGTGCACCGCGCATCGCATTACGTAATAAGTTTGCGTTGATGAAATGGCTGTTAATCACAATATTATTCCGAATACTATTTACGTTTCCGCTTAATGCGTCTCTCGCTCACAGGCGTTGTAGTTCAAATGTGCAGCACAAAGAGGGAAGAGTATTTGACTCGATAAAGGTATAAATAGTTCTTCCTGATGTTTCACTCAATGTTTGTGACAACCTACCTGGAACTTGAATAGGATAAAGCTTTCCGGCCTTCTTGTTATAAACGTTTCTATACTATATTAAAATTAAATTGTGGAAAGAAAGTTTCCTGAAGAACTAAATATAATTTTTCTACCTCTACTAGATCTATTATTTCCTTCGGTTATTGCAACGTTACATATTTACTTTCTATTCTATTCTATCCTATTCTATTCTATTCGGAAAGTATATTTTAATAAGGGATTTAGATTAATGAAATATATGCCAGAGTAATTGCAAATCTATGCGATGTAGCTGAAATAGTATTTAAAGATAGGCAGGCGATCCAGGATCAAAAATGACAAGAAACCTTTGCATGCCAAGCTGAATTTGCATACAAACAGTGGCTTCATTCGGTGCAGCTAATGTTGGTGTTAATAATTCCAAAAGAATTCGAGCACATTTGTCAAAATGATCCTTATCCACGTTATTGGGAATGACATTGTATACTCACCATTCACAATATATTAGTTTTATTTTTTTATTGCTTTCGTTATTTTCCATTTATGTGTGGCAATTAAATTACCGAACGCTTTTTCCATTGTTTTCAGGTGAGTACAGTCATTGCTGCTACGGCCGTCGGTTTCGCTTCGCCACCGCCATCACCGTTGCCTCACCATTACGATCACCTCCCCTGTCGCCCACATAGCCTCACCTTTCATCGCAACGCCTCTCCCTCTCTCTTCTGCCGCCTCTATCACACGCCACCGTACCCATCACCCGGCCACTGACCCCCACCATCACCATCGCCACCCACATCCGCCTCCGACGCCTACCACCACCATCATTCGCACCCGGCACCCATTACACCCACCATCTACCACCCGCCACCGCCATCCAACATACACCACACACACACACACACACACACACACACACACACACACACACACACACCACCCTCCACAGGCAACTGTCACAAACAGTCTCCTCACGTCACCTCAACCCACCAACCGCCATCCGCTGCCAACACCACTGTCACCATCGACAGCGACGCCACCAGTATCATTGGCACCGCCCAGCACCAGCCTCGCAGCATCGGCAACTGCGGGGGCGTGGGAAGATCGCGAGCGGCGCGGCGCGGCCGCCGGTGAGTGGAAATGCGTGTACGCACACGCACGCGCATGTGTTCGCCTCGGGCGGCGCGGGGCGGCGCGGGGGTGGAAGGGTGGGTCGGAACGCGCGCACCGACAAGCGTCAGTCGGTTGTAGGTGAGCCCCATCTGCCCTCTTCCCGGCGAGCGGCTACCCGCATTTAGTTGAATCCACGCGGTCCGCGCGTGGCTATACGCTGAGTGTCACCCGACGAGCGGGAATAGCGACGGCGGTTTTGCTTGAGACGTGTGGATAGTCGAGGTTTGAAAATACATGACTCAGATGAGTGATACGTGCATGTACATTCCTCGGTATATTCTCACGATAAGCATGTTTTGTAGGTAGTAAAAAAAATCCCTTTTATGATAATTATACCAAAATAAATTTGGAAAGTTTTTAAACAAAAGCATTAAGCATATCATCTATTATTCTACTGTAATTTGAACATTACGATGTTCTGATAATCTCACATAAATAAATTGTGCAAGGTTGAATATTTTCTAATTTGATAAATGCGTAAATTTACAACACTTTCAGCTCATAAAAGCATACATGTGTGTTAGAAGTGATTATTAGTACTTTATTTCGAGTAAAATAAAGAAAAACTGGACATACATGGTTTTGTTCTGCATCATATTACATTGAGAGTTTTTCAAGTGGACTATTTTACGAAATTAATGCCAATTTTATGCTCGTTAATTGCATATTTGTAGAGTTAACGTTTAAAGAAATGAAGATGGATGTTCATCTATTCACTACCCTGAAAACAGAGTTAGTTACGAGAAGATAAATGAGCAACACCTGAGAACTGCTCTATCATTTTCGAGAGACATTCCAAACGCCAAAAACACCATAAATCATATTGCCTTTCAAGAGAACCAACAAATTCCTGTATCCACCGGATACCTCTCGCATCGCTTGCGCGTTCAAACTCGGCGCACAGCAACGGATTCCCTTCCAAATATCCAATCAGATCTCTCGTTACTCTTCACTTACTTGGGTGCGCGCGCGCGTTGACAACTTTTTCGAATTCGATCGCGCGGGGGGGGGGGGAGAGCAATAAATTCAATATTCCGCGGCAATAACTCGCTCGCGCAGAGAGATCAAGCGTTACATCACAATTTCCAGTAACAAAAACATCGCGAGGCTCTCCGGCGGACGGCGCGGCGTCGCGGGCTAACGCTTCTTTATGACCGCGCGCGCTCGCGGATGGATTTTCCGTGTCCTCGCGCGGCACAGTGGTCCGGAGCCGTGGAAGAGAAGCGGGAAATGTACAATGACTTCCTCTCGGATGACGGGTCGTGGCGTGCCGGCGGGACTTTCGTCCGGGGAATTGCCAATCGCACGGCGGCTTCCCATCCCCTGCGCCCGGAGCTTCATGGGAATGATGGGAAGTGAGTTGCGCGAGATGTTGGTCGGTGAACCCTTCGTTTCTCCTGCCTCCCTTTCCATCATTGTTGTATTATAATGACCTAGCATCTCCCTTGCAATCAATTTCTCGTTAAATTATAAACCGTCTTCGGTTTCAGCGAAAGTTTGGGTTCAGAGTACCATAACCATAAAAAATTGCTTACTTCGGCTGCAGCACTACGAAACATTCTCCCAAAAGTCGCGTCTCTTTCTCTCTGTCACGAGGAAGTAATCAAAGTAATTAATGGCACATGCTCCGTAAGGTTGAAAACGCGAATTGACAAAGAGAATTGTGTATTTTATTTTCAACTTTTTAAATATTAAATTAAAATATAATATAATATAATTATCAGTCCCCCCCAAAACGTACACCTTCATCAATCGTATCAAGTTTCATGCATTTTTTATTTGATTTATTCTAAATATTGTGTGTTGACTTCCGGCTTTGACACAATCCCAAATCGATTACTCGTGGGTGAAATTGATACAATTTCGGATGTAATTGGCTTACTGGTCTGCGCCGCCCTCCATCGACCGGGCGCGGAACGAAGCTGGGATCCCGCCCGACTCAAGGCGGATCGAAGCCCTAGCGCCCCGCTGTCGAGGGCGCGTTTGACGGAACCGCCGAAGATCCTACCGCAGGAGAGGCATTTGGCGGCCGAAACATGGGACAAAGCTCCCGACTTGTGCGGAAGACGGAGAAAGAATTGTTCTAACGAGTTGGACCGTAGGGGCAGCTGGGAGTATTTCCGGTGCTTCCATAGCCGTTGAGCTGGAATGTTAATATTGATTAGTTACCGGAGTAATTCACTAGATATCGGCGAAATATAATTATTAAATATTTCTCATTAAATTGTAATGTTATTTCGAAAGGATGGCACGAGTTTTGAAATCTGATAATCGGGCATGTCTTCTTTTATCATAGTGACACAGTACAACAAACAAAAACCCATATTTATTTGAACATGAAATAAAGACCGCTTATAAATTTAACATACGTGTTTTTTTTTAAATAAATTGTGTGGAAGACGGAGAAAGAATTGTTTTAATGAGTTGGACCGTAGGGGCAACGTACGTGTTTTTTTTAATTAAATTGTATTCATAGTAAAACTTGTGGGTAATTGTTGTTGAATGTTTTATTTTGTTAATTTGAATATTATTCTTTAAAAAATTATTATATAGATTTGTTTCTAAATTCTCAATTGTGTAGATATATCTGTTATACTTAATGTTTACTTCAAAAATGTAAAAAGTTTACATTGGATTTTCCTTTTTTATCAAAGTCATTTAAATATCTGAATAGATCACCACACATAAGTCGCTTACTCTCAGATTTCCTAACGATGTTTCGAAATCCGATTGTGGCCACATTGCGACTGGATATTTTCTCGGAGGCTTGAAAACCATAGTTGTTGCCATTTCTTCTAACGGCATTCTCTAGCTCATTTTCCAGCTCGTTTCCTGAGCAGCAGATGGACTTCTGTGTAATCCCCCTCCGATTGCTCTCGGGATAATGGGAAAGAATTAACTTGTTTTCTAGATAGGATGTTCCTCTATTGTAGGGGAAACTTACCTTGGCTACTGAGATTGAATTGGCCCCTCTATGCAATAACAGTTGCGATTACCTCCGAATGTACAGTATATTGAGCGTTATTTCTACTCGAATAAGAGATGGTCATTTAATGATGTATGACGAATGATGTATTTAATAATGATTCAATGGCTATAACAGACATTCGGAAAGCCACTAATACATTTAACGAATACATTCCATTTAGATAATTGATAAATAATAATTATTAATCGCTAAGCTGAAGTTTCAGCGTTCTACAAAAATTAGGAGCTGCCTGCAATGAATCAACAACACATTTTATTACAATTGTTTCACTTTTTATTCTTTTTCCTTTTACACATACTTTCTTGAACGTAACGATGGCTGCTTTAACACTCATTGTCAGCCAACTTTCACTGTTCTTAACTTAAATATTGCAGGCTTGCTTTTGAACAGGTTGTTTGCCGACAGCCCGTCTAATGAAGTAAATGAACCAAAAATAACTTTATTCAGAAGAGTTTGCCTTCGCATTCTCTCCCCTGCTAACTTCTACGTCGAGGGCCGACTGAAACTCGCAAACAACGCCTCTTGAATGACATATTGGCCAGTTAGGCGTTTTCATTAAGGACAAGTTAGCTCTCGAGAGAACGAGTGGATTCTGGCGCTTGAAGTGTTCACCCACGGACTTGATAATCCGCTCTCTGCACCTGGAGAGGTGAAGTTGCTCCACGTTGAGAAGTAAAACGAATAGCGCTCAACTGAATTGAAATAACCAGCAAAGATGGATCAGGTCAACTGATGTCACTTCAGTGCCTCTGAGGGCCTAGGATTCGAAACCCGGCGGTGACGGGATTTTCGAAACTAGCTCTACAGCTAAATCGAGTTCAAGAGCTGTCTGGAGGAGAATTCTAGCGACTGGCTACTCTGATCGGTAGTTTTCTGTGGTTTCTCCGATCAACATCAGGAGAATGCTAGAGCAGTATTCTGACAAACGGGCCACGGACCTGCGTGCTCTTTCCTTTCTTTTCCTTGCCATATTCTAACCCCTAACTTGCACTCATGCCGAGAGACCGGTCGGGAGCTTAAAGTTTGCCCCGGCTGGGGTTGATACTTAGTTGCGGAAAATCTCCGCGAGCCGATGTAGGTAGGCCACCTTCCGAGCAAAACATGCACTACACTTATGGGACTAATGACCCTAGTAGTTGACGCGTCCGGAATCTCTAACAATCAATCAATATATAAGAATTCGGTGTGCCGTTAGTTACATTCATAAGAAGAAGGAAGATTATCGCCACCTCCCGCGATAAAAAACATGCACTACACTTACGAGTCAAACGACCTTAGCAGTCGACGCGCTTAGAATCATGAGTACATCAATCAATCTGAATTGAAATAAAAGATGCATGCTCAGCGATCTTTGAACCACAGATGGTTTTTATACAAGGCAATTATCTTGAAACAGACACATTGACACAACTTCGAAAAGAATGCCAAGGCAAACCTCATGAAACAATTTATACGGTTTGAACAATATTTATGAATAATATTTGTCAAATTAATCATAAGTCACAGCTCTCACCTATTGCATATTTATGCGAATATTCATTAGATTTGGGAGGGTTCTGTAACAGTTTGTGGTATAGGCGTTAGTTTGAGATTTTCACTTAATGTTTACATCCTTCACCTTCAGATTGAATACGAATTTCTCACCTAATTTTGCCATTTATAAATATCCACGCGAGATAAAGTCTCTTAGTTTCAATAGAGGTTTGAACTTGTAACTTTGCAGGTTCTAATTTAGTGCTCCGAACATGCACTTTACTATGTGTATTGTTCCCCCTTAATTGTGCCATTACTTCACCTATCTAAAGAGAACGTGGAAGCAAGTGGTCCATAGAGGCGGATGTAAGAGTGACGAACGGGTGGCTCGTCATGGTGTGACGTCATTAATTGTTGGCAAATGGGCGCCTTCCGGCCCCTGGCATTGCAGGACAGCCGATGGTGACAGTAAAGAACGTGGCAACGTGGCTGGAAGGCGGTACCATCCCAACACCCAGCTAACAGCTCGGGAGAGATCCTCTTTAATGAGATAGTACTTCTCTAGCCACTGCTCCGTCGCTTTATTTGGCCTCAATATTAGGAAAAATTTAATCCAGGAAAACTGCAGAAACTTTGCATTCGTTTTGTTCACAAAGGCTCGCTGGATTACGGTATTCCATTTGCCAGTTTCCAATTTACTCTCTATCTAGACCAGCGAATTATTCTAGATATTGTCCTGTGAGATATCCCGACCTTGTTTACAACATTTCTCTCCCGAGTCTTTCTCCACCGCAGTACGCTAGTTTCCTTATCTTTTTCCCCCGTTTCCGAGTTCAGTTTTTATTTACTGCCCCTGACGTACCGTCTTTCCCAGGGCTCATTCTGTAATCCACGTCGGCCGTTTGCTCTCGTCTTATTCGTACCTCCATCAACCCATCTCTTCCTTGCCATTCCCAACTTTCCAAACCTTCTCCTCTGATACCTCCGTTGCAGCCACCCACTGCTCTTTGAATGCACCGCCGGCGTCACGACCACGCCGCCTCTGCCCGGGCCCTTCCAGCCCCGCGCGCGCGTGGCCCCGGGGACCAGGGGGAACGCGGACCGCCCCGCGCGCGAGAAACTGCCTACGTTTCCCCCGCAACTGCTAAACCTCCAAACACCCGCGCTATAGCCCGAACCGAAATTATACAAATTCATACAACCTCTGTATAGCGCTCCGCGGCTCGGGCCGGGTTTCTGGGCGTCTCCCTAGCCCGTCCGTCTACAGATATGATTACCATTACGACCTACCATTGTCGGACAAGGTACAAAGGGCCCATTAAGGGGCCGGTGGGGCTCACGATAAGGGAGCCGGGCAGGGCCAATTAAAACCCAGAAAAGGGCCTCGGCACTCGTAAAGTTATAACCGACCCTCGCACCTCCGTAAAACGGGCAGTAAAGACTTTATCAAGGGCCAAGAGTGCGAGAGAGAGAGAGAGAGAGAGAGAGAGAGAGAGAGGAGAGAGAGAGAGCGAAAGAAGAAAGAGAAAGAGAGAGAACGGTGGCTCGGGCGAACACAGCGCGGAAGGGTGAAGGCGGGGCGAAGGAGGGGGCGAGGTTTAACCTCGGGATGCGGCTGCGTGGTCGTAATTAGCGAAAAAAATACTACAAAAGGCCCCATGCCGCCGACTCTCCCAGCGGGGTATCGGGAGAAGGATAATTGGATGACCGGAGAGTGAGTTAAGCAAACGCAATTACATGGCCGGCGCGGCCGCCGAATTGTCAGCGACCGCCGCCGCCCCTCGGCCGCTGGCCCGGACAGCGCACCCTGGGGCACACCCGTTTTTTCTGTCCTCCATTCCCATTGGCCCTGCTGCTCCGTGACTTTTCATTCGGATCATCGAAGTGGTCATGAGATCTTGATGGGTTGTGATAAAAAGCGATATTAGTGTCGATAATGTTCTTCCTTGTTATGTTCATGCTTGTAGAGTTCGCGAGTGGTGCTTGAGAGATTCACGCGTTGTCATTTGATAATATAACATTGAGAGATTCTAGAGTAGATATGATCTCAAACTTGAAGTGATCAAAAAGGATATATTATGAGCCAATATTATTGAGTATTTGTATGAGATTATTTAATATCATAAAACGAAGCAGGAAGAAAAAAGCACATTTTTAAGATATTCATAATAATAAAAAGACACATCTTTCACCAGTAGTAGGGCTTGACGGCTGGAAATATTTCACATTCTCCGTGCAACTGTAGAGAAGAAAAAAAATGATTTTTTGAAGTCACACTTCGTTACTGTAGTTGCGATTTGATTTTTTTCTCCCCTTCTGAACTACATTGACGAGCCACGCCATTCTCGAGCGCGTCGAAGCAAAAGTCTTCGCATGGGGCGTCACGCGATTCGCGCACCCGGCCGGATTTGCGGGCGCGCCGCTGAAAGGCGGCGTGGCAGAGTGGCGGCGGCCGGCTGAAAAACGCCCCCGCGCGTTATCCAATGCTCCGCAGCGCTTCGCCTGTTCGCTCGCCGCGCCACCACGCTCCGCAACTCCCCACCCCGCGCCGCCCTGCCCCGCCTCACTCCTCGATGAGGAGGAGGAGGCGGCGGCGGCGGCGATGGGCTTTCACGCGCCCTGGCTCTTCGCTGTTCGCGCTCCCGTGCCCAGCACCCCCCTGCCTTCACGTCACCGCTTCCGTCAATGGATTTGTTGACGCTCTCTCTCTCTAGCTGAGGCTCATTGTTGCGTATATTCCTCTGCGAGCCTACATCTTTTTTTTTTACAGAATTTATAATTCTTGGAATAAATGTCTCCGCGGCCGTAAGGAGATATGTCAGTAGAAGTTGGAGAGATTTGAGAGGCATTAAAATATTGAAAACATATGAATGGTTGCTTGTGAATGCTTTGTGTTGAGATCGTTGCTGAATAACTTCAAGTATTTTTACAATTATTGTATCGTCAAGAATGTGTTCAATGATAAAAGCAATGCAAAATGTATATTTTACAGCAGACTGTATTAAATTGATTTTTTTAAGTATTTTAAATAACGAAATTTGGTTTTCATGATGATGATCTATATTTGCACGGCACTCCCATTCTACATCATTCACAGCCCGTGTGTGACGGTAGAATTTTTGCTGTCCGCGGCGTCCTCCATCGTTGCAACATCTCCCGTTGTCATTGACGCTTCCGCTCCAGCTCCTATTGCCCGTGCTGCCGTTCACCTCCGCCCGCTCACTCTCTCGCCGCCTCTTCCCCGTCGACGCCCGCCCCTGCGCACGCACTCCCCTCGCGTATTTTGAATTCAGCCATGAAATTGTGTCGACGGGGGTCACCGGAACCGTATTACCTCCGAGTGAAAATTCGGTCCCTCCCCGCTCGTCCCCCTCCCCCGCGGAGCGAAAGGCTTGGTAGGTAATGGGGACGAATCGGCCGGCGGCGCGGTAGGGCGGTAGGCGACGCGGCGGTGAGGGCGGCGAGGGCGGCGCGGGCGGCGAGGGCGGCGCGGACGGCGCGGGCGACGAGGGCGGCGAGGGCGGCGAAGGCGGCGAAGGCGACGAGGGCGGCGAGGGCGGCGAGGGCGGCGCGGACGGCGCGGGCGGCGCGGGCGGCGCGGGGCGGCGAGGGCGGCGAGGGCGGCGCGGGCGGCGCGGGCGGCGCGGGCGGCGAGGGCGGCGAGCGCGGCGAGCGCGGCGCGGGCGGCGAGTGCGGCGAGGGCGGCGCCCGCGGAAACGCGGAGGGGCGAGTCTCCATCGTAGGCAACGAACTCGCGCTATTTATTGATTTAAACACATCAGCACCTGTTACAATGCTCGCAGCGAGGTCGGCGACGCCAGCGCGTAAATTGCTCCTGCTATGAATGACTCTGTAACTAGATCTTAATTAGGAACCGCTCAATGGGCGTGCCAATGAACTTGGCGCCCGCCGAGGTGTCGAATTTGGCAGGTCGCAATTGAATCTCCGTCGAAACGCTGAATGGTCGCCGCAAATTATTCGATTCCAGCGCTCTCGCTGCGTCCGACGGGGTAACTAATGCTCCGCTGAACGATTGTCTCGCTTCCGGTGGGAGGCCTCGCCAAAGCGACCCGCTCGAACACTGCTTCCGGTGCCATTCACGCGCCACGCGGCGGAGCTGGGAACTAGTATTGGTGATATTTTCGTAGTGGAATTGCGTTTTCAGTGTTGCAATATGTCACCCTTCCCACGTGGTATTATCCGTGTCTCTATTTATGATTTGGGAATGTGCTTTTGTTACGAACACCCCGCATTCAGATGTATTTGACAAGTGCACGTGGAAACTGCTTTATGCCTTAGGGTGGTTATACGAAGGGCAACATGGATTTCGAAAATCCTTCTCGTGTGAAAGCCAAATTATTACAACGTGTCAAGATATTGCTGAAACTTTAGATTCGGGTAAGAGAACAGACGCAATTGTTATAGATTTTTCAAAAGCATTCGATCTTGTTTCGCACGATATACTACTTACGAAAATAGCATCTACGGGAGTTGACCATCGCGTAATAGCATGGATACGGGAATTCCTGATAAATCGGGTTCAACAAGTTCGAGTTGGACATGAATATTCAGAGGAAACTCTAATTACGTCCGGCGTCCCCCAGGGAAGTGTCTTAGGACCGCTGTTGTTTTTGGCATTCATCAACGATCTGCCATCTTGTATTAAGTCAGTAATGCGCTTATTTGCGGACGACTGCATAATTTATCGGCGAATAGATTCGGATGAAGATATCCTCACACTTCAAAACGATCTTAATAACATCCATTCCTGGGCTACCATTAATAAAATGAGGATAAATGCCGTAAAAAGTAAATCACTAAGCTTTTCGAAATCAGCAAAGAAGGTTTCTTTAGAATACCAAATGGGAGGCGTATTCATTCCACAAGTATCGTGTTGTAAGTATCTGGGTGTCATATTACGCCAAGACTTGGGATGGGGGGAACACGTTACTTCTATTGCCCGAAAAGCGTGGAAGTCACTACACTTTGTAATGAGAACACTTAGAAAGGGAAACATGGAGAGTCGAAAAATAGGATACACATCTTTAGTTAGGCCGATTCTTGAATACGCATCAGCTGGATGGGACCCATACAGATTAGGTCAGATTGAAGAGTTAGAAAAAATTCAAAGGAAAGCAATCAAATTCATAAATAAGGGATCTTCGAGTAGTTCAAATCCACCAAAACCTATAGAGGCCCTCAGTGTACGAAGAAAAAAAAGCCAGATTGTGCTGCCTCTTCAAGGCGTACAGTAAGTCACCTGCATGGGCAGAAATAACGAAAAGACTGGACTCCCCTTTAAGAGTTGGGAGAAACGATCACAAATGTAAAGTAAAAAGTAGATGTCAGAGATCCGACATAGGGAAATATTCATTTGTAAACCGTACGGTTAAAAATTGGAATGAAATCCCTGCAGCGGTCGTAGAGCCTTTTCCTGGCTCTGTTGGTGTTTTTAGAAGACGACTAAATAAATACTTGTAGAGGATGTATTTTACCGCACAGTTCAGAATACACAATTTGTAAATTATTATAAAGTGTAGTGTAGTGTAGTGCAGTGCAGTGCAGTGGAAAGCCACTTTAATTAGTTATATGGCATAACCAAAGAAAGATGTAGTGAAAGTGTAGTGTAGTGTAGTGTAGTGTAGTGTAGTGTAATGTAGTGAAGTGAAGTGCGACAGTAGGTGGGAAGCAAATCTAAATGCTTAAAGAGCTAACTTTAAAAATCCACATTGTGTTTATATTTAAAAAACAAATTGTGTAACTGGTTAATTTTATGTATATGTATATATGTGCATGTTTACTAGGTGTAACTAAATATATGTACTTCATTTAAAAGTAGGCATGTATAATATGTAGGGCAAGTGTGTGTGTGTTCGTGTTATGTGTGAACGTGAGAGTGAGCATTCATGTATAGGAATGTGTATGTATGTATGTGTGTGTATGTATGTGTGCATGTATGTGTATGTATGTATGAGTATATATATGTATATATATGTATATATGTGTGTGTATGGGTGTTTATATGTATACAGGTCTGTGTATGTTTATATATTGAGTGTATATGCTCGAAAGGAGTGTATTGTAAATTGTTTTTATATGGTAAATTGTTTTTGAATTGTAAATGCTCATATATTGTAAAACTGTAGGGTTATGGCTACCACCTGGCAATCAGCCAATTGTAGCCAAATAAAAATATTATTATTATTATTATTATGGAAGTTTTTGTGTTGTTTTACTCTTGTTTGATTATCGTTCATGGCTTTTAGCCTCATCTGAATATCCACTGCTCCATATCGATCTTTCTCTTCAATCCCCGAAGCCTTTTGTTTTGATGAGTTACTTGTTTTCCGATTCCTACAGACAATAATTCTCGTTCCAAGAAAAGTCTGTAGAAGTCCACGGCTGTTTTTGTGTTTTCTGTCTTTGGAGAAACGTTTTTTTCAATTTTCATCTCCTGGGCGTTTTCGAAAGATTACCTTTCTCATTGAGAGATTGCATCTTCTCATCCAGGACTTTCGAATAACAACTTCTCACCGGCTCCGAAGCGTCACGTAGGCGGATATTTGACGTTTAGGGAATATTTTAATATCCCTCAGAGCGCTGCCATCTGGAGGCGGCCTTGTCAAGGGTGGATGAAGAAATCGTTTTCGAGTTGGAGAAACGCGACGTTTTAAGTAACTTGTGCGATGTTAAGTTGTCGCGAAGTCGAGATGTTAAGCCAGAGGTCGACAGTATTCTCGGCGTCCGGTCCCGACTCGACTCGTGACATTTGCCTTCCGCCTCAATGTTTAATGTCAACGGAGTTGCATTTACAAAGTTCTATATATTTTTTTCCCTTTCTGAAAAAGAAGAAAACAGCATTGTTATTTGAATGAGTACTGTTTTCCGGAACAAAAACATAGGTCGTATATAATTACACTTCATCGAGATTTGGAAATAGTAGATTGTTTCTAAAAATCAAGTTTTAAATTCTTCAAAGAACAGAAAATCCTCTTCGATGTACGTCCGATTCTTAAATATACTTATCAACTATTATTCATCTCGTCTTAATTTAATTTTGAGAAATAAATTCCCTAGCTTCCCAATCGAACAGTAGGTTTTGTCGTCAAGAAGTGAATAAAACGTGTTTGTAAAATATAACGAAATATTACTAGGGTTAGAAAATAACTCAACAGTTTTTAGCATTTAAGGAGATGCTATAGGCTGAAGGAACGTCTTATCATGTAGATCCCAGATTGAGTTATTAATGTTCGAGTATTCTTTATCCGGAGTTTCAAGTGCAAGCTGTTCCTTTCCTATCTTCCTTGCACGGCTTGCGTCTCTAATACGCGGCTGGTGATTCTATCCGAAACATTTTCCTTCAAATTTTTGGTCCATATTTGCAGCTCTCGAAGGTAAGTGTAGACTGTAGTATTCAGTTCATAGTGAAGGGTCAGTGAGGCTCGTAACCATGAAGTCTGACCCCTGGACAGAACCAGGTTTCCAACTCCTGCTGCACGGCGCGAAATGAGATTTCTCCCCGAAGACGCTTTATATCGCTGAAACCGTCGGCTGGAAGTAACATCTATCAAATTTTTCGTGGACCCCTAAGAGAGCGGGCGGCCGGCGAAGCGTCCGGGCAGCTCCGACAACGACGGCGGCGGCCGGTGCAGATATTAACTTCGCAGCTGCTAATGATCGTGCGATGTCACCTGTCTCGGTCCCTGTCGCCGGCAGGTGCTGCAAGATTGATAACCGCACTGTGCCACCGCAGGCCCTGCCGGGCGCTGCGATACCCCTCTCCCGCCCCCTCCCGCGGCGCCCCCTGGGCCACCCTTGTGCCACCCCTGTACCCCCCCTGCGCCGCCCCCGCACCGCCCCCGCCGCAGAGCGCGTAGCGGGAGATAAGTTCTGAGGGCCCGCGCGGTCGCGGGCCCTCAGACTTCTCTCCCGCCTACGCCCCCTGCTCTGGGCCTGGGGGCGGCTGCGGTGACGTCGCGCTCGAAGGGACTCGCAGCGCAGCTCCCTTCTCGCTGGGTCCTAACTAAAGCTTCACAGAGCAATGGTTGTGGAACGTTCTTCTAGCACTTAAAAGCAGAAACGCTGCGTGCCATTGATCAGTGATATACAATATTTCATATATGTATTCGTAAAAAATGTTCAATTCAAGTTCCACATTACATTGACATTTTACAGTTTGACATTATTCGAACCAAAAATGGAGTGACATTTCTATTGTAATTCATTTTTTTTCTTTGAGAAACAAACGACTCGCTTGTGTACTGGAAAACGTAAAATAAGTAGGAGCTTAAAGCTTTCATCTATTTGGTTTTATTTACATATTTACTAGGTAACTTGATTTATTTTTTCAAGGAATAACAACAAATATAGGCGAAGTGTATAGGAGAAGTACAATATGCGCACGTTTCCTTGGCCTCTAGAATGTTTTTCTCTACCTTTTAATCTTAATTGGTTGGATGACGAATAAAATTACCCATTACCTTACCCTACCCCCTTAAAAGTGAGGTTAGCAATGCGTAAAATTAAGTATTTTGGTTCCCGAGTTATAGGAAATTTATGTAAGCAGTTAGTAAGGTCCAAAACATTTATTAGAACATTTTTTCGTAATAAAGTAATCCTCTTATTGCAGCAAATGTCATTTTATTTTAATTTTGTTAGTAACGTAGTTCGGTATTTAACAAATCCACAAACAGTGCCGATGGTTTCATGTTCGAAACGACCTCCAATACGTATCTCCGTGACCCTTACTAACAGGGAAAGGCCCCTTTTACTCACTAATAGCATATTAGAAAGGATGCTATTGGGCACGAGTAACAAATAATCACATTATATAATCCTTAAAATTGGAAAATATACTTAATATTTGCCCATGCCAAACAATTCCATACCATTTTTTTGCATTTCCAAGCTCAAATTAATAGGAACGAATTTAATGCACACGCACGCTCAATCACATTCTTTCAATTTGCCCCGAATGTTATTAACCTGGATGACCACAATAATTATAACAACTGGAAACGGCTTGTATAATTGAGCAAATCGGAATGTATTAGGTATAAAAATTGGTGGAATAACATTTCACACTGCGAAATTCTATTTATTTATTTTCCATTAGTTATTGCAAATTATTTCACTTTAATGCCATTGTTTCCTCTCTGCAACATTCCAGCCGAGGGTGGTATTCGGATGCAAATCGGATGTCGAGGATGCGAGGGAAAACACACAGCTGGCCACACCGCATGAAACATGATCTGCCTACTCTTAACACGTGCTTGTCGTGCGTGCAATATGAGTTGGCGTATCGTCTGATGTGCATTATGCTCTGTTCCCATTTGCCAACACCAATTCTGTTACCACTATGAGCAGGTTTTAAAAACTTTAATAACCCATTAATTACCTTTACATTTGGGCACTAAAATGTTCTAAAATATGCAATAAAATACACTCTATGAAGTAGGATGTCTGAAACTAGCTTTACGCCGTTTAAAAGGAATGCTATTTTCTGTTTCACAGTTTTCGTCGAAAGTTCTGTTAAATCCTAATTGTCACGTATGAGAATAGGAGGAAAAATAGGTCACGTTCATCGGCATTTCCAACTTTCGGAAGACGGACTCGACAGCATCCAGCGATCCTTATTTACTAGCGAAAAATAACCTATAAATTTCAGATACAGAAAATCAAATAATCTCGCAAATAAAAATATGCTTTACAAAATACAAAATTAAATATACAAATAAAAATAATTGGCAATAAATATCAAACGATATCAAGGAAAATATGCAGAAGAACGAGCAAATTGAAAAACTATGTTTATTAAGAGAACAACCAAATAGGCTTCTTACTCGTATTATCCATAAAACACGTTTTAATAATTGGAAATTGAATGTTTCAGGCTTATACCAGGTGAGCATTGTACTTTCTGACAGCAGAAAAAGACATTCATGTGTAATCCCCGTTCCGAAGCTGTGTATCAACGCTTGAAATGGATAAAATATTTTTATTTTGACGATTTGAAGATTTTGATCATTAGGATGCAATGATATGAATTAGATTGAGCAATTAAGGAAAGAGAGCAACGGAAAACAGGAGAACCCTGAGAAAAATAGGCCACAAACTCGCTTTCAACATAACAAATTGTAGTTGGATCACCAGAATTTAGACCTCGGTATCTGGCGGTGGAAGGCGAAGAATCTGACACACTACACTACCAGACTCCACAAATGTATCTGTAGACTTTCGAGATAATGTGCACCGACGTCACGTAATTCAATACTTTTTGTTTGAAATTTGGAGTAAAGGAGATAAATCCATTTTATATTTGATCCTATAGATAAATTGAAGATTTCTGATATGTGATAATGAAAAGTATTACTTTGTTTCTCATTTATTTTTAATTTAATTACTCCAGTTGAAATAAAATGTTACTATAGGTTAATAGAGATAATAGAAGATGTAACCTTTAGATTTGCCCCTCGAGTAAGAGTCACTGCCCATTATAAGTCATAAAAAACTACTTAGTCTATTGAAGAATTGCTATGTAATTCGGCATGAAACATTCGGCCCAAATTTGTTTTGATTTCGTATTTAAATACATGGGTTAATCATGAGTTAAAATTAAGTGCTGTTCCTTCTGCAAGTTTGGGTTCTATGAACTCCACAAATCAGCCTGTATAGATGTCTCTATCCCAATTATTTATTTGCAACTCCTAACACAATATAATAATGAGGATATCCAGTATAAGTCTTATTTCAAAAGGAACAAGAATTCTTGCCAAATAATAAGAAATTTCAGCTCATATCTCCCGGTTAGACGAATATGCAATGCAATTCGTACATTTTTTCAGTATTTTTCTCTTCTGTAAGAGTGTTTTTAAATCTAAATGTCCATTTTAGAGAGTTCTGTAAACCATGTTGTGTTTAACCATTTCCAAACTGACTTTGAGACGTTCCCTTCCACAGTTCCTCTCGTGCTCATAGTGGCCCGCATTGACGAGTGGCAGCGCCCGGTGGCCACTGATCCCACTCAGAGTTGCTGGAAAACGACTTTGGTGCTTCAACTCTCCCGACCAGCTTTGTATCTCCCTTGGTTTTCCACTAGAAAGAACTTTTCGAATATATTTAACGAGGAGGATTTTTTGAATTCCCGGCGGTTTTATGAACTGCAACATTCGTTGTAACGCTCGTTGCCATAAGTACAATGGAGGGCTGCTCGGGAATGTTTAGCTCTTTTTATTTGTTTTCGCAAAACCTCATTCAGTCGTTCACAAACACGTAATTATAACTTGTTTTTAACCCGATCCAAACACTGTTCTAATCTGGGGCGAGGGCAAAAAAGTCTGTTTATTAACAGAGCTTAACTCATCTCCGCCGCGCGCTTTGCATTCTTTCCGCGCGTGCGGTTCGCTGCTCATGCGCACCCCCCCCCCTCCACGCGCCCAACTACCCACTTACGCCGCCTCCGCGTATTTCTTGCCTTTCGCGGACTGGGGGTGAGTGTGACGGCAGGAATCAGAATAAAGGCGGGGGAGAGAGTGAAAGGAGGAAGAAAGTGAAAGGGTGAGAAGGTGAAAGGGGTGAGAGGAAGAAAGGAAGAGAAGTGAAAGAGGGAGAGGTGAAATGGGGAAGAGGGTGAAAGGGGGAAGAGGGTGAAAGGGGGAAGTGGGTGAAAGGGGGAAGAGGGGGAGAAAGGGAAGAGGGGGAAAGAGGGTAAAAGGGGGAAGAGGGGGAAAGGGGGAAAGGGGGAAGAGGGGGAAAGGGGGAAGAGGGCGAAAGGGGGAAGAGGGCGAAAGGGGGAAGAGGGCGAAAGGGGGAAGAGGGCGAAAGGGGGAAGAGGGCGAAAGGGGGAAGAGGGCGAAAGGGGGAAGAGGGCGAAAGGGGGAAGGTGGTGAAAGATAAGAGATGGTGAAAGATAAGAGATGGTGAAAGATAAGAGATGGTGAAAGATAAGGGATGGTGAAAGATAAGAGATGGTGAAAGATAAGATATGGTGAAAGATAAGAGATGGTGAAAGAGAGAGTGGGTGATGTGGGAAGAGGAGGGTGAAAGGGGAAAAGGGAGGGTGAAAGCAAAGGAGAGGGCGAAAGTGGGGGTGCGAGCAAGGGCGGAGCCAGGGGCGTGGCCTGGGAGACGCTATTCGCCACAGTTTTCCACAAGTTGGCTGAAAGTTGCTGCACCTGGTGGTGACGGCGGGGGATGCGCCCGCCGCGCGAACCGCTTCTGCTGCTGCTGCTGCTGCTGCTGCTTTTGTTGCGGCGCGAGGTGCGAAGTTGTCGCCGGGAGCGGCACCGGGGCGGGTGTGCGGGTGATGAGTGAAAGGAGGGAGTGTGATAGAACGAATGACTGGGAGATAAACAACGGAGGCGAAGGCGATGGACAGGTTGGGAGAGGAGGTGGGGAAAGAAGAGCATGTGGAAAAGAAAATTGAATGGGAGGTACAAAATAAAATGAGCAGAAGGAGGCTAGAAAACTAGTTAATGGCCACGTTCTTGAACCGCAAATAATACGTAAAAGATACTGAGAAGAAGGAGCAGAGAAGTGAAGTATCTAGCGATAGGGTTCATAGTGTAACACAGTTCACTATGCAAACTCGATGGGTGCCCCTCGGAAAGAAGAGTTGATGCTGTAAAAGACACCATTATTTGACAGATGAAGAATCAAATCAGTAGCAATGTGAAAATAAACAGGGAGTTTTCTGTAGAATCTTTGGAGCATTAACTACAAAATAGAGAACGATATGCTGAGGAGCACCCCTCTCCCACCTATCACGAAGCTTGCTTGACCTAGGCAGACGACGCAGGTTACTTACTTTCCCTTGGAAGAGGTAATGTTGCATTCAGAATAGATGTCTGTAGAGACGGACTCAGTGAAAGAGAAGACCAAGTGAGTGAAGGCAGAGGGTGAAAGAGGAAATTGGTGGCTCGTTCGAACAACAAACGGTTCCAGCCTCGGCAGCGGTGGCTGTTATGCCATCGGAGGCCCGGGATGTGTCGGAGGCAGTGGGAGAGGCGGTGGCAGCAGAGAAGGGAGCGACGGCTTTGGCGTGCTTGGGGAGGCCCAGTCGGCCTGCGCGGGCGCGTTGCCACGGCGACCAGCGTGTTGACGGCCGCCGCCGCCCGCGGCGCTGCGGTCCCGCCCGCCTAAGGACTCCCACGGGGCGCCGGCGCCATTGATTGAGGCGGCGGGGGCGCGGGCGGCGCGGGCGGCGCGGGCCGCTGGCTTTGCTTCGTCTCGCCCGGTGTTCCTGTCGCCCGCGCCCCCGTTTCGCTCTCCGGCGCCGTCTGCTTCGCTCCGCCTCGCACCGATTCGCGCAGGTTGCGGGCGCCTGATTTGGCTCGCGATCGGCTGCTTTGCTCCGTCTCTACCTTTCACTTCGCGTCATCCTCCTTTTCGTGTTCGTTGTATTAGTCTACTTTTTCATGCATTGACCAACGTTTTTCTTACCCTTTTCTGTAACATTCTAACACTACATATTTCTTAACTCTACCACCTGCTTTTTCCTGTACATTGTAATTCGTAATCTTGTTTGTTTTTTTCAAACATACTCTCCTTGAACTAAGAATCTTGTAAATTTAAATAAATAAATAAAGTCATGTTGAAATCTGTGTGGTATAGTTCATAAAGCAACAGTCTATTATCTTAGTGAAGTAATAAAAATCAGTAGGAACATTTTTTTACTCGCTTTTTTTACTTCCGTGCTAGCTTTTTTCTTGATCATCCTACCCGTCTTGTCGGTAGCATCATCTGCCTCTAAATACTATTTTGTTTTTACCCCGACACCCGCTTGATCTCCTCTTTCATTGAGCTTTTACTTTCATCTTCTCGTGCTTTGCCTGTCTGTTGTGCAGAGCACTGTCGCAAGTGGCGAGTCTTGCGCCCCAGTTTCTGTCGATCTCCTGCGCACCGCCTCTCGCAGTGTCACCGTCGCGGCGCGTCGTTTCCGTACTCGTCTCTCCGCCTGCCGTCGGCTTTCTCTTTCCTTCCCGCTCCCTCCCTCCTCCCTCTCTCACTTCCGCGCCTGCCTCCCCGGCGCCCGGGGGCTCCCGAATTCGCGATCGAGTTGCGTCAGGGCTAAACTGCTGAGCGCGACAGAGGAGCGCGCGGGACGACGGCGAGGGAGCAGCTGTGGAGCGGGCAAACGCAGTGCAATGGACGTAGTAGCTGCTGTGGGGAGTGCTTTACTTCAACTGCGGTCGTTTCATCCAGTCCTCGTGTTTGTATTGCAATGCCCCGAATTTGGTGATTCGGGTTATGATAGTTCTATTTAAATACGTTAAATTTTACATACTCCTTACTTTGTATAAAATTGAAATCATCTCTTTTTTTTATTTTAAATCAATTGAAAGTTTTGACAATTCCTTTGAAATTCTCCGCTGGGGAGATACCTTGTTAGGGAAAGTCCCGCTAGCCGAATGGTAGGTCGGTGCGGGATCTCGCCATACAGTGGGAGAAAAACCACCCCCACCTCCCAAGCATAAAAACATGCACTACACTTACGCGGCAGATGATGCTGATAGCTGACGTGCCCGGAATCCCTAATCATTCAGTCAATCAATCAATTCGCCAAATAACATCAATCTTTGTAAACATCGATGTTTTAAAGCTCGTTTAGTAACTGCTAACATTTGTTAGCAATTACGCAACAAAAATTAACTTGAGAAACTTTTTGGATATGAATTTATAATTGAAATTTAAATGAAAATAGATAAAAACCATTCTCCTTATGCGAAATACGAGAAAAGACGAAAGAAATATTCGACGAAGTAATACATTGTATTACTATTCCTAGTTGTAAATCGTAAATTGTAGTGTTCTGCCACCAGGTTGTATACCTACCTGCAGAAATAATAAACCTATCTATCGAGAGCCACAGGTTTATCTCGGGCGGGGTATAGTCTGCTCGATGGAGGTAGTACAAACCTTTTTGGTTCGGTTCGAACACATAAACAGTGGTACCATAAGTTATTAATTCTTACAAATTGTGATTTTGGGAATTTTAAAATGTTAAATATGTTCAAAAAACATTGTCTTCAATACGTCGACAATTGAAATATCAAGAGCGATGTCGCATGCTTACTGTGGAACCCGCCGGCACCTCTGTGGCGGTGGCGGTTGTGGCGAGGGTGGCTCGAGGGAAGAAGCATGCCTTGGAGCCGATGGTAGAAGCGGGCGGGGACCGTAGCAGCGTCAAGCGCGCTGTGCGAACTGCGGTAGTTCGTGCACCTCGTTCACCAGAAAAGGTCACACCCTTCTGTGAACGCAGTGGAAATTAGATTTGCATGCAGTAACCTCACTGCAACGCGTATCTGGTATTATTCGTGGGAAATTATTACCTATGAAATATAAAATATAAAAAAAATGGTGTTGCGGTTGTAGATGCAACTGAATTCAATTTCATTTTAATTCAATTTCATAATGTAATTTTCACAATATTTTTTTTAATCACAAAGGATTTTTTACGCAAATAAATATACGGGTTATGTCGGTAACATTTGAACCAACAAAATGCGATCTATATTAGCATACAGAAACATGCTAGTTACCCAGGAGTCTCTATCACATGAATGTTTCTGCAAAACTAATTCACCAAGGTAAAAACGTCTGAAGGGAGAGTACAACATAAGCGGGACAAATAAAAAAAAACATATTTTTACAATTGAGTTGGCTTATACAGCCTATTATTCCTGTCATCTGCCTCCTTGTACCGTTCGTGCTACCTGAATTCAAATATGAAAGTGCTATTGACAGAATGAAAATCCAGTAGTCATTTTTAGCTATACCAACTTCGATTTTCTTATTTTCTTAATATCGTATGTCAGATATTACTGTTCGATTAGAACTTGCCGCCAAACGTGATCACGTGTTTTGCAAAAGCCCGCACAATCCACTTCGAATCGCTGCTCCCCATCGCCAGAACGAGTACCGTTCGTGCTACCTGAATTCGAATATGAAAGTTCTATTGACAGAATGAAAATCCAGTAGTCATTTTTAGCTATACCAACTTCGATTTTCTTATTTTCTTAATATCGTATGTCAGATATTACTGTTCGATTAGAACTTGCCGCCAAACGTGATCACGTGTTTTGCAGAAGCCCGCACAATCCACTTCGAATCGCTGCTCCCCATCGCCAGAACGAGTACCGTTCGTGCTACCTGAATTCGAATATGAAAGTTCTATTGACAGAATGAAAATCCAGTAGTCATTTTTAGCTATACCAACTTCGATTTTCTTATTTTCTTAATATCGTATGTCAGATATTACTGTTCGATTAGAACCTGCCGCCAAACGTGATCACGTGTTTTGCAGAAGCCCGCACAATCCACTTCGAAGCGCTGCTCCCCATCGCCAGAACGAGCCCCGCGGAAACGCGTGTGCACGGGAATGCCCCCTGCGGAACGAATTGCAGCTGCTGACCCGATGTAGAGATATCCTGTGCACCCTCCGCTCTTACTCTGCCCTTTATTTGTATTTCGCTGATGTTATGGAACGTTATCTGGCATTGGATCTGAAATACGCACTGCTGCGACGCTGGCGCTGCGCTTTATATGTCGCCGAGATATTACATCGCGCAAAACAGGGGCGTTCCTGGAAGTCCCCTGTATTTTACGTCGCGTTATTGGACTAGTTGGTAGTGCACAAATAGAGTAACGTGCTTTGAAACGTAATTCGTAAATTTATGAACAACCTGTATTACCAGTTTCCAACGCAAACAGAAATTGAAAGAAAACTATGTACGAGTACTTTCCGGTCGTGTGAGAGGTGTCTTAAGGTTTTGTTGCATAACGAGGAAGTGATAAAAAATGCAAAAACAATAAAACAGTTCGTATTTTGGCTGAAAATTCAAACATTTGATTCTGTTATATCGCTTAATATCATACTGCTCGTTCCGAATGTGTTCTCGTACTCAAGGCGTCACTGTTTACGAAACATGTGACGCCATGCGACAGCTAAGATCCAAGGAAGAGGCTGCCCGCCATAAAATATTTGGTATTTACACTTAATGCAAAAAGTGATTGTACGCTAAATGTCAGTTAGTACGGAACAGGGAATAATAAATGCGTTAAATCTCAAATAATAATGAACAATAAATTTTATATGTACTATATGAAAGAAAATAACAAAAGAAAAACGAATTATCTATAAATAAAAGAAAATGCTCTGGATGGCGTTCAGACTACACACAGAAAGTAACAGTATATGTTAGTAGGGTTTAGTCCAAGTAACAAAGCGACATGTGGTTAATAGTGGATGTATCAATATCTATCATCCATGACACTTGGTGTAGCTCTTGGAAAGGAGCAGTGCTTGCTTAATCCTCATTACGAGTAAAAACTTGCCATCTTGTTGTGAGTGGATATAACGAACAATAACCGTGTAGAAACTAGTGATGCTACAAGAAAATAACTAACAAAGTTGCACAGTAAGTGCATATCTTTCGAAGAGATATCTGGACTTGAAAATATACCGCGTTCTCAACAGTGAAAATAATTACGAAGCTAGGCAGTTACTTTAATTTTAATTAATGTTATTTCATTAGTTGTCTTTATTTCTTTAATTTGGTTACATAGTGTGTTCTATGTGTACTTTTATTGTCAGCCATGCATTATTTAATGATTATGTCATAATAATATATTTCATTTATTTATGAAATCATTCTTTTATACATAAAGCTTCCGAAATCATCTTATTTCTCTTATCAGGGGTATGTTAAAAGTTAAAAGTAATTGTTATTTTGCATGTTCAACACATAAAACTTTAAAAATCATGTATTAAATATGTATTTTTCATAACACTAATCATTTTAATTATTACATTTGTCGTTAAATCATTAATTACATTTTACATTACAAATGGTAATAAACTAAAATAACTCATACATTTATCCTTTGTATAAATTATAAATGGACTGGCTCACCTTATTACCGTATATTCTGAACATATACTGACGTCAATCTATTTATATTGAAGTTGTTCATTATTGTACATTATGTCATGTGAAGCCCTGACTACATTCGTTCGAATTGGTAATATTAAAACAATTTTTTGTTAAAATATTTAAATTTTTACAGAGTTGCGGGAGTTTTTTGGCCTAATGGGGGTCTACATTGGCTATTATATTTTTAAGTGTTTTATGAAAGTATTTTGGTGTTCTTGAGTGCGGTCATCTTTTAGAAAAACACATTTGTGTGAATTTTTCAGCAGCATTTTTTACGCTGCAAGCCACTTGTAGTAATGGAGAGTTGTAGAAATGGAGAATATTTATAATTCGTGTATTTGAATATTAATATTGCAATTGTAAGTGAGCTGAAAATATTTTATTAGATTATTCAGTTAATGTAGAAATGGATTTTTCAGTGGCAATTTCATTCAGTCCTTAATTGTGGAAACAATATTCGTTATTAAATTATCTGAAGATATACGATTTCATTTCATAAACACTTGTCTTTCCTCAAAGACTAGAAAGCGTAATACAATGATACGATTTAATCTGCAGTTTCCTCTGTAGATTTAATTAAATACGAAACAATGGCAATTATAAATCCTTACCATACACATTGTCTAGGTGATAGAATGAATTTTACCTTAGTTATTTCTTTGTAAAAGGAATACCCACCAAAGCAATGAAGATTATTGTATAAACTCAGTATTACAGATAGGGCATGAATCACATTCATCTAAATACTGTGATTCGTTGTAAGGCGGAGGAAGTTATTATTACTTTATCCGACACTTAATTCCCTGATTATATGCTGGTCTTCTCTCCCTACCTCGTGTCTCACCATTCATGGGCTCGCGTTGCCTTGCGCCTCACCTCACACTCCTCCCGCCCATCTCTACACTTCACTTCACCTCACCTCGTGTGTCACTTTACCTCATCTCGTGTCTCACCTCATCTCGATCTTCACCTCACCTCCTGCCGCAACTCACCTCGCGCCTACCTCACGCTACTTCTCATCTCTCGCCTCATCTCACCTCATGTGTCACTTCATTTCATCTCGTGCCTCAACCCACCTCACCTCCTCCTCAGGCCTGACCTCTTCTCGCGTCTCACTTCCGCTCACGCCTCGTCTCCCATCACTTCGTGCCTCACCTCACCCGTCGCCAGCATTCCTATTGTGTGTCTCTCTCCCTCTGGCTATCTCATTCGCTCGGTCGCGCGTCACGGGGTTTACTGCGCGCGGCGCTAGGAATAAATGTGTCGCCGTGACTGACAAGTGCCAATCAGCGGCGCCCCCGGCGACCCGCCCCCGCCCCAGGTATTGCCGCCGCCAGCACCGGCCCGCGCGAATACCGATCGCGTCGCAAGGGCCGAGTGCTGAAGTGCAAAACTCTGAAGTGAACGATATATGTTCGGAGGATACTGGAAAAACACAGATGTGGAGGGAAAAAGGATTCTATAACATTTGGAATGGAGAAGAAAAAGTACGAAGAGGAGGTAGAAGCTATGTAGAGCGAAATCGCGAATACATTTTGACCGGTATTGGAACTGGTACTTTTTTTTTGTTTATGAGAGTTGTGGAATTCTGGTTTCAAATTCCAGAAACAGTTGTCACCGCCGTCATCGGTTTACTAACTTTATTTCTAAAACATTCATACATTTCTTATTTGTGTACTCCAAAACATAATATTAAAATAGAATACGTAGTATATTTTACGTTATATGGTAGTCTATAAACTTTCATGGTGCTTCATTATGATTTGATTCATATTGGAGCTATAATTCGCTGACTCAGGGAATGGCAGTAATATTTCTGATTTTTGCCGTGTTTGGTCTCTTAGTGCTGATCAAACCGTCAGTAGAACTCACTATTGGCAGACTAACCTCTAAGGAACGACAGCGATTCTCTTTTTACATATAATTACATGGTTTAAGGGGTTGCAATAGGTTTCTTGAAAATGACAACAGCCGTAGACAATCTTGGATTCATAAATTTAACTATTATGAGTATCATGCTGCATGAATAAGAGGCAGCAGAAGTTATAATATTACAAACAATAGTTTTAATTTTATTCTGTTTTACTTTCGAGCCCTTCAATGTCCAATAAATTGTACAAATGATTTGTTACGTTCTAAAATATAGTTTACATCACTTATTAGAATGTTATGAAAAAAATGTGATGATAGTGTATAAGCGAGCTGAATTTATAAAACATCCTTGTAAAAATCTTGTAGGTTGCCACGTAAGAGTCTTGAAGTTTGTCTTTTTCCTTCTTATCTTTTGATGAATAAACTGGTTATGGAGTTGGAAACTATTAGAGTTTATTTGAAGCAGGGCAAGTGTAGTGAGTATCCTTTAGGGTCAAGCAATGAAGAGTACTCGGCAGGAATTTCATTCAAACGTTCAAGAATTGACGTGGATACCTCAAATCTCAACGAACGTGGGAGAGTTGTAACAAAGTGTATTGAGTAGGCTACATCTCATTCATAGATTCAAATATTTTTTCTACTGCATTCTTCTCGTTATGTCAATTGATTTTTTCTCTTTAGTTTATTAATAAGAATGTTATTAGTTTCTTTCAAGATATTTTTCGCAGTAACTATTTCAAAGATTTCACAAGAGCTCACAATTACCTCTTCTGGTAATTCTTAATAGCCCCATATTACTGCATTGAAAATTTCATAAACATATATTCATCGAATAGGAGTCACGTAATACAAACAGCTTTCCCATTTCAGTAAAATGTGGAGCGTACGGTAAAACTCACAAGAAAAATATATGTTGGGATTCAAACGAACGTTGACAAAAAATAGAATTTTGAAGCTTCCGTGTTTTTGGTGAAGTCACAGTTGCACATAAATTGCAAAAGCAATATTTAGGAGAGCGTTACCTTCGGGGGAAAATTTATCTCGTACAAACGCCAGTCCCGGCCACGTGTCGCATCACCCCTCGGCGCGCGCGCGCCACATCGCCGCCACAGTGGCAGCAGCCACACCGCCACTCCGCCACAGCACAGTGCGTGACCTCTCACCCTCTGCAGCATTCCCCGCTCTCGCGTTTCGCCGGTCGCTGCGCATCAAGTACTCATTCGGGCTGGTTGCGTGGCGTCACGGACGCTGGGAATGCGATTTCTGCGCCCTGCATTTCATATTATCGGACTTAAGAGCTAGAAAAATTTATTTAAAATTAGGCTTTTTAAAACCGTGCGGTTCCGACGTTTTCGGAGATGCATCATTCACGGCTCGTAACATTTCGGTGTGAGGCAGGCGCTTTCGTCGGATAAATATTTTGCGAGATACTGTTTGATTGTAAAAGATTCATGGAAACTTCTATGAGTTTGAAGAACGAATTCGGAATCTACACAATAGTGTTTGCCTTGGTCTTTTAGATATCTTGCTAGGCTCTTGTCTGGAAGATCTTTTTAATATGTATGAAAAAAATACATTTCTGTCAAAATGTCTTCGTTTTCGCTTTATTTATACCAACCGGAGATGTGTGTGTGTGTCCTAATAATTGTGTACAGCTAATTATTTATTCTGATCGGAAACATGACTCATCACTCCCCAGAAGTCGATATATATACCTCAAAGAGTATACCACTTCGACTAAGCGAGATGAAAGATTAATACAGATGATTCATAGGGCTATTGGAAGGGTGAACTATAATGCCGTTTCCACGGATTCGCTACCCTTTAGCAATATTGCTTGACCCTTCCTTCCTATGAATCCATATTCACACAATAGAAGCACTAGCCCGCCGGGTGGGGTATAAAGGGATAGATATGATGACTCATCATTGTCGACGTGAATGGACGTGCAGAGACTAAGAGATTGCCCCGAACAATGGTGTCGATAGATGTAATGCTGTTCCGGAGGATTGTTTGAGGTGTTCTATTCACTGGTCTATCGTAAACGGCTTCTGTGACACAAGCAATTGTAGGTTCTTATGCGCTAGTTATTTGAATGAGCTTCTTGCTGCGTATGAGCTCTTTAATGTTACGAGTTCAGATCACGGTGGCTCACGGTGACACATTGTGAAAGTAATTCGTGTGTAAAGAAAAAGGCTTGAAGACGATATCCTATGCTCGCTGAACCATGGATAAATGAAAGCGTGCATTTACAATAATATAATACGCTTGAAAGATTATTTTCCAGCTTATGACATGAAATAATAATGACTCTTTACAATGAAGTTACATTTTTAAGAACGCACCGTGTTTTGAAAGAAGAAAAAATAAAACAACAGAATATTACCAAACCACCAAAAAGGGGGAAAAAAAGAAAAAAAAATGAGCGCATGACCAAATGGTCATTTACGAGTGCGCGGAAGCGTGGGGGCTCGTGTTTCCCACCGCACTCGTCCTTTCCTTTTATTTAAACCCGGTTCGTGTCGCGTGTGCAGCCCTGATGCCCGGCGGCGTCCTCGGCGCTCGAATTACGAACGCCTCTCTCGTTTTAATGCGGCGCCGAGTGGAAAACGCTGTCTACGCGCCGTAGACGCAGTCGCCGCCCCAGGTGCGAGTCTGGGCGGAGCCGGCCTGCCCCGCGCGTGTCGCCCGACCCCACTGTTCAGCAGGCGCAGAGGTGTGTTCGCGAAGTGACGGATTAATGGTGGAATGGAGAGGAACGTTGTGAGGAACTTGAGAAGTCATTGAGTATTGGAAAATTGTTCATAATATTGTAAAAAAATATGGACGTGATGCAGAACATCATGAAAAATATGGTTAAAATAATTGTGGGGAGCAGGAGAAGGAACGTTGGTCATGCTAAAGCAGATGCGATAGAATTTGAAGTATAGGTAAATGACGTATTGCTGACAGAGGGCAAAAAGTTGGCAGCTGGAGACAATCGTATGATCAACGGAGAAATAACGGAGTCGACGGGGTTGCGGTTGAATACATTTTGGTAACAATGGTGGTGCAGTGGCGTATACTAAAATCATGCAGATTGTGGGTGGATGTCAGAATGACAAACCGGTGTCAGGAATGATCGACATTAAGTAGTGTCGTGAAGCCGTATGCATGGGGGCAGAAGACAACGTGGAAGATGATAGTGGAAGTTAATTAGGAAAGGGAGTTGGAAGTTAATTAGGCCTGTTGATTGGGCAACCAACAAATATTGTGCATATATGAAGAGATCTAATTCACATTTTTATTCATTAGAATCGCGATCCGACATTTGTTAAAGCTCTGAAATGTGTGATGTACAGAACTTCCACAACAGGTTTGTTGGGATTTTCTCTTTTGTAAAATCGTTCTGTTGGTGTCATTACTTATTTATTATGTTTCATCCTTTCGTTGATCTTTGAACGCTTGTTTTTAGCTTTGTTGTACCGTTTTTTCGTAGCTTCCTACCCCACCAGTACATCATAAATGCCTAAAGACCAAGATCACGACTCAAAACCCGAGAAATACAAAAAAGTACGAATTCTTTTTAATATTTCTTGGCAGGAAAATTGTGATGGTTGATCAACGGTAATTAGGAAGTGCCGGTGGGATGCATGATGTGAGAACAGAGTATGATGATTGTGACATATGATAATTGCGAAAATAATCGGATTATGTGGGGACTCTTATTATACTGGGAGTAGAAGAGATCCGTGGAGCAAGGCTTAAGGGACATGCGTGGCAGATAATATCGGTCGGGTCTAAACGAATAGAATCATTATTAAGTGTGGATTTTTTGTCTGTGAATCAAGTAAGATTGTTCCTAGCTACGCGGAGTAGTGAGGAGCAAGGTCTCATATTGCCACAATAGGACGAAAGAAGATCTTCCTGGCAAATTCACCCGAGAAGATGAAGAGCGCGCAAAGTTCGGTGACGTGTATTGAATAAAAAAAATATTTTCAATGATTTTAGAAAATAATATATGGAGGTCATGACTGATCAAAAAATACGAGCGCAGTTGAGTTATATAGCATAATGGTAATAAAATACCAAATGTGGATTGAAATGCTGATTATTAATAGTTACGTGCAATTCATTAATAGTAGATATTTAAGAAAAGGAAATTTCATGAAAACATGCCCATTCGTACGAATGGCACGTGAACGAATTGCAATGGCGGCGGGGTAAGTAAAATTACGAATCAAATCCGCGTAAATTGTACTAGTGGAGCAAATAGGGCAAAATTTGGAACAAATAAAATCTGAAAACGTTACGTGATGTCTACCTAGTGGAAGAGGGTGCAATGAAATGTGTTTGGGATTCGGGAATGAGGAATACGCGAGGTGCAGGGCGTGAACAACATGTAGGATGTGCTACGCTAGGTACTACGAGAGGTCGACACAGTCGAGAGTCCGAAGGCAACATGGAGTTGGATACTGCACTGTAGCGTTGGTTCGGCACACTCGTATGAATACTTGAAACCTTGCCTTTGCATTCAAACGAACGAGTTGACAGCGCCAACGTCGAGTTCTGCAATAACAACTCGGTGCGATGGATAAATTTTGCAGAGTACATTTTCAGAAACGTGCAGTACATCGATGGACGTATTGGATTAGCGGATTTTAGTACATCTCACTTACGAAACTTCAGTTTTTTTGTTGAATTTTCGAAAATGATCAAAGTTTGGACATATAGGAATCTCTTTTTGAATGTTTTTCAATAGACTTTTTAAATTGAAGCATTTTATTTTTAATGATTTGTACATTAAATTTTTTTACTGAAATGCTTGAGGCAACTATTAATAACCCTGTCCAACATATTCTAGAAAGAAAAATAATCATTGTAAAATATTAGTGGCTAATGTATAATGTGGCTAATGTGAAAGGCAGAAAAAATGGGAACAAATAAACCTGATTCATAAAATGAAAGGAATCATCATTGTAGACAAAATCATAAATAAAGTGACCTAGGACATGTTTATTAACAGAACTTTTGATGACCAAGAAGATAACTGTTGAGATTTCAGATCAGTACACAATGTATTATAATTAACAAAATTATTGAATTGTATTTTAATATTATATATATATATATATATATATATATATATATATATATATATATATATATATATATATATATATATATGTATAAAATAATTACACATAACTCATCTGTGCACTTTGGAGAAATGAACCACAGCGCCCCTCGCGCGCTCCCTGCACCCCAAGTTGTGTTTTTTTAACAAGTCGAGCGACGCGCGGGGGCGGGTGGGTTGCAGTAAACCGCTGGTCGGAGAGCGCGACCGCTTCACCACGCATTTTTCACGGTGTTTGCAGTGGCCGATGTTTTATGCAGTGAGCTAAAAGCGCGCCCGTGTCCCGCCTTCGCCCATCCCCCCCCCCGCCCTTCGCGCTCCACGTCTCTCTTCTCCGCTCCGCACCACCTCGTCCTGCCTCTCGCCTCCCCTCTTCAACCTGCCACCTCCTTGTCGTGTCTCTCTCCTCATCCTGCCTCTCCACTTGTCGTCTTGCCCTTCTCTTTGTCGCCCTTCCTCTCCCCTTGTCGTCCTGCCCCTCCATGTCTCGCTTCGTCTCGCCTCCCTCCCGACTCGCACAACTTATCCTACCCCTCCCTGCCTCATCATATCCCTCCCCACCTCGTCCTCACTCTCCCTGCTTCGTTCTGGCCATCCTCGGCTCATTCTCCACGCCTCTTCTCGCCACGACCTGACTTCCACGCCTAGTCTTATCCCACCCCGGCGCGCCGCGGCCCTCCTCGTCTCTCCTCTTTCCGCTTCGCCGCCTCTCTTGATTCGACCCGCCTAGTCTCGTATCTTGTCGCTCCATCCTCCTCGCCACTTTCAGTTGCTTCTCACACACGTGGCTTCTTCTCACTTGTTTCTACTATTCCTCTCTCGAGCCAGCTCCTCCATTAGCGCCTCCTCCCTGCCTTTCCATGCCTTTCGTCCAGCTCCGCCTCGCACCCGCCACTCCGCTTCGTTCTCCTCAGCTCCACCTTGCCTCTTCCATCCCGCTCGCCCATCGGGCTAGTCGACCCGCCCACGCGCTGCCGTCACACGCGAGCACGCCCGCGCACTGATTACGAATACACGGGCACGCGTGGCCGACAGCAGGAGGCTGTGACGTGGGCGTGGGGAGTGGCCAGCATGTGAGAGGCTGGGAGCGAACGCTGATGTGGGAGGGTAAGGGAACCTAATTTGAACAAATGTGGGTGCGTATTTTGTAGAAGTATAATAGAAGAGCGAATGAGTAGAGATTAGTATTCTAGATAAAGCTGAGGAGAGTTGATCGAAGGTAGAGTTGAAAATATGGAAGGGAAATCAGGCGGGTGAGAGGTTTGGTTTCCGAATGTTTGCTTAAGAAGGATTTAGTTGCGGTTGCAAGAAAGGGATGAATACACAGTCCGTCCCACAGAAAAGGTGACTGATGTGAAATAAAATACAAGAAGTTGCTTGTTCTTAGTGTACATGATTTTTTATTCAAAATAGTCTCCTTGTGAGTCAATACACAACTGGAAGCGTTGGAAAAATTGTTCAAACCATTTCTGATAGCCAACATTTGCAATTGCCTGCAGAATCGTTGTCGTAGCCTTTTGGATATCGGAAATCGTGTCAAAACGCCGTCCTTTCATGGCCATTTTCAGTTTGGGAAATAGCCAGAAGTCGCACGGAGCTAAATCCGGCGAATAAGGAGGATGGTCAAGCGCAACAATACCTTTTTCAGCCAAGAATTTGCGAACGATCTTGCTTTTGTGCGCTGGAGCATTGTCGTGCAACAAACACCAAGTTCCTTGGTTGCGGTATTCAGGCCTCACCCAAACAATCCTCGACCATAAACGAGTTAGAACACCCAAGTAGTAATGTGCGTTCACCATTTGACCTTCTGGAGCAAATTCTTTATGGATAATTTCTTTGGAATCGAAGAAAACTCTGAGCAGTGTCTTGACACGACTTTTCTGCATTCACACTTTTTTTCGGTTTCGGAGATTCTGGACCTTTCCATTCCGAGCTCTGGCGCTTTGTAAGTGGCTCGTATTGAAAACACCATGTTTCATCACCGGTTACGATGCATGACAGGAAGACTGCGTCCTCATCGGCCGATGGTTTCATGTCTCTGCAGTGTTCCACTCTGCAATGCTTTTGATCGTCCGTGAGTGAGTGCGGCACAAAGTGACAACAGATCTTCTTTTTGTCCAGATTTTCAGTCAATATGCGATGCACAGTGTTTTTAGGAATTCCAGTGAGCTCCTCAATTAACCTGGTAGATGCACAACGATCATTGTGAAGAATTTCTGCCAATTTTTGAACATTTTCTTCGACTCGAACTGTCGCTGATGCTCCTGGACGTGGATCGTCTTCAATGCTCTCTCTTCCATCACAAAATATTGCATACCACTTAGAAACGTTTTTACGACTCATTGCTTTACTACTATAAACACTTTGTATCATTTCAAAAGTTTCTGTGGCACTTTTACCCACTTTGAAACAAAACTTAATGTTCGCACGTTGCTCCATTGCTCTTTTCACGACCGAGGGTCAAAACATACTGTTACAGTTTTATTTACTGCGAGCAATCTGTGATGCCAGTGCTGTTCCTTTTAAAACGGAAAGTAGTCGAAACACAACACTACTTAATTCCTGCATCAGATCATAGATTATGCGATTGGTTCCGCGAATATAAAATCAGTCACCTTTTCTGTGGGACGGACTGTGTATCATGTAGTCAGTTTCCTTTGTCGGCGTGCTTGGTTGCTTATAGAATAACGAATAAATAGAGCATGTTGGTAGTGTAACCCAAAATGAATCTGCCCTACGTTGGGCATGCCAATTTATAACGTAATGAAACATTATAAATTTAATATGCCCTGCTATTCTCGTAATTCAATAGCTCTAATTACTCATAGTTTGGCTAGCTCTGTTTTTTATTACTATCTTGCACGCGTTCGACGTACAACATACATTATCTTACCTGTTGTACGTGGGCGTGTTCGTTGGACTGTTCAGAAATCACGATTCCTGGAACTTCTGTGGAATTTACCACCTACTGAATCGATGGCAATTCAATGAAATATCAGCCATTTCTTTTCACACAACGAATAACATTTATTGTAACATTCTAAAGACATGTCTCGAGCTCGTTATTAGTTCATGATTCTATGGACTTTAAACATTATTCAACCGTACGGCTTTGCTAAAGTTCGTAAGCTTGTGGAATGTCTTCCCAGTTGATGTGTTGCCAACGCCTTCTCCAAAAGGGGAAGTTCTGGAACCTCGTGTGGTGTAATTTATGAGCCTAATGTCCGTGTAACCTTTTAATGTTACCCAACAGTTGCTAATTATACAGTTTGCTATTCGCAAAATCCCAACATCTGCTCTAATATTATCGCGTCGCAACTCTCTCTCAACTTCTACGCTTCGGGTAAAACCTCTATCCACCACCCAAGCGACTACTATTTCCTTAGAATTAATAATTTATAATTGCCACAACGGAACAAACCTCATATAAACCCACGAAAACGAAGTCTAAATAGTTTTAAATACAAAATTCATACACGACAACAAATGTAACTGTTATTAAAACAATGCAAACATTTACTTACTTAAAACTCAAGTTAACAATACTGCTTAGCCTATACTATTATGAATAAATCAAACAAACATCTTCCCACAACATAAATATATTATCGCCAAATTACAATTTTGTCGTGTTCATACCAAGTGAACTGCTTGGCCGCTTCCGTGACACTGAGAATCCGCTTCCTTCTGTCAAAGCCAACCTTTCAACGCCCTCCCCTAATATATTCCATGTTAATTAATCTCGTCTAGCACCCAGCATGTTTATAGTTCGTTGTTTTGCTACGCGTATTCCTGGGATTTTAACAGTCTAGATGAATTCATTACGTTATTACACTCGTGTGACATTCTGGTGTGCCACAGTGTAGAAGGACTGGTGAAACAAATGAGGTTGTGAAAATGGGTATGTGTTAAAAATAAGCTGTCCTTCGGAGAATGTTGCATTATTTTCAGATAATATAAGATTACCAGTGTAACTTTGTCTTATCGCTCCAACCAAAATGCACACCACTCAGTATTTTCGTGTCGTTTCCGTCATATGTCAGGAAAGAAGTGAAGAAGATAAAGTGGGTAGTAACATGAACTACTTAAAACCCCGTTTATGACACCTTCCACGCAAAAAATCGAAGCGGTTGTGTGAAAAAACATGAAAAAAATCAGGCAATTTATCCAATTTCTTTCTGAGATGTATGTACTGTAATACAAACGTATCTTGAATACGAGTTAACCAAATTTTAGTTTAATACCACGATATATAAGTTTGAGCTATTTCATTTGATTTTGTTTTAAATGTCGTTATTTCATATATTTTTATTTATTCTTTGTTTTGACGAGTTTGATGGGAACACTCGTCGGTTTGTAATAACTTCCGAACTGACGACCACTTCTCCTCTTTTTCAATTAAACGTCGCCAATTCCGTCGTCGACCTGCGGTTTTCGTCCTATTTGAATACATCAACGCCGATGGCGGTCCGCTCGGGGAGTTAGGCTGGTTATTAAGGGCCGCGCTCGTTGGAACACGGCTGGCAGTTTGGAGCGAGGAAGATCTTGCGCCGTGAGTGTCGATGCCATAATTACAGGGAGGGGATTGCGCGGTGGGTGCGAGCTGATCCTTCCCACCTGGCGAGTCCCACAGTCCCGCCCTCGACGCTCCCGTCCACAGCCGCCGCCGCAACATCAGCTTCAGCGCTCCGCCTAACGGCTACTCCTGCTGCCTTCGCCGCCGTTGCCGCCTCCGCCTCCTTTGGCGCCTCTGTGGCCTTCCTTAGTTGTCACCACCGCTTCCCCTTTGCCGAACAGCTGATGGCATTACATCTCCGTTATCGCTACAACTTTCATCAGACATTTTGCTTTGTCTTCCTTCCTTCGTCATAACCATCACCACCACCACACATCCTCTCTCACTTCCACCACTCACCGATTCTCCTCCACTATTCACTAATCATCACAAATTTACCATTCACCACCACTCACCTCTCATCATCATGAGCCTTCACCGCTCACCACCAGTCGCCTCTCACCATTATTCTCAATTCACCACCCGTTCACCACCTCTCACCACCGTTCATTACCACTCACTATCACCCATCCTCACGATTTCCTTCCTCTCGCTAACCATCTAAAAATCATTAATTACCACAGGAGATACTGGCATCTAGCTCTTCAACCACCACCTAGGTAGCTTTTCATCTGAATCTCCATCCCTCTTGCTCTCTCCTCCAGCACCGACACCACCCTCCGGCTTCCCTAAGGCTACCGCGCCCATTTCCACACCTACCCGCACACCCGCACCTCAGCCTCCTCTCCGCCTTGAGGCGCCGGGGGTGATCGGTGATGGCGTCGTGTTCTCTCTCTCTCTCTCTCGCGCGCGCGCGGGCGCCGGGCGCCGCGCCGGCAACCCGATGCTCGCACCTGACGCCGCTCCTCGGCGCCAGCAGCGCGTGTCCGCCTGCGGCCGACGCGGCGCCTGCTCCGCCCGCCCTCCCGCCCTCCCCCCCCTGCGTTACGGCCGCAGACCCTCGCTCTCTCGCCCTCGCCCTCGCGCCCGCTCTCTGCCTCGCGCTTCGCTCCTCTCGCCTGGCTGACACGCCACGCGCGAACGGATACAACTGAATCGTCTCTTAAACATACAATGTTCTATTCAACGTGTGCAAAGAAGGTTTTTTGATTCGGTTTATTCGTTGTCAAATATTAACCTGAGATTTTATTAAATATTTATAATTTTTATGAAAGAAATTAATAAAACTATTTTATTTTATAAACAAAATAATATATATATATATATATATATATATATATATATATATATATATATATATATATATATATATATTGTGACATACCTGGTGGTGCCGGGTATTTTCACTGCAATACAACACTAAGAGAGGGTATCTTTTACGTGAATGGGTCCCTGGATAAGTTGGTGCAACGTTGGGGTGGTTGATCATAAATTGAAATACAATTATAAACACGATTTATTTTAAATCAAGTTTGTTATTTACATAATCAGACAACGTTTTTACACTCTGCCTTGCTACCAAGATTAAGAGTGAAATGCATTTCTCATACCTGCGGGGCCCCGATCGAGTACCTATGATGCTCGTAGAGCCGCTCGTGCCGACAGGATTGTCGACCTCTGCTACTGCTGCGGGCCGCCAGCGCCGGGTGGCGTGGCAATCGCCCACGGCTGATGCTCCAGCAATTCTTCCCCGATCAGGATCTTGACACCTCGGCTTCGCACCTTCCTCGAATCACTGTCCGTCAGTGGGTTCAATTACACAACCCGCGCCGGCTCTGTATACTGGTCACCGTTCTGTACCGCGCAATTTCAAGAATGTTTCCACCGCGCCAACTAATAAGAACAACATCAATTATTCTACCAACACTAATCTTTCACTATACTGATACTTCTAATGTTCTATTTACACGTCAATCACTTTGCGGTTCCTAACAGCACGTAAAATACGTCGCAATGTTATTTGCGTCCGTACACCGGCGGAGAACTCTCGCCGCACGTCCGCACTCGTCGCCGCTCTGCTAGCGTCTCTCTCGTCAGCGCTCTGCCAACGGCTCTCGTCCGCGATTCTCGTAACGAACTTTTGCACGTGCGCGTTGCCCAGTTCCAACCGAAATTCACACGCTAGCCTCCCGGCGGCGGAGGCACCGTCGGCGGTGGCAGCGGTTGCTCGCCGGCCCCGGCGCGCCGCGCTCAGCGCGCGCACCACGCAGTTCAAAATAGCAATTGGTTTCTTACACTAATGATTTAATTAGTGTAATGAAACACATATTCTGGGTTTCAATATATATATATATATATATATATATATATATATATATATATATATATATATTATTTATTAGAAAAATTACATGAAACTCAAATGCTATAGCGTATGACGTCACATATTACAGTTTTTTATGCACATGCTCATTCAGTATTGTAATGTCCAACGTAGTAGATTAACATTGTTTTCGATTGCAAAACTACTGAAAAGTCTGAAACGATTTGGAAATTTACAGTGTTATGAAGTCTTAAGATTCCCCGAAGCGAATTATGAACATGCTTCTACAACACACTTCATTTGAAAGTATACCAGTTCGAGGATGTTTTCAGAAGAATAAAGTGTGTATCTGTATAAAATAACTGCAATCTGCTTTGCAGTGCTGATATTTTGCAGTTCATTCTCTCTCCTTGTGACGCAATTTTTCTCTCTCTCAGGGAAGTTTCAGACGTTTTCCTACGTTTGCTGCGCATCCGAAGCACGAGCTAGTCTCGAGCGAAGGCGCGCATTTCGCTCTTTTGTATTAACAAGCTCTCCGGAGAGCTGCCTGACTAATAACCTAGGGGAATTTCGCGGCTCTACGACACCCCAGGGCGAAGGAAAGTTGTTTCTCTTCCGCCGCCGAGAACGATCCACCTTCCCATGTACCACGTCATATATTAGGAGCAGCAAATTATATCTCGAAACAGGGTCTTCTCGGGGCGACCGCTTACGCTTCCATTTCCGACAAGGTTCCCGCGGAAGAGGTTTTTCGACTTGGCGCCCGGCCGCGGGTCCCAGCCGGATATTTCGGAGAGTGGGTGGAGGAGCTTTGGGACACCTCGGCGATGCTGACGTCGCTGTGCCCGGCGCCAGCCCGTCCTCGCCCGTCCTCGCCCGCCCCGCCGCTCGGGTTCGTTTCGCCGCCCTCGACCTCGCCCCACGATATCCTCCCGTTTCTCATCTCTGCTCGTTCTTGCACCTTGTCCTCGGCCGGCGGCCGCCGTTGCTGACCCTCCCTTTCACGTCGTTGTGCTCTCGTTGCCTCGTGTCGTCCGATCCCTTTCTCTCGAGGCGACCCCTGCCCTTCTCAGTATTCTTCTGCTCGACAGATTTCTACTCCCTCGGTCCACTCTCGCCCTTCGGATTCTTCGGCTGAAACTTTCGTCAATCCCCGCCCACTCAGTCGATCCACGGTTATCTGCTTCCTGCCTCTTCAGTCATTCGTCACATATCGAGATTTCTTGGCCCGCTTTCGCCTTTCTTCTCAGACCTACTGCTTGCCTACTGCTCACTCGTTATTCAAGTCTTTTTCCTTCCGTCTTTAATCTTCACCTCTCCCCACCCTCGTGTTGGCCTTGCTCTTTTGCGCCTCGATTCCAAGGATATTGTGCCTGTGGCGCGTCCTTAGCGACTTCACGGGTTCGGCCAGCGCCCACCTTGCACCGCCCCTCCCCCATCCACGCTTCATTTGAACTTCTCGCCTCGCCGCTCCCCCGCCCCCATCACCACCCTCGCCTCCGCGGTCTGCTTCGGGGCGTTATCACACCTCAGGGAGCCACACAATCTTGACCGGTCGAGAAGGAGGAGGAGGAGGTGGTGGAGGCTGGAGAGTTCTCCATCGGCTTCTTGGCCGCTTCGACCTTCTTCCTCCTGCTCCTCCTCCTCCGCCTCGCCCTCCCGGCCGCTTTCGCGCGGCCCGAGGGCGCCCGCTTTTTCCGCTCCCTCGCGATCCGATGCAGATACAAGGCGCCCCGGCAGCCGGCCGGCAGGGGGCGTGGGCGTGGCGCAAGGCGCTGGACTTCCAATCAGGGCGCTAAGTTTATGGCTGCCGGATCCGCGCCCTCGCGCCTCTCGCCCTCCCCTCCTCCCTTCGCGCCCAGCCCTCGGTCCTCCTCAGCTCCCGAACCGCCTCGCCCTTCCCCGCCCCTCCCGACTCTTCCTGCCCTGCCCGCCGCCCTCACGCCGACCGTGTTGCAGTCGATAGGCCCCGGCGTCGATTGCGTAGATACGTCGATACGCCCCCTCGATCCTCGTAAACAGTTTAGTCGGGCGGAGATTGTAGTCGTAGATCCCGACTTGTCGTCGCGGCGCTGCCCAAATTTAATTTCGGTAACGAACCTCTCGATTTATTGGAGAGCCGGTTCCCATCCGGGTACTTAGAGATCGCCTCTGGGCGGGCGCGTGTGCGCTCGCTCTCACATATTGGCACAAATCAGCATCGGGAATCGGGCGGCCTGTGGGTGGGTGTGGGTTTTTTGGGCGGAGAGCCGATAGCGAAAAAAAAAAAAAAAAACGGAGGGTGGCGGGTTATATAATGTAATTGAAAACCG
Organism: Gryllus longicercus; assembly: GCA_038098605.1. Taxonomy (NCBI): domain Eukaryota; kingdom Metazoa; phylum Arthropoda; class Insecta; order Orthoptera; family Gryllidae; genus Gryllus; species Gryllus longicercus. The sequence goes on from JAZDUA010000154.1 coordinate 2,505,259, forward strand.
GAACGTGAAAGTCAAACAAAAATGTTTTACGTCTGTTATCTGGATCGGGATGAAATACACGAGATGTGCGGGCTTTCTGTCATCCGTGCGGTTCCATACGAGTTCCCCTACACCGTATCTCAAAGCCTTGTTAGACTCGACGTTCGGCAAATACATTAGTGAATTTCGATCAACTCGTTTTGTTAGTTTTCCCATGCTTTATTCACATTTATCGTTACGAAACAAATTGCATTCTCAAGTAATTAATTTATATTCTTGCTTTCAGATAATTACGAGTTTTTAAAGAAAGAATATAGTTTTACCAACTTGTAATGTTTACATGCTCAACGTTTCGAAAGTATTCTTGAAGCATGCAGGCTTTATGTTATTTCCGGAATTAGTTGTTTCATACATTACTTGCTTCATCCACATATTTATTACTTGCTAAATTGATTGTTTAGATTCGATAAAAATATTTTAAACTTCTCGAGTAATTTGAGGACAACGTTATCAAGTTAAAAACATAATTGGTGATAGCACTGTTATTTGAAAAATAATGTTTTCACATTGGCAAACAATTAGAATATCCCTATCTCTCCTTAGATTTAAAGTGATAAAATCGAGATATGGTGCGCTCTTCATTTCGCGTTATCTTTTACTACTTCAAATTGTTAAACTAAAGTCAATGATTTATTTAGCTTTTAGTGTACTTCTTAACTAAAATTTACCTTATCAAACTGTATTGGCAGGAAGTCTAGGGACTCTTGTTTCTAATTAATGTATTAGTAACATTCTTCTTCTTTTTAAACAATGTGTTGACGCCAGGGTTGTTACGTCAGTGAAATTTAACTTCGTAACTTTGCTTAATGTGTTGCTATTCTGAGAACACATACCGCTATTTTGAAATATAAACGTATTGGATAATCAAATACACAAGAGTTACATCACATAATGAGGAAGTTTTAACGTCTGCAAAGAAGAAGATATATTTATTCACGGTGGTGAAGAAGTTTTTATTAGTCTGTAGTAGTTTCCTTGTAGACGTCTGGTCAGTCCGATAAAAGGGTACTTTACAGCGAACGTTTCGATCCACGGAGCATGCTCCGTTGTGCAGCCCCAACGCAGGCCCACCGCTCTCACACTTACGGGGCGGGGAAAAGGGCTTCCGCCCGCGCGAACTCGGGTTCTCCCCAGACCTGATCGCGCGCCGGCCACAGCAGCAGCGGCGGCGGTCGCGGGGGCGGGGGCGGTGGCTCCCGCGCGGGGGGGGGGGGGGGGCGGCCAGGGAGGGGCCTGCGGTTCCGGCGGCGGCGTCGCCCGGTCAGCGCCCTGAGTTACGCCGCCGTGAATCACTTACGCCGCCCGACTCCGCCAGGGCTGGGCATGCGGAGGCCCGTGGCGCGGCTGTGAGCGCTCGCGCCCGGGAAGGAAAAGGCGCCTCTGCGCCCGCACAGCCTCGCACATATTTGTGTTCTGTATTTAGCCCTCACACGGCCCGTGAAGGGCAGTTGGCCTCGGCGCCGGTAGATCCCGTCGTTCCTAGTCGGTCACCCAACCAGGAACACGCCGTGACTCGAATTCGCTTACCCGTCGTGACTTCACGAATTCCGCTAGGGACACCAGTTTTGCGATCGTGTCCTTTTGGTAGATCCATCCCAGCATTCGCCTGGATGAATGAGGGAGACCTCGAAAACCCCGGTAAGAATGGTCGGCACGGGGATTGAACCCGGCCTTCCTAATGCGAAATCAGCGCGCTACGCGCTGTGCCACTTCGCTCTGTGAAACAACTGGGTGAAGCCCAAACAAAATAATTAACATTGTAAGGCACATCTTAGTGCAACAGTCAGAGAGGCCTCTTGCAGTGTGTGTAGCATGTCTTGGATTTATTCAGCCGTTTGAAAAGGTAAACTGTCATCAAGTTCAGTTCTTTGCGGTTTTACGAATTGATATATCATTGATCGTACTTTAGTTAGTTCCAGGTCAGTTTAATACTTAATTGTTTTGTGTTCGTACAACAAAATGCACTTCTTCATGCATAATTTATTTATGAATCTTATGCATCTGGGTGCTCTCAATATTCATCCCAGGTCTCGGATTATCGTTTCGAAATACCAAAATATTCGGGATTTGCGCAGGGAAAATAGTGGAATGGATGTTCCCTATCCCAGATTTTATCCATTTTCTTTTGAGCTATTACTGGTTCAATTGGAAAACATATTATGTCGTATTATTAAGTCTTCGTTTGTTTTGAAACTTAATTCCATAATTTGCTCCACTCTCATTTCACTGAAGAATTCATGCATTTTTGACTTCTCTTATATCGAATGTTGCACTATTTTACCATATATTTGTACACGAGAAAAATAGAAACGAGTAGTGTATTAATGCCATGTTATATTTAATAGGCAAGAAATGCTAGTTAATCATTGTTTCGAAATTACATTTTACCAAAAAAGTGTGTACATACATAGCTTACATTATCTAATTTTAGTGATTTAATGAATAACGAATGTATACGAATAAAGCATTTTTTCAGGCAACAAAGTTTTTTGTGATAAGTATTTATTGTGTTAGCATCAAAAATCAGCTCTCGGTCTCATCATCACGGACAAATTTCGTGATCAAATAACGAATAAAGTGTAATGATAGCAATATAGTGCTCTGCGCCACGTTAATTGTACTCGTGCAAAATTACGTAGCATTTGTGCGGTCATTACACACGAGGCAATGCATACGACCTCTAAGTCATTAACGGCTTGAATGCGAGCAATGCTAGCCACGCTGATCGCCCTTCTGGGAGGCTTCTCGGACATCGCCGCCGCAACCACCACCAACGCCGTCGCCGCACTTCCGCCTTTCGCGCTAGCGCCGCCACTGCCACCGCCACCGCCGCGACTGCCACCGCCACCGCCACCGCCACCGCCACCGCCACCGCCACCGCCACCGCCACCGCCACCGCCACCGCCACCGCCACCGCCACCACCACTGCCACTGCCACTGCCACCGCCACCGCCATCGCCACCGCCACCGCCACCGCCACCGCCACCGCCACCGCCACCGCCACCGCCACCGCCACCGCCACCGCCACCGCCACCGCCACCGCCACCACCACCACCACCACCACCACCGCCACCGCCACCACCACCACCACCACCACCACCACCACCACTACCACCACCACCACCACCACCACCACCACCACCACCACCACCACCACCACCGCCACCACCACCACTACCACCACCACCACCACCACCACCACCACCACCACCACCACCACCACCACCACCGTCCCTGCCTCTGCCACCGCCACCGCCACTGCCAACGTCACTGCCAACGTCACTGCCAACGTCACCGCCACCGCCACCGCCACCGCCACCGCCACTGCTGCTGCGCCTACGGTACTTCCTTCACCCCTGCCGCCTTATTCTTTCTCCCCCCTTTACTTTTCATCTTTTCATTCTGTTCTCTAATATCCTAGCTGTGCTGTTGTCTTCGCCATCGCGGAATATACCTTGTTCACCGCCTCACAATCACCTGGGTTTTCAACTCCGCCGTCTCTGCATTTCCTTCGCCAGCAGCGCTGTGGCGTCACCGCCCCCGCCACCGCCTCCCAGTTCCCGAGTGCCACCGCCGCCGCCGCCGCCGCCGCCGCCGCCGCCGCCGCCGCCGCAACGTCGCCGCTGAGCGAGATTCCGCGAATGCCTGTCGCCTGGAAGTGCCGAGTCTCGCGTTGCCCGGACCTCGGCGTCGGCCCCACGCCCCGCCCTCTGGCCGGCGTCGAGTGCCCGGGCGGTGTCTGGTGCGCGTCTTGATCCCAGGGCTTGACCCTTGGGTTCGCAGCCTCCTCGTCCTGTGTCCTCAGCTACATGATCCCGACATGGATGCTGTCACTGAAACCGCAGCAACCACAACAAACCTGGATGTTACTAGACGAGGCGATGGCTGTCAAGTGCAGTGGTGTCCGCCGCAAGCCGCATGAATCTACCTTCCGAGCCGCGGTTTTTGTCTCTGCATGTCTCTCTGGTTATCAGTGTCATCATTATCCCAAGCCTGCTTCTTTCAGCATCCCCTCCATCTGAGTTAAGCTCAGAGAAGGTATTCCGCTGACTCTTCAGTGAATCTGATCGGACGGTCCTAGGATTTGAGTCCCGAAAGAGGCGAATTTTCGTCACTAACTATATAACTATCTTCCCAAAAAATTAACAGATCTGGTTTTCTCAGTTGTCTCAGAAATCACAAGAAGAAGATGAAGTTCTAGCACTGACTCGTTGCTCGTTACACTATTATTTACCGTATATAATATTATTACGAAAAGTAGCCCATAATTCTGCGACTGTCAGCACCTTGCGCTACTAAGTGGTGTTACGAAGTGAAGAAAATAATTTATTGCAACAGGCCAAGTCGATCCGTTTTTAGTCTCATTTTGAAACCAAGTCCTGTTAGACCACTATTGATTCTTAAGTTTGATCTAGATTTTTAAAGGAGGAAAAGGCCATCTGTATAAGGTTGAAACATGTACTTTGTTATACACACGGTATGGTAGAGTCCAGGTTGTGTCCAAATAATTAATGTATATCATCAGCGTGGACAGTCATGTAAACTAACTGTAACGGGAGTTATTAAAAATACGGAAAAAATAAAATATTAAAAAATATGACTTTCGATAATTTCTTCTGTCCTTTGCATTTTCAATTCTGTTAGAATATCCTCATTTCTTTTTCCTTCGCCGAGGTATAATCGGCTTCGTACCTTAGAAATCTCTGTCCGCTAGTACCACTTCATCATAACGACGTGAATATTTCACGACTATCACATGTTACCTCTCCCCTACACACACACACACACACACACACACACACACAAATTCCTCTCGTAGTGGCGCGGTGACGCGGCAGACAGGCCGGCGCGGCGCGGCGAGCAGGAAGGGCTGGCGGGGCGGGGCGGGGAGAGGGGACGGGCTCTGGCACGTCGAGGGCCGCTCAGAGTCGCTTTACGGCGTCTGCGCCGCCTCGAGAGCAGCCCAGCCCCTCGCTCCGTCTCGTGTTCGCAGCCCAGCAGACAGTATTCCGGAGCCGCGAGAGGCTCGGCCTCGAGGGCCTCTTCAGACACTGCGGATTGTTCCGGGGCCAACTCCGGGAAAAACAACTCGGTGGATGCCGTGCTATCGTCTACCGTTGTTGCTCTCGTGTCTCTCGTAGGGAAAATGAAATTTAATGGAACAGGAGACTTCGAGTGGGAGGTTTTAGTTTCTTTGTTGTGAAGTGTTCTTAATTACACGAAATTATTTGCAAACCCTAATACATGTATATTCTCTTGCAGGGACTGAGTTTTTAATTGTGTTACTAACTGGAGTGTTACAGAATGACCATACGCAAGACGAACTTCATGATCACCAAGTAATATTACATTGTAAGCATTCACCCAAGTAGGAAGCCAATAACTGAAATCTTACAATTTTTCGCAAACTCTTTCATTCTTACATTTGGGGATATTTTTCCTTAGGATTCATTCCCTACCTTCATAACACTCAGAAGTACCTCGATTTTTTTGTATTCTCTCATACTTCGTTTGTTTTATCGCGTTTACCAGCAACCAGAGCCGTGGCGCAGCGCGCAGCCTCCGGGGGCAGAGGTGCCACGCGCGTCGCTCTGGCTGCACACCCCTGCCCTCCTTCCCCTGCGACGAGAGCGGCCGCCATCGTTTCGCCGCTCCCGCGCGCCGTTAAAGTGTCGCGCTAAGGCCCGTGCGCGCGCCGGGCTTTATGGAAAAATAAATCTCCCGCCCTCGCCACGCCGCCGCCGCCGCGCCACCGTCACCACCACCGCTACCGCCACCGCCCCTCCCAGAGGCCGCCTGCCTCTGCCTTTACCGCTCCTCCCGGTCACTCTCATTGCTATATTCACCGGTACCCTCACCGATACTCGCACCGCCACTCGCACCGCCACTCGCACCGCCACTCGCACCGCCACTCGCACCGCCACTCGCACCGCCACTCGCACCGCCACTCGCACCGCCACTCGCACCGCCACTCGCACCGCCACTCGCACCGCCTGTGTCACTGATATATACACAATACAGCATCAACACAACCTCCGACAACGCTGAAAAACACCTCTACTCCTTTCGTCTGACGCTGTCATTGCCATCAACAGCAACCCCAACCGTTACCCCAAACGTACGTATCTGACCGTACTCTGTCTCCACCACCACCACCACCACCAACGCAGGTCCTCTGCGCTCCCTGCAGAAAAGTCTGTGTAGCATCGGGGCAGCCTCTCTCCGGCGGCGCGTGGCTCCTATCCCTCTCCCCTCGGCCCCGTCCACGGACTCTCTCACGGCCCTCCTTCCTTCCTCGAGGCGTCGCCCTCCCGGCCAGGTAATGGTCTGTCAGGCCGGGGGAAAATTGGGGCGTTTTGTAATTTCTCCGGTTCCTGCGGGTAATAAGGAGCGCCGAACCCCCGCCTAGTCACGTCGCCGCGAATATAAGCCTCGCATCCCCTTCCTGTCGCTCCAGCAGGGCCGAGGGTGTCGGCACGGCGGGGTCTGGGGGGGGGGGAGTGGGTCGAGGGAGGAGCGGGGTCGCAGGTAGGGGACGGTAAATGGGCGGTGAAAGAATTACAGGGCGGCGAGGTGCGGTGACAGAATTGAGGTGAGGGACGGGGCGGCTTCAGATTCCGAGGAAGACGAAGGGGTGGTTGAGAAGTGAAACGCGTGGCGGAGACCTTCAGCGGGCGAAACAGTAGAAGGCTGCCGCAGTTTCTTAGAGGGCGTTGTACCCCGGAAGTAAGTCCTTTGGTGGAAGCAGACATCAAAAACAATTCTGCAGACGGCCAAGGTATAATGTAAACGTAGCATTCTTCAAAATAAAATATACGCCATGCTTACATCAAAAGTATTATATCAATTTTGAGAAGTTTCAAAACAATTAACCAGGATGAAATGGATTATTTGCATAGTACCAATAATATGGTGACCAATGTAGGTTTTTTCGCAATGGGATGGATTTACTTGTGTCATGTATGGTAACTGATTATTTACTTTACTTTGATTTAAAATTAAAGAAAAATATATTTGAGTTTAGACATGTGTGTTTAACACTTCTTTTAGCTACCTAAACATGATTGCTTCAAACAAAACAAGAGAAGTTTTTTTTAAATTTGTTAGAATATTGAGATAGAGAATTATTAGTCTGATTGAAAGATATGACTTTATTATCACAATATATGTGACAAACCCAACATGAAGTTGAGTTGATAAATCGCTGTTGCAGGGAATAGAGTTTAGGAGAACAATAGGTTATTTAGGGTAGATCAGTAAATTTCTATGCTACAACTCTCGAAACAACTCCGTCCTTCGAGCAATTTAATAATGATTAGTTAAATATCATTCTGCAAACCAATATTACTTTTTTCTTTTTTCTTCCAGCTATTTACTGAGAAGTTTTGAACTTTTGCATACAAGTAGAGTTGCGAGTGCGTAATCTGCGCTGCCAAAGTAGATATCACCGAAGTTGAATGGAGTATCTTTTGTTAGCTACAGACTAGAAATGAGGTGGCGTCCTGCGAAACGGGAGAGAGGCGAGTAACAGCACCACTCAACGCCGTCCCAGGGTCGCCTCCCAAGAGCCGACGCATCTTTCCTTCATTCCCCGCGTAGAGCCCATCAGCGCGTGCTGGCTCTTATCACAGCGCTCGTTTAGATCGCCCTATCACCACCTCGGATCGCTTCGCGGGACACGTGTCCGGGCGCGGGGAGGGGGAGGGGGGGCGTTGACGCTCCAAACGAGGGTTCACCGCCGGGCGCGTAAACGTTACGTGAAATTAGTGGGCGATCTTTGCAGAAGGATGTTCGAAGGCTGCGGATGAATGGATGTAAAAAGGTAAACGACGCGGGGGAGCTTCGGCGTTAAGTGCTCGCGCGTCGTCGGCTTCGCGCAGGTAACCGAGGAGTACGGAGAGCAGATTTGCAGTTAGGGCGCGGTGGCTCGGAAGCGACCTATGAAACGCAGCAGTAAGGTGACGCTGTATGAGGAGAGAGCCCAATTCCGTTCGGGAGATGGCTCCCGTTAAGTGGTACACGGCTTGGGATGTAACTTGCGAGCATCTGCGTGATAAGCAGGGTATTCGGGGATAAGGGACGCTTGGCTTTAGAGGAATTGCCGCATTAACAGCCGTGAAGATTCTCACCTGAGTTGTTTTATCTTCTAGAAGTAATCCCATCAGCTGCTATAATAATCATCGAGTAACAGAGTTGCTAAAAACAGACAGAATCATCGTACCTTGGATTTCAATATATTTCTTTTTTCCTGTTTTTATAAGTACACCGAAATATTCGCGTATCTACTACATTATTATATAATTACCATCTACAATTTTCCTGACTTTTAGAATAATATTTTGCAATTATCAAAGAATGTGATGAAAAGTTTACCCTGTTAATTTTCTTGAATAACCTTAATATTAAAAAAGATAAAAAGTATTTTAAAATGTACTACTAAAATTAGTGAGCACTTTAATCAATTTCGTTTCACCCATCCCATAAAGCGGAGACACTAGGTCTCGCTCATCACATATATTCATACATTTGCAAGTACAAGAGCATTCAACTAATGAAGAAATAATCTCGCAAGTAAGTTTTGTTATCGTGGTGCCCAACATCTGTGGACTCGAAAACTCTTTGGGAACCAACCCCGAACGCTACCAGGGCTCGACGCTACCAGAGCGTCATGTGAGTCGATATCCTCCCTAGGAGCGTCCTCTTCTCGGCAGAGGGCCCTGTGCCCTGGGCCCCGAGGGGACCGCGTCGGGGCGGCGGCAGTGACAGCAGCGGCGGTATATTTACTTCACGCTGGCCACACGAGTTATGCGCGTACAGTTATCTGGCGTGGGCGACGCGCTGGACACGCGCGTCCCTCACTGCTGCCGCAGGCTGCGAGCCCAGCACCCCACCGCCTCCCGCCGCCGCCGCCCCGCCCTTCCCCGTTGCGTAATTCCTCTCGCCCTCACTCTTGACCTTACTCTCACCCTCGTCCTCCCTCTCGCCTTTGCCCTACCCTCCCTTTCGCCCACGCTCCGTCACCCGTTCGCTCTCGCCCTCGCTCTCGCCCTCGCCCTCGCTCTCGCCCTCGCTCTCGCCCTCGCTCTCGCTCTCGCCCTCGCCCTCGCCCTCGCCCTCGCCCTCGCTCTCGCACCAGTCGTCTCTCTCGCACTTACCCTCGCTCACGTCGTAGTTTTCCACCTTGCCCTTGCTCTCGCCCTCGATCTACTCCTCGCACTAGCCCTCGCTCACGTCCTAGTCCTTGTCCTCGACCTTGCTCATACCCCTGCACACATTCACGCCCACGTTCTTTCTTTCGCCATCGTCCACTCATTTCCCACCTCAACACATTCAACTCTCGTCCTCGTCAGATATTAAATTCACCCTCACCGTCACCCTTGACATCATCTTCGTCCTTACACTAGTCCTTTCCGTTCTCTTGCTCATACCTCCGCTCATGCTTTTGCTCATGTCCTCGCCCTCGCCTCCTCCCTGATCCCACCTCTGCAAAGGCGGTGACCATCACTCGCTCGACTTCCCCGTTCCCTTCTCTCCCTGAAGATTCCAAGAAACCCGAGAACTTGTGATAATTTTATTTTATTTCATTTTTAAATAACGAATCACTTCTAAACAAATGTGTATTAGATTTTTTATACTAACGTGTTAGGGAAAAAGTTAATACTTGTTATTTTAATGATAAGTGTGTGATGATAATACACCTTTTTATTCACAATGACGGCCGTCATTTTATTTGGGAAAAAATGTCTTCCATTTGAATAATGCACATTATTTTCTTATTAATGTGCCAATAGTATGATAGCAATTTTCTTCAGTTTGTCTTCACTAGGGGGCGGATTTTGATGACCTTAAAACATTGCCAAAAATGATCAATAAAATACTCATAAAATGCTTTAAAGTACCCTAAAAACAAAAACAAAAATGGATCAAAACCATTTCAGACGAACAATGCAAATTGTTATGTATGATACTGATGTAATCCAGGCTTCTACCTTTTGTTCAAGTGAACTCATCTTGCAGACATTTAGTTTGTAATGATCTTTAAAAGAAAATCTCTGCTTTTATGAATCGCGAAATTGGCCGAACTGACAATGGCGTCACAAGAACCCTAGATTACAGAGTACTCACAACGACTGACATTACAATATATGAGCGAAGAAATCGAATAGGCTACTCTGGAAGAATGTAGTAAACATTTATTGCACCTCGTAAATATTGTTTGAAGCAAGTACATTTAAAATTATATTAAAATCGGTGAAATGAGCAAAAAATGTATTCAAATAATGTAAAAAGAAAAAAATGATGTATTAGTCGAAATTGAAAAAAAGCAAAAAATTGCGTGTAAAAATGTGTCATTTCGTTCGGTCTTCACATAAAACTAATTTCTATACTAAACGGAATTGTTATAAAGTGAAAAGGAAAAAAAATGATAAGTCATTAAAATCCGCCCCCTAGTTTTCACATTTGAATATAAGCATTATACACATATGTTTTCCTTGGAGGCCTTGCTTCCTTCTTTTTTATTCTTTTTTAATTTCTACTTTTATAGAGTAGAGCAAAGCTAAGAAGAATACTTCATAAAAAAAGAAAAAAAACTGCATTATTTAGGAGCAACTGCATTATTCAGAACTGTAATACACTGTATTAAATATCATCTTAATAACTTAATATTTATTTAAAACACTGGGAATATATTCAATTTATAATAGGCTGGCTACATTACTTTCATTTACAAATTTGCTAGTAATTGGTTAAAATATTGCAGTTTCGAGAATTTTCTATTTACCTCGGACTTTTAATAAATTCGTACTGACACGATACAAATTTAAAGTTTAATTATATTCCTCTCTATTTTTTTAGCTATTTAGTTCAGCTCTCTGTGAATATATAATTAATTAATTCCCTTCATCTCCTAATAAACGCAGTATGGGTAGGAAACGTATATTATTGAATATCATGGAATTTGACGACACACAAATACCGTAATTACGTAAGTGGAACCCTTTAATATTTATAAAATTGGCAGTTTCAATATTGACAGTTTTTATTCAGCCGATCGTTTTTAAGCATAATTTACGGTGATTGCACAATTTTCATTTTTCATAACAAACACTCCCAAAAGAGTGTGTGCAGTTAGTCGCGAAGAGAACCGCGAAAATGTCTGGCACGTCCTTTTGGCACTGTTATCTGCGACGCTATCTGCGACGCTCGTGGCTTAATGCGAAAGAGGTTTACGTTTTGACGACGAGGCCGGCGAAGGCTAGGACGAGGGACCGTGGCGTCGCTCGTCGTCCCCTGCTTATCTGCGGCTGCGTCCGTTGCTCTATATTTACGCAGCGCATTGTCTCGCGCTATCGCGGGAAACAGAGCGTGGAGGCGGCGCTCCTGTCCGTCTCCTCTGCCACCGTGGATGCCCCGCCCCCCTCTCCAGTGACCTTCGCCCTCAGGGCGCGTGCCCTCGCCGCCCTCGTCGCTATCGCCGCCGCCACTGCTGCTTTGCCACCCCCTGTGAGTGTAGGGGTTGGGGGAAGGGACTGCGACTTGTGACCAGGTGCTGCGTCAATGGCGATATACACACATTTATTTCGTTCTGTCTCCCTGTGATGTTTTCATTTACTCTTTTGCACGGCTTTTATCGAGTTAATTATTCGCTTGTGTGTGTGATGTGTTGATTTCGTAAATGTGGCTCTTCCATTCGCCTCCTTCTTACACTTACCGTCATTTATTATGCAGCCCTTGTTGCTCCACCACCCTAGGAGTATTGTGTGCTGCGATATGGTACTTTGACAGTGTCACCGCCGTTTTTCTTTCATTGTGATGCTTCTTTTCAGGCATTCTCTCTATTAAAATGTTATCTAATTATTTTTGGCTTAATTATTCTTTCACTTTTCTGTGTAAAACGATGTTTTCGCGAAAAAATAATTTGATATATTTGTTATCTATTTTTTCTCATTACTAGCCTTTTGTAGCCATCATAACTTCCTCGGATGCTTCGCCACTTAGGACGTACTTGGGTTATTTCTATCTGTGTATTTATTGTTTTGTGGTTGCTTTTTATTTGTTTTTCTTTCGTCTTCGCTATAAAGCTGTTGTTTTACATTTTATTTTTCCTCGCCCTTATTTTATTGAATTATTTTTTTAACTACTCTGAATTACATGATCCGTTAAGGTGATACTTTTGTTTGAATTACTTCTTTTCCTTATGTTGTGACTTTTTCTAACATCGAAAATTCTTCCATATTTAATCGTCCTTATTGTTTAATTCTTCTCTTATTTTGTTAGCCTTTCCGCTTTGATTTAATTCTCTTTTAACCAGATAATTTGCGCTGTCTGGTATCTTCGATGCCCTTCATGAACTATCCCATCGCCTTTCCTTCATTTCCTACGCCGTGCCTGACCTGGCTTTCCAGTCGCGGCGCCCTCCCGCACCACCCTCGCTGGTGGGGCTTCGTTTCTGCGGTCGCTGCGTCCACTGCTGCCTTCTCTGCGCTATCGCGGCGCCTTAGGTGCAAACAAGGCGATCCCGTCGGTCAGCGACACAGTCGGCCAAGCGGAGATGGCCGGGGCGAAGTCGGCGTGGCAAGGGTTGGCGGTAGAGGTCAGATAGCTTCACCTAAGAGGACGTATACGTCTCTAGAAGGAACGGAAAGAAATATAGGAAACAGGAGATGTGGATGCTAAGACGACGGAAAACAAAAGCAAGGCGGTTAGGATAAAACTGGGGTGAATGATGTATTAAAAAGAAAGAAATTGTGGATGCATCAGTTGTTCAATGTGAGAAAGATGTATGATGGGTAGGTTGGCAGGATTTTGGAGAAAACCGAAAAGACACTGAGGATTACAGGGTGATACCAGAACAAAAGGAAAAGATGTTGATGCGAAATTTCAATAACGACAACAACTAAAAAATAAAATGGACACATTTACAAAAAAAGAAGAAGAGTGAAATGTTAAGAAAAAATATACGTTTGAAAATCCCAAAGACACGAGTTCATTTAGATCGATCGGGGAATATCATTTTTGAAGAAACTCGGGTGAACAATTTAGGCGCTAGCGTTGACCACAGACGTGTGGACAGTCGGACGTTTTGCCGTCAATCGATTTTTCGGTATCAAGAACCAACAAAACACGGATTCTGGCTACACTACGTGTTAGAAGAATTTTTTTCTAAATTTATCAACAGGATTTATCTACTTTTTCCTTACCAGAGCCCGGCAATAATAGTTTTTCTGGCAAAAATTTGCCCTCTTCTGGCGCACGATTACATATTTTTCTCTTCTTACGAAGGATTCGTAAGACGAATCAGTATAAGAAGAGTAGGAACGAACAGTATTAGTAGAGACGAACAAGAGGAGCTATTCGCAACCGAAATGAACGTGAGAAAAAAGAACGAAAAACGTGAAAGGAAACTAAAGGCTTCCGTTGAGTTCAAACAAAAGAATAATCTCAGATTGGAATGAAATAATTAATTCCTACGGACAGGGAAAGTAAGGGAATAAAAGCCCGAATGTATGAGTGCGACAAATAAAGAATTAGTGAACGGATGGATGAATAAATAAATAAATAAATGAACCTTTAAAGTATGAACTGAGTGAAGTGATGACTGAATAGCGATGGATGACCGAACGAACGAGTTGAAAGAAACGTGCAAAGGTGGGAAAGGGTTGAGGTGGGTTGTGACGATGGCCGCCGCACGCGAGAAGCAGACACCACTGCGGCGAGGCCGAGGCCGAGGCGGCGGCGGCGGCGGCGGCGGCGGCGGCGGCGGCGGTTGGCGAGAGCGTGCTGTGGCGGCGGCGGCGGCAGCTGTTATCACGGGCGCGCTCGGATTAGCCCGGAATAAATCGCCGGCTCTGGCCGCCCGGAAGCCCCAGGCCGCGGGGAATTAGGCGGGGCCCCGATAGCGCCTGGAAATACGGCGTGGGCGGGGCGGGACGGCGGTGGCCCCGTCGCGTCGCCCTGCCTTGGTCCGCCCGACCCTGCGGAGACAGGTGCCGGACGCGCGGGCTGCACGTGTCGCGGCGTACGCACGGAAAGAGCGCTTGTTTGTGGTGTCCGTTCGTAGGGACGCGCTTGTCGCTACTGTCGCATGCCGCACGAGATCGTGATACAATTCTTAAAATTAAATAAAAAAATTAAAAATGTTATCACTGGGCAATTAGACTATAATCGTGTCGTAAAAGTGAAATATTGATATTAAATCTAGAAAAGATACGTTACTATTTTGGGATAGGGAAGAGTATTTTATGGGTGGATGGGTTTAGAGAAACAGAAGATGGAATAAATGGCAAGTTAAATAAGTTTGCTAAAAATAGTTTTTTTTAATTATTTCATGTTTAATTTTGATACATTTAATTTTTCAAGATTGATAGATTAAGGACGTTTTAATGAAATAATTAGAGGGAGAAAATGTCAAAAATTCTAAAGAATACGCATGTAAACGATGAGATACAAGATGGTTAAGTTGCTGGATACAAGATGGTTAAGTTGCTGGAGTCATTGAGCCTTAATTTTACTCGGGAGCGTATTTTGCGTTTCTTCGCATAAAAAATCACGTTTCCTGTAAATAAGAGTGGTTATATAATCTATACATGTTATTTTTTTATTGAACAAGTACTGTTACCTTTACCCATCTGTGGTTGATAAATACCAACGCTACATTCAAGTAGCGCGGGCAGTGCCCTCTGCAATGGCCCGCGGCTCTCCGGGCAGTGCTGCTGCTAAGAGGCCGCTACGAAAGTTAGACTTATGACCCTTTGCCTGAAGAACTATTCAAATACGAAATAAGTCAAAATCGCGATTTCAGTGATTTATACCACTTTACCTCTCATGAGGTCAATTTCTGTGTTATTTATGGCGTAAGTTTGTATTGAAGGAAAAGGATGCACTAGACATCCCATCCTAATCTGGTAGTTAATATTGGAGAAAATAATTTTAGCGTATATTTTTATTTATCCCGTTTCTGCTAATGTTTTGATTTTTTCATACATCACACACATTTTGAAATGTGTTTGCTTCTTTTGCGTTAATTTATGAATTTTATTCCCGCAAGGAGACGTAGACATCTTAAACAGAACATATTTGTATTAGTTAATTTTGGAATTTCGGTCAGGTAAATGACAATTTAGCCGAGATCGCTAAATCATCATACGCTCGTGGCAAGAATGTATTCACGACTTGCGTCGGTTCAAATCTTCTAAAACCGTAAATCTCTTAGAATTTGGCAACCCATTGTTTCTGAAGTACTCCGAGAGTATAAGGATTCTGAACTTATTACTTTTTAATTATTGGTCACGAATATGCCGTCAAGGACCACGCAGACGTACACCTTCACTTACTGAGGCTTAGTTACATTTATCCCGTGGCATGTATACGTGACTTTTGGCGGGAGGGGAATAAAATTATGCTTAATCAAATTTTTATCTCCCACAGTTGGTAGTTCTGGAGGAATGGAAGATAGAATGATGGTGATAATGAAATATGAATGGACGACTTACTTCTATACACAAACACACATGCCCGAGGCAGAACTCGAACCCGCGATCGTTCCGTCCGAAATCGCGACGGCACTACTGCCTTAGCGATCTCGGCTATCTGGTTTGCTATTGTTATTATTATTATTATTATTATTATTATTATTATTATTATTATTATTATTATTTACTTACAGAAAAACTCCTCCATTATGCATTCACTATTTTTAATATTATGTGCAAAATTCTTTCAACGACCTCTTGGAACGAAGAATTTTGAAAAATACAATTCTTTGATGTTATGTTTCCTTTTATGCGTTATGTTAAAAATATTCGAGTGTTCTTACCAGTTTAATTACATTCTGGAACGGCAGATGTGAACTACTTTGCGAAACTTGAGTTACGGCTGTGAAGTGAGCTTTAACCGAGTTTGTGGACACAAGTAATGTTGCTGTACGTTGTGCCTAGGAGAGCATGACCTCGTCTGTGTACCCAACGTAAACACATATGGTTACGGAGTATGAAATTGCCTCACATCCTTTACGAGAGGGATGTCTTCGCGTTTCATATTTCGTACTGCAAAAGCAATCTCTTTGACGAATGAGTTTATCTAGCGAGCATACACCTTCCCATCAGTGTTCAGTATTTATACAGTGTTGCATTCATACTTTTTTCATACAATTTTTGTACAAATGGATAACATACTTTTTAATTTTACAATTAAGCTAAAAATACTTAGGCTAATAATTATAGGGACCTCTAATTTACTTAATATAATTTGCGTTTTTAATTTCTCGCCTTCTTAAGAAGAGAAAGTGTTGTAATCATGCACCAAAAAATGACCATTTTCAAGAGAAAAACTCTTACAAAAGAAAAAAGCCTGGTAAAAAAGAAGTGTCTAAATCTTGTTCCTATGTGTGGTAAATTACTTCCACTAATACATTGAGTAGTCAGAATCCATGGTTTGTGGGTCTTTGATGCCAAAGAATCGAATTACGACGAAACATCTGCTTCTCCTTCTGTATATTGTCAACGCTAGAGCAAAAGCCGTTCCAACTATATCAAATGATATTCTCTAGAATTGATATTCCTCGATCGACTTGAAGGAACTCAAGGTAATGTGAGTTTGAAACGGATATTATAATATTGCGGATATTTTACATCAAGCCTCAACATTTTGAAACTTTTCTTACCAATAGGTCCAAATGTGTTAAAATGTGTTCCTTGTAGCGAAAAGAATGCTTATAATAATGGCGCTGGTGACATTTTCTTTAAACACTTCGAATATTCGGAATTGCTAGGTAAGAAATAATGCGAGATGGTTTGCTGTTGTATCACTACTAGTTACAGTTTCAAATAAATTTGTAACATTGAATTACATTAAAACGAAGTAACATTAAGAAAGAGTTAATTACATTTTCCCCCATTCTTTAAGATGTATGAAGGAATTTTTAACAATTTATAAACGTCCAGTGTGCAATAACGTGAAACAAAGTGAAATTACGTCATCATAATACAGTTTCCCACTTTTGTTAATTTCTAAACTTCATTACAAGATAAAAGAAGTATTCTTGGTGAGCTTGCATCCTTTTATTCGAAAAGCCTCTGAGACATGTATGTGGGTTGATTGTATAGAAAACACTGCACTTGCACAATAAAGGTGTTCATGTATTTTAATTACCGCGAAGAAAAACACCTTTATTCTTGGACGCTTTTGTGTTCTCTTGTTTGCTTGTTCATCATCTTTGTTTCTCATTCAAAAGGAATACGAACATTAACCTTTAAAAATATGTAGTATTGTGTACCTTTGAAGACTCTAAAATGAATTTTTGCGTACACGATCCCTTGTGTTGAAATTTAGCCGTAGATACGAGCTTTTTACCGTGCGAGAAAAGTTGGTCGTCTAATAAAAGCACTAAGCTCATAGCAGTATGATTTTGCAGAAAATTTGGTTGAATATGTTTGCAGAATTAATGTACTTTGTTCCTAGCAACACCCAAAAAATATGAGACTGTGAGTTCACATCTTTGTCTGCGATTTCTATTACGGAAGGTATTATTGCATTTCAAAAATATATTATGATAATAAAACACTTCAATTACATTTTTAGGTCTGGTGTTTTCAATCATACACATTGTCTCAAATTTCTTAGAATATTTTAATTGCTTTTCGTAATATTGTCTTTGAGATGGTCTGATGAATATTTATTATACAATTAACGTGAATTATCGCACAGATTAACACACTAACGCAGATATTGCGTAATTACGTTCAAATGACATTCTCAATCTATCAGGCTATTAATATGACAGGAACGTTATTTAATAAATTACCTGAAGGTATTATTTTAATGTTTAGATCAATTATATAATTGTTGAGATGTAATAACGAACCAAGTGGAAAAACGGAATTGCAAATGGAATCAAAATACATATTTTTTTTAGGTATTACTAGCTTTCTCTTTGGTATTTTGGTAATTTGTATGTACGTTCCTTTACTTTAAACAATTTTATCAAAATGCAACAATGTTTAGTCTCAACAACGCGATAATACTTTCTATTTCCGCAACCCCGGACGTTTAAACTCTGTTTAATACTGCAAATGAATAGTTGAAGACACTTCTTTCTGAGACACGGCCTCCTGGGGCGCCCGCGCTGCCCGGGTATACTTCGTCTTCGACGACAGAGTGGCTCTTTACGGCCCTCGCACGTCATCGAACCCACCCCTCTTCCTTCCCATCACTTTCCCCCTCCCCACCTACGTTCCATCTCGCGCGACGACGGTGCTTCTGCCACAGCCAGAGCCCCTCCACTACACCGCCCCGCCACCGCCCCACCACCACCCCGCTACCCCCTCGCCACCCCCTCGCCACCCCCCTCGCCACCCTCTCGCCACCGCCCCGCCACCGCCCCGCCACCGCCCCGCCCCCGCCCCGCCCCGCCTCTCCCCGTCCCGCCAACATCTTCGCTCTTACA
The DNA here is from genome assembly GCA_038098605.1 of Gryllus longicercus. Classification (NCBI taxonomy): domain Eukaryota; kingdom Metazoa; phylum Arthropoda; class Insecta; order Orthoptera; family Gryllidae; genus Gryllus; species Gryllus longicercus. The sequence continues at coordinate 2,523,743 of JAZDUA010000154.1, forward strand.
GTTCGCTTCCCGCACCCTCACTGCCCCTGCCGCTTCAACATTTCTACGCCCCGCTACGCCACCAATTTTACACTCACCCCCTCCGACGGCCCTGCAGCTCCCACCCCACCGCACCCCACCCCACCCCGCCTCGCCTTCGTTGGCCGTCCACTGCTGCTGCTCCTCCTCCGCGGCCTCCGAGTCACTTCACTTGTGGAGCGGAAGGCGAGAGGTCGGAAGGTCGCAGCCCCTGGGCGCGCGCCAGCGCAGAGGTCGCCCTTCAACCCCCGCCTGATGGACGGCCGCCGCCCCCACCTCCCCTCCGCCCCCACCCCCGCCCCCGCCTCCGCTGCGCCTTCGTTTGCCCCTTTGGCGCTGCCTCTCCAGGTTCGCGCCCCTCGCTTCTTTGCTCGGCCCTGCCCGGCGCGGCGCCCGGGTCGCGTGGTCGAGGGTTACGAGCTGTCGCTTTGTAGCTGTTACGTTGCCCGTCGTCGCGCTACTCAGCGGTCAGACTTTTGCCATCTGTTTCCTTGACCCTTTTGTGCTTCGGTGTTGCACTGTGGAAAGACGTCTACCCTTAAACTTTGTTGTAGAGTTCCAATGCACGTAGCAACATATTATTCCCTTACTAGTTGTCTTTTGAACGCATCAGTATTATATTCGATTCGTTAGCGGGTCAGTATTTTGCGATGTTTAAACAGAATTATATATTTGATACTTCAGAGAATTTTCACCTCAAATCATTTTCATCCCTCTTTGACCTTAGCCTAAACACTTTCACTCCAATTTTTAAAGACTTCGTGAACTTGCATTTGAATTACTCCCTTCTCTCTCAGGTAGATGCCAAATAAAATTAATTACATTGCAATATTTATTTAACTTTATTATTTCTGGTAAAACCAAAACAACTTCAACAGCCCTGTGGTTCTTTTGTCAATAACAGGAGTTGTGGATCTTATCAAACAATTAAATTAAGTTCAAAATTTCTTTGTAACGATCCAATCATCATGTCATTAACATTTCCAAACACTGACTTTACTATTTCTGATAGGACTATGCATTGTGTGGTAACATACTCAGCCTTTGTACTGTATTTTTCGTACTCGGCGTTACAGTCGACCTCTAGTCTTTATAAATGAAGATTAATTTCTAAATTAAGCACTCGATCTCGCCATCCAGCGAGGGCAGATTACAGCCCGCGGTAAAACACACACCACACTTAGGGTAATAATGACCTTAGCAGCTGGCGCGTCCAGAAATATCAATCTTACTCTGACTCAATTAATGCATCTTTTCTCCGAGCGCGCCACCATCGTTGCGGGGTCCCGCGCCACTGCGCGACATCGCAATCAATGTGTAGCCGCAGCCTCGTCGCTTTCCACGCCCGCGCCCGCACCAGCCCGTGAAAGAGCGCCTGCATATTTCTTCTCCGAGGTCGAGCACGGCCGCGCGCGTGCTGGGGAGTGATGTGGGGAGGGGATTGGTGAGGAGGTGGAGGGGGAGCGGAGCGGGACGAGGCGTGATGGTTCCGGTGGGATAGGTCTGGGAGGGGAGGGAGAGGGGCAGACCTGGCGAGAAGCTGTCCGGAGCCCGCCCTTGGATTTTCGGCACCAGAGAGAAAATAATTCAGAAGATAGGTGAATATGTTGCTGGCGAGAGCCTTGCTGTACTATTCAGTGTACAATTCTGGACGTAGCTAGGCGTTTGAAATCTCCTGGGCAGACTTCTAGTGACTCTCCCTCGATTGTGTCAGCTATCTGTTTTTCGCTTGGCTAGTACAAACTCTTATATTGTTTATGATGATTTTAACTACTGATATTTAAAAACGTATTTGGCTATTTTTGTGAAGCGACTTCGTTGAATGGGACATGCGCACCTCACGTGTAGAGATACCCAAGGTGGAAACCTAAAGGGAGAACCGAACTGCAATGGTGCTTCCGTCTTAATTTCTTTTTTAGAGTATTTTAATTTACTTGGGAGCAGTTTCATACATATTGAGCGTTATGGGTTGATTCGCTTTAATAACAATCTTTGGCTTCAGTTCGTTGACCTCTTCAAATTACCTCATTAGTCTGAAGTGTGTAAGGTGGGAGACGTGACTTAATTATAATTCCGTGAGTTTTATGGACCTTGGGGGATGATTATATAATTACACACATTGTTCAAATTCATGTAAAAAAATGGAAATTGTATGGTCAAAATCCTCTCCAGAAATATACGTAATAAACGATTTTTTTAGTTCGTAGTATGTATTTTTCGAATTATCTTAATACTGATGATTGCAACCGATGAAAATCCTTAAGCAACAAGTTTTGGAGGAGTGCTGTTAGTTACAGTTATTTACAATAGTACTTGAAAATTAAGCACTCATAGATTTTACTGTTATAGTATTTTGACCTTCATTATTTGGAAAGGAGTGTGGGAATGTAGCAAACTGTCATTAAAAAATAATCTTTTTTAGAGACAGTCCCATTTGAAAACAATACGGACATAGAACGTGGCAAAAACAAAAGCCTGGGAAAGGTGGCCCACGAAATGCAAGGAAACTTTCCACTGCCTTTCGCTGCGGTAGCCTCGCCGTGTGCTTGCCTCTGCGATCCCGCCCGGCCGAGACGAGTTCCCCGAAGGCAGACGGCCAAGAGAGGAATTTCCGCGCGTGCGGTTGGCAGCCGTGTCGATAAAATGAGAAGATAGATTATATAAGTCTATAGCCCGGGTCCTCGGCGTGGGTGGTAGTGTAAGTCGCCGTGGCCTCGGCGGTGTGTGTGGTTTTGATTGGAAAACAGTAATCTCCACTTCGGCATCTGGCCGCTCCGGCATGTTGCTTGCCCGTCTATGATGCTTTTTTTTTCTTCTTCCCATCTCTCTCTTATCCTTCCTCGATGCCTTTTTTTTTAGATATATATATTTTCTTCCTTCGCGGCGGGCCGGATCGAGAAAAATATCGCTGCGAGCCGCCTGCTCCCGCGCAGAATCCGCGACGCGCGCGCCGGCTTATCCGCCAGGCTCGTTGCGCTCTTCTGTGCGATGGGCACGAAATGCGGCCGCTCTGCTGCGGATTCGCGTACGTAGAGGAGAGGCTGGGATCGGGCCGAGGGGGCGGGGCCGGCGCCGGCGGAGGCGGCGGTCGGCGTCTTATGCGTAGCCTTGGTCCCCCGGGGCGGAGTTGCGGCCTGCTTTCTGCTAATGCCCGGGACGTTTCTGGCCTGAGTGCATTATGGGACGGTTTCGGATTTCGCGTCGCATTAGGTTGTGTAGAGCAGAAGAGAGTATCTTGCCTCTTGGGGATCCGTCGGGCGGTGGGTGCGTGCGAGGTCGGAGAAGCCTGATGAAGGACCAGCTGGGTATCGCGAGGTCTTAAGGCGATAGAAGACGATCCAAGCAACAAAGAGGTGAATGAATTTTGGGTTCACATGCATAAGGAGGTGTTCAGTTGGACACCCATGACTCACAAAATGTGAAATGTTGGGTATTGAGGACACTGGTTACAGAATGGAAAGTTTACAAGAGGTTTGGAACACTGGGTGGGCATTTTCTCCTAAAAATGTTAGTAGGAATTGATCTCTTATTGCGAGAACAATTAATATATAACTAAATACGGGAGTAAAGAGAGAGGAATTAAGTTTACAGACAAATGAATGAACTAAGAAGATATTGTACAAGGGATCACACAATTGTTTGCAAAGAAATGTGGACGCTTAAAGAGTGGTTAGTTGAACTAGAGGCTTTATAATTTATTTTTGTTATTTAAAGGAGACAGAAAAGGGAATGCGGAAGAATTAAGCGAACTCTTCGCGTCGGGAGGTTCAGTGAGAAGCTCGATACACATTCAAATGATATATGTAGAAGCTGGCGAGAGATGGGGCAAACGAAGAAGCGAAGTCTTCGACAGATCGTGTCGAGGCAAGTCAGATGTTGAAAAGAGCGAGTAACAGAGCCACCGCCACACCGCCACCGCCACACCGCCACCGCCACACTGCCGCCACCACCACACCGCCACACCGCCACCGCCACACTGCCGCCACCACCACACCACCACACCGCCACACTGCCGCCACCACCACACCACCACACCGCCACACTGCCGCCACCACCACACCACCACACCGCCACACCGCCACCACCGTCTCCACTGTCCCCACTGCAGCCGTCGCCAACGCCGCCATTCCCGCTTCCGCCACCGCAGCTGCGACGGAGCATTCCCCTCCGACGCCACAGCTGCCATCGCCAAGCCACCGTGGCCACTCCCTGCGACATCGCGCTTGCCTTCGTCGTCTCCACAGCATGTCATCGCTCGTGGGTTCCACCGCCCCTCCTCGACGCCACCACCTCTGCCGCCTGTCTCTGCGTGCTATCTCTATCCGAGCCCGCCCCGCCTCCGCTCTCGCAGCATCCGAAGCGGGATTTGCATTGTGAGGCGGAGCGGGGCGCGGCGGGGCGGCGCGGCGTCCGTCTAGCCCCTGGGAGCTGCGCCGCGTCTTGAATAGGCTGCGCGTGTCCGCCTTTCACGGCCGCGCCGCGCGCCCAAGCGGAGGCTGCAGTGTCCGGCGGTGGACAGAGGCTCGTGTTGGATGCAGTATGTTTGTTTGCGATTTGCGCTATTGTCGGACTCGGCTGTGCGTGTTTTGCGTTTATGATCAAAGGCGTTGGTTGCTAGTGTCTTTATCAGCAGGTCATTGGAATATCTAGGCTACGTGTTGGTTCGATGATGTCCCGAAAATATTACAACCAATAATATGCATGTATAATACCAATAATATGCATAATATAAATGCTATAACAGTTTTTTATTGGCATAACTGTGTACGGTGCACATTTCAATCTGTGAAACTAACTGTGGCAACGAGAAAAATATATCTTATTGATTGTTCTTTCTTCTAACGCGATATTTTGCATTAATTTCTATAAATTTCCTTTTTAATATGAGCGTATTTTGCTGCTGATGTGTGTGCTTCTACACATTAATTTCTGAAACATGTGAGTAATTTTAGTTATAATGATTTTAGTGATTCCGGAATTAAATAATAAAAGAATACGAAAGAGAGAGAAAAAAAGGTATGATACATGGAAAAAAAGAACCGTTGGAGTGTACCAGATCCATGATACTGTAACAAGTTACCTTGTTACAGTATCATAGATCTGGTATACTCCAACGGTTCTTTTTTTCGGTTTAATTCTAAATATGTGAAATGTCTCGGTTAGTTGAATTAATTAAATACAACTAATTTTCTTAATTGTATTTTGACTAATACGAGTACTACGTATGCTACCACTGAATCACCTACACATGCAATGTTTATGTTCGGCGTTATTTATTATTCCATTATTACTTTATGTTCAATAAATTACTCAATTTTAAATAGCAGAATTTGCGTATATCTGTGTTAACGATAACACCACAGGGCGAATGACTCTCGCTTCCTAAAAGAACATTGTTTAATAAAATTACAATTTTTAAAAATAAAATTACAATTTTCAAGAAGAAAAGCAAAACATGGGTGTAAATTATAAGTAAGAGTAATTCGTAAATTGTACTTTTGTATCTCGTTTACTGTTATTGGCAAAATTACCCTTTAACAGGAAGTGCAAAGAGAGAAAGAAGTGCGACTGAAAGCTGTTGAAATGTGGGTAGGACGAAAGATGCGAATAAAAGCGATTGGAAAGACCTGATAAGGAATAAGAAAGTATTAAAATGAGTACGGAGGTAAATATGGCTATTGGAGGTGACATATTTTGCTGGATGCCGGTTGCTGGACGCTAGACGAAGGACGATGATTCAGGGGAACTCCGGGACCATGGAAGTTGTCGTGCTAAGAAACTTTAAAATAATGTACCAAACTATTCAGAGAAGTACACAGTGCCGGGGCTAGTAAAATGAAGGAGGATAATATTATATACGACATGACAGAGGAGAAGAGCCAGAGAGATAAAGAAGGAAGCAATAAATAGAAGTGAATGAACAATATCTGAATCTGCTCGAAGAGAAGGAAACCGATTACGGTAATGTAAGATTATATTATTACCTGGATCCACAACAGAACCGTGTATCCTGTCTGCGCAAGTGGAATGTCTTCGTAGTCCCTCCCTTGGCAGGAATCTGGGGAACGTCGCGTGCGCGGCCGACGGGCAGGCGGGCGGGCGGCCGCCCCACGACGCCTTATCAATCGAGCGCTCGGGCGCGTACCGCGCTCATGCATAAGGCATGAAGCGGCGCGACTTCGGGGCCGGCGGCGGCGGCGGCGGCGTGGAGCGTCCCAGAGCGGGCCGGAAGTCCTGGCGGTGTCGCGACGCCACCGGGGCTTCCGCCTCCGCGACGCGCCGGCCGCCTGACGTCAGCGAGATGCCGCCCCCGCCCCCGCCGCCACCGGCCCGTTGACGGTGCCCGTTGCGACGCATGAGAAACGAGAGTGATCGCTCCCCAGGAATATCGGTTGCGGGCGACTGGAGGTGTTCATGCTGGATGCGACCGTGTTCGGATTGAATTTAAACCAACTGGCTTGGGGTAAATTCGACACTTTCACCCACAACTAATGTGGTGGCAATAATCGGAATATTCGGTTCTTTGGTTTATTCTAATCACTTGCTATTTTCGTGTTTATTTACTCTGATCACTTGGATATGTAATTTTGTCAGGCTTTACTATTTCTTTTCATCTCTTTAGATTGACATATTATCCTGCAACACTGAGAGTTTCCACGTTAGTCCACCCTTGGTTTGATCATGATATTTGAGGAGAAATTATCAATCGTATATGTGGCTTCCTAAAATACCCGGAAGTTATAATTAGTCTTCTTTCCTCGGTGAATGAGGAACAATTTTTAATAGTATTTATATTTATAATATTTCATTCATAAAAAGAAGATTGATTAAACAGATCAAATCTGTTTTTGGGAGTATGTCAGTCACGCAGGTTTTATTCTGAATATTTTTGCTTCCGATTCCTATCTATTCATGATTATTCAGATTATTCAAGCTACATTGATCGAATACTTTAATTACTGTTGCGCCAAAGTGTAAACAGTATTTTAAATGAGTGGATCGAGCTTATCGGTTTTCAAATAGATCGAATGGAATGCAATATCATCTTCATATTATGGTACTTCGCTTCTGCGGTTAAAATCTATTTCACTACAAGCACTAATGTAAATTATAAAAAATGTTTTGTCTATAAACTTTTAGAATGCGCTCATTTAATGACATAAGCGATGCAGCGATATCTGTTTGTTGCAACATTTCATTGCATCATTAAATGTATAGAATTTAAAAAATAAACTCGTCAATTTCATTGTGAACAACATTAGAGGAATATATGTAATAAAAGAACATAATGTACTCTCTTTGACGCTAAAACTAGGTTAAATCTTCCATATACTAATAATTTTATCTCATAGTTGTATTTATATTGACACTTTATAGTAACCTGTGAGAGAACTAATTTACAATTTTTCCAGAGGCCAACGCAACATTGCGACTGCTTTAATTGCTATGATTTGTACAACTAATTAAATTTCTCCCGTTTTTATCACTTTCGTGTGTGGCTTGTATTTTCAGCCGGACTTCGTATAGTACACGATGGGTATGGACAGTAACGAGTGTTCTCATTTGTATTCTGATGCCTGTTTCGTAATTCAGGTGTCAGACATCGCGACATTGACAAAATGCATGAATAAATTTTTACACGACAGTAGTCATTATTTCTTTTCAAAATAAACGAAATGGGCATGTAAATGTCACCATTCAAACACTATTTCCATTGATAAATAATTTATATTTAGATTAGACAGAGCAATTTCAATAAAAACGTAAAATGAAGCTGCAGGGAACCGACAGCAGGAAAAATAAATTCTACTCGAAACATAAAACGCATTGAAGCCCAAATCTAAGCACGTATTTTTAACTCATTCATGAAAGCCTACCCCTCCGTAAACTTCGCTCAATGGTTATTATTTCCATTTCAAACTTACAAGCGTGTAATTTCTTCCAAGGTAATTTTGACAGTGTATAAATTCAACCCCCTTTCTGTAATATTCCCTTGCGTTCAAATACTAATCGCGTCCCGTAGTTCGTGATGAAGTTGAGAGGTGGAGACATCACATGTTGACATTTACATATCGACTCAATTGTCACACTCGCTCTCCGTTGTCTCGTGTTTACAATCATGTCTGTCATTTCGGTCAATCTACACCATTCCGCGCGCTGAGTAAATTACTCGCAAATAATCGAATCACGGTGCGCTCCGCGCCTCGCCGCGTCGCTCCGCCGCGGGACCCCTCCGCGCCACGCCCCCTCTGCCGCACGCCCCTCCCCCCGCACACCGACTGAGGCGTGCCTGGTGCGGCCGCTGGAGGTGGACTGCGACACTCACGAGCTATCCGTCTAGCCACGAGCCCACCTTCACCAACAACCAATGTTGCAGCGATTGTAGGTTGTACGTTGGAGATGTGTGTTGAGGGGAAAGAAAAATCTCTATTTACTCGGGGGGTCTACACGCATGTAAAGCTGGAGAAAACCATTTCTTTCTGATGACGAATGCTACTTTAAAGGTTTCTATCATGCTTCTTTTAACAATTAGTAATTATTTTTCTGTTCAACTTCATGAATAGTTTACCCCGAAAATTGTTAGATGGACCCGGTCTCATCACTAAGTGAAATATCGTCTCAATGGTCACTGAAGTGTTATACGTGCCTCATACAAGAACATTGGGATAATTACCATCGATAATGAAATCGTGGTCAAAAAGAGAATGTAAATGCTGTTGCACCACTCATCGCGCACTTGTCGCCAGCGAGTAGACAACCCCGAATGTCTCGTTCGACGATCTGTCATTGGGAGCGAAGGATCGGCGGCCATTTCCATAACGGAGCCGTGAATTCGGCGGACAGGCCAACCGGCTAGCGGACGCCGCTGGGCGTGGCGGCGGCGGCGGCGGAGGAGGGCGAGCGAGGAGGGCCCAGCGGGGACCATGAATTAAACATGCGCCCTCGAAGGCTGCGTCGGGATTAAGCGCGGGGTCGTTGTCTGGGCGCGCGGGTCGCGGCCGGTGCGGCACCTGCCGCCCCCGCGGGACTCCTTCCCCTGCTCTTCCCCACCCCGCCCCTGCCCTGCCCCACCCCACCCCACCCCACCCCGCCCTGTGCGGACGCATCCGCCGTGCTCCTCGGAGCCTCGTCGGCGGTGTGAGCTCGCTCTCGAAGCTGTTACACGACGCTTCTGCTTCCGTGGAATGTACTCGTCGTACAGAGACTAACGCAGCTGACAACGTACTGCAAAAAGTCGTTCCAGTGCTAGTTATGTGCAATGTGAAATCATAGAAATGAATTTCTACTCTCACAATGTTTTGTTAGTTGTTTCTTCTGTATATCTTAATTTCGTCGTTCTTTTCTTTAGATTTTTCTCTACTGTAATTTCGTAGCTAGATATATTTCCAACGCTTTCATATTATCATCTTACTGTAGCACCTCATTATTGTACAAGGGTTCATGTGAAGCTGTTGCGTAGAAGGCAAATTCACAACTTTAAAATAACCAAGATCCGTAATATCCAATTATTTATTGGAATACCATCGTTTTGGTTACTACACTCCAAAAGGTTCTTAGGAATTTTTATATTTAAGCTTCAGTAATTGAGACGATAATGGTAAGATGTTCAATGAATTTTGAAAGCTATAACTGTCCAAATAAAAACACACATAAATTATGTTGAAATATTTTGAACACCATCCTTCATTATTTCACGTATCCATCACCACCTCTGTATCGTCTTTATCATCTCCTTCCATCATTGCCTCCATCAACCCCCAAGCAGCATCAGATATACCCTCACACCCCTCCACTCCCCCCTCCTCCGCTCCCTCCCCCACCGACACTGCCATTGTCCACGCCAGACGTGCGTCGCATCCAGCCACCTCTTGCACCGGCCCCTCGCCCGCGCCGCGGTCGTAAATTGCCCCGCGTTTGTCTGCTGTCTGCCGCAGCGCCCCGCCCCGCCCCGCTCCGCCTCCTCCCAGACCCGGGCTCTACGCACCCACACCGACGCACGCGTACACTTGGCCTGCGCCCGGCGTATTACGATGTGTAATGGTATTGTTTCCCCTTCTCAGGTAAGGAAGCAGCTGCAGCAGCAGCGGCGGCCGCCACCCCCACCCCCGCTGCCACCGGCGCGCCCGGCTTGGCATGGGCGTCCGCCGCGCGCGCTCTGGCGACTGGGCGAGGAGTCGGGAAAGTGAGTGAGTCAAGTGCTTCGCATTGTGAGCGAATTTCCTCTTCCTGCATGAAGTCCACTCGCCGACAAATTGGAGAGCGCCCTCGGAATACCGTTCATCCTAGGCGCGCTCCGCGCCGCGCCGCTCCGCTCCTCTCCTCTCCTCGCCTGCTTCGCGGAAGGTAAGAGGCAACGTCGTCGTATTTTGCGGTCGTTTTACAGCGCTTCGGGGGTAAACGGAGCGTGGAAATCGAATTTCCAGGGCTATTGTTCTCGTGCGGTGTACTTGCGAGCGTTTAGAATGGTGATTATGTGAGAAAAGAACATCGGGGATGACAGAGCGTGTTCGGTTTTGGCCTTTTCGCTGGAGGTATAAACGGGCTCATAAAACGCCGGCGTTGGAAATAAGCGAGTTTTTCTGACGCGAGACTGACGGTTTATTTTTTTCTGTCTGGAGGATGGTCTAAAGAATCGTTCTTTAATCTGCAATCTTCTTGCGCGGGTTGCAGGAGACTCATACTTGCGAGTTTGCGCTTAATTACAACTTCTCGACAGTACTAGTGACCTTTATTTCGTTATTAGATCTCTTTAATTGTTTAATTGTGCTTGAATAAAAATAGCTCATAGGAATAGAATAATAATACAAAACTATCACGTGTAAAACGATGAATAAATATTACAGTTTTGTACGATTTATAAAAACCCCATCAATACAAAACCCCGTAATATGCTTCTGCTGGATAGGAAATTGTCTTCAGAAGTACATCAAACAGATTTCAGACGAAAAAGGTAAAGTTGTTTAGGTACTCACTTGCTGGTGGACTGAATTACCCTGTCTTACTCGGTAATTTACGAATCACAATCATCTATTTGACAGAAAAGAGGAATAATTTCGATGTACAGAGTATCTCTGCTTAAGTGTTACCCATCCAGGCCTATCCTACTCTGCCCCTATCGACTCTCGCCTACCCTGCTCCATCCTTACCCATCCTGCCCTGCCCTGCTCCTGCCCGCTCACCCAAAATTTGCTTGCGTTTAGTTCCAAGTCTGTATAACGAGACGCACAGTTCATACCCTGCCCATCATGTGCACTTGGAAAACAATGATTTACAAAGAGAGGGATATTCATTCGGGTTGAGCTAGTAAGACTTATTGAATATTATTTTTACTTCCGGGTGACGTTTAGTTGGCAAAAAGAAAACGTTAATCCTTTGCTTCGGTTCTATTCAAAAAACAAAATCAATCGAACTCGAATATTTTTCTCTTCTATTTTCAAAAATCGTATTTTATTCTGGATGGAACTCGTCGCCTCTCGGTTTTTGCAACTCGGAAACACCGCCCTTCGATCTGCCGTCAGCTGTTTGCGAGTGGGTGGCCACGCCCTTCGGCGTCGCCGGGTCTCGCCGCGCCACCGCCCCCGACCGGATATGAACCCTCGCCCTTCCCCCGCGTCCGACCTCGCCCCCACCGGTCCACCCTGTTTTGCCCCGCCCCGCCCCTCCCCACCCTACCCCACCCCGCCCATGGCCGCCGCGTTGAGGTACGCTGCGGGACTCGGCCCCCTCGAGTCTGACCTGCGTGGAGAGTTTTGGAGGATCTTCGGCGCATTTCGTTTTCACGTTTAATTGTCGAAAAAAATGTCTGTGGAACGAACAGATGGCCAGTCTCTGGGTAAACAGTTTCTTTAATTTCAAGATATGACACTACTATGAAACGCAGAGTAAGACTTTATTAGTTGATATCTGCAGAGGTAAGTTACAATATAAGCTGTAATGGCTGTTTGTAATACTTCTAACGTTAAAACCACTGAAATAAAATTAAAAAAAATGCTTCACGGTTTAAGAATAAGGTTTACTATGCCTTGGTTTTCATTGTTTTATCATTGATCAACTCCGATGGTATTGCTGATTTTCTTTTTGCGATGCCTTCCTGCAGTACTGTTGCACTAAGCACTACATAATACATCCAAATAAATTGGGTTGACTATTGGAAGTTTTTTAGGCATTTTTGAGCGGTGTTAGTAATTCGACGTGAGAACTAATCGAACGTGCATGTAAATGGGTTTGGCAAAATAGAACATTTGTAATATACTCGACCAAATTTGTGTTTCTAAATACTTTTCTTGCCTCAGAGCATTTCCTAGCTCAAATAAAGTTCTTTGAACGTAAATTACTTCACTAACTAGTACAAATTTTAGGTAAACCAATGAAACATGAAACGAAACTAATAAAAAACATGAGGTATACTAGGGTGCAATACTAATTCAATGATCAATTAACTACATAACTTAATTAAAAGGATAGTAATTTCTGCGTATAATTTTGCTTCAGAATGCAAAGCGAAAAAAAGTAATGCAGTTTGTTTAACCGCTAATAAAACGCCATATTTTCGAATAGTTTTATTCGTTTACTGCTGCGAAGTGGAGTTAATTTGGAAACTTCTTTCTTCGTGGCATTCCTTGAGCACTGACCTGTGGATAATCCAACGAAGTAAGGCGAACCTTTCCTAAACGCTACCGCCTTCTCCTGCTCCTCCGCCTCCGCTTCTTTGTTCGCTCGGTCGACGCCTCATATTCGCGGCGTAAAATTTTAACCGGCGCGCGGGCACCCCGCGCTCGCTCGCCCGCCCGCCCGCCCGCCGACCCGACTGGGTTTTTCGTAATTTGAGATAGAAAACTTCTGAATAATTCCCCTTCCGCCCGCTTCAAAGAAGAACCGAGAGGCGGAATTCACCCCCCCCCTTTTCTGGTGTAATTGGGATGGGGAGTTCGAGGCTAGTGGGAGGCGAAGTTGAGCAGCTGCACACAGCGCCGCCGCGACGCGAAGGAGGAGGAGGAGGAACGCGTGTGCGGGGGGAGGGGGGGGGGGGCTGGAACGGGCAGCCTGCGCCGCACACTGCGCAATTGTTCTCAACTACTCAGCGCTCGAAACATGTTTGTTCGCCGAAAGGCGTCGCCGAGAGCGGCGAGAGGACGCCGAGAGAGGACTCCGCGAGGCCCCGAGAAGAAGGCGGCGTTGACGGTGGGGGTGGGGAAGTGGGGGCGGGGCGGGGTACCCGACGTGCTGCCCACCCGACCGGCACGCATTACACACTCGAAGAACTGAAAGTTTTAAATTCATTTCACGCAACCATAAATAATAGCTTAATAATTCCGTAATTAAAACTCGGGGCGCAAGTTTAATATCGCGGATATCTTCTCGCGAATGTACATAACACACAACTTTCCGAGACTAGAGCGCGTCCGCTTCGCTAATTTGCGAGGAGATTTATTTCGGAGTGTAATATTTAATTAAGAAAACCAAGCTGGAAACCACGGCGTCGAAAGTTGGCGGGCCTGCGGCAACGCGGCGGGAGGGGCGAGAGATCTGCAACGCGGGGGGTGCAGGCGGGGGATGGGACGGGCGGGGCTGGCTGTGATGACAGGAGATCTGCTGCGTTGAGGATGTAGAAGGCGCTGGGAATTATGAGGTTAGAGGTACTAAAAATGAAGTATATGCAGTATGCGGATATTGGATTTGTAATGAACGTGGTCTATTGTGATTGTGACAAAGGTTGCGGTGTCTATGGGAAAGACGAAC